>CAWUFW010000044.1:0-600000 GCA_963921515.1 Calotriton arnoldi | reverse complement strand
TGGATTAATCTTAATCTGTAGTTGGGAGACAGCAGTTCCAACTGGCTGCAGCAATAGAGCCATTGTTCCTCTGTGACAGGGGTCTCAAGATCAGAATTCCAGGTCTCCAGTGCCCCTCTGGCGGATGAGCTCGTTGAGTGGAAGTGTATAGTCTGGTGCTTAGTTTGTGTGATGACGCCCTCCGTCAATAAATGTTCCAGGGGGGCAAGAGTAGAGGGTGGGGCCGGAGATGTATTGTGCAATTTCCTGCAGGTGCCTCTCAGTTGGTAATGAAGTAAAGTATCTGATAGATTTGGGGGGTCTACGTCCACTGACTGTGGGGGGGGGGCATAAATTCATTGTCTGGGTAGAGATCTGCAGACTTAGTGATGTGTAGGTTGCTTGTCCGCCTTATTACACCCCTATCCTGTAGCATGGGGAAGTGGGGATTTTGTACCAATGGTATGGATGGGGCGTACAAATCCGTAAGACCTGCTCTCCTCCTTAATCCATTCCATGCCCACCTCAGAGTCTCCACTGTATCTATTTCCTTGTTTGTATACTTGTATTTCTGGTACAGGGCCGTGGAAAGCGTGAGTGGAGCAGCATTGTCTCTTTCTATGGCTAATTGGGGCTGGAACGGAAATGGGTATAACCAGTAGTGCAAAAATTGGACTTGTGTGCAGTACACTTATAGTTTGAAGCCCGGTGCTCCCAGCTCCACTTGGCGTAGTGGTTGTGTCAGAACTTCCCAGGTGATTCTGGGTTGCTTTCCAGCCTAGACCAAAGTAATCATGTTAGATCTGAATCTTTTAAAGAAGGCCAAAGTTAGGGGTATAGGCAGATTTGCGAATGGGTATAATAGCTCCGGCAAAATCACCATTTTTGCAATTGCTATGCGACCCGCCAGTGAGGCAGTTTTATCCAAATGGGTATTCTCTCCTCTATCCACGTCATCACACAGCCATAATTTGCCTCTCATAGTTCTTTCATGTCCCTCCTTATCCACACACCAAGGTACCTGACCAGCCCATCAGCCCACTGTAGTGGGAAGTCCAACGTGAATGGTCTCATATTGTCTGTAAGAGGCAGTAATATGGACATGAACCAGTTTATCAGGATCCCGTAGAGCTGGCCAAATTTCAACAGTTCGCGTATCATGAGATTTAAATTGTCTAATGGGTTGTTGACATACAGTGTAATGTAGTCTACGTATCGGGGTGCCACCAGAACCCTGGTTGCGAATCCCAGGCCTCTGTGCGCATGATGCTGCCACAGTTTTGTGGGTCCAGTGGTTCCATTCCTATGGCAAAAAGCAGGGGCGACAATGGGCACACCTGCCGTGTGCCATGTGAAATTATAAATGGTTTAGTCACTGCATTGTTAAATCTAATCTACGCAGTTGAGCTCGTGTATAGCAGTTGTATCTGCCGTATGAATTGTGTGCTGAGACCAATACGGGCCAAGAGAGCTAACAGTATCCACTCCAAGTGTCAAACGCCTTGGTGGTGTCCAGCAGGGCAGCGATTGCGGACACTTGCGTGTGTAAGAAGTGTAACACTGCAAAACGTGTACGCAGGTTGTGAGAGGTTGATCTGCCTGGGATAAAGCCAGATTGGTCAGGTCGGACCACTAAAGGCTGGAGCAGCTGTATGCGAGATGCCAGTAGTTTGGGGTATATTTTGTTATCAACATTAATCAAAGACAACAGGCGATATGAGTTGCAGTTGTTTACAGGTTTGCCAGGCTTAAGTATTGTAATTGTTAATGCCTCTCGCATAGATGGTGGGAGAGTACCCCTCTCGAGAGCCTCTTGGTAGACTTTAAGTAAGTGTGGTGCCAGTATCGGAGCATACGCCTTGTAGAAGGAGGTTGTAAGGCCGTCCGATCCTGCGGCCGTATCTCCTGGCATACCTTGGATCACTTGTCTAATATCGTCCTCAGTGAATGGGACGTCCAGATATTCCATATGCGCTCTATCTAGCCATATTAGGTCTATTGTGTACCAGTAGTCATTTAAAGTGGTTGTGTCATGTGAGGAGAGGGATGTGTACAATTTCTCATAGAACTTCTTGATAACCTCTGGGAGAGTGGCTGGGTCACGCACCAGGCTGTAGTCTTAGTCTATAAGTTCTGCTATATAAGTGGAAGACTGAGGGGTTTTTAGTAGAGTAGCTAGAGTTTTACCCGGTCTGTCCCCCTCTTCATATCTGCGGGCCTGTGTAAATTTACCCAGGAATCGTATTTCTCTATTTGCCTCCTCATTGAAGGACGTTATCTTTTCTCGGAGTATGGCGAGTAGACTGGGATCATTAGTCTGGTAATATGCATTTTCCGTGCCCCGTATATCTTTCTCAATGATATTTTGTGTGAGTCTTATGTCTTTGAGGACCCCGCCTGCTTGGCCATACACCACCTTGAACGCCTCCCATAGGGTTGCCGGGGATTGTACAGAATTTTCATTAGTTGTGAAGTATTCCAGTGTCTCTTTACCGATTTCTTCTCGAAAGGCCGTATCCAGCAGTGCCTCTGGTAGAAGTCGCCACATAAAGGCTCTCGGGGCTGTCTGTGGGAGTAATAATTTGAGCAATACTGATGCATGGTCTGACAGTGTAAGTGGCATGGTTTTATTTCAGTAGTCCAGGAAGCAGCATCTTTTTTCAATAACAAAGTCCAATCTAGACCATGCTTTGTGGTGCGTGGAAAGACATGTGCCCTCTTGTGTATCCGGATGCACCCACCTCCAAATGTCAACAAGATAGTCCTCCCCCATAATTTACTGCAGTTGGGCCGTGGTTTTTGGGGTGCCAGCAGCGGGCAGCACCCAATCTATCTTTTTTCTCATCTAGGACAGCGTTAAAGTCACCTCCCCAAATCACAGTGTCTCCACTTACTTTTATGACCTCAGCCCACACCCTGCAATAGAACTCGGGATAGTCTGTGTTAGGGCCGTATACTGCCACCAGTGTAATGCGCCTCCCTCCAATGTGTCCGCCCACTATTACGTATCTGCCTTCTGGGTCTATCAGGGATTGTATGTGTTCCAGCCCAAGTCCCTGCGGAGGAGTACCGACACTCCCCTGGAGTAGTTTGAATAAGTTGCTGTATATGCTTGGCCCCAGCGTCTTAAACGCAACCTAGGCAGAGATTCAGTTGTGAGGTGGGTTTCCTGTAGGAAACACACATCGATATTGTGCCGGAGTAAGTAGGACTGTACCAGTCATGCCTTCCTGTGGTCATTCAGACCGCGAATGTTCCAAGTAAGGAACGTGATTGATGTCATTTCAGGACATATAATTTGGAATCTATTGTGGCCAGTCCTCATGCCATATCTGAGGACGTTTTGTTTGCTACCCTGACCAACCTGTCACTCAATGCCTAACCAATGTGTTTATAGATTGTGCTGGACGTGTGCTCGGGCCTCCGTTGACCCTAGAGTAGCAATAAACATTCGACTCTCGCATTAACCCAGAACCAACTTCAAAAACTCCCCCCACCCACACCGACCCCCCCCCCCCCCCCCAATCAGGTTGTGATCCCAAGCCCACCCCCCGCCCCATCAACAGAACGTCATGCAAATACATGTGAAGACGGGAGATCTCCCTTAGGGGACAAGGTATCACCGGCGAACAGCCTCACCGCAACCAGTGAAGTGGCCAAACATACCGAGTGCCCTGTGGACACCAGCTGCACCCAATGTCCATGTAGTAGCATTCTGGCGAGGGGGATGTCCTTCACTTGTCAAATTTTATACCGTCAGGATCCATATTGGGGCCACATCGTTGACTGTTTACAGTCCTACCAGGGTTCTTAGGGTGCTTGTAGAGTTAGAAAACAACAGGATAGCGGGTTAGTCATTGTCACTCAAAGTTCCATTTGCCCCAGCTCTGGGGGATGTTAAAGAGGAATGTTTCGGGCCACCTATGTGTTTAGCAAATTTCAATGCTGACTTAGCGTTTGTAAAATAATGCCATTTCCCCTCATAGGTAATACGCAGTTTCGCCGAGTAGAGAAGAGCATAAGGGGTGCCTACCTTCTGGAGCAATCGTTTCACTGGGAGAAAGTCTCTGCAGGCCGCCTGCACTCCGGGGGTGAAGTCTGTATAGAAGGCCAAATTGTTACCTTGCTGCTGGATAGTGCCCCGTTTTCGTGCCAAGCGAAAGACTGCATCCTGGTCTCTGTAATTTAATATTCGTGCAATATGGACCGGACTGGAAGTTTAGGGAACAGAGAATGATGGGCCCGCTCCGCTATGAACACGGTGGATAAATCTGTGCCAAACAAGTCTCTGAGCAAGGATTCCACATATTTTACCATTGTCGACATGGCGGTTGTTTCAGGCACTCCCGCGATGCGCAGTTTATTGCGTCTGGAGTGGGCTTCAAGGTCTTCGTTCTTATGACCGAAACTTGGAACTCATGCGCACCTGCCGCTGTATTCTCTAGCGTTTTCAGCCTGGTTTCGTGTGTCCACTCTTTTCCTTACTTGATCCAAGCGGGCAGTTACTGCGTCAGTTTTCTATCAATAGTCTTGAGGCTAGACTGTACCTGAAGTAATACAGTGTGAAGGTCTATGTCTGGTTGCCCAGGTTCTTTCCTAGAGGACGCGTCTGTATCCTGCAGTGCCTCCGCATCCATGTGTCTGGTCTGCCTTTTATTATCAGAGCTGATTTTTGTCTGCTTAGTGTCTTTTTTCCCAATCTTGTGTTCGCTGCGGCAGCGTGCACAGCAACCGCAACCACGTGGTATCTGTTGGCTCAAATGTGACTCAAAATCAGTAGCTTGCCAACACTGGGCAGCAATGGCCCCTCCCCGCATTGGCAGTTCACCGGGGTCTGCTTAGGGCAGACTGTGCCTATCAACTGATTCTCAATCCGGGCTGGGGACGCACTCTTCTCGTGGACAGGAGCTGTGTCTCATTAACCGTCTGTTTAATTCCACTCTGTCCGCTTTTGGGGGTGTTTTAGCTCACATACTCAAGCCCTTACAAGTGGACTGTGCAAAGAGTTTTAAATTGTGAAGATCAAGGTGTTGGGTCCACGCGCTGGTATAGCAAGTATACTAGCGCTATCTATAGCCTTATTATCCTGGGCACCTCCGCTCCTGGCGCCATTTTGGCAGGCCTCCTCCTTCTACTTCATATCACGGGCCGGCTCTCCGCTGCACCCGCAGCGCTCCCGGTAGTGCCTCGCAGCCCGCCCGAATGTTGCTGCCCTTCCTCACTTGCTTGTGCTCCTTAGAGCCCTCGGTTTACGCTCCCTCAGCACTGGCCTCCAGTTGTCTGCTTACCGTGGCCTAGGCTTTCAGCACGGCAGCCGCGGCACCGGTCTCGAGTTCGGGTTTGGAGGGGGGGGGGGGGACTGGGGCCATTCTCACCTCATCTACTCTGGAGCATGGCCGTCTCTCCCCCTGCAAATGCCGAGTGTCCGCTACACGGCGCCGGCGATCTCTCCACAGGTCGACAGGGCCTCAGGCTGCGTCCAGGTTGGCATTCCTCGTCAGGCAGGGTGCACAGCGTTCTTCCAGTGCCCCGCACCAACCGCCGGCGGCCTGTCCGTGCCACAGGCCCGGCTCACCTGCAGCTGTTCCAAATAACGTTTATTTTTAGACTCTGGCATCATGGATCGCCGCTACAGGATCTGCATACCTCGTTTCAGCATTGTGGTGCTCTGGGTTCCCACCGGGCAGTGCTGATAAATGAAGGATTTTCCCTTTGGCCAGCAGAGCCCTCTTAGTGTGCGGCCATTTTACTGCACGGCTAAACCACGCCCCCTCCTGAGTAAGCCTTAGCTGCTTTCCACAGCTATCCCTTGAGAGCTGGTTTTCAGGGATCTAAACACTATCACTAAGGGTTGCCTGGACGCGGTGCACAGTGCCTCACCATAGGTGGACACTATATACTGAGCCAGCCTCCTACAGTTAGCACGTCTCCCCAGGAGGGCAGAAAGCTGTTTCCAAGACAAGCCCCCCCCCAACCCCCCCCCCACCCCCAATATGCAACTGTTAAGGGCACAGGAGACTAAAGGTAACAAAGTGGCAACTTTGTTAAAGTTGCACAATGCAACAAGTTAGATAAATTTTGGCTTGAGAATCAAGTGGGGCTTAATGTAACGAGTTGTTTGATACCTTGCCGTATCAAGTATGTTAGCACCGTTCAGTAGTTGGCACAGCTGAGGGGGTCAGCATGTAACTCTGTGCTTGCCAAAGGGACGACCAAGTCTTTCTCTAGTAAAAACGTCAGTTTTGTGTTTTTACTATCGGAACATGTAAAATACATGTTGTGCCCACTAAATATGCTGCACTCAGGTAGGCCTTCCATATGGGTAACTCACACATTTTTCAGGGGGATGCTTGGCTTTGCCATTGCTTTGAATAGCAAAGTTGGGCTAGCAGTTTAGAACTGCTCTTCCATTCTGCAATGGTGGACTGGGAGACTTCTTTTACTCGTCATCCCCAGTGTGGCACACCAAATGCTGCAATCCCTGGAATGACCTAATGTACATGCCCTAGGTACTCTTGTTACCATATACTAGGGGCTTATAGGTAAGTTAGCGTGTGCCAGTTGAGTGTAAGTCAATTTAGCATACACATTTAGGGTCATGGCACTGGCATTGAGGTCTGGTTAGCAGGCCTTACTGCGCTCGGAGTCCAAAAACCAGCAGCATCAGTCCAAAAACTTGGAGGTGACCATACAAACAGGCATTTGCTTAAAGTAATTTAGTAATGTTTATCTCCTATAAGATCGCTCTCCTGAGATCATTATTTTGACTCCTGAGCAAAAAAGGTCTGCAAATGTACTGTCTGTGGTTTATTAATGGGAGAAGCTTCAATACTGATTGTAGAGGAAGAGGTAGTTGCCTGACTCCCAAGGTGCTCTTAGACCTACATTAGTATATTTTTAACAATGTATGTGCATTTTAAAAGGGAGATTTTATTTATGGTGTGGTTGCTTTATTTATTTTTTTAACTAAAATTTTTATCGTATAGAGACATCTAGCCACAGATTTCTTACTTTAGAATCCTCCCCTGGCACGAGACTGGATGCAGAATTTTTTTCCCATAGGATGTCTGCGCATCAGTAGAGGGCGCCGCGCAACTCTGTCCCACAGATGCGACATCGGCAGAGTATATACAACTCCCTCATCGACGTCGGCTCCTTTTTTTTTTCCCAATCTTGCAACGTGGATCCGGAGTGGTTAGAGGGTGGTTTTTTGGCCCATTTCGACATTTTGATGAGGAAACTGTGCTTTTGCAATGTCTTCGGGGTTTAAACCCTGTGGGTCTTGTGACAGATAGCTGTCAATCACATATCCTCGTACCATCTGTTTGTGGTGCCTTGGAGAACATCATGACGCAGAGGAGTGCTATTCCTGTCGGCGTCTAAGGCCGAAGGCGTTGAGAGAGCGCCGTATGAAACTTATGGCGGCGCGTCTATCTGAGGCACCATGTCATCAGTCTTCGTCGAAGTCCAGAGACCGGTCGAGGAGCCTTTCGGGTGAGGGGCCGTCTCCATCGACATCGAAGGCTCCGAAGCACCAACGGTCAAAACGTAAGTTCGTTTCTGACGTTGTCTCCCAACCTTCGGTTGCGTAGCATTCACAGGAGTCCATCTCTCTAAATATCCTGGAGCTGGGGCGGCTCTAGCCCAAATGCGGGAATATTACATTTCCGTGCATGAAAGTCGGGGCAGCCAATGATGTCGAACCCATTACTCTTTTTCTCAATGTGGAGAGCACCACCAAAGTTCAATAAAACAGTTATAATCCATCCATTGTGGGTATCAAAAACGTAATTTCTTTATTGTTTTCTTTTTTAAAACAACAGCCAACGCGTTTCGTCCATGGGAAAGGACTTCGTCAGGGCTTATATTGTAACTGGGACTAATAGTGGTGAGGAAGCGCCGCGAGACGAGGCGGTGAGATGTCGCCCAGTCGGAGAAATGGAAATAGACCCTCCTGAATCCAGGGTCTTAGAACAGTAATTCAACTGGAAGTTTTAGATGAAACCGCCAAAAAGTACGGCGGTTAGTAAAATCAATATGTTCGTGTCAAACTGTACCCTCCTCGATCCAGGGTCAGTGAAAAAGTATATAAAGCGGCTCCTGTGCCGTTTGTCAGAAGTGGTGTAGTCTCGCTCCTGATTAGTGCTCCAGCTGTAAAGTGAACCCATTACTCTTTCCGACGTCGATACGACGCAGCGGCGACCGATGCAGAGCTGATGAAGCAGTCTGTTTTAGGCAACTCTCCATTTGCCTTTATGCAACCAGTTTCTGCTTCTCCTATGGGAATGCACAGTTTTGCAAGTGATGGGGAGAATGTAGGGTGTCAAAACCCTTTGGACAATGCTATCCAGTCTCCTTTGGATGAAAATTGGCTCTCTGAACTAGGTCAGGGTAATGGACTTGAGTCCTCTCCAGTTTCAGATTTACTTTCTCCATCTGGTATTGCAGTGGAGGTGAGTAACTCTTATGCGGCGGTATTTAGCAGCGCAGCTGTAGTTTTAAGTTGCCAGCTTCACTTGCTGGAATTGTCCACTTACCCGTTGGTTGATATTCTTCACGAAGGTGAGACTGGGTGGAGCCTTTATTCCCTTATAATGAGATTCTATATGACCTTTTGTCTGGAGTTTGGGCGAAACCAGTATCAGGATTTCCAGTTGATCGGGCTATAGTGCATAGGCATCAACCTGCCCCTGGGGACCCCGTTTGTCTTGTGCGACATCCCACAACAGAAGACTGTTGGTAAAGGCTACCATGGCTTCGCCGGACCCTAGTGTCATTCCCTTGGTTGACCCCGAATAAAGAGTCCAGTTGGCTAGAGCATTGTGGGAGGAATGTAATCTCTTCCGTTGGATCGACATTGAGGTTGTTAAACATGGCTTGTGTTTAAGGCCGATTTTTTTTCATGCTTTATGGGACTCTGTGGTGCATCGGATGCCTTCTCTTTCAGAGGAAGCCAGGAGTGAACTTGTACAGGTAGTATAAGATGTATGGGAAGCGGCAAAATTCAGTATAAAATGTAGTATGAACACCACCGATTCTGTGGGAAGCGCTGTGGCTCAGTCAGTTGCGCTGCGCAGACATGCATGGCTGCGTCAGTCGGGGTTTTCAGAGCCTCTACAGGATAGCTTGAAAGATATACAGTTTGATGGTGTTCATTTATTTGGTTAACATGCTGATTCAGCTTTACGGCGGTTTAGAGCTAGTCGGTGTGACAAAACCACCTAGGCAGGTGAATGTTCTGGTGGATTCTTTCTGACTTCTGCAGAAATAGTGGTTATACAGGACTGAGTTGCAATATGTATTTATCTGGTGACAACCAGTGTGGTGTTTCTGCTTAGTGCAGAGGTTTATGGTTGTTTAGATAACCTGGCGGTTCTTGACACGTTTTTTCCTAACCTTAGTTCCGGTCATTTAGGATTATAGGAAAATTATGGGCTGCAGAATCCTCTTCAGTATCGTTTGTATGCTGTGGTGAGTGAGTGAGTGTGTGTGTGTGTGTGTGTGTGTGTGTGTGTGTGTGTGTGTGTGTGTGTGTGTGTGTGTGTTATCTAGGATTGCTCAGTTTGTGTACTGTCATTTGAGGGTGCAGAATTCTACCCTATGTAATGGTTTATTTCTGTGACGTACACGACCATACGTGCATGAAGTTGGTACCCCTTATTAGGTACTTGTGATATTTGTACCTCCATGGGAGTCTCAATATGTATGTTCTGCCTTTTGATAAGGGGGTTTTATTTCAATGATCCTCTTATTAGTCTGGGTTAATATGATGAAGTGTCTTATACTTTTATATGGTATTTGTCTGACCTTATGCTTCATTTATGGGCGTTCGTCAATAGACTAATGTGCCGTTGATGGGATAGTACAGCACTGAGGGTGTCTATCCCAAGACTCCTGGTATGTCCACAGAAAGTAGCTGGTAGCATACATTATTATGTGGCTTCTGCTTTTCCCCTGGTACTTGCCTTACGTTTAGGTGATATTTGTCGTTACTTATAATTGATAGGAACAGTTCTCTACTTTTGCTAGATTTAGAACATTAACCAATAGCTTATCTTGTGAGTCTCAAGACACTGTGTTGTGCTCTACAGATTCTGTCTTATAGCCATTGCTGTTTGATTGGTTCTTCTACACCTTCGTGTTCTTCTACACCTTCGTGTGGACATGTGGGTGTGGACATGTTACTTGAGCATGATTGTTTGGTTTTTCTGGGATTCTGCCATGCTATTATAGGGATCTAGGGAGACATAGTCTCTCGGTCGATTATATTCCTTCTATTATGAAGGGTACTTAATAGTCTTCACTCTTTGGGGTTGGGTTAGCTTTATAACGAATGATTTTCTTCTTTGTTGAAGGACATTTCCCTTTAATGGTGTACCTTTTCTTCTCTATGAAGGTGTTCATATATGTCGGTCCATAAGGGGAATATGCATTTGCCTTATAGCTTCTACTTTTAATAGATTACTTTTATTACTATCTTAGAGGATCGTGGCTCTTCTAGGAGACAACCCTTTTCACCATTTAGCTGACTCTAGTTGCTTGTAGTTGAGTTCACACTTTGTGATGTGTGGTCCCTAGATGACATATACAAATTGATGTTTATTTTATAGATCAGTCGGATTTTTTTTTATCATGAATCCTTTAACATTTCCGGTTTCAGAATGGGGGACTTTTTCTAGATCATCTGTAGATGGGTCTCTATTCATAGAGTAAGGTCACGTACTAGCCTTGGATTTTGCTAGGTTATCAAGGTTTTTCTTTTTCATACTTAATCTTTTTCAACTCCATACTACTATTACTTAATGGTGGTGTCTCAGGCAACTTGCATTGCTCTTACAGGTTGGATGGCTGTTGCTCTCCTAAATGGTGTGATGCCACTATAGTTCTATACCGTTATGTCAGTATTGTCTGCTGGTTATTTGGCTTTATTTATTTATATATATATATATATATATATATATATATATATATATATATATATATATATATATATATATATGAATTTTCTTTTCTTCATACACAGGCGTTTATTTATTTTACTATGTCAGTACATATATTAGGGATATCCTAGAGGTATTTGTATCATCTCTAGTTCTTTTTCTTAAGGAAAGACTGCTTCTATGCCAATAGTTTTTTTATATTTTTTATTTATTGATTTTGATGAAACATAAAACAGGTACAATACATACATTGCTTGGGTAGAAATACACTTATACAGTCCGCATGACGACATAAAGTACATGACAGTATACATGTCACTCCAATATACATAAGCCTACATTTATACGTTATTACTCATCAGTTATATAATACATCCTCCAGTCAGCTATGTTCTTGTTTTGCCTCATCGCGGCTCCGGGTCTACATGTATCTAGTGCGTGTTAGAGCAGTTGGGTATTATCCGTGGCGTCTATTGGGTGCGCGATTAGATATGCCTTAATGGGATCCCATATATCTCTGGGCCGTGATGTCAATGGAAAGAGTTCTGCATATGTGAGGATTTCATCCTGCCAAAATATCATATCTCTGATCCAATCTTTAAACTTGGGCGCTCTGCCCCGCCCCCATCTACATGCTACCCTGCGTTTGACTAATAAAAGTGCAAGTGACACAAAGCGGCGATAGCCTACGGCTATGCTCTCCGTATAGCCCATCAGAGCTACCAAAGGTGAAGCTTGAATAGGAGGTGATGTCATCTGTTCTAATGCCAAGAATACCTGCCGCCAATAGTCGTTTAGCTGAGCACACTCCCAGGCAAGATGCAGGAAATCAGCCATTTCCGCCCCACATCTGTCACAGTTAGCATTGTCCCTCAATCTGTACTTGTACAGTTTGACCGGAGTGTAGTAGGTGCGGTGTAGGAACTTATAGTGTATGATGCGCAGGCGACTACTAGAGGATATTTTTTTCCTTTGCGCACAACAGAATGACCATTGTTGGTCTGTTATTTCCTGTCCTATATCCGCGGCCCATCTGTCCCTTGCACTGTTCTGGGATCTGCTCGGCATATATACTGTGTAGATACTACATGGGAGGCTGCGTCGCATCACAATATGGCCTGTAGTGGAGCAAGTGTCTGTGGTTCCTGCGGTTACGTAAGTGTGTATTCCTTCACCCCTTGTCGCAACCTTACATATAAAAAGATGTCCATGGGAGAGGGTGTCGTTTTAGTGAACATCTGCTGTAGTGTACGGAACTTCCCATTTAAGTATAGATCACCCCAACATGTTGTATCAAACTTAGCCTTAGTCTTTTGAAGGCCCCTTCTTGTAATACTGGCATCTTTGGATGATACACTAGGGGAAGTAAAGGCGAGTACAGCGTAGGAGCTTGCAGACGCCTGGCTATATATTGCCAAGCTTTCACCGTGCATACAACCGATGTAGGGTCTGTATCCCGGGGTCCAGGTGAACTCAGTATGACCCCTTCCAGGGGTAAGGGGTCTGCTAGCCATTGCTCTGTTGCCACCTGTGGCATATATTTAGGAGGATGAAACCAATAATGTGAGTAATGGGCTTGTGCACAATAATAGTACAATTCTAAGTCGGGGACCTCAAACCCTCCCTGGGAGTATGGCCTGGTGAGTATATCCCATTTCAATCACGGTTGCTTGCCACCCCACGTTAGCCGAATCATTTCAGTGCGTAAGGTTTTAAAGAAGTACCTGCCAGTGTTGTATGGTATATTCAGAAATAAATACAAAAGTTTAGGAAGAATAATCATTTTGATAAGAGAGATGCGGCCTGCCATTGATAATGGGAGTGAGACCCATCTCGTAACGCAACTAGTGATAGTCTCTAGTGCTCTGCCATAGTTTAACCGCATCAACTCTGTGAGATCATTGGTGATATATATCTCCAAATACTTCACCTCCGCATCACCCCATTCTAATGGAAAATGAGGAGTAAATCTCGTCACAGCAGCAGTGAGTGGAAAGATCTGGGATTTCGTCCAGTTTATATGTATACCAGAGAGCTCCCCAAAGCGAATAAATTCTCACAGTATAGGATTAAGGTTTTGTTGGGGATTTCTAAGATAGAGTGTAATGTCATCTGCATATAATGAGATGAGTACCGAGCGTAGCCGGCAACGCAGAGCTTTGTCATGGTGGTGCTGTCTTATTCTGGCCGCAAGGGGCTCAATCGCCAGCGCGAATAATAGGGGGGAAAGTGGACACTCTTGTCGAGTGCCCCGTGTAACAGAAAAAGGCAATGAAATTTGGCCATTGATGAGAACCTTGGCCACCGGAGAAGTATATAAGAGGCGTATCCATGCCACAAACCCAATAGGCATCCCCATATTTTGCAGTATGGTAAATAAGTAATCCCACTCGACCGAATCGAAGGCTTTCGTGGCGTCCAAAAAAAAAACGCCGCTAGAGCCAATTGGGGTCTATATTTTGTAATAGAGTATCGTACGGAGGTTGTGAGATGTTGCGCTCCCCGGGATAAACCCGGCCTGATCAGGCAGCACTAGCTTTTCCATCAAAAGGCTGAGTCTATTAGCCAATATTTTTGCGAGGATCTTGGCGTCATTGTTAATTAAGGATAATGGTCGATAGGAATCGCAGGTCGTTGCGGGTTTACCTGGCTTTAGGAGCGACGTAATTAGTGCCTCTCTCATAGTACCTGGAAGTACGCCTGTTTTCAGGGCCTCCTCATAAACCATTTTCAATATAGGAACCAGTTGGTCAATGTAAGTTTTGTAAAAGTCTATAGGAAGGCCATCTGACCCTGGGGCCTTCCCCGACTTCATCTGCATGATTGCAGCACGTATTTCATCGCTCTCGAGGGGAGCGGCGAGGAATTCCCTCTGTGTATCCCCCAAACCAGCCGATTGCTATGTCCTTCAGATAACTTGGGAGATCAGGCGGCTGTTGTCTGCGAGTATAAATTGGAATAGAACATAGTGAAAATCCTAAGGATCTCTTGGCTGTCCCTATGACGTGTCCCCTCGTCATCTAGAATCACTATTACGTGATTGGAGAATCGTGATTTGCTGATTGTCGCCGCCAATGCTCTGCCTGGTCTCTCGCCCTCCCCATATCGCCGCGCCACAAAATATTTCCCCCTAAAACGTGTCTCTCTCTCTCGGCAGTGTGTTTGTACTCCGTGAGTTAATCCCTGAATGCTACTTGATGCACACCATTTGCATCCCAACCCATCTCACCCTCGAGCTTCTTAAGCTCGTCCTCTAACTTTCGCAAATTGCGTCTGACGTCCCGCAAGACCCCAAAGCTTTTGGCGATACAGGATCCTCACATAGTGACTTTAAAAGCCTCCCACACCGTGCCCATATGTGTGACTGAGCCTATGTTTCTCCGGAAGAAATCTGTGATTTCCTGTTCTAGCTCCGTCTGGAAAGCGGTGTCCAATAATGCTTCTGGCACTAGCTTCCAATTCTTCGAATGAGTGTTCAGCTCTGGGGGGGATATCACCAGCCGTACCGGGGGATGATCAGAATAGGTCTTGGCCAGGTGTTCTGCGGCGACTATCCATGGGACCACTCCTCGGGTCACAACCCAATAGTCCAGCCTAGCCCATGTGGCGTGCATTGCTGTATAATGTGTACCTTCCCTCTTTACAGGGTGAAGATGTCTCCAAGCGTCTACCAGGCCATTGTCAGAGAACATGTCTAACAAAATGCCCTGTGTTTTAGTATAGTGATATGGAAGGGGGTTGGACCTATCAGTGGTTGGATTGAGGGTTGTTAAAATCACCTCCCCAAATTATGTGTGTGGATCCTAATTCCAGAATTTCCCCCCACAGCGTAGTGTAAAAATCCTGGTCATCCAGATTTGGACCATAGCAGCATACCAATGTAACAGACTGTGATCCCAGCCTTCCCCACATCATGCAATATCTCCCCCTGGAATCACAAAATATTCCACCCAGAATATATGGAGTATTCTTCTTAATGAGGATCACCGTACCCCTAGAGTATGAGGAAAAAACTGTATGCGCCGCCCACTTGCTAGCAAATTGTGGGATGGATCGTGGATCAAAGTATGTCTCCTGGAGCATGGCAATGTAGATTTGGTGTCTGTCCAGATATGCCAGTATTTGTCTGCGTTTACGCGGATCCCCCAAACCTCTGACATTCATTGCGTCATTTGTTTGAGTCATAGAACATATATTATGGTTTCTGCTGTATGATGTTTAGGCCTAATGCTACTCATGTACCGCCATCTATAGATTTGTAAATCTACCCAGTACAAAACAAAGTATAGTAGAATGCAAAGCAATAGTCCCCAACCCCCCCCCCCCCCTCCCACAACAGCATCCCAATCCTGCTGGCATCACATTGCCCTCCCAACAACCAAAAAACCCAACTCATTGCAGACCTGTTAAGGTTGTCTGAACTATTTGGGGGAACGCCCTTGAAGGAACGCTAGGGGCACTCGAGTTCCTCCCTTCCTCAGCAGTCGCTGGTGTAACCTCCCGTTAGTATGGGAAGAAGGGGTGCCCGGTATAGTCCATGTTATAGTCCCACTATCGTAATTGCCCTTAACGCCTCATGTCATGTCCCCATAGCTACTTATCTTATTCCTGCATCGTATGAACTGTCCACCAGCCAGCAGGGGCTGTCTTGCACCAACTAGGAAGAAGGAACCCCAGACTATGCAGCATTTTCCAAAACCTGCCGGAGGGGGTAATAAAGTCTCTCGATCCGGCATCTGCCCCTTAAGTTTCATTCCGCCATGGGGGATGTTGATCTGGATGGGTGCTCCTTCGCTTCCCGGTGCGGTGTTGATCGTGTGGTTCTTTTAAGAAAGTCTTCCACTTGCTGCTCATTTGTAAAGGAGTATTGCCTGCCCTGATGCGTGACTCGTAGGCGGACCGGGTGTATGAGTGCATAATCGATTTGCGTCTTAAGAAGTTTCTGCTTGGCCGGAATGAACTTGCACCTCGCCTTTTGTACTGCTGAAGTGAAGTCGGGGTAGATGGTGAAATTATTACCGTCAAAGTTCAATTGCCTCTTTTCTCTGGCCATATTCAAGGCTGTATCGCGATCACAAAAATTAAGTAAGCGGGCAATGATCGGTCGGGGATTGCTGCCTGGGGGAGGTCTAGGGCCCAGCGAGCGATGAGCTCTCTCTACGATCAGCTGCGGTGAGAAGACTTCAGCGCCAAATGTTTCTCGTAGCAGGCTTTCGACAAAATCTTCCATTCACCCAGTGTTCGTACTTTCGGGAATGCCAATAATGCGTATGTTGTTGTGCCTGCTGTGCGCTTCTAAATCTTCGTTTTTTGCAGCAATCACTTTGAGAAGCTTATCCATCTGCTCGACTTGTTTTTGCACTTGTACCGTGGCATCTTCAGTATCCGAAATACGCCTCTCCGTCTCCTTGATGCGCTTGTCGTGTTTGTCAAGTTTGAGGACTATAGAATCCATGCGACTGGTCATAAAGTTCATTTTGCTCTCTATAGAAGTAAGGCTTTGTCGCATCTCAAGTAGTAGGCTTTTAACACCATCATCTTGGGGAGTTTCTGGTTCTTGCGCGCGTTCCAAACTCTTATGCTCCTGGTCCTCAGAGCTGGCGCGTGTGACGGCTTTCTTGGTTTCGAAGGGCAACTTAGATTGTTTACCGTCTGTTTTCCCCATTGTAATGCAGGCGTAGCGCCACTGGAGCAATCCGACCTTAAGGGCAGCAGGATAGTGCGTGTTGCGGTCTTGTAAGGCGTAACCGTGTTCACCAAGTCCGGGCACTGTTGGTGTTGTGCCCACGTTGAGAACTCTATCAATATGCCTCTTGCTGTTGATCCTCCGCCGCGACAGTGCTGGTAAGTGTTTTAAGGGCAAGTAGATTTTGGCCGGGGACTCTGTCTCAAGCACCCCGCCCGCACTCGTGAATTGGTTTAATGTGCCAAAGCAGGCTCTATCTATCTGGTGCTGGCTGTATATTGGGGCCTTCCTCACCTCAGCACATCAGGAGGGTTTGTCCCAAGAATGCTCGCAGTGCAGGTCTATATAATCCGGCTGATAAGGGAGCATCCCGGTGTCAGTCCATGCATATCCCTCCTCGCGGCAGTACACAATAGCCACGCGTATCCCTATGTGGCTGCAGCGGTGTGAGAAGGCAGACCCGGGAATATCTCGGGGAGGAAAATGCCGCTTTTCTGGGTAGTCTTTATCCCTTCAACTCTTCACTTCGGTGTGCAGGGAACATGCATGCTAAGCGGGCTCGCTGTCCGTCCTCCGTGTGTAGCGGGTGAAGCTCCGTAGGTTGAAGCGTGCATAGCGCAGCCTGGCCACCACGTGGGATCCCCGGGGCTCGCGCACTGGCCCATGCCGACTGCACCTCTAGCAGTGATCGCCGCGAATCCGGCATCAGCAGGGCACTAGACCGCGGTCACGTCTGGCGTACCGCGTTGCAGCCGAAACAGGGATCGATGTATGCCAGAGAGGCTGATGGGCAGTCGGATATTAATTTTACCGCATTTTTTCGCCTGGGAGCCGGATAAATGAGCGGATAATGCCGCCGAGCAGCAAGAGCCTCACTGCCGTGCGGCCATGTTGGTCGTGCGCCACCTAGTGCCCCCCTTCTATGCCAATAGTTGCTATTGTCTTTCTAATAGAGTATTCGTTATGTTTTCTCCACAGGAGATGGACCTTTCCCTGTGTTTTTATCAGGGCAGTTCTGGCTAGTACGGGACTTTATATGGAATAGAGGTATAGTTCAGTGGCATAGCCTACTGCTCTGTGTTCCACAGGTATTGAACACGCAGTTCAGGCCTGGATGTAAGACCAAATGGGTTTATATAGATAGGGTCCTTTGGCAAAATTGTCCTATTGTCATGGGTAATGTTCTCCCCATGCTTTTAGTGTTTTTATGACTTTTGTTACTGGCTCCTGTCCACTGTTGTGGGGTGAGAATGCATGGGTTTGGATCCCATGAAGGGTGCAAATAGTTTTATATTCATATTGTTGGTTGGCTTCTGACGCAGATTTGTCATACTAACATTCATATTTTATTCCCAAGATTTTAATGGCTTACGACTTTACTCAACCTGGGTTTCCTTCCATGGGAATTTATGTGGTAGAGTATGTTATTGCTCACCTACATTACTATGAATGTCCGGTCTTTTTCCTTTGGTCTAGACCGTTTTTGTTCTAGTAAGAGACTTTTAATTGTATCAGTTTGCAGACCCTCCTCCGGGGAATGTATGACTTTGGTATCTGATTCTAAAGTAAGTAATCTGCGGCTAGATGTATCTATCAGATGAACAAGTTACTTGCCTTCGATAATGCATTATCCGCTAGAGACCGGGTCTAGCCGCAGATTCCTTAACGACCCACTCATCCTCCCGACTCTGCGAACTGAGTCTTTTTCGGTCTCACACATTTCATTGTGGTATTCACATCCTAATAAAAAAAAAATCTCTAATTATCGGACACAAGGGGGTGTCTTATTTTAGCACACTGTTATAATAGGCAGTTTCTATAATGTGTCTCCACGTTTTGAGCGCATATAATAGTCACTGAAGAAACTGACGCCGGCGAGGTAGTTATATGGACTCTGTACCGTCCCAGCAGGCTCAGAC
The DNA here is from genome assembly GCA_963921515.1 of Calotriton arnoldi. Taxonomy (NCBI): domain Eukaryota; kingdom Metazoa; phylum Chordata; class Amphibia; order Caudata; family Salamandridae; genus Calotriton; species Calotriton arnoldi. The sequence continues at coordinate 581,476 of CAWUFW010000044.1, read as the reverse complement.
GGCAGAGCCAGAGAACGACGACCCTCCGTGTCCCACGTTGCGTCGGCCGACAGACTGGGAGAAGGCGAAGAGCGACGATACTTCGCCTTCTTCTTGCGCTTTGACTTACCCGTTGACGAAGACTTCGATGACGAATGGTGGTGGTGACTCCGCGGCCGGTCCCGCGACCTTCCCCTCGACCGGGACATCGAATGGCGCGGAGCCGACTGCCGGGCCTCCAAAAGCTTTCGGGACCGCTCCAGCAATGACTTAGGATTCAGGGTCCGACAGTCGGAGCACGACTTCGGGTCGCGCTCCAGGCACCAAAGGCACACGAGATGCGGATCGGTGACCGACATCAGCTTGTGACAGGAGTCGCAAGGCTTGAAGCCGGGTCGACGACTTGACATCCCTCGTGCACCAGGAGTCGTAAAGACTTGACAAAAGATGTCGACAAAATTCGAAAAAGGTTAGTCAAAAAATGACTGAGGGTGCCGCTCTTGACCGATCTGCGCTGGCTGGTGCGGAAAAAGAAAGAACTGACGTCAACGGCCAGGGGTGGCGTCTAAGTAGGTACCGTGACGTCATCCCGGCGATTCCGACGACGAACGCGGAGTCGACCGATGCCACCTACCGACGCACAGGGGTACTGCTGAGAAAAAAATTCTCCCGATCCAGTCTGACGCCTGGGGGTAATTCTAAGGTAAGGAATCTATAATATGTCTCTTACAGATGCAGCAGGATATCTTTCCCAGATTAGATCTAGATAAACAGATATCCCTTAACCACAAAATAACTTCTCTGGAAATAGATAAAACACTTAGAGGTTTAAAAAAGGGGAAAGCGCCAGGCCCGGACTGTCTACCTAATGAATTATACAAGGCTTTAAAGGAGGAGCTCATTCCGTTTCTTATTAAATTATTGAATACCATTTATATTTACCCTCTGCCCCTTCCAACCTCATGGAACGAGGTAATAATCACACTTATTCTAAAGCCCAATAAAGGCGCAAAAATGTGATTCGTATAGACCAATATCCTTGCTTAACAATAACTACAAGATATGCACACAAATATTAGCCAAAAGATTGGATAGTATATTAGGGGATATTGCATATGAAAATCAGAAAGACTTCATGAAACATAGGCAGCTCCATGAGTTAACCCAAGATTTGGTTAGTGTGATTGATGTGGCTTTGGTAACAAAAACTCCCTTAACCATTATAATGGTGGATGCTGCAAAGGCCTTCGACAGACTCAGCTGGCCCTATTTGTATGAAGTAATTAAGCAAAACGGCCTAGGGGATAACTTCATCAAAGCAATAAGATCTATATACAATACCCCTACACCAAAGATATTGGTCAACAGCTCTCTCACTTCACAATTTCATATAGGTAGAGGCACCGGAAATGCTGTCCACTGTCTCCCTTGTTATTTAATTTGTATATAGAACCATTGGCCAGAAGAATAAGGTCAGAACAGAAAATCTTGCCCTTCCATTACTTAGACTGGGTTAAAAAAGAAGCTCTATACACGGATGATCTTATAATTTATACATGTGACTAATGCGTCACTCCCCATAATAATGGAATTACTGGGCGACTTTGGGAGAGTCTCTGGCTACCTATTCAATGAAAATAAAACGGAGATTATGACCTTGAATGGGCTGACAGTCCTCTAGAAAAGCTAGAAACTAGTTACTTGGGCGTACGCGTGGTCAAGGGCTTGGAGAAAAAGGCATACATAAATTTTAACAGGCTCATGCTGGAAACTAAAAAGCTTTTGCATTTGTGCGCTCACCTACCTCTTTCCATCTTTGGGAGAATGAATATAGTTAAAATGATGATTCTCCCAAAATTCACTTTTATCTTCAGTACTCTACCACTGCACTTTAAAACAGAATGGTTAAAAAAACTACACGGAGAACTAAGTAGTTTTATTTGGAGTAACAAGAGTGTAAATATAGCATGGGAAAAACTCGGGTAAAAGAAAATAGATGGAGGGATAGCACTCCAGGACTTTCACCTATATTATTGGGCTCTTTCTTTGAAAAACACAATACTGCTGTTAATGGATAATTATCAACATACATCATTACAACTCAGGGCGTTAACAAAAAATCTCCTGAGGAAGGCAATTATTTTTTATTTAAATTCGGACACCCTAAATACTTCAAGAAGATCAAATTCAAAGTCTTAACTACAGCGTGCAAAGTGTAGATCCAAGTTAAAAGAATATTGGGAATCCCATATTATAGCAGTAAAGATCCGATATGGAAATCCCCATGCACCTCCCCCCGTGCCTATAAGATATTTTAGCCACTCCACTGCTAACTGCGTGTATAGTACAATGGGGTCAGTTATTTGAACAAGAATCGTTGGTGTCATGGGACTCTTTATTAAAAAACATAAATCACAGATTGTCTAGATTTAAATACCATCAATTAGCAAGTTGGTCTCATGAACAATTGAATACAGGTATCAAAACAGATGTGGAGGAAGAGCTACAGAGAAATCAAACATATAGAAAAGAAGTGTCCAAATGATACTGGGCCTTAGTACAAGGTGACGATGGCCCCCCTACTCTACCGGGGGAGACATGGAAGTTGAACCTGCCGGGATCCGAAATTCTTCATTTATGGTAAGTATCCATGTCTATACTTTGGGTAACGGTGAGATCTGCACCCCTTAGGAGAAATCATTTGTTCATCTTACACACGGCGTACTGGTCTCCCAAGAATATCTCGAAGATGGGAGGATGCAAGAAGAGGTATTGCCCTAAATGTGCTCTGGAAAACGCAAATGATGTTCATCTCCTATGGCAGTGTCCAGACATCCGGCCAGTCAAAGGATTTCAAACCATTAATGGTTATGCTGCTCTCCCAGGTCTCTCCCAGATTACAGCTCCTGCCCATGTCATTCAGGAGGACAAAAAAAAAAAAGACTCCAAGGATGCAATACATTTCCAAAGTATGTGTACATCTAGGGTGGCGCAGATTCTAAAAAACATCAAGAACTTGCATATGAAGGGTGTGCACCTTGAACTGACGCAGATATGGAAACAGACTAGATGACTTGCATTCAAGTATCATAAACCGTGTCTCTAATTGTTTGCTTGGTGTTGATATTACTACCTTGCATGATGTCTTCCCGTGGAGTGTACCACAGTGGCAGCCCCATAAACTACAACTTTAGTAATTTGAGTTCTTCCAACCACACGTTGTATATCGACCTTTCTTCTTCCGTTGGCTACAGGGCTCATTCGAGCTGCACTGGAAAAGTTTGATTTCTGGCACAACTAAAGTAGCTGCATCATAGATCAGTAAAGAATTTTAGAGTATCCTCAACCAGATTTAGTCATGGTGGGAGCAGTTAGAAAAAAGAGTTAATCTGCCTCTCTTCCGTTGGACAGATTTACATCCAACGGTCAGATTGATTTTTTGATCCTCAGTAACATCAATGAAAGCTGCAAATACAGTACCAGGCTACTAACATTGACCCCTGTGTGAAGAGTCCACATAAAGATTTCAAGGACCCCTCCCCACAGGTAAGTAGCCAAAACTTTCAGGGAGTGCTCAATGAAAGTATTCTGCTTTCTGATCAGATTATCAGTGCTTTAGCACAGTCCATAAATATTGTAAGTAACTGTCTTTCTTAAAAAAAAGTCAAGGTTCTGTCTTACAGGGCCCAAACCTGATGCACAACAAAAGATCATTAATATACTTTACCCTGCTTCTTCATTTTGCGGCGAGATGCACAATATAAAAATGTAGACAAAAGCATTGAAAGCAGTTGGATTGGAAGAGAAATTTCATAAGGCACTTTACAGATTAAGAGATGAAGTACTCTTAACATTGAAGGGTTGACACTGCTCAGCAATACTAGCAACCTCTATAAAAAAAAAACATGCCACTGGCAGATACCATCCTGAAGAGGAGGGCAGCAACCATACTAGCAGGGAGATGCCTTGCTTTTGGAAGACAATGACTTCTCAGGCTGTCTTTTATTCAGCACTCCAGTGTGTGATGGTAGCAAGGGGGGTTCTAATCAAGTCGATCATGCTTATAACATAACAAAAAGTAGATTGGTGCTTGAAATTTATGCAGCCCTCTACAGTAGATTAATCCCTAGGTCCACCCAGGAAGCTGGATGTTTTGAATTGACCTGCAAGGTGCATAGTCTCCTATCCCGATTGCAAGAAGCACTCTGTGTTCCTGAGATTGTTCATACGACAAAAAATTATAAAATCTTACCTTTCAGTCCGAAAGCAGCTCCGTGCATTGTGGTAGTAGAGAGAAGATCCTTATCTGATGACTGACTTAAAAAAAGTGCTCCTCATTCATTTTTTTTTTTAAAAGCCCAAAAAAACACCTTGCCAATAGGCACTCTGCCACCAGATCCTGGGGGTTGACATAATGTACTCAGTTGTTGCCTTTACCAGTTCTGTTATTAATGTTGCCTGGGGGCAAAAGTGGACACCATGAAGGGAAAAGCTTATGCTTCTGGGGAGAGAATGATGTCTATCAAAAAGAAATGTCACATTGGTTCCTGACCAATTGGCCAATGTTTTCCCTACTCTTCGTAGCATATTATATTTTCATTAGGCCAAATGCTTGCCTGAACAAGAGACTGCTACAACAGTGACGGAGACAAGTGGAAACCTTTTGAAGGGAAATAGGAAGACCATCATACTCTGACCAAGACAGCAGTATAATCCCTCCATGGTGGTATTGTCCATGGAATCTTATAGAATCAGTACTATTCCATTAGGACCATAATTTGAAGCGCATTCTGACAGATGCTTCGCTAAAAGGATTTGGAGACCACAGGGGTATTCAGGACATATGGATCTAGAAATAATCTCAGCCTTATGTCAGTATTCTGGAGCTGAGAAAGGTTCATGTAGAGCTGAAGTGTTTTCTACCATCACTAGCATCAATTTTGATTCAGGCCATCACAATACACTGTCTGAAGAAACAGAAAGGAACAAAGTATTGTCCCCTGAATGCATAGACCTTCTGGCAGGGGTTGCTAGCCTTGAGCCTCAGTATCAACGTAGTACCACTTCTAGATGTAGAAAATGATTCTTCAAGAGAATATGTGTGTCTTAAACAACAAAGTTCCCAGTGATGTCTTTTGTGTTTGAGGTTTACACAACTAGGACTCTTGAACACAAATAAAAATGCTTAGACGCCATTCTAGGTACCATGATCCAGGGATAGTGGGCATTGCCCTTGAAAATACCCAGACTCCATTCTAGGTACCATGATCCAGGGATAGTGGGCCTTGCCCTTTTGATAATTAAACAGGGAAGTTTATCTATTTTGATGGACACTTCTACCTGCAGATTCCTCACCTGTATAATAATCTAGAGACTTCAAAGCTCTCATGTTGCCGCTAGTCGGCGCTGACTTAGTTATAACGGCAGAAGTGGCGTCAGATGGCATCACTAAAACCATACAGCGCATACCCCGGAGTAACGTCAGTTCCCTTTTCCCACGCCTTGGAAGTAGATCCAGAGCTCGCTCTCACAGAGTTGAGTTTTCCCAAAAGTGCAGTGATCTGTTTCCTTCAAAACGTTTGTGCTTCAGGTCCTATTGTGGTTGTGAGGGACAGATGTCCATTACAGATCCACACATAATTTTTCTTGTGATGTGTTGGGTCAGACCACTATTCCTGTCAGAGTATGCACCCGAAGACCTGCAACGAGCGCCAGTCCCAACTGTTTGCGGCCTGTGCCCATGCCAACAGGTGAAGTTGTCATAGTGCGAGACTTTCTAGATCTCCTTCTTCCCATTCCTCTGGAAAGAAACAAAAAATGCATGGGAAGCACAAGAATCATGGAGGAAGTCCCCTAAGCAACCCGGTCTTCCACAGGATCTTCATTGTATGAGCTGGAGTTTGTTGTGTTGGAGCCACTTGACTCCGACCCATCTGGCTCTGAGCCTGTTCCACAGCTGGACCTGAACTTCAATCTGGTGCCTTCAGATCCATTTGCACCAGCTCTGTCATTACGAGACTTTCTGTCCCTGCATCCTACTTTCCAGGAGTTTTGAACCTTCCAGCATTCCTTAACACATTGTTTCTCATTTTCTCCAGGGACTCATACCCTTCTGGTGTGCCTCTCGGAGTTGGAACACTGTTCAGCCCCCCCCCCCCATGTTTATGCCGATGGTGGCGGTTCTGTGACCCCCAACACCTGCTCCTGCCTTCACTCCGGTGCATCGGCATATCATTCCTCCTTCGTTGCCATTGTCAGAGCAGCCACCCACAATTCCACCATAGCAGCGCTTGAAACCATTGATGCCGCTTCTTCCAACCTCTGAGCCCCACCACCCAAAGAAGGAATTCCAGAGGGAGGTTTAGAAACTCATTGAAGAAGAGTACCACCGGTCGAGGATTCATGACCCCTTTGGCTTTTATGTAGACCCTCTTGATCTTTAATCATATGGGCCTGATGAGAAGAACATCCTTATGAGATTCCAGCTCTGTCCTCTGCTAGTGGACTTGACACTTCGCCAGAGATGGAAATGGAAATTCCTGCTGGACCCCCACTCCAAAGGTCATGTCTTTTCACTCTGTGGTTAGAAAAGCATCTGAAGTACTGGATCAATAATAACTTTAAGTTGATGTGAAAACCAATGTCCTCACAGAGGTCCTACTACCCTCGTCTCTCACTTCAGAACCATTACTGCCCTTTAATGAAGCCGTGGTGTAACTTGTCCTGGCAGCTTTGTAGAAACCATCCTCGATACCTACAGTTAATGGACTAGTAGTTAAACGCTATCGCCCTGCTCCTGGGGACCTGCCTTTTCTCTCTGTTAACCCTTCTCTGGGGAGTTTGGTAATACACACATCCTGGTCCTGGTGCAAGACAAGTTCCCCACAGTGCCCTTAAAGAGGGAATCCAAGTGGCTGGAAGCATGGTGGAAGATGATCATCTCGGCTAGAAGCTTGGCTCTCAAATCTTTGAACATCAATTGCCGTTTAGCACTTTGCATCCATGCTTTATGGGATATGGCACAGCAGATCACGCCACATGTTCCCGAAGATATGCAGGAACGTTTTAAAGAGGTGCTACAGGATGGACCGAATACTTCAAGGCACATCAAGTCAGGCCTTGATAGAGCTGGCTCCATGGCAAAAGCAATGCGAACCTCAATATCCATCTGACGTCATGCCTGGCTCAGAACTTCAGCCTTTTTGAATGATGTGCAAGCCAGCCTCATGGACCGACCAGTTGATGACACCTGTCTATTCAGGGATAAAGAAGATGCAGCCCTGGAAAGGTATAAAGCAAGCAAAGCAATATCCTTATCTCTGGGTCTCAACCCTATAGAGACTACTAGCAACCATGGCCCTTCTAGGAATTCTCCAGGAGCATTTCTTTTCCTCAGCAACAACACTAACCTCTGCAGACACAACAGCCCAAGATGCCTTTGGTCTGCGCATAGAAGGGTAGAGGCAGGGTGTTGGACTTGGCCCTTTTTCCCTGAATTTTTCGCTTTCCCCCCTAGCCTTTTTACTGACCTGGTGTGTCTGAACTGAAAATAATAAATGCTGTGCAATGGTGCACGCACCTTTATTTCCACCATTGTAGAAATGCACCTTTGCAAAATGTTACTTTTAAAATGGACGCCATTCCTGTCTGCACATGTGCCGCTTGTCTGAGGTGAGTTGGCGGTCTCGTTGTCTGTTTCCCAGCACCCCCAGCTTCTGGAGGGAAGCCTGGCACCCAGGGTGCTCTACACCTCCCCCTAAACCAGTTGGGACCGGTTTCCCAGGGAACCTTCCAGAAGCTTCCAGCCCTTTCTGGTAGGTGGGGTGAGGGGGACTGTGCCTCCATGTGCTCAGACGGAGCGTGGACTAGATTGAGAGGGGACACACTGCCAGGAGGTACCGCCACATTGGGCCTGTGTGCTGGCCCCTGTGCCCATCTGCACCCCTCCGCTGTCCACAGGGCCAGTGAGAGCCCTTTACTGGAGTGAAGACTGCTGTGTCAGGAGTAGTGCCACTTTATGGGAGATGACTGCTTCTAGGAGCTGCTGTCCTGTTCTGATGAGTACCCACTGCCTGCTGATCTTGCCCAGTATTGCCTGCCTGCTCTCCTGCCGTCCTAAGCCCAGCACCTGGTGAGCACTATATCTTACTGCCAGCTGCCTGCTGCCTAGCACCCTGTGAGCACGTGGTCTGCCCAGGAGAAGAGAGGAACTGATGCCTGCAGCGCTGTGCTGCTAAAGCGCTATAACTGTGCCACAAGGGAAGAGGAGCGCTGCAACTTTATTTTGTGGGACTTAGCGCTACAACCTTATTCCTGCACCAGGAGAGCGCTGCCTCCAGCCCTGCCCAGGAGAAGGTGCGTGGGTCCTGCAGCGCTGGGCTGCCGGAGTGCCATATTTGCATTGACTGTGCTCTGCTTGCTGCGAGAGCGCTATAACTGTGCCCAGCAGAAGAGGAGCGCTACATTTGAAGTGACTGACCATCCCTGCCTGCTGGCTAGCGCCTGGAGAAGAAGAGCGCTTTATCTTATTGCCCAGGAGGTGAGGAGCTGACATCGGCAGTGCTGTGCTGCGAGAGCGCTATATTTCCAGTGACTGTGCCTTCCTGCCTGCTCCCTAGCGCCTCGGGAGGGCTATATGTAAATTGCCAAGGAGGAGTCCTGCGGCGGAGGGGGCCCGAGGCACATTGTCGGTGCCTGCCCCTCCGCCCTGCTGACGCGGAGAAGGCTCCGCTGAGGGTGAAGCCAGGAGAGGTCCCAGAAGCGGGACCTGTCGGGGCACATTGCCGGTGCCCGGAGACTGCAGAGACATCCAGAGGGGCCCCAGACTGCCGGTGAGTGGGGCTCAGTCATCCTGTGGTTGGGGGGGGTGTCGGGGCACATTGTCGGTGCCCGCCCCGGTGCCAGTATTCTTTGGAGGGCATTGGTTGTGTTTAGAGTCCCATAGGAGGGGGGCTCCAACGTGCCCAGTACTTGTTTCCTCCCTCAGCTGCACGACAGAGGCATTTTGGGAAATTCTAGAGTCCCAGAAGAGGGGCTCCACCGTGCCAGTGTTCTTGTGGGCAGATTCCTGTTAGAGCCCGGAGTGGGGCTCCCATCGCTGCATTGTTGGCACCAGTGCTAGTTTGGTTTACCCAGCTACCCCGCAGGACAGGGGGCAGCTGCCACGCATTGGGGGCATTGGATTACCCAGAAGGGAAAGAGAGAGGAGTGAGGGACCCTCCTACCCTAGCGCTTTGCGCACCTTTGTTTTCGCCGCCCTTGCAGCCAACCCTGACTGTGTGGGATAGAGGGCATTTGAGCCCCCGAGAGAGGCCAGTTGGCCTGGGGCCAGTCTCAGTGTTGTGCCCCCGACTGGGGCGAACAGCGGTTATGCTGGCGAGGCCTATTGCCCCATATGATTTATGGCATAATATGGTTGCATAATGCATTTGTACCTAGGATGCTACTTAAAGCTTTTCCTCAGGTTTGCAGTGCTGATGGTAGGCCTATTGGGTTCCTGCGGAGGAGGAGCCACATGCTAAATGTGTTTCTATGCCCTATATTCACATGTTTTATGCCCCAGGCTCAGGATGTGACTAGTGTGCTTTTAGACCTAATGCTAATGATAATGTTTTCCCCCGCAGGCTTATATCGTTGGAGTCCTGCCTAATGTTGCATCTATGCTTATGATTATGCCAATGCTAATGGGCATGTTTAATGTGATGTTCACAGGTCTATGCCTACTGTGGTTGTTCCGGCCTAATGCTCTATGTTACTGATAATGTTTTTCCCCTAAGGCTGACTGCTGATGGTTTTGCATTCAATGTTAATGCTTTTTCCCCAATGCCGGACGACGTCTTTATGCCTCAGGTGACGCCTCATGGCCTGCAAGCATGTTTTCCTTTCAGGTCTGATGCCAATGTGTCCTAATGCTGATGGACTTCACATTTATTCTTTCTTTGTCCTGGTGATGGTTCTGGCAGCGGCCCCATTGGCCCTGCCTTGTAAATAGTCCCCCCTGTGAACTGCTACCCGGTGCCGGTTGGCACAGTTATCTGCACCTGTGATAATATCCTAACATGTTCTGCATAATACATATGCTGTTTTTTTCCACCTAACCGGGTGTGGTCTCCTTTTGTAGTGTGGCTGGTGTGTCGCCTGTGAGTGTGCTGCGCAGATGCTCTACACATTTCCTCCGGAGTTTGGCCCGCCCGCTCTGCACCATGCTACCCGTTTCTAACACAGGGGTAAAAACCATGGTCCATCCAGCAAGCCTCCTCCTCCCCTGCTCCCCCAGGAAAGCAGTTCTAGTTCTCCTCCCCAGACACACACTAAGCCTGTTTGAGGGTGAGTGTCCTCCTTTGTGCAGGCTTGCAAGTTAATTACTTCGGACCAGTGGGTCCTTCAGATAGTAGAAAGAGGCTACGCCCTTCCCTTCCTTCAGGCACCTTCCCTCTTAACACCCACACCTTCCTCTCCCTGCTTGGACCACCTGACTGCTTACAACAAGAGGTGGCAGCACTCCTTTGGAAAGGAGACACAGAGTTGGTGCCAGACCAGGAAAATAATCGAGTGTTATTTCCTGGTATCCACAAAGGTGGCAGTCTGTGTCCAGTCCTGGGATTCAGGAAGTTGAACTTCCTCAAAAAGGGACTGTTCAAGATACTGAACCTAGCCCAAGTGCTATTGCCATTGGAAGGTGGAGACTGGATGGTGTCCCTGGACCTGCAGGATGTGTACTTCCACATCTCAATCCTGCAGACTCTCCAGGACTATTTGTGTTTTGTGGTGGCTTCTATGCAGTATCAATTTGCAGTACTTCCCTTTGGCTTAACATCAGCGCCTCAAGACTTCAAAGTGATAGCAGTTGTTGCGCCCATCTCAGACGGTCTGGCATTCCCATTTTCCCATACCTGGACAACTGGCTAATCAAAGCTGGGCCACCAGAGGTTGTGTGGCGCCACATGCAGTCAACCGTTTCTCTACTGTTCGACTTGGGCTTTTCAATCAAAAAGCCCAAATCTTGCCTGAGGCTCTCTCAACTACTACAGTTTAGTGTCCTTACTGGACACCACTCTTCATCCTGCTCTTGCCCCACCTCAGAGTATTGCAGAGATAAAGAAGGTTGTGCCATCCTTTCAGCAAGGTGCGTTAGTCCCTGTCCTGAGGGTCCTACGATTTCTCTGTCTGCTGGATTCCTGCATTCTCCTAGTCACTCACATTGGCACATGAGGGCCTTGTAGAGGATGCCTTCCAGGCAGTTATTACAGTATGGGGAAACCTGGAGGACTCCATTGTAATCTCTCCCAGTGCTGTGGTGGATGTGGCTTTGTGGGGACACAAGGCGAACCTGACCTGCTGGATGGCCTCTTTCCTTGTATAGCCATCCATCAACCCTCCTCCTAGGTATGATGCTGCTCTGTAATCTGTTCTACAGGGAAGGAATGTGCAAGTAGAAGAATCCATCAAAAGAAAGTTTTTCCGGTGGATACTTTCTTTAGATAACTCACCGACTTGCACACCTCCCAGTTTGATGGATTGTTATAGGGAGAGTTAAAAAGATTCCAGATATTTATTTTGTCACTGCACTATTCCATAGATGTCATTCCGTCCTTTCGCCTTGAGGGTGGGCAAAAATGGACAGAAATTAATGTAGTTGCGCCGGGGTGGGTGCTATTTGGTTTTGATGACTTTTATCTGAGCACCACTTATGGTGTTGGTACGAAGCCAACGCTCCTTACCGACGATAGGAGGGCTTCAACGTTTCTGAATCCAGTCTGATACCTGGGATTATTCTACAGGACTTGCATGAAAGACATCCCTGTAGTGCAAAGCACATCTTTGTCATACTACAAGGCCACGTTTTCTACCCCAGTCTTGCATCTTTCAGCTTTCAGGGTGCATTCAGTATGGAAACTAAACCTGCTACAAGAAACCAGCAATTTCCAGCTAGATTGTAACTGCTTGTCCCAGTACTACTAACAGACTACAACATTCCTCAACTTGAATAGGTAGGCACGTTCTACAAGGGAAATACTACAACAGCCTTGTTAAGAGAAGTCTCCTTAGCTGACATTTGGGTGGCGGCAACTTAAAAGTCCTAAAGAAAAGTATCTAAGCCCTAATTGAGAGGCCAGTTGAATTAACATACTTACATATATTTTTTTTCTTTTTCCCTATTTTCTGGTTTCTTTTGCTGTTTCATGTTGAGAATTTGTTTTGCTAATGTATTAAAATATTTGATCAGTGAATGTCAAGAAGGAACAGTTAATTACTTGTACTCCTGGGTCTTTATTATTGGATTCTTCAATAAAGTCCTAAACAATTCACCCTTTAATGGCAGTGGTTTCAGAATGGCAAATCATATAAAGAAGTCTGCATAGTCTCATTCAAATGTAAATGAAGCAACTGCCAATACAAGGCATGATGCAAGGCTAGCTACCTTAAAGTTACAGAACTAGTTTTCTGCTGAATAGCTGGCTACATAGCCTCGATTTTCTTTTAAAAAGGATTCAGCAATGTTGACCACAACCACTATTTGTGCATTTATGTTTTCATTTTGACTTGGCTATTTTTTAAATGAATACAAAAATGAAAGTTGGTAGATTTAGCCTGCAGATATGGTGGTACAATACATTTACATTTAAAACATGTATTTTACAAAAAAATATAGATTGTAAATGTGCTCTGGTGTCCAGCACTTGGGCCACACTTGCTATGGAGCATAATGAACAGTGCCTTACAGTCTGCTCCTTTTGGAAAAACTAGCGGAGAAACCCAGTGCTACTACATCAGCATTTGTGAAAATACTCTCAAGCATCATAAGATAAGACATCACCACTGATATCATTGATATGACCAGTATAGTATGTAGATTGAGGTTAGGATGACAGAAAGCGTAATCGAGAAGGACATGAAGCATAACCGAGAAAGAAAGGGAGAGTGAGAAGACTTAAAAGGGAAGAAAAAACAACATGAGACAGTGGAGGAAGCGGAGATGGAGCGAGAGAGATAAGGATGAGGATGAGCGGGCAAAAGTGCGAAAGCCACAAAGACAAGATAGGGAGAGAGAAAATCAGAGACAGAGCAAGTCTGAGTGATATTAAGAGAGAGAAAAAAAAGAACTAGGAAGATAGAGGGTCATGCGACTTGCCTTGCCCATGTATGATAGAGGCCATATAACAGGTGCCTGTGTCAGTCTTCAAGGTGAATAAATATGCTTCAATAACCAGGGGAAAACCATCAGCAGCATGCTGGGCTTACACACCCAACAAGCATTGCCTAAAACTCACCAGCACCACATCTAACAACCTCGACCACCATTTGGCGTCTATTGCATAACCTGACAAGTGGAGAAACTAAATCCATGAATGTTCCACCCAACCAATCATTGAGTTATATTCCTAAAAACATCACAACGTAAATGTCCAACATCCCAAAACTTTAATTGTAAATGTATGTTTTTGTACCCTATAAATAAACATCACTTTCATTTCTCTGCCATATTTCTTTTTTAAACAAGCTTTATTGATTTTATGTTGCATACCTGCACAAGTATCTCTACATTCACTTGAAACTTCCCATCACAGTCAGGATTACAATAGATAGTAAAGGCCAGGGTGAGAGTCCTGGTGCCTACATAAAAGCTAATGATGCATTTAATTTGCCACATTTCACATTCAATAAATTGTAATAGTACAACAAGAACAAACTACCCCCTCTCCCCCCCGCTTGGCTCGTCTGATTTCTGTTTAAGAGGCCATAGACAATACACTTTACCATCTGACCTCGTCTCCCGCTCCAGTAGCCACAGGGCCATGTATATGTAGTCATATTCAGGACCAGGTTTGTTTTATAGCATTTGCTCCTTAAGGGCGCCCAGGGAGTTAGGTAGTTTGCGCGATACCCTTATATCGGAAGATCAGTAGCCTGAAATGTTTCCAATAACACATCCCACTCCATTGAGATCGGTATTTTCCTCAAGCCTCTGTATTCCTCCCTCCGTATTGCCGCACTCTCCGCCCTCCCCCAGCGGGCAACCTCCTCATGCCAGTGCATTATGGCTGGTGGCTTAGCAGATTACCATCTCATAGTGATAGCACGCTTTGCGATAAGTAGGGCCAGGTCTGCAAATCTCTCTTGCACTTTCTGATTTTTAGATCAGCGGTATAATCCCACCATACACGTTTCTACAGTGTGCCAACTTGCACTCTCGGTCAAAAGGCAGACAGGGAGGGGCATGTCCAAAGCATATGTGTGAGACTGGCCTCTAGGGCGTGGCATCTTGGGCAACCTCGTGGTGTATCCGGAAACATTTTGTTTAAGCGACTAGGGGTAAGGTAGGCTCTATGGACTATCATGTACTGTATCAGTTTGAATTTAGCATTGCGTGATACTTTTTTGGGGTACTCCAATATGGAGTTCCACTCCGTGTCCAAGAGTTCCCTTCCTAGATCCCTTTCCCATTTCTCCTTCAGCCGGGTGAGTGGTGTTGCGGCATGTGTACGGATACTTCGATAGAGCCTCCGGATTAGATGGCGCCCGTTGCCTATTAAATGTATAGAGTGGACTAGTTCGTGTGTGGGAGGTTCGGTACCAGCTGGGGCCCAATATTTCCTGATGAATCTAGTGATGCTTGCGTGCACTAAGAATAGGGACCCGGGAACTCCCTGCTCATGAGTGAAGTCCTCGTGGCTTAATAGTGATCCGTCCGCAAATAGCTCCCCCACAGATGTCACTCCCTCTCCCGCCTATTTTTGTACGCGGCGTTGTGTGACTAAGCCTGTAGGAGTGGGGAGTCCCACCAGTGGGATGTTTGGGGCGTATGGAACCGCTCGTTCGTGCATTTCAGGGCTCTCTTCCAGTACTCGAGAGCTACTTTGAGCAATAGCGAACCTGTTGTCGGGCCCTAGTTTGAGGTAATAGTAGTATGTGTATGGTTCCCTGGGCCAGGGTGGCTGGTGTATAGCCTATATCTGACAGAGACATCTAGCCGCAGATTCCTTAACTTAGAATATCCCCAGGCGTCAGACTGGATCCGGAGAATTTTTTGCAGCAGCACCTCTGCGCGCCGGGGGGCGGCGCTGCATGGCTCCGCCCTGACGTCGTCCACGGACATGACGACAGTGGAGCCATATAAGTCCCTCCTGGCGCGCTGACATAAGTTTCCTTCTTTTCCGCGTCCCAACGCGGATCCAGGAGTAAGCGGTTCCTCTGGCCTGTTGTTTCAGGCCTTCTCGACGCCTTCGGCATCAGGGAACGGTGTGCGATGCCTTCGGGTTTCAAGGCGTGTGAGCCCTGTACGCGGCAGATGTCAGCGACGGATCCGCACGCGATCTGTATGCGGTGCCTAGGAGAGCACCACGACTCCGAGGAATGCGACGCCTGCCGGCAAATGAAGCCAAAGTCCCTGCGGGAGCGCCAGATGAAGTTGTTGACCGCCCGGATGTCCCGCTCAGAGCCTTCGCGCCGCCGATCTCCATCTCAAGCTGGGGCTCCTGTTCGGGTCCGGTCACAGAGTCGTTCCCGCGGACGTCGTTCGCCTGCCGCAGGTAAGCACAAGTACAAGTCACGGAGATCGTCGACCTCGCATAAGCGTGACGACGGGGCCCGCTGCTCCTGGTCCTTACCGGGCGCGGGCGCCCAGGAGTCGGTCCCCTTATACCCACCCCTTCCGGGTGTTGGGGCGACTCGGGCCCAGTTGGAAGCCTATTCCAAGGCTCTTCACTCCATCTTTGGGTCACCCCCTCTCCCTGGTGCGCCCTCGGTCCCCACAGAGGGGGTAGGGACTCAGGTCGGGTCCTCGCCGGCGGGTTCGCCCTCGGCGCCGGCTGGGTGCCTCGACTCCGGTTCCGGAGTCGCTGCGACGTCGGGACACGGCCCGGAGGGGCATCCCAGTCAGATGTCGAGCCCTTCTGCCCCGTCTCCGCATAGCCCTTTGGGGCTCTCTGCGCCAACGTCTGATGCGGCTGCAGCACGGAGCTCGACTCCTTGTCGACATCCTTCCTCTCCGCAGGCCTCAGTGGAGGGCGATTCGACGCCGGTCTGATGCCAGGCCGAGTCACCCTTGGTGATTGTCGACGTCGATACGACGCCGTCTCGACGTTGGTCGACGCCGGTGCCGGTCTCTGTTGTTCCTCTGTTCGAAGAGGATGAGGACCCGGAGCACCCAGGGTTGTTTCGACGCCCTCCGGCTCCGCTGTCCCCTGACCAGTGGCCCTTTGCTCGGCCTCCGGCTGCGGCGTCTCTCCTTTCTGGGGGACGCGTTAGTCTTCAACCGTCCCCTACAGATGGTTTGTTATCGCCACCTAGAATGGCTACAGAGGCTAGCGCGGCATTTGCGAGGGCTGTTTGCAGGGCTACAGCTATTTTACACCTGCAACCCCCCTCAGTCTCCTTGCCTTCTGATCCATTATTGGATCTCCTCCACCAGGATGCTGTGGAGGTGGAGCCCTTGCTGCCTTTTGGCGGGTCGTTATTTGACACCCTTCTTGGCACGTGGGCACGGCCCTCCTCCGGAGACCCTGTGGATCGGGCCATCGCAAGTCGGCATTGCCCGGCTCCAGATGACCCTGTCTGTTTGTCCCTTCATCCTAGGGCTCACAGCCGGGTGGTCTAGGCGGCTTTCGCCTCGCAGCCTTCCTCTCCTCTCCTGTTGCTACCTCCCACTAGGGAGTCTCGTTGGTTGGAGACATGTGGCCGCCAAATTTTTGCGTCCACTAGTTCGGGCATCCGTGCTCTGAACACGTCTTGCGTGTTTGCACGGGCTACTTTTGCCCTTTGGGACTCGGTCGAGCGTCTTCTTCCCTCTCTTCCAGAGGGTCCCCGTGCTGACCTGGATCGTCTCCTTCATGATGGCCGAGAAATGGCACAATTTACCATTCGGTCGGCTATGGACACCACTGACACTCCGTGGGTCGGGCGATGGCTAGGTCCGTTGCTCAGCGTCGCCATGCCTGGCTGCGCGATGGCGGTTTCCCTGAAAATGTTCGGGAGAGTCCTCGGGATTTGCCATTTGATGACGTGACCCTTTTTGTCAGTCATGCGGAATCGGCAGTCAACCGCCTCATGTCTGGGCTCCCATGACTTTGTGTTTTCTAGTCCTTTTGTGGACTTTTATTTTCGGGTGCAGTGTTTTCTCTGCTTGTTCTGGGCCCTGGGTTAATGACGTAATACCCAGACGGCCTGTACGGCTTCCCGCCGTTTTTGCTTCTATTTAGTGCAGCTGGTCAGCTGATTCTGCTTTCTTTTGACTCCTCGGTCTGAGTTCGTGCTCAAGAGGTGCCCCTAGCTGGGGTTGAGGCTTATCCTATGTGGGGTATTCGTTGGCTATTGTCTAGCTGCCTTATTCGTTGGCTATTGTCTAGCTGCCTTCCTTACACAGAAGGCTTGGTAGGCTCCTGTGGAGTCTTCTTCAAAGGCTATTGCCTATCCGTTGGGGTCTGCGGTTGGTCCGTAGCACTCCCCTGTATCTGTAGATGCTCACTTTCTTGAGGTCTCTGCCTCTCCTGCCTCTCTCCGGGATAGGTAGTACTTTTTCGTAGTTTAGTCCTGTCTGGACTTAGTCTGTAGACGGTGGCATCCTCGCCACGTACGCCAATACTGTACATTGCCTTGTGCCCTACTCCATGGGCACTTCCCACGCAGGAGTTTCCTCTTCCCCTGCTGCTTCCGCGCAGGAGTTTGTCACACTTCTACTTCGGGCTGCTACTGCTGCTCTCTGTGGAAGTGTTCTCTTCAGGACACTCACTGTCTTGTGTGGTCTTGTATGTACATATCTTTACAATTTCCTGTTACTCTATGTCAGTTTAGTACTGACTCTTTCGAGTACTGCTCAGTCTCCCAGTCTGTCTCGTGGGGGACTGTGGCTCCTCCCTGCTGGGTGGCCGTTGTCGCTTACAGGTCTGGACATTGCTCTGTCCGGTTCTGCTGCAACATAGCTGTTGGTACCTCTGGTGCGCTCTTGGGCATGCATACTAGGGTTTCCTTGCTGCGGTGTCGGTGGTCTTGCTCTCTGCCTTCTCATGGGAGCAAGCCTTCTGTGTGTGTCCAGCTTGCCGGCTCCCTTTCGTCGGTTGCCCACCTGGTGATGCATCTTTCGCATCTGGGCTGTTCTCACTGCGTTCCATTGTGCATTTCCTTTTACGTGGCGTGGTTCTAGCGGTACACGCGGTCTGCCCATGTGTACTTCTGTCCCCTGCATGCATGTCTCTTTTTGTAGTCCTGGTTATGTCATTCTGCTTGTTGACGTCCGCCCTCACATGTCATTTTGTGAAGGGGCGACTGCGCAATGGCAGGTCTTGTGTCTCTGGTAGCACAGGCTCTTCCTGGACATGGTCAGCATCCTACCACTGCTGTCCAAAGTTTCCTAGCTGGTACGCTTTCAACAGTGCTTCTTCCACTGTTGTGCATGCTCGACCTGTATGCTCTGACTCGGTCATACCGTCTTGTCCTCTCTCTGGGTCTTTGTCTCTTGCAGATTCATCGGCTCCTATGATCAGTTCACCTTCTTTTGCAGAAGTTATGGACTCACATTCCGCACTCACATTCTGGTTCTGTGCTCCCTTTCAAACCCTGTACAAACGAGAGGGCTTTCATGCCGTCCCTGGGCGGCTTGTGATACCTTTGCCTCCCATTGTTTTCTGCTCCTTACAGAGCTTACTGGTCTGGTGTTGGCCACGCTGGCATTGCTGCCCCCACTGCGTTTAGTCAACTTGTTGACGACTGGGTTCTCTTGGGACCCTGGTGGGGTTCATTCGCAGACCCGCCTCCTATGAGGTATGGCTTTGGTATCTATTCTAAGATAAGGAATCTGCGGCTAGATGTCTCTATCAGATGAACGAGTTACTTCCCTTCGGTAACGATATATCTGGTAGAGACACAGTCTAGCCGCAGATTCCTTAACGCCCGCCCATCCTCCCCACTCTGCGAGGACCTTTTCAGTTTGGGTGTTATGCACTCACCCCCTTCCGGGTGGCTTTTATCTTCCTACGGGGTGGCATTTTTCACCTCCCTCCTCGGTAGGATGATTCATTCTGTTTTACTTGTTCTTCTCCACCAATTCTCGTGATTGGGCGGCGGGTTCATGTAGCCTTCCACATCCCTACACCCTGGTTCTTCCAGTGTGAGGCCTACTAATGTTCTTCTTCCCTCCCTCCCACCTTCTCCATTGCTCTGGGATCTCTTGTTTCTTGACTCTACTACAGTCAATTGGTTTGGGGTCTATTTGACTGTGCCTCAGCCCATAGATCTCTTACAGGGGATACGGCATTCCTGGTGTTGCCGACCTTTGGCAGATCGTCATTACTTATGTGGTTCCGGTCTTGTTGCCCTTCACGGGTAGATTTTGCTATTGCAGGCTTCCTGTTGTCTGCCTTGACATTCTTTTCATATGTCGTTTTGCCTCGGGGAAGGGCATAGTCTTCGCTTTTGCGGGGCTGTTTCTCAGAGCGGTGCTCTGTTTTTTCCCTTCAATTGCTTTCAGTATACAGTGCTTGTCACTGTCAATTTTTGTTTTTGTTTCACTGATTTTTCATCTTTTTTCGCACACTGTTCCCATACACTCACAGTTTTTGGTGGTGGCTCCGCGTTGTGGCGCGGAAAAGTTTCTCCGAAGCAAACTGACGTCAGCGTGCCGGTAGGGACTTATATGGCTCCACTGACGTCAGGTCCGTGGACGACGTCAGGGCGGAGACATGCGGCGCCGCCCCCCGGCGCGCAGAGGTGCTGCTGCAAAAAATTCTCCGGATCCAGTCTGACGCCTGGGGATATTCTAAGTTAAGGAATCTGCGGCTAGACTGTGTCTCTACCAGATACATCGTTACAGAAGGTAAGTCACTCGTTCTTCGTGTAAGTTGCGTCCTGCAAGCCAGTATGAATGCCATTGCAGCTGGCCTGCTAAGCAATATGCCTGGAAGTCTGGAGCGCCCAAGCCTTCCCTGTCGGTCCCCAACTGCAGCTTAGGGAGTCCAATCCTACTACCGCCCTTTCCCCACTCAATCAGTATCGTATTGAGGGCCGCGAAGTACGTAGCCGGGATCACTATTGGGAGATTGGTAAAATAATAAAGTAGTCGTGGGAGCATAACCATTTGGGAGATTGCTTCTCGGCCTGCCACCAACAGAGGAAGCGATACCCAGAACTTCACTTGGGTACGGAGCGTAGAAATTGTTTTTTGGAGATTACCTTCTAGTAGGTCTTGAGGGGATCTGTAGATTTGGATACCTAGGTAGTTAAAGGTACGAGGGGCAGTCTGAAGTACATGGTGCCTGAATGGTATTGTTGTTATCGGAATATTGTCTTTGAAAAAATAGGCATAGGATTTAGCTTTATTTATGGCAAGGCCCGAAATATGTTCAAACTCCGTAAAGATATTTGCTGTGGGGTCTAAGTCATCCTGTAAGTCCTTGAAGTAAAGTATATCATCTGCATATGGCCATGTCTGAACTGGGGTGTCGGAGTGAGCTAAAGAATGATGATGGATTAAACCCAGATCAGTTGACTGGGGGTGAGTGCTTGCAATGTTCAACACTCCGTCCATCATCCCCTTTTGGTTTTGCATTGTTGGCCCTAAGTTGGCAGGGTATGCCCAGACGTGGGTCCCTTGCTCACTTTGCCACTGGATTCAAGATAGCCTGGCTGATGAGGGCTGTGAGCCCGAAACTGGTCCCAGGATGCTTGTTTCCAGTCCAGGGAAGACATGGCTTGGCAGTTCGAGCTGGACTGTTCCCATGAGGCACAGGGTCAGACTGATTTGCAAATGGCCATGTCTGAACTGGGGTGGCGGAGTGAGCTAAAGAATGATGATGGATTAAACCCAGATCAGTTGACTGGGGGTGAGTGCTTGCAATGTTCAACACTCCGTCCATCATCCCTTTTTGGTTTTGCATTGTTGGCCCTAAGTTGGCATGGTATGCCCAGACGTGGGTCCCTTGCTCACTTTGCCACTGGATTCAAGATAGCCTGGCTGATGAGGGCTGTGAGCCCGAAACCGGTCCCAGGATGCTTGTTTCCGGTCCAGGGAAGACATGGCTTGGCAGTTCGGGCTGGACTGTTCCCATGAGGCACAGGGTCAGACTGATTTGCATATGGCCATGTCTGAACTGGGGTGGCGGAGTGAGCTAAAGAATGATGATGGATTAAACCCAGATCAGTTGACTGGGGGTGAGTGCCTGCAATGTTCAACACTCCGTCCATCATCCCCTTTTGGTTTTGCATTGTTCGCCCTAAGTTGGCAGGGTATGCCCAGACGTGGGTCCCTTGCTCACTTTGCCACTGGATTCAAGATAGCCTGGCTGATGAGGGCTGTGAGTCCGAAACCGGTCCCAGGATGCTTGTTTCCAGTCCAGGGAAGACATGGCTTGGCAGTTCGGGCTGGACTGTTCCCATGAGGCACAGGGTCAGACTGATTTGCATATGGCCATGTCTGAACTGGGGTGGCGGAGTGAGCTAAAGAATGATGATGGATTAAACCCAGATCAGTTGACTGGGGGTGAGTGCTTGCAATGTTCAACACTCCGTCCATCATCCCCTTTTGGTTTTGTATCATCTGCGTTTAGTAACAATGTGTGTGTATTTGGACCAATAGTGATGCCCTTTCCTGCTGCTTCTCGCCGAAGCTTAATTGCTAGCGGCTCGAGTGCTAACACAAAGAGCAGGGGGGATAATGAGCAGCCCTGCCTCGTCCCCCTGCATACCGGGTAGGACTGCGATATATGCGCGCCTGTGCGAGTTCTTGCGGTAGGCAGAGTGTATAGCAGTTTAACCCACCGCAAGAAATCAGGGGGGATACCAAATCTCTCAAGCACTGCTAGCATATATTCCCAATTAAGGGTGTCAAAGGCTTGACGCAAGTCTAGTGAGATGCACCCAGCTCTTGTGTGGTCGGTGGGGGTTGCACCCATTGCATGGTATAAACGTATATTTAGAGAGGTGCTTTACCCGGGCACAAAGCCACATTGGTCTGTATGTATGAGTTGGGGCAAAAAGGGGAGTAATCGGCGGGCCAGGATCTTGCTTAGGATCTTATATTCTGTATTCAAAAGTGATAATGGACGATATCCTGATGTCTTTAGGATTCCTGCTAGGTTTGGGGAGGGAAGTAACCAGCGCTTGCATTGTAGTGGGGGGAAAACCTCCTGTGTCTAGTGCTGTTTGATAGAGGCGCTCCAACTGGGGGACCAGGTGAGCTGCGAAGGTACTGTGTAAAATTCGAGTGGGAGGCGTCTAGGCCTGGTGTTTTGTTGCGTTGAAGCTCTCTGATTGCTTCCTTGATCTCAGTTTTGGTGATTGGGCCTGCCAACTCTTTCTGATCCATCTGAGACAGTTGTGGGCAGTTGAGGCCCTCTAGGAATATTTCTGTTGTGTCTGCCCTTACCACTGCAGGAACCCATAAAGCTCCTTATAGTAGTCCCTAAAGGCTGAGTTTATTTCGCTTTGTGTCGTGACTATCAGACAGTCTACTGTGGTGACTTCGTGTATTGGAGAAGAACGTGGAGTATCTCGTAACAGCCACGCTAGGAGTGTACCAGTCTTGTCCGCCTCCGTGTGTCGTTGCTGTGTATAGGATTGGTAGTGTATTACTCCGAGTCGTTCAAGAAGTTCTGCATGTTTAATGCGTGCATCTTGAAGGGCATCAGCGCAGTTGGGGTCATGTATCGCGTCGGGTTCTAGCTTCCCTAGTTTGTCTTCCACATCTTTTAAGCCCTCATGTACAGTTTGTCGTGCTCCTACAGTCGTACTGATAGCAGTCCCTCGGATTACTGTTTTCAATGCTTCCCACTCTACTAGATATGAGGTGGTGGTGTTAACATTTTCAGTAAAATAATTACTGATGGCGTCTGTCATGGTGCTACGGAACACTGCAACCTCTAGTAGTTGGGGCCGCAGTCTCCAGGTTGGGATCGGTGTAGGGATCTTCCCCCAGGACAGTACAAGTTCTAAGGGGTTGTGGTCCGATAATGTCTTCTCCAAGTATGTTGTATGCATGACTTGGGTGACAAGGTTATCGGAGCAGAACACCCGGTCGACTCTGGTGTGTAACATGTGCAGTGGGGAGTAGAAGGAATATTCACGGCGACACGCATTTTTTATGCGACAAGTGAACGATGGGGACCAAGCTTATGCCCAACTCCGGAGGGCATTGGCCTGTTTAATGGGGACTGTTCCATGTAGTGGCGGATGTGAGCGGTCTAAGCTAATATCTAGGACTGCATTATAATCTCCTCCTAGGATCCACTTGTCCTGGTCGTGATTTGGAGCATATATGCTGCCTATCACCACATGTATCCCATCTAGCATGCCGTGCAGCAAAACATACCTGCCATTAATATCAATGCGCTGTTCTAAGAGGACAAATGGCGTACCATTACGGACCCAGATAGCCGCCCCTCTTGCAAATACTGAGTATGATGTATTAAAGAACAGGCCTCTCCATTTCTGCTGCAGTTTAGCAGCTTCAGAGTTGGTGAGGTGCGTCTCCTGGAGGAGGACTCTGTGCTTTTCTCCTATTTAGCTGGGTGTATACTCTGTCTCTTATGAACTGAGCCTAGACCACTGGCATTCCAGGTGACTATATTATATTTCCCTGGAGCAGCCATGTAAGTGTATGTGTTGGTAGATTGCGTACTGCATCTCGGAGATGTAGAATCCTAAGTGGCGAGTCAGGCCTAAAACTGTTCCCCATATAACCAAATACTAGGTCCAGCGAAGTAACTGTGCTGGACCAAACTAAAAACCATACCTATAACCGTTCAAACATCAACCAGTTTGCTTTCGCAGTAGGGTTCATGGGTGCTGAGTCTTACAGGTCAAATGTGACCTCGGTTACTCTTGTTGCAGTGGTATAGAGCTGGGCCAGTCCGCATTGTTAATAAGGTGTGGACTGTGGTGCACGGCGGGGACAATTCCACCATCCCTGTGTCACCCGGTGGCTTCGGGGTCTTCACATTTAGGGTGCCATCTTTATCATTTTACCCCAAATAGTCATTTACTAACTGCAGGGTGATTGAGGGAAACAAAGTTAAGCTGCTTTCGGAGTCTGAGTGCATGGCAGTTTCTTCTGAGGACTCCGCAGAAGAGATGGGGTCTTGTTCCTTGAAGGCCGCCACTGTGATCAGGGCTGACTTTCGGCCCTCAAGGACTTGTTCGGGTGTTGGGTTTTCTGCTGGTGGTTTCCGGGCAGGTTTGGTGCGGCGAGTTGTCCCTGCTTGCGTCGTACTTGAATCCTGGGAGGTATGCTGTGCAGATGTCTCGGTTGCACGTGATGGAAATGTGTCCTTCATCCAGGAGTGCACTTCTTCTGGGCTGTCAAAGAAATACGACTGCTGCTCGTGTATAACTTTAAGGCGGCCCGGGAACAACAAGGCGTGTTTGAGATTCAAGGATCTGAGTTTTGTTTTTACAGCCCGGTAAGAAGCCCTCTGGTGCTGAACCAATACTGTGAAGTCCAGGTACAGAGAAGTTTGTCGATTTTTATACACAAAAGGTGCTTGTTCCCTGGCTTTTCGGAGCAGCGTGTCTAGGTCCTTGTAATTAAGTATCCGAGCTACCACCGGCCTTGGTGGCGCACCCGGAATTGGTTTTCTGGTGGGCAGTCTGTGTGCTCTTTCTACACAGAAGAGGTCAGTCAGTCCCTCTGGAGCTACCACTTCGCGTAGCCATTTCTCCACAAACTCCATTGCATTGAGACCCTCGCAGTGTTCCAGTAGACCTATGATCCGGATATTATTCCAGCGTGAGTGTTTTTCTGCACCTTCTATTCTGTTCTGTAGATTGGACACTTGACGTTGCAGTTGTGCTATTTGATCCATGTGCTTTTTCTGTTTGGGCGCGATTTCAGTTAAGAGTTTATTGGTTTGCACAGTGTCAGCTAATTTCGTATGGTCGCCCTTTAGGAGTGTCAAGTCAATAGTAAAGAATCTTAGTTGTTGTTAGATTGCACGTCTCGACTCCCGTAGTATGAGGTCTAGTTTGTCTGGTGTTGGGGCCATGCTCGTGGGCGGTACGCAATCTGCTGCAGGCGTAGAGATGGAATTCTCGAGGTCTCCCTGCTGTGGTCTGTCAGCTGCTGTTGGCTCCAGTTGTTTACCCCTTGTGCGGCCCATATCGTAGTTTGGGACACCACAGCTCCGTCCCCCAGTCCCCACTTTAGCACAAAAACACCTGGGAGAAGGAGCCCAGGCCAACAGCAGAGTATACCATGAGTGAGCACTGGAGGCTCTACTTTAGTGTCCGGGGGGTTGAGGAGAAGTGATCAGGCGGGTCACTTCAATACTGGTTCAGATCCTCTGTTGCATAGCTGCCTGCTCAGTAATGGTGAGGGGGGGAGGGGAGTTGCTGCATGTTCTTGCTGATAGTCCACAGGTGCCCCCTGTTTCTCACAATCATCTACTCCCAGGTGCTATGCAAAGGGGCCTCCGAAGTTGCCACCACTTCTGGGTTCTTTAGCATGTGGAAGGGGGAGCAGGTTCTGTGCTACAGCAGTGTGGGCCGTTACCACTGTCCTGGGTCTGCCTGTCGCAGACCTGGCCCCAGCATCATAACAGCGCCCAGGCGGGAGGAACCCACTGCGGCACGGAGGGCTGGGGGGGAGACCGGTTCAGGGATGTGTGCGGGGCGCTAGCCCCTCGTGTCTTCTGCAGGCCCCAGCCGACGTTCGTTTTCGGCACAGCAATGCCACACGGACTCTACGGGCGGCCCGACCCGCCTCCCGGTCCGCTATTTCTAACTTCGCCGCCGATTAGAGTGTCAGGCTGCCTTGCTACCTCTCCGTCAGCCCCATAGTCAATCTTCGTGCGTCCGTAGCGATCTGACGGCACCTCCTATGTCCGACCACCCCAGTGCCCCGACAGTGGTGGTCAGTGTCTCCCGGGCCACGCACGGTAGGCCATCAGCTCTCTCCCCCGATTGCGTGCAGTCACAGTCCAGGTTTCCCCCGCGCCTCTTTCTCAGGGCTGTGGGACCGGCAAGGCCGTTTTGTGGTTCGGCCGGTGCAAGCTGTTCCTTTTCTTGGCTTTTTAATTCTGCAGCAGGCCTGTGCTCTTTTACCTACACGCTTCTCCCTGGTACAGTCCCGGCCAGATCCCCTCCCCGGTTCATGGTACCACGGTACCCTCGTCATTACCGCGGGGAGGGGTAGTAAGTGTTGGCTTTACGGTCCTTTGGGGCGGCCGTCTTGTAGCCTCCGCGCCTAGCCATGCTCTGCCCCAAGGGCAGCTGGAGGGCGCTCAGCCGGTTCCAGCTAATCAGCTAGGCCGCGCCTTGGGGCTTCTTCGTGTCCGCACATACAGCCTGCTTGCTCCTACACCGAGGGTTGGCTCAGGGTTGAGGCTGATTGGTGAAGTCAGCTTCCACAGCCTTATTTGCGCATTGTGGGGCGGGGTGGTTTGGGTTGTTGCTGCACACTGCTCCCAGGCTCCGGCTGGATCCGATCAGATCCCCTCCCTGGTTCGCAGCACTGTGGCAGCCTCCCTCTTACCGTAGGGAGGGGTCACCGATTAACAGCTTCTTGGTCTTCCGGCACAACCTGCTTGTCGTTTCACCGCCTAGCCGTGTTTTTGTGCAAGGGTCGTATGGCCGCTTCACGGTTTCTGGCTAGTCAGCAAGGCCAAGCCACGCGGCTCCTCTGTTACTCCACGCACACCCCGCTTGCGTCCACCCCAAGGTTTACCTCATAGGTAAGACGGATCGCTGTTGATGACACCAGCAACCTCGTGACGAGCCAGAGTGGCGGATGCCCCCGCCGTTCCGGTGATTAGTGCAGGATTCAGCGGCCTGGCCCTGGAGCTCTGTCACCGCACGTCCGCCATGCTCGGCAGTTGACCACGCCCCCTTTATTTCTCTGCCATATAACCCTTCACCTTAAACATCACCATGCGTCCAGACCTGGCCCTGTTCCCAGTGGCCCCTGTGCATGGCCTTTTATGGAGTAATTTCCAACTCTGTAAGGGACAAAGATATATAACATTTTAGCATTATATATTTAGGGCTCCCAGGTTTATAATAGGTTTTTTTTAACATTTATATCTGGATTTATCCATACTTATTTTGTTTTTTACAAACAAATGAAGTAATAACTAGTGCATTTACACATTTAATTAATAAATGTGCACTTGCATTTTTATTTCTATTCAGTTTTAGCATTCTAAGCATCCAAATATAATATAACAATGCACACGTGTGAAAGTATTAGCCTGATGGTACGAAGCAAGTGCGCATATAAAGTTATGTTCGAGGCATGTGAGCTGTAGATCACATGCTTATGCATAGATCTCCATCTAGTGTTGGGCTCGGATGTTTGCACTTTGTTTTTCTTCGAAGAAGTCTTCCTAGTCACGAGGTAGGTGACTCCTCCTTTCGGTGATAGTGCGCATGGTCATCGACTCCATCTTCAGATTGTTTTTTACCGCCATCGGGTTCGGATGTGACTCGCTGTGCTCCGGTTCGACGACAATCCTTCGGTTTCTCTCGATGCGTACAACACTCAACCTCGACGGTATTGTTTTCGATCGCGTTATCCATTCTTCGCGGATTGTGTTCTTACAATAAATTATTTTCGATCGGAGAGCTCGTGGTAGGCCGTTGGGCCTAGCCCTCGGTTCGACTCGCAGTCGATGGAACGAACTCCTTTTAAATTCTGTCCTCTGTGCCACGCGAAATATCCGCGCACCGATTCACACGAGGTGTGCAACCTGTGTCTGTCACCGGAACACAGTGAGCAGGACTGCGACGTGTGCCGAGCTTTCAGCTCCAAAAAGACTCTTCGCGATAGTCTGGCCCGACGACGCGACATGCAGAGCCAACACACAGGCTCCATTCCAGACCTCTTCGGACCTGAATCGGATGAAGAGGCTGACAACCCTATCAGAACCGAGGAGGAGCAAGAACAGATCTCCCTCTCCGACGATGACTCCGAACAGGATGAAGACATCCCGCAGGGACAACGTACTGTAAGTACAGGCCCTACCTCGCCCCAACTCCCAACTCAACCAAAAAAAAAGGCTCTGGACCAACCCACGCCCTCGGGCCCCGGTCGGCACCGAGACCACGCTTCCGACGCCCCGCCTCCCAGCTCGGCACCGAAGCCTACCAAAAAGCCTTCCGGCTCCGAAAAGCCCCATTCCAAATCGGGCACCGAGCCAAAGCCTTCGGGGTCGAAGACCAAGTCCGGCTCCGATCATCACCACTCGGCACCGAAAACCACCTCGGATCCGAAGACACCAGCCCCAAAACCATCGGCGCCGAAACAGACTGATACACCAAAGTCACCTAAGAAGCATAGTTTCGGTGATCCGCTCGAAAAACTGGACCCAAAACGTAAAATTTTGGTCATACATCCAAAAACTGGCCACATTACTACCAAAGTGACTTTAAAAAGAGGTGCTACTACCGAAGAGGAATACCAAATTCCATTAAAGAGCTGGGCTGTCTCTCATTCATTAGTTCCTGCTTGATCCTGCCCCTCCACACTCCCTGTGGCAGGTCTAGAGCTCACCATCACCTGATTCTCGACTCACCTAAAATGACCGCTCCCTGAATTCCTGTCCCCGGCCCAAATCTTCAGACAAGAATAGAGGCCCCCGCTCTTTCTTTCCTTTCATGTCCCCTGTCCCCTGCCTCCAAAGCCTCACTTATCTCGGCTCCCACTAGTCATACTTGACAAGGGTACTACCCTACCCCTGTCCCCTACACTCAAAGCATCATTTATCTTTGCTCCCACTAGCCATACATGGCAAGGGCTCAGCCCTGCTCCTTCGGCTCTTGATCTGAAAGAGCACAGGTATGTCCCAGCCTGACTAGGAAGCTTAATATCTTCGGCCCTCATCGAATCCCACCCCATTAACTACCCTCACTCATGTGAAGGCCATAATATTATTATTTGGAACGATACAGACTGCTACTGATTCCGCCATGTCTTACAGTGAGGACTATACACTGAAAACCTTTACACTCCTACCTCTCATCTATTACTCGCGATCTAATCTCTCTCCATTATGCCCTCCCTCGCTCAGTGCAGACTGGACTCCAGACTAGAGAAGCTAGGTATGAATAGCTACATAATTAATTATCCGACCAACCTCTCCAAAAACGCTATTAAATCTCTGAAACATAGACTACTCAAAGCTAATCCAGAAACCCTTATCTCTGACCCCTACGTCTGTCAAAAAAAGGGTGCCATTACTAGTGACCTGATCTTTTATACTAAAAGAAGAGCTCAGTGGAGAATGGCGTTCCATTCTTTACTCAGAATCGCCTCGGCTAAGAAATTTCCTCACGGTCTAAGACTCCTGGCTGTGACGTCACCCACATTCAAAGCAAATGCTACCATATCCATCTACAACAATGGGACTATCCTAATTCAAGCCTCCGATCGCAACCTGGGCATCTTTGATGACAGATTCTCCTTCATTAAAAAATTGCTAGACCAAAATGACACTCCTAATCACTCTAGGAACGTCCTTCCCCTAACTTTGCCGCAGGACCTCCTTGATCCCTCTCCAATGTGCCACAACCTCCTGTTGATTGCCCCACCTACATTGAACAACACTCCTAGGGCCCTAGCTCCACCAAATCTGGGCTCCACAGACTCACCCACCGTCTCCCGACCGCCCAGACCTGACCAACGCCGTTCCTGTAATGCTGGAGCAATTGTTATCCCTAGCTCTGACCACCTCTCCTACACTTCCCCCACTCCCCTTACTCCTGGCTCTCTCCTACATAATTCCCTTTCTCCACAGCAGGCTGGCCCACTCTCCACCAGGAAATCAGTTCCCCCTAACCCTCCTCAACACCAAGAGACCCCGCTCCCTCTCTAATCCTCAACTCTCGAACCCTAGCTCCGACCACCTCTCCTACACTCCCCCCACTTCCCTTCCTTCTGGCTCTCTCCTACATAATTCCCTTTCTCCACAGCAGGCTCGCCCACTCTCCACCAGGAAATCAGTTCCCCCTAACCTCCTCAACTCGAAGAGACCCCGCTCCCTTTTTAATCCTCAACTCTCGAACCCGTCCCCCCTTCCACCCAAACTCCTTCCTCACGCCAATTCTAACGCCCACTTACCTTGCTCTCCTGTACATCAGAGACAGAAATCCTCCTCAGGGGACGTCCCCCCTCCTCATTGTCCCCTTACCTGGGACTCGCCTACCTCCAACCTAGTGAACAACCCTCCTCCTCCCCAAGAGCTATGATCCACAATCGGATCCTGCTTCTAAGCTCAAGGAAATAAACAGGGAACTTCTAAAAATCAAAACTGACATACAAAATCTCATTAAAATCACCTCGGAGCAGGCCCTTGACCTCTCTTCCAACAAGACCTCGCAGGAGATCCTGCATATGATCCAACATCACCCTAAACTACCATCTCCTTCCACTTTGTTACAGAGTGACCTCAGGCAGAAACCCCCAGGCCAGAACTGGAATACCACTCCCTAACCCAACGCCCCATCTAGACCCGCCAGATCCAAAAATCATTTATCAGAACCAGATATTCTCTCCCTCCTCCGAGCTTACAACTCCTCTCTTACGGTCAGCCCAGTCCCCACTGGAACTTCACAAACCGCCCCTTTAAACCCGCCTGGAGCAACTAATCCCAAGCAAGGCAACTCGGAGGCTATACATAGCATCACATCTAACCCTCATAGAGCTCCCAGACTCAACGCCAATGCCTTAAACATAAATAACCTCATGCAGATCCCCATTACACAGCCCTCTCTCACTGACCACAAATCACACCTGAAATGCATGTTACTCAACTGTAGATCAGCGGTGAAACATGCCACAGACCTTGCCGATCTCATCCTTGCTCAGGAACTTGACCTCCTTATCCTCACTGAAACTTGGCTCACCGACTCCTCAGGTCCCATCCTTGACATTCTAGTCCCTCCGAGCCACAACATTATCAGACTCGATCGAGTTAAGAGAACGGGAGGTGGCATAGCCTGTATCTACCACAACTCTCTCTTAGCAAAACAGTCCCCTTCAGCAAATCTCTCATCCTGTGAATATTTATGCATAGACATCACTAGCAAACATAGACCCCTATGCAGCCTGCACATCATCTACCACCCTCCAGGCGACAACCTCCCTCTAATTGAACAAACTATGGAAACCATATCCTCCAACCAGGGCCGACACTGCCCCCAGATCTTCCTTGGTGACTTCAATCTACATTGGAATGACCCACATGATCAGGCGGTTAACAGTCTCAAAAACTTCCTAACTGACCTCTCCCTGACTCAATTCTGTGACAGTCCCACGCACAACTTAGGCTTGACCCTCGATCTAATCATCTCCAATCCCAACTCCAGTCAGCTCGAATCTATTCTCCCCTGTGACTGGTCGGATCATCACTCTATCACCTTCCGTATCCTAGAAAGTTGGAACTCCAAAAGATCACAACCACTAAAACAAAAACATTGGAAAAGAACGCTCCAAAATACAAATGTAAATGAGCTCATATCTCGCTACCGCCGCCTGCAAACATGGCCGACGTTCACGTCCTCACTGAGCACTAGAACAACTCCATGTTGTCTGCCCTGAATGCAACTGCCCCCCTTCAACTAAAAAGAAAATCCATCAAAGACTCCAAACCATGGTTCAATGACAGCCTAAATGCTGACAGACGTAGCCTGAGATTAGCAGAACACGCTTGGAGATCCGCTCCATCCACTGGTCGACTAAAAACTCTGAGACTAAAAAGGAGTAGATACAACAAACTCATCAGAACGGCGAAAGCAATCTTCTTCAAATCCCAACTTGACAAAGCAAAAAATCGCCCGAAAAGGCTGTTTGAGTTGATTAAGTTACAATCCAACAACACTCCTATCCAATCTCCTCTCATCTCCTGCCCTCAGCCAAACTGCGATGCCGTTGCTGACTTCTTCCTTGAAAAGGCGAGTAAGATCGATTCAGATCTAAAGTCTGCCATGATCGATCTCTCACCCTCCCCTGACTCCTCCTTCCCCTCTCCCCCTCTTACGCCGCCCTGCCTCTCCCCTAAAAACAATGCCTCTTGGAGTCAATTCACACCCCTCAACGACACTGCCATCTTCTGCATTCTCTCGACCCTGAAGCCTTCAAATCACTTCAATGATCCCCCCCCCCCCCAACTTTTTTAAAGAAATGATAGGATCACTAGTCCCGCTCTGGTCCAAGATCATCAATGCTTCCCTTCTTCAAGGTGAGATCCCCGATTGCCTGAAGGCGGGCCTAGTTCTCTCTATTCTCCAAAAACCCACAGCGGACCCTGGAGTCCTGAATAACTATCGACCAATCACAAACATCCCTACCCTGGCACAACTCCTTGAGAAATGTGTACATGAACAACTGCGCAAACACATTGAGCAATTCCAACTTCTTGACCAATTCCAATCGGGCTTCCGTCCCGGCCACAGCACTGAAACGGCCATCACTCATATAGTGGACGACGCTCTCACTTTGCTTGACCAGAATGAATCATGCCTACTAATACTACTCGATCTCTCATCTGCATTTGACACTGTCAAACATGACAATCTACTTAACCTGTTGGAATGCAGGATGGGGCTCTCCGGCACTGTACTAAAATGGTTTGCCTCTTTTCTCAACAGAACGCAGAGAGTCAAATCCAATCCAACTCCAGTCCCTGCACACTGGGTGTCCCCCAAGGGTCCTCGCTCTCCCCAGCTGGTCAACCTTTTCATTGAACCACTTACTGTAATCCTCAAAGCATCTAACATCCATTATCACATGTATGCGGATGACACCCAACTGTACATGAAAATCTCTTTCCCCTGAAGATATCAAGTCACTTAACGGAACCCTGCACAAAACCCTAAATTGGCTAACCTCCAACCACCTCAAACTAAACGCCCTCAAAATGGAATTCCTCCTCATTTCACCCACTAGGCAAACCCCCATTGTTGAGAAATATCTAAAAAACCTCTCTGCCCTCAACTGCACCCCACACATCATTGATTCCTCAATCACTGTGAATTGTGCTATATAAGAACCTAAACATGCAAGATCGCATCAGAGCATCTACCAAAGGAGCGAACTTCCAACTGAGCATCCTAATAAAACTCAAACCCTACCTTCCCCAAGATGACTTCAAATCTGCGGTGCAAGCACTAGTCATCTCTAGACTAGAATACGTCAGTGCTAATCTATGCGGGCTACCGAAACTCAGTTTAGCCCCCTTCAGAGCATCTCTGAATGCTGCGACTAGACTCATCACTGGTTCCAAGAAAACCAACCACATTTCTCCGGACCTGAAATCGCTCAACTGGCTTCTGTTTGAGTCGAGGATCCAGTTAAAAATTGCATGTATGACCCATAGAGCACTACACTTCAACACTCCTCTTTACCTGGCAAATAAGCTCGAACTATCGGGTGGCTCCCGGCCCTCAAGGAGCTCCAGCACATTGCTGCTCAAGCCGAAGAAATTTAAAAAAATGAAAACCTACAATCGTACATTCTCTGGTATTGCCCCGAGAATCTGCAACTCCCTACCTGTGGAAACAAGACTGATTCCCTCAACATTTGCCTTCAAAAGGGAAGTGAAAGCTCTACTGATGAACACTGCGCTGAACTAGAAGTTCTTCTCCTTTGTCTCCTATCTTGTTTAGTCGATTAATCTTCTACCTGGCATTTGCTACGGCCTCAGTGTCGCCCGCTAATATGTCATTGTGTACCTGATGTATATTTCTCTACTTTTCTCCCACAGCTATCTACCTATGTCTTCCACAACTCGTATGTAAAACGCTCTGATACCCGCCTGGGTCATGTTTGCGCTATACAAAACTTTAAATAAATAAATAAAAACTGTTGGGACAAACCCTTCCCCCTCCTCCTCTTCCTTCACCACCTTTACCTCAGTCTCTGCCTGTGCCAACTTCACCTGAGCACTCACCACCATATATACCTGACGATCAGGGTGATGGGGACGGGGATGATACTAATAATGATAATCAGCCTGGACCTACAGATATGTGAGATGACTATAACATTGACTCGCCCACAGACAATGACCCTGACCTATACCCTACCAGGCCCTCTCCACCGGACGACAGCGTAGGATATATTGAATCGCTAGGCAGGGCTGCCAATTACCATGGGGTCCAGCTGCATAAAGAATCCCTTGAAGAGGATTTCCTCTTTGAAACATTAAACAGCACACAAAAATCCACACATATGTTGCCCATGCTTAAAGGAATGACCAGACATGTAGACGACATATTTAAGGATCCTGTCAGGGCACGTATCCTTACCCCTAGGGTGGATAAAAAACAAACCTGCACCAACTGATCCAGTCTACATAAGAGGACAATTACCCTTAGACTCATTAGTTGTTTCTATTGCACGCAAAAGGGCAAACTCCCAGACTACTGGAGACGCACCACCCCCAGATAGTCAAAGCTCCTTGATGCTTCAGGGAAAAGAATAGCCTCCCAGGCTGCTAACTTCTGGCACATATCTAACACACAAGCGCTGCTAGCCAGATATGACAGTGCGCATTGGGATGGAAATGGAACAATTTATCCAAATTTTACCCCAAGAACATAAATCTAAGGTGCAAGACCTGGTACGTAAGGGATAACTAATCTCCAACAATCAAATTAGATGCTCCCTAGATGCATCTGCCAGAGCAGTGAACACTAGTGTCCTTTTAAGAAGGCATGCCTGGCTACGCATATCCGGGTTCAAACCGGAGGTTCAGACCTCAATATTAAACACACCATTCGATAAAGAACACCTGTTTGGGCCGGTGGTTGATTCTTCACTTGAGAAGGTGAAGAAAGATACCGAAGTGGCTTAATCAATGGGAGCCCTTCAGTCTCCACAAGGCCGTGGTTCCTTTCGGCGCTCCTTTTATCGAGCAGGGTCCAAAACCACTTCCTCGGACACTGCATCTACCTATAAGGGCAATAACCAACCCTCAGGTTCCAAAACGTACTTCAGAGGTGATTATAGAGGAAACCACGGCAAGGGCAGAGGTAGAGGTTCCAACACACGTGCCTCCCCCTCCAATACAAAACCGTGACTTGCCCATAGTCCCCCCCCCCCCCCGACCATTTAACACCTGTGGGGGGAAGACTTTCACAATTTCTACAAAAGTGGCAGTCAATTACAACAGACAAGTGGGTCCTCTAAATTATCCGTTCTGGTTACTGCCTGGAGTTAATCAACACTCCTCCAAACATTCCCCCAAAGTCGCACAAACTTTCACCGGATCACATACACCTTCTCAAACAAGAAGTACAATCCCTGCTTCCTAATTCCCAAAAAGGACTGTTCTCTCAGACCAATACTAGATCTCAGAGAACTAAATCTTTACATAGTCAGACCATTTCCACATGGTAACACTTCACCAGGTTCTACCCCTTTTGCAAAAGGGCGACTTTCTTTCTACTCTAGACTTAAAAGACGCCTACTTTCATATTCCAATCCATCCGGCTCACCGCAAATTTCTCAGGTTCGTGGTAGCAGGTCAACACTACCAATTCAAGGTACTCCCATTCGGAGTCACCACTGCCCCCAGAGTCTTCACAAAGTGTCTGGCGGTAGTAGCTGTGCATCTAAGAAGACAGAGCATACATGTCTTCCCCTATCTGGACGACTGGCTCATCAAAGCCAGCACATACCAACAATGCCGCAAGCATACTTCCGTAACCATGCAGTTACTTCACCAGCTAGGGTTTACAGTCAATGTGTTAAAATCGCATCTTCAGCCAAACAAAATTCAGAACTATCTTTTTTTTTTTTTTTTAATATGTTTATTGAAATTTTGTGCAGTAAACAAGAGACAATGACATATTTCAAACAATATCATCTGCTTGTGACAATCAAGGAAATAGACATCGCACCACCATTTAGAAAAGAAATTTAAAAAAAAAGACAGTATGGCAAACACTTGGAAGGTTCCACCTACAGAATGACAGAGTACGCTCTTCCGCCTGAGCTTGTTTTGTTTTTGGGCTGTGGATAAGGTCGGAAGGACAATATGGTCTACATCCGTTAGGAGACATTCAATAGGGTGGGACCATGTTCAGGGGGGCAAGTCGATTTGGGGGGGCGTCGTCAGTTTCAGCATCCTCCGAGGTCGTCTTTCTCATCACATACAGGGTCCAGAAGTTCTTTGGTCTGTTGCGAGGTGGCAACAATTCACTGTAATTTTCCGTCTGGGTGCAACAGAACAGCATGTCTTTTGACCACTGAGCTATCGTGGGGGTCGGGCCACGAAGCCAGCAGATCGCAACACATCTCCTAGCTAAAAGAAGTGCCATGTCCATCAGTCGTCTGAGTGCCTTAGGGAGAGGCTTAGAGTACCCCAGTAAAGCTAGGAACGGGTCGGGGGTCAGCTTCAGGTCTGAGATCCGATTTATTTCTGTAAAGACGTGTCCCCAGAAACGAGCAACCCCTGGGCATGTCCAGGCTAAGTGGAAGAAGTCCGCGATTTGCTCCCCGCATCTTTCGCACTGAGGATCCTCACGCAGCCCATAACGGTATAGGCGTTCCGGCGTATAGTAAACCCTATTTAAGTATTTAAAATGAACAAGTCTATGGCGCCCATTCAGCGAGACCCTTTTGGTGCTCATGCAGCAGTATAGCCATTTGTCATCCGTAAGTTCCACTTGCAGGTCTCGCTGCCAGGCTAGCCGTGGTTTGATGTAATCGCCACCCCTAGTAGACAGTGAGATGCGGTAAATTTTGGACACCAGCTTAGCAGGAGTTTGCGCTCTAATGACCGCAGTTAGAGCCAAGACTTCAGGGGGTTCCGCCATATCCTCCCCCAATAGGTCCCTGAGGGCATGTCGAAGTCTGTAAAATTGGTATTGCGCAAGAGGCGTCGGCACCACCTCTCCGCCAGACATATCGTCCCATGAGCAGACATTACCTTCCGCAAAAAGGTCCCCCACAGTGTGGGCGTTTAGCGTCTGTAATGCGGTTGTAACCCCCCCTATCCTTGCACGGAGCAAGCCAGTGGCACCAATCAAGACGGGCCATCGGAGAATACAAAATATTGCACGCCTGGGCGGCCAATAGATAATGCCAGGCATGCGTGACCGAATTGAGGGAATCCATTATACCCGAGCGCCTATCAGGAGGCATAAACAGCAAGGACGGGAGAGGCTTAGGGGCAGCGACTATTGTCTCAATCCGTACGTGCGGAATTTCAGGGGGTCCATGTATCCAATGATATGCGTGGGAACTTTGAGCTGCTCTATAATATAATTCCAGATCAGGAGCTCCCAGACCCCCCATCGAGTATGGCAATGTCAGTATCTGCCAGGCAACACGTGCCTGCTTGCCCGCCCAGGCCAAATGTATCATTAGGGATTGAAGGCGCTGGAAGAATAACCGAGAAAGAACCATGGGTACATTCGTAAAGAGAAAGAGGAAGCGCGGTAGCACGACCATTTTCATTAGGGACACTCTGCCCATCAATGATAGAGGGAGGCGCACCCACCTGTCAATATCCTCTTCCAGCCTGGAAATAGCAACTCCATAGTTCTCCCTGAGGACAACCTCGGAGTCTGTGTGCAACCTGATCCCCAAGTACCGCACCGCATCCGTAGACCACTGCAGGGGGTATTCGGGCTCAAAGGGCACCGTGGCTGGGGTAAGGGGAAACATGATGGATTTGCCCCAGTTGACTCTCAGGCCGGACAGGGAGCCAAAGAGGACCACCTCACGCAAGACCGGAGAAAGGTTGGTCTCAGGATCCCTGACGTAGAGCAGTGTATCATCCACATATGTGGAGATAATTAAACGGTAGTTTGGAAAGCGAATTCCCCTTTGACTATGCCATTCCCGTAGTGCGCAAGCCAGGGGCTCTGCAGTCAGGGCGTAGAGTATTGGAGATAAAGGGCAGCCCTGTCTCGTGCCCCTAGAGACTCGTATGGGATTAGTGACCAGGGAGCCAATCTTGATACGCGCCGTGGGGGAAGTGTACAGCACAGCTAGGAGTTGCAAGAACACCTCTCCGACCCCCCCATGCGGCTGAGGACCTGCCTCATGAAGGGCCATTCGACCGAGTTGAATGCCTTTTCCATGTCCAAAAATACCGCGATAGCCGGTACCTCCGGCTTTGTGTGTTGTAGGGCAGCAAAGACGGTTAGTAGATTATACGTCCGGTTTCTGCTGGGCACAAAACCGGCCTGCTCCGGGGCCACCAAGGTCGTGACAAGTGGTGTCAGACGATTGGCGAGGAGTTTCGCAAACATTTTTGCGTCCACATTCATTAGGGACAGGGGCCGATCCGAGGCGCAGTCGTCCGGTGGCTTTCCCGGCTTGAGGATAGCCACTAGGATCGCCTCCCGCATAGTCGGGGGCATCTCTCCCGTGGTGCACATATCCTCGAACAGTGTGAGCAGATGCGGCAGCAGAAGATCAATGAACGCCTTATAAAATGCGACCGTGAGGCCATCACTCCCCGGTGCGCTCCCCGCTCTCATGTCCGAGAGGGTTAAAGTTATTTCTTCCCGTGCGATCGGGCGCATCAGGAACTCCCGGTGCCAGTTGGACAGCCACGGGAGCTTTATATGAGTCAGATAATCCAATATTTGGTCATCGGGACTGCTGCCGCGGGAGGAGTAGAGGTCCGCGTAATATTCCCGGAATAACTCCGCCACTTGGGCCTCCGTTAACGGAGGGTCCCCGGGTTGTGCTCTGATTTCTGGGATCGCTGTGTTATCTCTGCGTTGCCGGAGGAGTTGCGCCAGGACCGGCCCTGGCCGTTCGCCCTCACCATAAGAGCGGGCAGTGGCGTATTTCCCAAGATGTTTAATTTCTGCGTCGGCCTCCTCATGGTATTCCCGAAGTGTCTGCGCTATTTCTAGGTTAAGTGCTTCACTCTGGGTCGCAATCTGGGAGGCCTCTAGGGCTTTTATCTTACGCTCCAAATCAGCCAGCCGATTTCTAATCGCTTTGAGAACCCCCGCATGTTTAGATATTGTTACCCCCCTGATATATACCTTAAACGCCTCCCATATTGTTTGGAAGGAGTCAACTGAGCCCACGTTGGTCTCAAAAAATGTTTCAATGGCCGTGGCAAGTTCATCCTTGAAAACGGCATCAAGGAGAGAGTAGGGCGGGAAGCGCCACAGGAAGGGGGGGGGGATTCGCTTCTTGGTGGAGGCGAGTACCAAGAGCAGGGGCGAATGATCAGAATAAGTGCGTGGTAAAATCGTACAATTACAAATGTGTGGCGACAGGTGTCGTGAGGCGAACCAGTAGTCAATTCGGGTATGTACATTGTAATACGCAGAGTAATGGGTATACCCACCCTGACTCGCATGTTTGAGCCGCCAAACATCACACATATCTAACCTAATCAAGGATGTCTCCACGACTCCAGCCGAAGCCGAGGGGCGCCTGTCCGGTCCGTCCGACCTGTCTAACGCCGGGTCCCCAACAAAATTAAAATCCCCGCCCCCACAGGATCCGTTCCCGAGCGTAAGGTTGGGTCAGGGCCGTCAGATGAGTGTAGAAATCTGGGTGGTCATAATTAGGGCCATAAACATTTAAAAGAAGTAGCTCCAGTCCCTTACCACTGCATTTAGAGAGGACAAACCGACCCTCCCGATCTGTCTCCAGAGGCGTCAGACAGAATGACGTCTTCGGGTTAACCCATGTCAGGACACCCCTAGCATGAGTAGTGAAGCCAGCGACGTGTACATTTCCTAGCAGCCCTTTAGTATGCAAGATGGGACTGTCTAAAGGAAGGTGTCTCCTGTAGGAGGGCCACATCTACCTTATGCCTGTATAGGTAGCTCAGAATTCTACGGACTTTCCTGTAGTCATTAAGGCCACAGACATTCCAAGTAAGCAGGGCCACCGAGTCTAGAGGGTTATCATGACTAGGCTCAGCTGTGTCTGTCATAAGGGAGTATACAACCTAGGTACAACAGTGTCGATCTCGTCAGGGCTGCACAGTAATATTGTCGCATGTCATGGATTGTCACTGCAAGAAATACATCCAAAAACAGTCTCAACATGTTCCCACCCCCCCACCCGCATCAGGCCTAATGCAACGGAGCCTGTGCATTGCAAATCACCCCACAAATATTTCGGCACTTGGAGGCAAACTCCTCAATTAAGCACTGTGCCAATTCACAACACAAACCCCACGCCTGCCCATCCCCAACTTGGCTGCGGTACCACCACTCCCACCAAAAAAGCCACCCCCACCCCCCAACAGAACTATAACATCCCCAGTGTGATTCACGCAGGGGTGGATGTAGCTCACTCAACAAAAAGAGGGATGTGGTCCGTGTAAGGCCGCACTCCATACCCCGTCACAAGAATAGTTTGCAACTGCAAAAAGGTGTATGGTACCAGAGCCCAGGGACCATCCAATAACCACTGCGGCAGGCGGGATCCCGGCCCCATGCTATGTTCTATGAGAAGTTCAACCCGGGAGTATATACCAGGTCCGTGCCAGCCCCTTCTGCAAACGAAATTAAGACTCAAGCTGGGCAGTATTTGACAACTCCCTCCTGGCAACCATCTCTCTGGAATCAAGGGGCCCCATATATCTCAATCATGCAACAGAGCAAGCCCAACCACAATTCAGGCCAGCAGAGACAACAGAAGAAAAGGGTCCATACCCACTACCCCAGACACAGTTCCAGCATAGCAACACTCCCTCCCACCCAGGGGTATTAGTGCATACTCATCAGGTAGTGACTCCAAGGTGTAATTAGTCCTGTTCGTCCAGAAGGCCGCCTGTCTCCCCATCTAGCAGATGTATCGCCGGACTTTTCCGCTTCTCCTTCATCCAGTCTTTCAGCACCTTCTGCAGGGCCTTTGGGTCTGTAAAGATAAGGGATCGACCTTGCCTGTTCACCCGTAGTTTCGCTGGATATAACATGGCGTAGTCCGCTCCAAGTTCACGAAGTTGTCTCTTCATGGGGGCGAACAGGCGTCGTGCTTCCTGGACTCTGACCGTGAAGTCTGGAAACAGGGATATAGTCGACCCCTCAAAGCGCAGCAGTTGTTTCTCACGGGTCAGCTTCAGCACGACATCTCGATCCCTGTAATTAAGCAACTTTGCTATAATCGGCCTAGGGGCAGCTCCCGGTGCCGGACGCGGGCCCAGAGAGCGGTGCGCCCTCTCCACAACAAACATATTGGAGAACGAGGTTTCGCCCAGCAGTGATTTCAGGAGCCTCTCCGTGAAGAGCTCCATATTGCCCGTTTGGGTTGATTCCGGGAGGCCCGTAATGCGGAGATTACAGCGCCTAGAGCGTGCTTCCAAGTCCTCTGTTTTGTCCTGCAGGACTTGAAGGACCCTGCCCAGCTGTTTATATTCAGTGTCCAGGGCAGTCTGGGCCTCCTCCGTCTCCGTCAGTCTGCGCTCCGACATGTCGAGCCGTTCAGCATGTTTGTCCAGCCTTTCAGCCATGCGGTCCATTCTATAGGACAAGGCGTCCATCTTTGTGCCGAGAGAGGTAATACCCCCCTGGAGATTCTTCTCCATGGCTAATAATAAGCCGCGGATGTCTTGAGTTGTGTCTGTGGCAGCCTGGTCCTGCCCCCTTGCTCCATCCTCGATAGTGGCGTCACTGGATTTGGACCTCTTCTGGTCGAACGACAGCTTCGGCTGCGCTCTGTCCACTCGTCCCATCTTGTCTCCCCGTGGGTGCACTTTCGTTCGCCTCAGCGCACCCTTGCGCTAGGGCAGCTGCGCCTTCAATTCCACGTCACCGCGACAGGGACTTCAGGATCAGTCGGTGATGTCGCCGTCGCACTCCCGGCTATGATAGCCCCCACCGGGACTCCGGCCCTCCACCCTTCAGAGCAGGCACAGATGACGCAAAATGGCGGCGTGTCACAAGCCTATTAATGGGCGCCCACGGGGCTCAACACCCCAGTAATAGGGTCGACCCGCTCACCACCAGCTAGGCCTTTAAGTCCTCCCTCCCGGGGGGGGACCGCACCACAATGCTCCACAGGTCAGGCCTCACAGGGGCAGTCTGAGGGTTCCAAGAGTATTCCAGTATCCGCTTCCCAACAGGAGTGCGGCTGACAATCGATAAGGGTGTCCCCCGTCTCCTCGCTGCACCCCCGCCAGTCAGTAGGATGGGCACAGCGCGCCCCAAGCCGGCCGGGCCTTCACCCCAGGTAATGTCAGTTAGTAGGACTGATAGTGCGCCCCTCACAAAATGGCGGCCGTCGTCCGGTCGGTCCGCCAAGGATCGCAAGGCTCAGCAGGGGCTGCGAGGGCAGTGGACAACACCCTCCTCGCGTCCACGCCCTGACCAGACCTCCAGTGGGACAGCAATACCCCTGGTGCAGACAGGACCCAGACCGCCGGGGAGATCAAACTTTGTAGCCCAGGCAGCCCTGCACCTCAGGGGGGACTTCACTCACGGAGCCGCTGTCAGGGGGCAGTTGCAGACCTTCAGGGGACCGCCGCTCCAATCGGCTCTCCACTCACCGGAACGTTGGACGGCCGGACGCCACTCGAGGCCACAGGACACCGCTCTATCCCCAGGGCCGCCTCCCGCGATGCAGCAGTCACGTCTCCGCCAACTCTCTGCGAGCCCGGGCCTCGCCAGCACGCCAGGCGCAGCCCTCGGTCGGCCCCGTACTCCTCGATCGTTGGGAGCCCCGAGTCCCAGCCGGAATGGGCGTCGGCGTCAGGAGTCTCCGCCTCGGTATGTGAGCCGCACTTTAGTTTCACCCGCGGCGCAGCACGTCCAGAGGGCTCAGTCGTCGACGCCGCGGCAGCCCCGCCTCCACGCGTCTCCGGCGTCCAGGGCCCAAGCCGCCCAGCGCCAGCGGAGCTTCGTACCTCGCACAGGGGGCAGCCAGGGAAGCCACACCACGTTCCTCCGATGGCAAGCGATCTCAGGAATCTAGAGATCCCTTCTGCTCAACCGAGCTGTGTCACAGTTGCAGGATATTTGGCGGATCTTGTAACGGAATCACGGAACTATCGGCTCAAGCGGCCATCTTGGTCGCGAGCTAGCTCCGCCCCAATTCAGAACTATCTAGGAGCCACTCTGGATACTCAAAGGGCTCTAGCATTTCCCAATGCAGCCAGAATTCGAAACATTCAGGCGCTGATTCCAAATTTCAAGCCACTCAATCACTTCCAGCTCGAGTGTTTATGCAACTGTTGGGAATGATGGCATCTTGCATCATGATCGTTCCCCATACCAGGCTGCACATGCGTCCACTTCAAGAATGCTTAGCCAGTCAGTGGAACCAGTCACACGGTCTATTAACCGATCTAGTGTTGGTAAGCGGCCATACTCCTCGCTCTCTGCAGTGGTGGAACATCCAGAATCTGTCAAAAGGACGGCCGTTCATAGACCCAGGTCCACAGACCGTATTAACAGCGGACGCGTCCCTAACTGGATGGGGAGCTCATGTTCAACAACTCACAGTGCAAGGCCTGTGGAGCCACCAGTAAAAGTTGCTCCACATCAATCATTTAGAGCTCATGGCGATCTTTCTAGCTCTCAAGGCCTTTCAAAATCACCTCTCTGGCAAAGCTGTCTTAGTTCGAACCGACAACATGACAGCTATGTATTACATACAGAAACAGGGGGGGG
Source organism: Calotriton arnoldi (assembly GCA_963921515.1). NCBI lineage: Eukaryota > Metazoa > Chordata > Amphibia > Caudata > Salamandridae > Calotriton > Calotriton arnoldi. The sequence goes on along the minus strand of CAWUFW010000044.1, from coordinate 537,976 downwards.
GGGGGGGCACTCTCTCTCCAACTGTCCCACTTAGCCCAAGACATCTGAAGGTGGGCTATTCACCACAATATCTATCTCCTAGCGGAACACCTCCCCAGGAGTCAACAACCAGATTGCGTACCTCCTCAGCAGACAGAGGTATCAAATACACGAATGGGAACTTCACCCTCAAGTTCTCCACCCATACTTCCAAGCTTGGGGAGTCCCTCACATAGATCTGTTTGCAACACCGCAAAAGGCCCAAGCTTCGCCTCCAGGTATCCACTCCCGTTCTCCAAAGGCAATGCTCTATGGATGAACTGGTCAGGGATATTTGCTTACGCTTTTCCGCCTCCCTCTCTCATATAATCAGTGGTTCGGAAACTCAGATAAACATCCCTCACACTAATACTGGTAGCTCCAACATGGGCACGTCAACCCAGGTTCACAACCCTGTTGGAATTCTCTCTGGTACCGCATCAAAAATTACATTTAACTCCCAGTCTCCTCACACAGAGCCATGGAGAAATCAAACACCCAGATCCCAAACAATTGATCCTCGCGAATGGCTCCTGAAGTCATAGAGTTTGGTTATCTGAACCTTCCACCAGACTGTATGAACATTATTAAGGAGGCTAGAAAGCCTACCACAAAAGCCTGCTACGCAGCCAAATGGAAGCGATTTGTTATCTATTGCAATAACAATAACATCAACCCTCTTGATGCTTCCATACAAAACATTATCTGCTACCTGTTACATTTGCAACAGTCATCATTGGCCTATTCATCCATCAGACTGCATCTTGCTGCAATTGCAGCCTATCTTCAGAATAGGCAACATTTATTGCTCTTTAGAGTGCCTGTAATCAAAGCATTTATGGAAGGACTGAAAAGAGTTATACCACCAAGACTTACACCTGCCCCAGTGTGGAATCTTAATATAGTCCTCACAAGGTTAATGGGCCCACCATTTGAACCTATGCATAGATGTGAACTACAGTTCCTCACTTGGAAAACAGCTTTCCTCATTGCAATCACTTCATTGAGGAGAGTGGGTGAACTTCAGGCACTAACCATCCAAGAAACTTTTTTCCAGCTACACAAAGATAAAGTGGTTCTTCGTCCCAATCCTAAATTCCTACCTAAGGTAGTATCTGCATTTCACATAAATCAGTCGGTTGAATTACCTGTTTTCTTCCCTCAACCCGACTCCGTTGCAGAACGAGCTCTACACACCTTAGATGTTAGAAGAGCACTGTTGTATTACACTGAAAGAACCAAATCTTTTCGTAAGACCAAACAACTTTGTCGCTTTTGCACCACCTCACAAGGGCAATCCTATATCCAAATCAGGTATTGCTGGTGGATTGTTAAATGTATTCAGATTTGTTATGCAAAAGCCAAAAGGACTCTAACGGTACCCCCTAGAGCACATTCCACTCGTAAGCTAGGGGCTACTGTGGCTTTCTTAGTGAACATCCCTATTACTGACATCTGCAAGGCTGCAACATGGTCCACACAACACACATTCACCAAACACTATTGTGTAGATGTGTTAGCCAGACAACAAGCTAATGTGGGCCAAGCAGTACTTAAGACGCTGTTTCAGACAACTCCATCAGGTACAGAATAGTCACCGCTTAGGGGAGACTGCTGAATAGTCTATGCATAAGCATGTGAGCTACAGCTCACATGCCTCGAACGGAAAATGCTACTTACCCAGTATGCATCTGTTCTTGGCATGTAGAGCTGTAGAATCTCATGCGCCCACTCACCTCCCTGGGTACCTGTAGCTGCTGTAGTTCTCTTGTTACTATTCATACATACACATCTCTATTCTTTACTACTAGTCCATTCTCTCACCCTCTGCGGGAAAACAATCTGAAGATGGAGTCGATGACCATGCGCACTATCGCCGAAAGGAGGAGTCGCCTACCTCGAGACTAGGAAGACTTCTTCGAAGAAAAACAAAGTGCAAACATCCAAGCCCAACACTAGATGGCGATCTATGCATAAGCATGAGATTCTACAGCTCTACATGCCAAGAACAGATGCATACTGGGTAAGTAGCATTTTCCTTAACAATGTTTCATCACTTCTGTTTTTTAATCTCTCCATGCTGTCAATGTTCACTGGTATTGGCTTGTAAGTCTTGAATGACAGCATTGTGAGTCTTAAAAAGTAGACCGATATTCTGTATTTTTCTGTTTTTAAACATGCATACAGACAGGAAAATACTGTATCTGAAAGAAACACGTTAGTGATAGATTCCTTACCTTCGAATTACCCCCAGGCGTCAAACTGGATCCGGAAAGTTTTCGTCAGCAGTACCCCTGCGCGTCGGAAGGTGGCGTTGTGCGGCTCCGCGTCCGTCGTTGGCGTTGTGGTCGCCAAGATGACGTTGCGGCAGCTACTTAGACGCCGCCCTCGCGCGCTGACGTCAGTTCTTTCTTTTTCCGCACCAGCAAGCGCAGATCCGGAGAGAGCGGTACCCCCAGTCCTTTTTTTGACTGAGTTTTTGAGGTTTTTTGTCTCTATATTTTTTGAGTCAATCGACTCCTGGTGCCGTAGGGATGCCCGGTTTCAAGTCCTGCGAGGAATGTCATCGCATGATGTCTGTGATGGACCCGCACCGCGTGTGTCTCTACTGCCTGGGGCGCGACCACGACCCCAAGTCGTGCCCCGACTGCCGGGCCATGGCGCCGAAGACTTTGCGGGAGCGGTGCCGAAAGTTGCTTGAAGTCCGGCAGTCGGCTCCGCGCCGCTCAAGGTCCCGGTCCCGTGGGAGGTCGAGGGACCGGTCGCGGAGCCACCACCATCGTTCGTCGTGATCGAAGTCTTCGCACTCGGAGTCAGGTAAGGCGAACCACTCTAAGAAGTCGAAGAAGCGCCGTCGCTCTCCGACTTCCCCTCGACCGTCGCGGCTGCGGGTGGTGCCACCCCCGCGGCTCCGGCGGAGCCTACGCAGTCGCCGTCGGCCTACCTGCCCTTCCTGGGTCCGTCAGCGACTCCGGCCCAGCTGCAGGACTTTCTGTCACCCATGGCTCGCCTCTTTGGGCCGTCTGATCCCGCCGGTGCGCCTTTGGGCCCCGCGGGCCCGAATAGGGGTCCTTGCCTTCCACTGCCGACGGCTCCGGCATCGCTGTCGGCTCCGGCGCCGCAGGGCCCCCATGGATCCAGGCCTGGATCCCGGTTGACCTCGTAACACCTCCACCGACCCCTCCGGCACCACTTCCGATGTCGCCCGTCCCGCCGGACGACGTTGTCCCCGGTTTCAGCCCCGAAGTGGACACGGCGCCGGAACGGCGTCGCTCGACGCCGATGCCGATGGGACCCTTCTATCCCTATGTCCATCCTCCTTATTTTCGGCCTGTTCATCAGCCTTCGGTGGAAGGGGAGGACTGGGAGGGGTCTGAGGACCCTCTCACCGCACAGTGTGAGTTAGACCCGGACTGGGCAGAGGAACTGGGGGATGCCAGTAGTCTTGACACCTCTCCTGACCTTGGCATGCTCACTCCTCCTACCGTGGCTACGGAGGAGGGTGCAAGTTACGCCGTGGTGTTGCATTGGGCGGCCGAGGCCCTCCACCTCGAGCTCCCTACAGTGGCCGTCAGGACTAACCTCCTAACAGAAGTGCTTCAGCCGGCAGCTACCTCTGCGGAGCCACTGCTTCCTTTTAATGATGCACTTTCTGACGTTCTTTTGGGCACCTGGTCCAGGCCCACCACAGGGGCTCATGTGGATAGGAACGTGGCCCGACGCCATCGCCCGACACCGGGCGACCCCCTTTTCCTCTCCCAACACCCCACCCCTGAGAGCTTGGTTGTCCAAGCCTCTGCGTCCCGAGCACATTCCCTACCGCACCTCCAGATAGGGAATCCAAGAAACTGAAACAATTTTGGAAGAAGATTTTCTCTTCCGCCAGTTCAGGGCTGCGGTCTGTGAACACTGCATGCCTCTTGGGCCGTTATTCCCACTCTCTGTGGGATACGGTGGCGCAAGTGCTGCCTCAGTGTCCGGAGGAGGCCCGGACAGTGCTCTCTCAGGCTATTGCTGAAGGGAGAGATGCAGCAAAGTTCACAATTTGATGTGGCCTTGACACCGCCGACTCGCTGGGCAGGGCGATTTCCACGACAGTGGCGCTCCGTCGCCACGCCTGGCTGAGGACTACTGGTTTCTCAGGGGATGTCCAGAACACCCTGATGGCCATGCCCTTTGATGGCATTCGCCTTTTTGGCAACAAGGCAGATAGTGCGTTGGAGCGCTTTAAGGACTTGCGGGCTACGGCCAAGTCCCTGGGCCTTTCCGCCACGCGCCCTCCTCCGCCTTCTGCTTTTCGCTCCTTTCGTGGCCACGGAAGGGGCGCCCCGACACGTTCGCTTCAGAGCCACAGGCCTGCGCAGCAACAGTCTCAGCGCGGCCGCGGACTTGGGGCCCGCCGAGGCGGGTCAGGGGGCCAGCGGGCGGGTCAGTCCACCTCCACCCCGGCCACCACTGCCTCCAAACCTTCCTAGTCCGGTCTTTCAGGCCAATCAAACGCCAGTGGGCGGCAGGATTCGCCATCACCTCCCCCACTGGCGCACCATCACTTCGGTCAGGTGGGTTTTACGAATAGTCCGAAGGGGCTACTCCCTCCCCTTCGAGACTACCCCTCCAGCCATGCCACCCCAGTACCACCGCATGTCGGGGGATCACTTGGCACTTCTTCAACAGGAAGTCGCAGCCCTCTTGGCCAAGGGGGCCATCGAGCGTGTTCCTGCGCCAGAAGTAGGACATGGCTGTTATTCCCACTACTTTCTGGTGCCCAAGAAGGACAAGGGCCTGCGTCGTATCTTGGACCTCAGGGACGTAAATTCCTTCCTCCGGAAGGAGAAGTTCAAGATGCTAACTCTGGCTCAAGTCTTGTCTGCCCTCGACCCTGGAGACTGGATGGTAGCGTTGGACCTGCAGGACGCATATTTCCACATTCCCGTCCTGCCGGCCCACCGGCGTTACCTGCGGTTTACGGTAGGCCACGAGCACTTTCAGTTTACCGTGCTCCCCTTTGGCCTTACCAGCGCCCCTCGGGTGTTCACAAAAGTGATGGCGGTGGTCGCAGCTCATCTGCGCAGATCAGGGGTTCCAGTCTTCCCCTATCTCGACGACTGGCTGTTGAAGGCGGGCTCGCCCCAGGCTGTCGTCTCCCACCTCCAGACTACGGCCGACCTCCTGCATGCGCTGGGGTTCTCCATCAACGTGCCGAAGTTGCACCCGATTCCCTCTCAGAAGCTCCTCTTCATCGGAGCGGTTCTGGATACGACGCACTTTCGGGTCTATCCTCCCGAACGGCGAGTCCAGGATATTCAGGCTATGATTCCGATCTTTCAGCCTCTATCCTGGGTTTCGGTCAGGATGACCCTGAGGCTGCTGGGCCTCATGGCCTCCTGCATCCTGCTGGTCGATCATGCCAGATGGCATATGCGGGCTCTGCAGTGGGACCTGAAGTTCCAATGGGCGCAGCATCAGGGGAACCTGTCCGATTACGTCCAGATCTCGGAGGGCACTGCTCAACAGCTGCAGTGGTGGCTCACAAACCGGCATTGGGTCAATGGCAGATCCCTCTCCCTTCCCCAACCGGAGCACACAGTGGTGACGGACGCGTCCCTTCTGGGATGGGGCGGCCACATGGGAGAGGCGGAGATCAGAGGCCTCTGGTCTCCGGCGGAGTCCAGGCTCCATATCAACCTTCTGGAGCTTCGGGCGATCCGACTTGCAATGAAGGCATTCCTTCCCTCTGTCAAGGGGAGAGTAGTGCAGGTGTTCACAGACAACACCACCGCCATGTGGTACTGCAACAAACAGGGCGGGGTGTGGTCGTGGACCCTATGTCAGGAGGCTCTGCACCTCTGGACATGGCTGGAACATCAGGGCATTTCCCTAGTGGTTCAACACCTGGCAGGTTCACTGAACGCCAGGGCGGACGAACTCAGCCGCAGGTGCATGATGGATCACGAATGGTGTCTTCACTCGGACATGGCGCAAGGTCTCTTTCAACAGTGGGGAGAGCCTTGGTTAGATCTATTCGCCACCGAAGAGAACGCGCAATGTCAGCAGTTCTGCGCGTTGGAATTTCCAAGGCGGCACTCGCTCGGCGACGCTTTTCGTCGCGAGTGGAGTTGCTGTCTGTTGTACGTCTTTCCGCCTATACCACTTCTGCCCAGAGTGCTGAAGAAGATCAGGCGCAACCGGGCCCAAGTCATTCTTGTGGCCCCGGACTGGGCTCGAAGAGTTTGGTATCCCGAGCTACTCAGTATGACCATCGATCCCCCGATCCGACTGCCTCTTCGGGAGGATCTCCTGTCGCAGCAGCAGGGGACGGTCCTCCACCCGAACCTGTCCAGTCTCCACCTCTTTGCGTGGAGATTGAGCTGCCGCAGTTGATTCCTTTCGACTTGCCTCCTGAAGTCTGTGATGTCATTCTGGCAGCCAGGCGTCCCTCCACTAGGTTGGTATACGCCTGTAGGTGGAACAAGTTTGTGGCATGGTGCACAGCAAAGGCTGTGGATCCCCTTTCTGCCCCGCTTCCTGAGGTCCTACTGTTCCTTCTTTCTTTGGCCCAGGAGGGCTCTGCTCTGGGCACTATCAAGGTCTACTTTTCTGCTATTTCGGCCTTTCTCAGGCTCCCTGATCAGCCCTCTCTTTTCAAGTCCCCTGTTGTTAACAGATTCCTTAAAGGCATTACTCACCTTTTTCCTCCTGTTCCCTTTGTGATGCCACAGTGAGACTTTAACCTGGTTCTCACATACTTAATGTGCGCTCCCTTTGAGCCTCTTCACAACTGTCCTCTTCGGTTATTAACTCTGAAGACTGCTTTCCTGGTTGCCATCACCTCTGCTAGGAGAGCGAGTGAGCTCCAGGCTCTTTCTTGTAAACCTCCTTTTCTGTCTGTCCATCCGGACAAGGTTGTCCTCGGGACACGTCCATCCTTTCTGCCGAAGGTTGTTACTGCCTTTCACATCGGGCAGACCATCACTTTACCCACCTTCTTTCCGCCTCCGTATCCTTCCAGAGAGGAAGAGAGGCTCCACCGTCTGGACCCAAAACGTGCACTCTCTTTTTACCTGAGTCGCACACAACAGTTCCGGGTGGATGACCAGCTCTTTGTTGGCTACGTTGGCGCCAAGAAAGGTCGGGCCATACACAAGCGGACTATCTCCCGATGGGTCGTCTTGTGTATTAAAGCCTGTTATTCTCTGGCAAAGAAGGAGCCTCCGGTGGCGCTGCGCGCCCATTCTACCAGGGCGACGGCTGCCACTACGGCGTTGGGACATGGTGTCCCCTTACAAGACATCTGTCAGGCAGCTACATGGGCCTCGCTGCACACTTTTACTAAGCACTATTGCCTGGACAGCCAAGTCCGGAGAGACCGCTTCTTTGGCCGTTCTGTTCTCCGGGACTTCCTGGTGTGATCTTGGTTCGCAGACCCACCACCGGGGTTGGTTTTGCTGGGTTATCTATTCTAAGGTAAGGAATCTATCACTAACGTGTTTCTTTCAGATGAACAAGTTACTTACCTTCGGTAATGATATATCTGTAAGAAACATTAGTTAGTGATAGATTCCTTACCGCCCCACCCATCCTCCCCGTTCTACAAATTGATTTCTAGGGTTAAGGTCATCCCTTTCAGGCCCCTAGTTTCAATGCACCAGTGGTCAGTATCTTGCATGGCTCTGCGTTCCTGGCGCGGAAAGTTGTGTACAGAACTGCCGTCAGCGCGCGAGGGCGGCGTCTAAGTATCTGCCGCGACGTCATCTCGGCGACCACGACCCCAACGACGGACGCGGAGCCGCACGACGCCATCTTCCGACGCGCAGGGGTACTGCTGACGAAAACTTTCCGGATCAAGTCTGACGCCTGGGGGTAATTCTAAGGTAAGGAATCTATCACTAACTAATGTTTCTTACAGATATATCGTTACCGAAGGTAAGTAACTTGTTCTTTCAGTCTAGCTATGTATGTAAAAATCATAAAAAATGGAAAAACGGGGAGCCCTAATTATAATCCAGTTGTACATTCAATTCAGTGACCTGGGGCATATTAGCTAGAGCAGTTGAAGTGACTGAGTAAAAATAATCAGTGTGATTTCCTAAACCCCGTATCAATACATAATTGCACATTATGAAATGTTTTCAAAAAGTGGTCCACCTTTCGAGGGTTATCCACAGTTAAGTTAATAATAATGAAGATATGAAATCCTTTGATTGAAATTTGTAGACTTGACTCAATCTCTGGTTATTACACTTTGTTTCATATTACCCTTTTCTGCATCTTTGCAACTGCATGTAAACTCTTTGGGGGGAAAAACAACCATCTTTTCTGCTTAGGATAAATATGAGAGGTTTCTTATATTCTGTTCCTTCTCCAGTGACTCTGATCTATAACTAATCATTATTTCCAGCATATTGACACTGGGTCAGGTTGTCTTGGTATTCTCTGGTTCTGAATCTGGTTCCAAAAGTGGTCATGTCCAGTTTATGAATGAAGACTGTGGGTTTATATAAGTGAAAAAAGACCGGCAACTCAGGCCCTACTTCTGTAAGACACCTAAAGCTGTCCCTTTGAAGACCTTTCCTCTGTAAAGTCCGGCCTCTCGAATATGAACTAATAAAGAGGTTTAGTGTTTGAGTAGTGCAGTGGCTGGATTTGCAAACTCTACTTGATCTTTGTGCGAGACCAACCTAATGACTGAGAATGTACCTATGACTTTGAGTGGGAGCGAGACCTTTATTTTGAACGTGACCTCTTGTGCTCTCCTCTACATAAAGCTTCGCCTTCTGCTCCCAGATTGCTTTTGGCTGCACGAGTGTGCATTTATCCCATGACTTTGAATCCTGACTGGATCTCAAGCACCAGAGGCACATGCCATGCTTCTCTGTGTCAAACATCTGCTTCCTGCAGTTGTGGCACGGCTTGAATCCTGTTGTTTTCCTGGAACACTGTGACAAATTTCGGAGTTGTCGCGAAACTGTTGGGAGGAGAACTCTGCATAAACCTCGAAGGGAATGGAATGCAGGTAATTTAGGTCAACAATCGGGGGGGTAGCATTTATGTGCACCTCTTCTCCGTCACTTCTGGTATGGTATGAAGTTACCACGGAGTCATTAAGCACCCCCCTACCTGTAAGCAAGGAGCATTGCTGAAGGAAAAAAATGTATGGATCCTGTGTGGCACCTTGAAATATTCTAAAGGTGAGGAATCTGCAATTAGTTTGTGTCCGCCAGGAAGAGTGTTACCTAAGGTAAGTCACTTGTTCTTTTGTTTTTCTGCAGAAGTTCAGTACTGTTCCCATGTGGTTGGCTGAGGAATTATTTTAATAACTTACAACATTATCCCATAGTGTTCAGCTCTGCCCTTTTAAGCTGAAGTACATTTTCCCATCAATTCCTGAATTTCTGAAGCAGTAGGTCGTCTGGTAAATATGTTCAGAGCTATTGTGGGCAGATGATTGCCATAAAGGAGGGAAGTGAAGGCTGATGCACTTCACTCAGATGTTCAGAGTACTCCTAGTAATATTCTCAAATGTATGGATTCCAAAGTTTCTTTGATGTACTTATGGCTCTTCTTTTATGGGAGAGTGACCAAGCTCGAGGAATACACTGCTCGAAGTGTTAAGAAGAAGCTGCAACAATAAGTGTGATGCAAAATGGTTTGAGCTAAATAATGCATTGTGTCGACAAAAGGAGTTCTGAAACTAAAGGTTGACTCACTAGTTAGCAGTAAGAAATTTAAATTATGTGATGTCCAAAAAGGGGAAAATAGTATTAACTGTCTGCTATAATTTTATGGCTAATTTCTTTTAATAAAGGTTTAATGTAAGCGCACACTCGCACTTAAGACAGTGAGAGAGGTTGCTTGTAAGCATCAGTGTAGAAGGTCTTATTTATTGCGCAAAGGTTCTGCTATGAGGCGCTCTTGAAGGGGGCTTATTTGGCATACAAAGAAGTGTTTGTTACCATTGCACTAATTTTTTCTTGTGGAGTGAGGTTCTGTTGTGTAGAGGCAAAAGAAGCCCTATTGCACAGCCCAAGTAAGCATCAATCCTTGGTTCTACATAGACAAATTAATCCGCATTTACAGAATGTTTAATTGCCAGATCTCTAGTGATGCTACTTCTGTGTGTTATCCTATTTGCTAATTTCTTACAACAAAATATAGTAGAGGTGTAAATCTGAGGACTCTGGTGACCGGCAGTAGTCCAGTTCCATATAAATTTGTTGGAGCTATGGATCATCTGCCTGGTGTTGAGGTGTTGTTTGTGGTGGTTCTCTGGGGTGAAGAAAGGCAAGGCAGTGCAGGGAAGGGCTCAGAGGTGGATAATCCTCTGCATTAATATCTGCTACACAGTGGCCAGAAAAAACCAGCTGAAGGGTCTGAGAACACATTCCACCAGAACTCAGACTGCCACCATTGCGTTGGCATGCCGAGTACCTGTCCTTAACATCTGTCAAGATGCAATATGGGTATCAGTGAACGCACTTCAACTAAACGCTACTGCCTTTTGTTAAGAAAACTTCCGGATCCAGCATGGAGACTGGAGGATATTCTAAAGGTGAAGCATCTATGGTTAGAGTATCCACCAGAAAGAATGTTATCGAAGGTAAGTAACTTGTTCATTTGTCCTCACTGGAGTGCTTGTGACCAGCTTCAAATCCTGCTCAGGATGTGATTTTTCTTTTCCCATAGTGATTCTCAGAGTTTGGAAAAATTAAGAGAGACACAGATTTCAGAAAGACTTTCTGCCACTCTTATTACTGCTAGCAAATCTGTGCAAGTCAACGGAGCTGCAACTGTAAGTGAACTTTTTTTTCATTCCCAAACATTTGAATGTACAAATATGCCTTTAAATAAGTATTAGTAAAGTGTAGTTGTTAAATTGTGCTGGTGCGAATTTTTGATCTTGGTGCATAGTGTAGCAATAGTGTGCCTAGTTTAAATGGAAGCAGGCTATGCAGCCAAAAAAATATCAAAGTCTTTTAGAGGGTACTGTTTTTCATAAATGTCTGAAAAGCTGTTTTTCTTTTTATTATTTCTTCATACACTTTTTGTTTAAAGTGGGTTCTTCCTAATTTCACCTGTATAACTTCATATCCTAGATTTTCCCCATTTATGTCTAGGTCTAAGTTTTGACGGTGTTGGAGTGGGCTTTTTTACCAATTATTGGCTTTTGTGGGCTAGACCCTTTCTGCCATTGGCTTGAGACTTTCTCAATTACATCTTGGCTCAGCCAATAGGAAGTATTGCATTCTTAACTAATGGTATTGGCTTACTGCGCTGTGTTTTTCCACCTTGATTAAACTGCTTGCTTTCACCTGCTTTTAAGAGATATTTTCCAACAGGCCCTTCCCTGGTTGTGTTCTTCATTTCTGCCACCACCACCCTCATTCCTCTCTTCCTTGTGTGCTCATTGGTTCCCCCACCAACTGCTCCTTCGTGTTGCTCCTTCCATTCTTTCCTTTACGTTTCTCACTTTCTACCACCCGCCAAACCCTCTTGTGGCTCCTCCCTGTTCCTTTTTCTTTCAACTGTGCTCTTCATTTTCTCCACCCTCAACATCTTTCTTTATTCACTCACATCCTCCCGCTTTTTCTCCCAACCATCACCACCTATTCTTCCCTCCTTTCCCCTCTGTTCTTAAACCCTTCCCTCCACTGGTACTGCCACCGGACAGGTATTTTTTTATTTGCCTAGAAACGACAGCCTGTGTATATTGAAGGCTCCCTTGCCTTCGATACAGTCTTCTTTTTGTTTCTATGTGAAATGAAGGCTGGTGGAAAGGTTTCCTGCATTATTGTCCTTCCTTTCTTTCTATGTCAAAGGAACTAAAAGTGCTTTCCACTTAACCTTTATTTTACTTAGAAGCAAAAACAGGACTAATTCAAAAGCGAAGAATGCTTTCAGTACGGATAGGCTTTCATTTCTTGAATCTGCCTGGCTGTAAAAATCCTACCTTACATACATTAGCATATTAAATCCAGTGCAATTGACTTTGCCACTGCCTGTTTTTTGTTTTTTATCGCCATACTTAAATAAAAGACAGTACCCCCTTAATATGCCCCCACATTTTTCTGCCACCTCTTACGCTAGCAAGTGCAACTGACATCTTTATTTATGAATCAGCAGCAGTGATGACCTTGAGAATTGGGAGTTCACATACACATCATTAGACAGTATTTTGAATGACGCTCCAGTTTACCAAGTATTGTTAAACAGTTTTATACAGGTCTTTTGGGCTGTTCAGGTGATATGGATGAAGGTTCCATTGGTATGGAGTCTGGCTCAAGAGATATTGACTACGAAGTGTGCTAAATTACACTGACCAAGTAAACTTAAACATATGTGGGGTATATGCACCTATATATTTTCTGTTACAACTGAAATAATGGTTTATTGTCCATACTGCAGGAAATTCCTAATCACTTGCCACCTCATTTGATACAACAGCTAACCTAATACATTTTTAGATATAAGCTTTGATTTCACCGTGTCCTTAACATATATGCCATCAGAGTTCTCAGCCCCTTCGACTGTTCATCTTGCACTTTTAAGATTGTTGCTTTTCCTAAGGTGGGAGAGAGGCTGTAAATCTACTGGGGTGCAATTGTTAATCCTGTGCTATTCCAAAAGTCAAAACAGTCCCCAGGCACATTAATCAACTCTTAAGTTCCTCTAGCAATTGTTTCTCATTTAGATGTTGCTGGAAGTGCCTTGTATGCTCGCATTTCTCTTTAATGCTATGGTTCTTATAGCCCCAAGTTTTAGTTCCATCAATGGCATTTATTTGTGGGACTCCTAGGGCATCACTGTAAATACACCATCTGATAGAGACAGTTAGCCGCAGATTCCTTACTTTAGAATCTTTCACCAGGCACGAGACTGGATCCGGAAATGTTTTCCATAGCATGTCAGTAGAGGGCGTCGCGCAACTCTGTATCGACATCGTCCACCTGATGTGACGTCGACGGAGTCTATGTAACTCTCTCGTGGATGCACTGGCGTCCTTTCTTCTTTTCCACACTTGCAATACATATCCGGAGTGGTTAGGGGGCCGTTTTTACAGGCCCATCTCGACGTCTTGTCGAGAGATCAGTGTGCTTTTTCGAGATGTTATCTGGGTTTAAACCCTGTGGATCTTGTGACAGACAGATGTTGATCACGGATCTGCATGCTATCGGTAGTGGTGACTTGGAAAACACCATGATTTTGAGGAGTGCGGTTCCTGCCAGCGTCTTCGGCCGAAGGCGTTAATAGAGCGCCGAATGGAACTTCTAGTGGTGCACTTATCCGAGAAACCGCAGCAGCGTCAGTCCTCGCTGAAGTCCAGAGACTGGTCGAGGAGCCGTTCGGGTGAGGGGCCATCAATGTCGTGGAAGGCTCCAACGATCAAAATGTAAGTCTGACACTGTCTCCTAACCGTTGGTTGTGCATCATTTCAAGAGTCCACCCTGTGCCTCCCTAAATATACTGGAGCCGGAGCGACTCTAGCCCAAATGCGGGAATATTATTTTTCCCTGCAAGAGGTTTTTGGGCCTCAGTCTCCCTGTGGTGTGCGTTCTGGCCCCAAGGAGGTGCCCTGACTGGATCCTCGCCGGAGGGTTTGCCCTCGGTGACAGTTGGGCCCTCTGAATCCGTTATCGGAGACAAGGCAGCGCCGGTGCATAGCCCTTCGGGGTTCACATTTTCGGCTTCTGGATCGAGTCGGTCAATTAAGTCAGCAGCTCCGATCGACACCGATCCCATTACTCTTTCTGACGACAAGACAATGCCACAACGACGTCAGATGCAGTGCCGTAGGTGAAGGGGAGAATAAAGGGTGTCAAAACCCTTTGGATAATATTGTCCAGCCTCCTTTGGAGGAAAAGCAATTGACTGAACTGGGAGGCTAATAGGCTAGAGTCCTCTCCAGTATGATTTACTTCCTGTAATGTAATGTAATGTAAAAGCATACTTGTAAAGCGCTAATATCACTCCAAGGAGCATCTTGGCGCTGATACGGAAAACCAAAGATGGAAAAAAAACTGGTTTACTACTCATGCCAGAGGGGAGATAGGTGTTTAGATCAGAGTTTTGCATAGTGTATCTGGTGCACTGTAGATCCAAGTTTTAAGTGCCTTCCTAAAGACAGACTCGGAAACAATCTGACGGAGCTGAGATGGGAGTTGATTCCAAGCCTTTGACTACAAGTGATTTTCCTCCTTTTGACACCAATCTAAAAGTTGGAATGGTCAGTAGATTTGCATTGGATGATCTTAGGCTACGGGAGGGAACGTAGCGTTTAAAGCTAGTTTGAAGATATTGTGGGCCACGTGAATGAAAGGCCCTAAAAGTAATAATAAGGACCTTAAACAGAATACGTTTGTGGACTGGCAACCAATGTAAGATGTCTAATGCAGCAGAGGCAGATGATTTCCTAGGCCACTTCAATACCAGCCGGGCAGCCGCGTGCTGGACCATCTGAAGCTTGTGCAAGACTGATTTGTTAGTTCCTGCATAAAGACTGTTACAGTGGTCCAGTCTAGATGTAATGAGTGCAACAGCAACGGTTTGCCTGGCTGAGAAGGGGAGCAAGTCAAAGAATTTCTTTAGACTTTTTATAAGATGGAAACATGTGCCCGCAACTGCCAAGGATTGCTGTTTGAAGGATAGTGTGGTGTCAAATTTTATTCCTAAATTTCTAGCTGCATTTATTGTATTAGGAGGGGGGGTGGCATCTTCTGGCCACCAAAGTTTAGGCACAAAGGGATTTTGTTTGCCAAATGGCAGGATCTCTGTTTTTTCCGAGTTACACCTCAGATGGTTGTTACTCATCCATTTAAAGGTTGCTGAAAGACAATTCCTGAGATTTTCTTCCACCTTAGTAGTGTCGTTATCCAGGACCAGGATAAGCTGAGTATCGTCCGCATATGAGATGGTATTGATCTTGAAGGACGATATTAGTTTCATCAAGGGGGACATATATACATTGAAAAGGGTTGGGCTCAGACTCGATCCTTGGGGAACACCTGATACAAGTGCTTTTTCTTCTGCGTTATATTGTCCTAGCGTGATAACTTGGCGCCGATCTTGCAGAAAGTTCTTAATCCACTCTAGGACATGCCCGGATACGCCGTATGATGCAAGACGGTCTAGCAGAATGGTATGTGAGACCGTATCGAAAGCCGCGGACAAGTCAAGCAGCACCAGGACTGCTTTCTTTCCCTGATCCAGGGCAGCTCGTAAGGTTTCTGCAGTGTACAAAAGGGCAGATTCAGTCGAGTGTTGGGCTCTAAAACCTGACTGATTGGCATGCCATACATTTGTTTCCTCTAAAAACGTGGTAAGTTGTTTATTAACAAATTTTTCAGTTAACTTACACAGAGTGGGTAGAAGCGAGATGGGTCGTAAGTTGGAGAGGGTCGTGGGATCAGCCAGTTGCTTTTTCTGGAGAGGTTTTACCGCTGCAAGTTTCCATTCTGTTGGAATCTTAGCTGTGAGAATCGAAGAGTTTATAATATTATTGATAATGGGGTTTACAATATCAATGAGGGCATGTAACAGAGTGGGGGGGCAGGGGTCGAAAGGGAACCTGATTTGGTGGATAAGATGGCCAGCCGTGATTCCTCCATCGTGATAGGTTGAAAGGTTTTCATACAGGCGGTATCTGTGTCTACAAAGGTTCTCTTATTTATGATGACTGGAGTAGGGGAAGAGAAGTCTTTTATAAGTGTCAGGACTTTTTCTTCAAAGTAATCTGCTATGTTATTGCAGAGGCTCTGTGAGGAGGGATCTCTTGAAGTAGACTATTCGGATTTGTGAACAGATTAACTATTTTGAAGATCTCCTTCTGTTTGTTTTTGGAATTTTTAACAGTCTCAGTATAAAAGGTTTTTTTTTAAGCTTTGATCAAGGCATGATATTTTCTGCGTGCGATTTTATAAGTATTAAGGTCATTCCTATCATAGTTTCGACGCCACCTACGTTCTAGTACTCTGACTTGGGCTTGCAGTTCTTTCAGGGATAGCGAAAACCATGGTGCAGAGGATTTCTTTTTTGGTGGCCTATGTGGTGTAATTGTAGGTGTCAACTGATCTTTTAGTTCAAGCAACCAGTTCCCATAGAGCTGGGTGTCAGTTATAGGGTCACCAACCAAGTTAGGTCTACCCATGATGGCTTTAGGGACGAGGTCTGGAAGCCCAATAAGTGCTTTCCAGCTAACTTTGTCCTGTTGTTGGATTTTAGTTTTTTCCTTGACTGAGGCCTTATCCTTTATCAGAAATTCAAAGGGGATTAATTTATGGTCGGTCCAGGTTTGCGAAACAGGGGACTTCACTTTAAGGGTATTTAAATTAGAGCATATGCAGTCCAAAATATGGCCTGCGTTGTGTGTGGCAGACAGCGAGAGTAGTTGCAGGCCAAAGACATCCATTACCTCCTTGAAACGAGTTGCACCAGGGTCCTTATGGGAGTCAAGATGTAAATTAATATCACCTAGTAGAGTGAAATTGGAGAACCTAAGAGCAAGGGTACTAATCACATCACCAATGCTTTCTAAAAACTCGTTATGCTGTCCCGGAGGGCGGTAAACTAATGCCCCTGCAAAGGAGAAGGAGTCATGTAGCTGGATACAAAAACTAATGCTCTCTGCTCCTTTCAGGTCAGGTAGCTGCTCTATTGTGCACCTAAGGGTGTCGCGATAAATAATTGCGAGACCACCCCCACGTTGCTCTGGTCTATCTGCCCTTTGGATAAGAGATCCCGGGGAAGTGTATTCACGATGTCTGGGCTGCACCAGGCTTTCAACCATGTCTCGGTTACAAAAGGCAGTCCAGTCCATCGTCAACTATAAGATCGAAAATATGAAGTGCATGCTTGCACATTGATCTTGCATTTATGAGGCCACCACGTAGACTTCTACGTTTATCCTTCTCCAAGGGTATAGGTGATTGTATACAATTAAAAACCTTTTTACAGTTATTACAACTGATGGGTCCCTCCCAATTTGCAGCATTTAGAGACTGATGGCATTTAGCTGAGACATTATTTAAAGATAATATGAGGTCCCTTGAAAGAAGTTGTTTTTGACATGGAGAAGCAGCATGTCTGGCCCTGGGCCCGGTCTCGGCGCGGACGGGCGCAGACAGGCTCGCCTCTGGCGCGCCCGCCGCGCGTTGGCGCCATCAGCGCTTAAAATAGGTGAATGAGACTGATCCTAGTCAGAAGACTAGACCGTCACCTATTCCAAAATGGCCCCCTCAAGTGTGCCACAGGAAGTGAGGAAATTAGTAGAATGGGTCGCGTTTTGGAAACCTCCCTCCACACAAACAGCACCAGCTGTGATGGACCGGGGAGTGGAAAACGGCGCCCAGCAAGGTAGGAATCCGGGTTAAAACATTATTTACATAGAAGAAAGTGAATTAAAAACAAATACTGTTTCAAATAATAGTCATTCAGACACACCCAATATCGCCAGTACAAAAAGGGAAAATAGTTAGAGGTAGGTCTGCTACGTGCCCCGAAAGTGTGAGCTCGCAAAAATTCCCGTTCTTACAGAGCAGCTTACAGAGCAGCTTACAGAGCAGCTGTTCCTCCACCTAGTATTGCAATGAAGGAAAGTTCTTCTTTGGCTGAGGTATTGAGGGCAGCTGTGATCATGGATTGTCAGTTTCCCTCAGTGGAATTGTCCACAGATCCTTCAAATGCTCTTCATCAACGTGAGACTGGAGCCTTTACTCCCTTAGAATGAGTCTCTGTTTGGCCTTTTGTTAGGAGCTTGGGCAAAACCTGTGACAGGAGCTCCAGTTGACCGGGCTGTAGGCCATAGGCATCGATCCGCCCCCTCGGGGCTCACTTTGTCTCCTGCGACATCCCACCACAAAAGGGCTGGTGGTTCAAGCTGCTACTGCTTCAACTGACCCTAGTGTCCTTCCCTTGGTTCCATCAAATAAAGAGTCCAGATGGCTAGAACATTGTGGGAGGAATATATTCTCTTCCAACAGCTCAGCATTGAGGTTGTTAATCACTACATGTGTTTTGGCGAGGTTTTCTCATACTTTATGGGACTCTGTGGCTCAACGTTTGCCTTCTCTGTCAGAGAAAGCCAGGAGTGAACTCCTGTAGGTGGTGCAAGATGGCCGGGAAGTGGCGAAATTCACCATAGAATGTGGTACGGACACCACAGATTCTGTAAGTAGAGCTGTGGCTCAGTCGGTTGCATTGCGCAGTTATGCATAGTTGTGTCCGTCTGGGTTTTCAGAGCCTGTGCAGGAAAGCCTTAAAGATATGCCTTTTGATGGTGTTCATTTATTTGGTGAACAGGCTGATTCGGCTGTAAGGCAGTTCAGAGCTGGTTGATCTGATCAGACCACCTGAGATGTTTTTGAAAGCTTTAGTGGATTCTTTTTTCTGACCTGTGTAGAAATGTTTTTGCACAACTAAGTTACAATATGTACTTCATCTGGTTACGACCAGTGTAGTGTTCTGCCTAATGCAGGGGTTTATGGTTGTTTTGATAACCTCGCGGTTCTTTCCCTATGTTTTCTTGTCTCTTACTCCCGGGCAATTGGGATTACCAAAGTTGTATTCCACGATAAGTGTCTTTCTTGATTATTCTGCTGGGTGCTGAAGTTGTGGTTTTATCCTTCAGCTCTGTCAATGACAGTTTTTTTAGCTGTTTTATTTGTGTTGCGTTTTTTTATTGAGACCTGGTATGCAGGTCTTGTAGTTTTTTTTACTCTGAAAAAGAGCTCAGGCTCAAGAGTTGATATCGTCATGGTATATACCATACTCTGTGTGGAGTGTTTTTGTATGCTATGGTGAGCATTTCTTGTATGCTATGGTGAGCATTTCTAAATTTATATGTGTGTGTTGGGCTGGGATTGCTCAGCTTGTGCGCTATTAGTCTCACATTTGAGTGTGCAGAGTTCTACCCTCTTTGTCGGGTTATTTCTCTGAAGTATCATTATTTATTTGTCAAGTTTGTTACCCCTTGTTAGCTACTTTTGAATTTTTACCCCATAGGAGTCTAGGATTTTATAATCTGCCTTTTGATGAGAGGTGTATGTACACTAACCCTCATATTAGGCTTGGTTAATAAGATGAAGTGTCTCTTATACTTTTGAATGGTATTTGTGTGACCTTATGCTTTTTTCATAGGCATATGTCAATAGTCTTCGGTGCAGAAAGTAGCTGGTATCCTACATTATTACTTTATGTGGCTTTGGCTTTTCCCCTGGTACTTGCTTTACTTTTAGGGGATAGATGGTAAAAGTTGTGTACTTTAGCTTGTTTTAGAATATTATTAAGGTGTTCATATAGGTTGGTCCTGTTATGTTCCATGTAGGTACCCCAATATAGACTCAGGTAGTCACCTAACCTTTCACCTATATTCTCCCCTACTATTACAATACATAACGGTTCTTAGTACTGACCTTTTACCTAGTTACGGTAATGTCCAAAGATGACATGAGGTTTTCTCCAAAAAGCTTAAGCCTCATTTATTATGCATGAGGATTCTTGGAATCACAGCAGGACAGCAGGCCTACAATCTCCTGCATAGTAACTATGTATAAGGATCATTCCTTCCGTCATCCTAGTCAGACATGACACAGCAAGGTATATCCCCAGGGGGTACAACTTTGGGTATATATACACCATCTCTTGCTGAGATAGTCAGAGGAGAAAAGGACTTCCATGCCGGCATACTGACGCGAGATGCTGAGGCTCCTGCACGCAGACACTCCAGGTCGCAGTGGTCTGACATCCCTTGCAGGGTGTCCATCTCGAGACCAAGACTGGGTCCCACAGTCTCTCACTTCAGGTAATGGAGTTGACTTTATCATAGAGGGATTCTTGGCTGTACACCCACATACATGCTAGGTACACTTGGGTACATTCAGTTAGGGACGCATCGTAGGAGTACGCATTTTACTGTCATGTATTTTATATACTTGCCTGTATTCATTGTATCTGAAAGAGACACGTTAGTGACAGATTCCTTACCTTAGAATATCCCCAGGCGTCAGGCTGGATCCGGAAAGTTTTGCGTAGCAGTACCCTTGCGCGTCGGTAGGTGGCGTCGTGCGGCTCCGCGTCCGGCGTCGGGATCGCCGGGATGACGTCGCGGGCAGTACTTAGACGCCGCCCCTGCGCGCTGACGTCAGTTCTTCTTTTTCCGCGCCAGTAAGCGCAGATCCGGGAAGAGCAGTGCCCGAGTCATTTTTTGACTAAGTTTTTGGTGAATTTTTCACTGTTTTCTCGAGCGAGGGGCCGGTCGCGGAGTCCTCATCGGTCGTCGGGGTCCAAGTCTTCGCACTCCTCCGGTAAGTCAAAGCATAAGAAGTCTAAGAAGCGTCATCGCTCGACGACTTAGCCTCGGCGGTTTCGCGACTCGGCTGAGGGTCCTGTCGGCACCGTCCCCGCGGCTCCGGGAGTGCCTGTGGAGCCGCCCCCGCATTACCCGCACTTCCCGGGTTCGGGGGCAACTCCGGCCGAGATACAGGAGTTCCTGTCGGCTATGACCCGCCTCTTCGGGCCTCAAGGTCCCCCCGGTGCGCCTTCGGGCCCCGCGGGCCCTGATGGGGTTTCCCCGGCGCCGCCTGTCACACCAGCCTCGGTCCCGGCTCCGGCCTCGATCCCGGCTCCGGTGCTGCCTCAACCCCGATCGACGCCGGTTGACCTAATAACACCTCCACCGGCGCCGATGTCTCTGGTGCCGTTTCCGACACCGCCCGGGGCTCCGGGTGGCGTCGTCCCCAGGTTCTCTCCGGATCCAGACATGGCGCCGGACCGGCGTCGCTCGACGCCGGCTCCGACGCCGATGGGACCTTGGGTCCCGCATGTCCCCCCTCCTCCTTATTTTGAACCAGAGGAGGACGAAGAGAACTGGGAGGGGTCGGATGACCCTCTCACACAGCAGTGTGAGTTCGATCAGGACTGGGCTGAGGAGCTTGGGGATGCCAGTGGTCTGGACACCTCCCCTGACTCTGGCATGCTGGCTCCTCCTTCCGTGGCAACGGAGGAGGGAGCAAATTTTGCAATGGTGTTGCGTAGAGCAGCTGGGGCCTTACACCTCCAATTGCCTACAGTGGCTGTCAGGACTAACCTCCTGACGGAAGTGCTTCAGCCGGCGGCTACCTCCTCGGAGCCACTGCTGCCGTTTAATGACGCGCTTTCCGACGTTCTTTTGGGCACCTGGTCCAAGCCCGCCACAGGGGCACCTGTGGATAGGAACGTGGCCCGACGCCATCGCCCCGCTCCGGGCGACCCCCTGTTCCTCTCCCAACACCCCACTCCTGAGAGCTTGGTTGTCCAAGCCTCTGCTTCCCAAACCGCCTTCCCTACCGCTCCTCCGGATAGGGAATCCAAACGCCTGGATCAATTTGGGAAGAAGGTCTTTTCTTCCTCCAGTGCTGGCTTGCGGTCTGTCAACACCGCTTGCCTATTGGGCCGATATTCCCACTCTCTGTGGGACTCGGTGGCGCAAGTTCTGCCCCAGTGTTCTGAGGAGGTCCAGACACTGCTTTCCCGCGCCATTGCGGACGGAAGAGATGCGGCTAAATACACCATTAGATGTGGCCTTGATACCGCCGACTCGCTAGGCAGATCGCTTGCGACGACAGTGGCGCTGCGCCGTCACGCCTGGCTGAGGACCACTGGTTTCTCGGGTGATGTCCAAAACACCCTTATGGACATGCCCTTTGATGGGGTCGGTCTTTTTGGAAACAAAGCAGACCATGCGCTGGAGCGCTTTAAGGACTCGCGGGCTACAGCCAAGTCCCTGGGCCTTTCTGCTGTACGCCCTCCGCTACCGTCTGCTTTTCGCCCCTTTCGTGGCCACGGAAGGGGCGCCCAGTCACGTCCGTTGCCCAGCCACCGGCCCGCGCAGCAAGCGTCTTC
This sequence comes from Calotriton arnoldi, assembly GCA_963921515.1. Classification (NCBI taxonomy): domain Eukaryota; kingdom Metazoa; phylum Chordata; class Amphibia; order Caudata; family Salamandridae; genus Calotriton; species Calotriton arnoldi. The sequence goes on along the minus strand of CAWUFW010000044.1, from coordinate 516,088 downwards.
GCGTGGCCGAGGACGTGGCTCCCGCCGTGGCGGGTCAGGCAACCAGCGTGCGGGTCAGGCCACCAACCCCGCCCCGTCCGCGGCCTCCAAGCCCTCCTAGTCCTTCCTTTCAGGTGCACAGCACGCCAGTAGGGGGCAGGGTCCGCCATCACCTTCACCACTGGCGTGCCATCACCTCGGACAAGTGGGTCTTGGACATTTTCCGAAGGGGCTACTCCCTCCCCTTCGAAACCATCCCCCCAGCCATGCCACCTCAATTCCACCGCATGTCAGGGGATCACTTGGTGCTTCTTCAGAAGGAAGTTGCGGCCCTCTTGGCCAAGAGGGCCATCGAGCGCGTTCCGACCCCAGAAGTAGGTCGTGGTTGCTACTCCCACTACTTTCTGGTCCCCAAAAAGGACAAGGAGGACATGCGTCCTCTCTTGGACCTCCGGAACGTCAATCGCTTCCTCCGGAAGGAGAAGTTCAAGATGCTCACCTTCGCTCAGGTCTTGACTGCCCTCGACCCTGGAGACTGGATGGTAGCGTTGGACTTGCAGGACGCTTATTTCCACATCCCCGTCCTGCCGGCCCACCGGCGTTACCTGCGGTTCATGGTGGGCCTCGAGCATTTTCAATTCACCGTGCTCCCCTTTGGCCTCACAAGTGCCCCTCGGGTGTTCACCAAAGTGATGGCGGTGGTCGCAGCTCATCTGCGCCGGGCAGGGGTTCCAGTCTTCCCCTACCTCGACGACTGGCTGCTGAAGGCGGGCTCGTCCCAGGCAGTTGTCTTCCACCTCCAGACTACTGCCGAACTCCTGCACTCGCTGGGGTTCTCCATCAATGTACCGAAGTCGCATCTGATTCCTTCTCCACAGCTCCTTTTCATCGGAGCAGTTCTGGACACGACGCAGTTTCGGGCCTATCCTCCCGAACGGAGAGTCCGGGATATTCAGGCTATGATTCCGATCTTTCAGCCTCTATCCTGGGTTTCGGTACGGATGACCCTGAGGCTGCTGGGCCTCATGGCCTCCTGCATCCTGCTGGTCGATCATGCCAGATGGCATATGCGGGCTCTGCAGTGGGACCTGAAGTTCCAGTGGGCGCAGCACCAGGGCAACCTGTCCGATCACGTCCAGATCTCGGAGGAGACTGCAAAACAGTTGCAGTGGTGGCTCTCGAACCGGCAATGGGTCAGGGGCAGATCCCTCTCCTTTCCCCAGCCAGAGCACACAGTTGTGACGGACGCGTCCCTTCTGAGATGGGGCGGTCACATGGGAGAGGCGGAGATCAGAGGCCTCTGGTCTCCGGCGGAGTCCCGGCTCCATATCAACTTTCTGGAGCTCCGGGCGATCCGACTTGCACTCAAGGCATTCCTTCCCTCTGTCAAGGGGAAGGTAGTGCAGGTGTTCACGGACAACACCACCGCCATGTGGTACTGCAACAAACAAGGCGGGGTGGGGTCGTGGACCCTATGTCAGGAGGCTCTGCGCCTCTGGACATGGCTGGAACGTTTCCCTGATGGTTCAACACCTGGCAGGTTCCCTGAACGCCAGGGCGGATGAACTCAGCTGCAGGTGCATGATGGATCACGAATGGCGTCTTCACTCGGAGGTGGCGCACGGTCTCTTTCAGCAGTGGGGAGAGCCTTGGTTAGATCTGTTCGCCACCGAAGAGAAGGCGCAATGTCAGCAGTTCTGCGCGTTGGAATTTCCAAGGCGGCACTCGCTCGGCGACGCTTTTCGTCGCGAGTGGAGTTGGGGTCTGTTGTACGCCTTTCCGCCTATACCACTTCTACCCAGAGTGTTGAAGAAGATTTGGCGCGACCGGGCCCAAGTCATCCTTGTGGCTCCGGACTGGGCTCGAAGAGTTTGGTATCCCGAGCTACTCAGTATGAGCGTCGATCCCCCGATCCGTCTGCCTCTTCCGGAGGATCTTCTGTCGCAGCAGCAGGGGACGGTCCTCCACCCGAACCTGTCCAGTCTCCACCTGCTTGCGTGGAGATTGAGCGGCAGCAGTTGATTCCTTTCGACTTGCCTCCCGAAGTTTGTGATGTGATTCTGGCAGCCAGGCGTCCCTCCACTAAGGTGGTATACGCCTGCAGGTGGAACAAGTTTGTGGCATGGTGCACAGCAAAGGCTGTGAATCCCCTTTCTGCCCCTCTTTCTGAGGTTCTTCTGTTCCTTCTTTCTCTGGCCCAACAGGGTTCTGCCCTGGGTACCATCAAGGGCTATCTTTTGCAATCTCGGCCTTCCTCAGGCTTCCTGATCAGCCCTCTCTTTTTAAGTCCCCTGTTGTTAACAGGTTTCTTAAAGGCATTACTCACTTCTTTCCTCCTGTTCCGTTTGTGATGCCTCAGTGGGACTTGAATTTGGTTCTTACCTTCTTAATGTGCGCTCCCTTTGAGCCTCTGCATAACTGTCCTCTTCGTCTTCTGACTCTGAAGACAGCCTTTCTGGTGGCCATCACCTCCGCTCGGCGGGTGAGTGAGCTCCAGGCTCTTTCATGCAAACCCCCTTTCTGTCTGTTCATCCAGACAAGATTGTTCTTCGGACGCGTCCGTCCTTCTTGCCGAAGGTGGTTACTGCCTTCCACATTGGGCAGACCATCACTTTGCCCACCTTCTTTCCGCCTCCGCATCCTTCCAGAGAGGAAGAGAGGCTCCACCGTCTGGACCCAAAACGTGCGCTTTCCTTTTACCTCAACCGCACACAACAGTTCCGGGTGGATGACCAGCTCTTTGTTGGCTACGTGGGCGCCAAAAAAGGTCGGGCGGTACACAAGCAGACCATCTCCCGCTGGGTCATCTTGTGTATCAAGGCCTGTTATTCTTTGGCTAAGAAGGAGCCTCCTGTTGGGCTGCGTGCCCATTCCACGAGGGCTACGGCTGCTACCACGGCTTTAGGCCGCGGCGTTCCGTTGTAGGATATTTGTCAGGCTGCTACGTGGGCCTCGCTGCACACGTTTACCAAACATTACTGCCTTGACAGCCAGGTCCGGAGGGACGGCTTCTTTGGCCGTTCTGTCCTCCGGGACTTCCTTGTCTGAATCTGTTCGCAGACCCACCACCGGGGTTGGTATTGCTGGGGTATCTATTCTAAGGTAAGGAATCTGTCACTAACGTGTCTCTTTCAGATGCACAAGTTACTAACTTGTGTAACGATGTATCTGTAAGAGACAGTAGTTAGTGACAGATTCCTCACCGCCCACCCATCCTCCCCGTTCTGCGAACTGATTTCTAGGGTTAAGGACATCCCTTTCAGGGCCCTAGTATTTTTCAGACACCTATGTCAGCTTCTTGCATGGCTCTGCGTTCCTGGCGCGGAAAGTCGTGTACAGAACTGACGTCAGCGCGCAGGGGCGGCGTCTAAGTACTGCCCGCGACGTCATCCCGGCGATGCCGACGACGGACGCGGAGCCGCACGACACCGCCTACCGACGCGCAAGGGTACTGCTACGCAAAACTTTCTGGATCCAGCCTGACGCCTGGGGATATTCTAAGGTAAGAAATCTGTCACTAACTACTGTCTCTTACAGATATATCTCTACACAAGTTAGTAACTTGTGCTTTAGCACAATGGTAGAAATCTACCATCCTTTTACTCGGCTAGTGCTTATAATCCTTTATATCTGTTACTGTCTAATGGTTGTATCTGAAAGAGACACGTTAATGACAGATTCCTTACCTTAGAATATCCCCAGGCGTCAGGCTGGATCCGGAAAGTTTTTTGCGTAGCAGTACCCTTGCGCGCGTCGGTAGGTGGCGTCGTGCGGCTCCGCGTCCGTCGTCGGCGTCGTGATCGCCGGGATGACGTCGCGGGCAGTACTTAGGCGCCGCCCCTGCGCGCTGACGTCAGTTCTTCTTTTTCCGCGCCAGTAAGCGCAGATCCGGGAAGAGCAGTGCCCTAGTCACTTTTTGACTATCTTTTTTGGTGAATTTTTTCACTGTTTCTTCAACGAGTCTTCACGACTCCTAAGGTGTCGTAGGGATGCCCGGCTTTAAGCCCTGCGAGGAATGTGGTCGCATGATGTCGATCACGGACCCGCACCTCGAGTGTCTCTTTTGTCTCGGCCGAGACCACGACACGAAGTCGTGTCCTGACTGCCGGAAACTTCATCCTAAGGCTTTGCGAGAGCGGTCTCGAAAGCTCCTTGAAGTCCGGCATTCGGCTCCGCGCCGCACCAAGCCCCGGTCCCGGGAGAGGTCGAGGGGCCGGACGCGGAGTCCCCGCCGTTCGTCGGATTCAAAGTCTTCGCGCTCCTCCGGTAAGTCGAAGCACAAGAAGTCTAAGCGGCGTCATCGCTCTAAGACTTCGCCTCGCCGGTCTCGCGACTCGGCTGAGGTCCCTGTCGGCACCGTCCCCGCCCCGCGGCCCCGGACGTGCCTGTCGAGTTACCCCCGCAGTACCCGCCCTACCCGGGCTCGGGGGTGACTCAGGCCGATATACAGGAATTCCTGTCGGCCATGGCCCGCCTCTTCGGGCTTCAAGGTCCCTCCGGTGCGCCTCCGGGCCCCGCGGGCCCTGATGGGGTTGCTCCGGCGTCGCCGTCGACTCCGGTCCCGGCGTCGCCTGTCCCACCAGCCTTCGTCCCGGCCTCGGCTCCGGCCCCGGCCTCGACCCCAGCTCCGGTGGTGCCGCAACCCCCATCGACGCCGGTTGACCTAACCACGCCTCCGCCGACGCCGATGTCCCCGGTGCCGTTTCCGACGCCGTCCGGGGCTCCGGGCGGCGTCGTTCCCCGGTTCTCTCCGGGTCCGGACATGGAGCCGGACCGGCGTCGCCCGACGCCGTATCTGGCGCCGATGAGACCTTGGGTCCCTGATGTCCCTCCTCCTCCATATTTTCAACCTGAGGAGGACCAGGAGAGCTGGGAGGGGTCTGACGACCCTCTCACACAACAGTGCGAGTTTGACCCGGACTGGGTTGAGGAACTTGGGGATGCCAGTGGTCTGGATACCTCCCTGACTCTGGCATGCTGTCTCCTCCCGTGGCAACGGAGGAGGGGGCTAATTTTGCAACGGTGTTGCGTAGAGCTGCTGGAGCCTTGAATCTCCAGTTGCCTACAGTGGTCGTCAGGTCTAACATCCTGACTGAAGTGCTTCAGCCGGCGGCCTCCTCTTCGGAGACTGTGCTGCCGTTCAACGAGGCACTGACTGACGTTCTTTTGGGTGCCTGGTCCAAACCCACCACAGGGGCTCCTGTGGATAGGAACGTGGCCCGACGCCATCGCCCTGCTCCGGGCGACCCCCTGTTTCTCTCCCAACACCCCACCCCTGAGAGCTTGGTTGTCCAAGCCTCTGCCTCCCAAACCGCCTTCCCTACCGCCCCTCCGGATAGGGAATCCAAGCGCCTGGATCACTTTGGGAAGAAGGCTTTCTCTTCCTCCAGTGCTGGCTTGCGGTCTGTTAATACCGCTTGCCTCTTGGGCCGATACACCCACTCCCTGTGGGATTCGGTGGCGACTGTTTTGCCGCAGTGTTCTGAGGAGGTCCAGACACTGCTTACCCGCGCCATTGCGGAAGGGCGTGATGCGGCTAAATATACCATCCGCTGTGGCCTTGATACCGCCGACTCGCTGGGCAGATCGCTTGCAACGACGGTGGCGCTGCGTCGCCACGCCTGGCTGAGAACCACTGGTTTTTCGGGGGATGTCCAGAATACACTCATGGACATGCCCTTTGATGGTGTCGGTCTTTTTGGTTCGAAGGCAGACCATGCGCTGGAGCGTTTCAAGGACTCTCGGGCTACTGCTAAGTCCCTGGGCCTTGCTGTTGTGCGCCCTCCGCTCACGTCTGCTTTTCGCCCCTTTCGTGGCCACGGAAGGGGCGCCCAGTCACGTCCGCAGCCCGGCCAACGGCCCGCGCAGCAAGCGCCTTCGCGTGGCCGAGGACGTGGATACCGCCGTGGCGGTTCGGGCAACCAGCGTGCGGGTCAGGCCACCACCTCCAACCCGTCCGCGGCCTCCAAGCCCTCCTAGTCCCTCCTTTCAGGTGCACTGCACGCCAGTAGGGGGCAGGGTCCGCCATCACCTTCCCCACTGGCGTACCATCACCTCGGACAGGTGGGTCTTGGACATTGTCCGAAGGGGCTACTCCCTCCCCTTCGAGACCACCCCCAGCCATGCCACCTCAATTCCACCGCATGTCAGGGGATCACTTGGTGCTTCTACAGAAGGAAGTCACGGCCCTCTTGGCCAAGAGGGCCATCGAGCATGTTCCGACCCCAGAAGTAGGGCGTGGTTGCTACTCCCACTACTTTCTGGTGCCCAAAAAGGACAAGGAGGACATGCGTCCTATCTTGGACCTCCGGAACGTCAATCGCTTCCTCCGGAAGGAGAAGTTCAAGATGCTCACCCTAGCTCAGGTCTTGACTGCCCTCGACCCCGGAGACTGGTTGGTAGCGTTGGACTTGCAGGACGCCTATTTCCACATCCCCGTCCTGCCGGCCCACCGGCGTTACCTTCGGTTCACGGTAGGCCTCGAGCATTTTCAGTTCACAGTGCTCCCCTTTGGCCTTACCAGTGCCCCTCGGGTGTTCACGAAAGTGATGGCGGTGGTCGCAGCTCATCTGCGCCGGGCAGGGGTTTCAGTCTTCCCCTACCTCGACGACTGGCTGCTGAAGGCGGGCTCGTCCCAGGCAGTCGTCTCCCACCTCCAGACTACGGCCGAACTCCTGCACTCGCTGGGGTTCTCCATCAATGTGCCGAAGTCGCATCTGATTCCTTCTCCACAGCTCCTTTTCATCGGAGCAGTTCTGGACACGACGCAGTTTCGGGCCTATCCTCCCGAACGGCGAGTCCGGGATATTCAGGCTATGATTCCGATCTTTCAGCCTTTATCCTGGGTTTCGGTACGGATGACCCGGAGGCTGCTGGGCCTCATGGCCTCCTGCATCCTGCTGGTCAATCATGCCAGATGGCATATGCGGGCTCTGCAGTGGGACCTGAAGTTCCAGTGGGCGCAGCACCAGGGCAATCTGTCCGATCACGTCCAGATCTCGGAGGGGACTGCAAAACAGTTGCAGTGGTGGCTCTCGAACCGGCAATGGGTCATGGGCAGATCCCTCTCCCTTCCCCAGCCAGAGCACACAGTTGTGACGGACGCGTCCCTTCTGGGATGGGGCGGTCACATGGGAGAGGCGGAGATCAGAGGCCTCTGGTCTCCGGCGGAGTCCCGGCTCCATATCAACCTTCTGGAGCTCCGGGCGATCCGACTTGCACTCAAGGCATTCCTTCCCTCTGTCAAAGGGAAGGTAGTGCAGGTGTTCACAGACAACACCACCGCCATGTGGTACTGCAACAAACAAGGCGGGGTGGGGTCGTGGACCCTTTGTCAGGAGGCTCTGCGCCTCTGGACATGGCTGGAACATCAGGGCATGTTCCTGATGGTTCAACACCTGGCAGGTTCCCTGAACGCCAGGGCGGACGAACTCAGCCGCAGGTGCATGATGGATCACGAATGGCGTCTTCACTCGGAAGTGGCGCAAGGACTCTTTCTACAGTGGGGAGAGCCTTGGTTAGATCTATTCGCCACCGAAGAGAACGCGCAATGTCATCAATTCTGCGCGTTGGAATTTCCAAGGCGGCACTCGCTCGGCGACGCTTTTCGTCACGAGTGGAGTTGCGGTCTATTGTACGCCTTTCCGCCTATACCACTTCTACCCAGAGTGTTGAAGAAGGTTCGGCACGGCCGGGCCCAAGTCATTCTTGTGGCTCCGGACTGGGCTCGAAGAGTTTGGTATCCCGAGCTACTCAATATGAGCGTAGATCCCCCGATCCGTCTGCCTCTTCGGGAGGATCTTCTGTCGCAGCAGCAGGGGACGGTCCTCCACCCGAACCTGTCCAGTCTACACCTGCTTGCGTGGAGATTGAGCGGCGGCAGTTGATTCCTTTCGACTTGCCTCCCGAAGTTTGTGATGTGATTCTGGCAGCCAGGCGTCCCTCCACTAAGGTGGTATACGCCTGCAGGTGGAACAAATTTGTGGCATGGTGCACAGCAAAGGCTGTGAATCCCCTTTCTGCCCCTCTTTCTGAGGTCCTTCTGTTCCTTCTCTCTCTGGCCCAACAGGGTTCTGCCCTGGGTACCATCAAGGGTTATCTTTGTGCTATCTCGGCCTTCCTCAGGCTCCCTGATCAGCCCTCCCTTTTCAAGTCCCCTGTTGTTAACAGATTCTTAAAAGGCATTACTCACCTCTTCCCTCCTGTTCCGTTTGTGATGCCTCAGTGGGACTTGAACTTGGTTCTTACCTTTTTAATGTGCGCTCCCTTTGAGCCTCTACATAACTGTCCTCTTCGTCTTCTGACTCTGAAGACAGCCTTTCTGGTGGCCATCACCTCCGCTCGGCGGGTGAGTGAGCTCCAGGCTCTATCTTGCAAACCTCCCTTTCTGTCTGTTCATCCAGACAAGGTTGTTCTTCGGACGCGTCCGTCCTTCTTGCCAAAGGTGGTTACTGCTTTCCACATTGGGCAGACCATCACTTTGCCCACCTTCTTTCCGCCTCCGCATCCTTCCAGAGAGGAAGAGAGGCTCCACCGTCTGGACCCAAAACGTGCGCTCTCCTTCTATATCGACCGCACAAAACACTTCCGGGTGGATGACCAGCTCTTTGTTGGCTACGTGGGCGCCAAAAAGGTCGGGCGGTGCACAAGAGGACCATCTCCCGCTGGGTTACCTTGTGCATCAAGACCTGCTATTCTTTGGCCAAGAAGGAGCCTCCTGTTGGGCTGCGTGCCCATTCCACCAGGGCAACGGCTGCTACCACGGCCTTGGGCCGCGGTGTTCCGCTGCCGGTTATCTGTCAGGCAGCTACGTGGGCCTCGCTGCACACGTTTACAAAGCATTACTGCCTTGACAGTCAGGTCCGGAGGGACGGCTTCTTTGGCCGTTCTGTCCTCCAGGACTTCCTTGTCTGATCTTTGTTCGCAGACCCACCTCCGGGGTTGGTATTGCTGGGGTATCTATTCTAAGGTAAGGAATCTGTCACTAACGTGTCTCTTTCAGATGCACAAGTTACTAACTTGTGTAACGATATATCTGTAAGAGACAGTAGTTAGTGACAGATTCCTACCGCCCCACCCATCCTCCCCGTTCTGCGAACTGATTTCTAGGGTTAAGGACATCCCTTTCAGGGCCCTAGTATTTTTCAGACACCTATGTCAGCTTCTTGCATGGCTCTGCGTTCCTGGCGCGGAAAGTCGTGTACAGAACTGACGTCAGCGCGCAGGGCGGCGCCTAAGTACTGCCCGCGACGTCATCCCGGCGATCACGACGCCGACGACGGACGCGGAGCCGCACGACGCCGCCTACCGACGCGCAAGGGTACTGCTACGCAAAAAACTTTCCGGATCCAGCCTGACGCCTGGGGATATTCTAAGGTAAGGAATCTGTCACTAACTACTGTCTCTTACAGATATATCGTTACACAAGTTAGTAACTTGTGCTTCAGCACACCTATTTTACACTAGAATGACGTTGGTTCAATAAATACTTATTGAAAAAACGTCCCCTCCGTTTATTCTGTGTATCTCTCTGAGACGAAGTGAGCACGAATGACTGAGCGAAAAGTAGTACACTATTTCCACGATCCTGAGGGATCAGGGTTATCATGTTCGATAGTTGCCAAGAACTATTCTCTCCTTGGTAAGAGGGGTTTCTAGTGGCACTGTGAGCTAGCTGGTATACAGGCTAACATGCCCTGTAGGGGTGTCCAGAATCAGTCCGACACCAATCCTACAGTGTATGTTGTCTAAACGCGCAGATCTTATATTGGTTTATAGGAACTACACAGCAGTCCTTGAGGGGAAGAGTTTTTGTCCTCATAGCTTCTAGCTTTTATTGGAGACTCTTATTCCTATCATTCAGGATCATTGCTCCTCTAGGGGACAGTCTTTTCTTTATTTACCTGTCTCTAGAGGCGGGTAGTTGGGTTCACACTTTGCGAAGTGTGGTGGTCCCTAGAAGTCGTATGCAACTTGATGTTCTTTTTATAGATCGGCCAGATTCTTTTACTATGGAATCCTTTAAAGTTTGCGGTTTCAGTATGGGGACTTTTTTCTAGATCTGTAGATGGGTCTCTATTCATAGGAGGAAGGTCACGGACTAACCTTGATGTTCGCTAGGCTGTGAAGGTTCTTTTCCGTACTTAATAGCTTATTCAACTTTATACTACCGTTGCTTAATGGTGGTGTCTTAGGCAACTTGCATTACTCTGACGGGTTGGATGCTGTTGCTTTTCCCTAAGTGGTGTGTTCCCACTGTAGTTCCATGCTGTTAGTTTTGTCTGCGGATTATTTGGCTTTATTTGTGTATCTTAAAATATGAATTTTCTTTTGTTACATAAATGGTTAATTATTTTACTCTGTTCCTAAATATATATATATTACAAAGGGGGCAATATTGTCTTGTGGCCACTCAGTATGTACACTGAAAAAGCTAATGCACAACTCAAAGACATGAAATGTTATCAGAAAGTCCCTCAGAGTAATCTAGTCAAAGTAAAGAACAAGTACCATAAGAACCTGGCTAGATGGAGGGGTTTAGGTTTAATTTCAAAAGAAGAATTTGGTTTTCTAAAGGTAGAAAAGTCCATTATGCCAATACTATACCTAATCCCAAAGATTCATAAAAATCCAACTAAACCTCCTGTAGGACCTATAATTTCGGCTATAGGGAGCCTTTTTGAAGCAACCTCCCGTTTTTTAGATTACTTTTTACAAGACTTTGTAAAACATTTTCCATCCTACATACAGGACACCAGGGATTTTTTAGGGAAGATTCAAAATATTCCCTGAGATGAATCTTATTTCCTCCTTACTCTTGATGTAGCCTCGCTCTATACGAGTATTTCACACGAAGATGGATTGAGGGCACTATTTAAACACTCGACCCATTAGCCTATTCCAACATTCTGAAATGTTATTGGAAATGGCCAGAATGTGCCTCGAGAACAACTTTTTTCTCTTTGGCAAAGAGACCTATAAAAAAGTTAGAGGCACAGCTATGGGCACCTGCTTCGCCCCCAGTTATGCCAACCTCCATATGGGTTGGTGGGAGGAGCAGGAACAATGGGAAGATAATGTGATTATTTGGTCAAGATTTATCCATGACCTATTCATCTTATGGAAAGGATCAAAAGATTCAGCCAATGAATGTATCAATGCCCTGAACGACAATAGATTGAAACTACAGTTTACCAGTTCAATCAGCAATGCCCAAGTGTGTTTTTTAGATCTGGAGATATTTATAAAAAATTATGAGATACATGCACGCACAGGAAACCCACGGCAGGGAACTCTATTTTACATTCCTCCAGTTTCCATCCTCAGAAACTAAAATACAGCATTCCATACGCTGAACATTTACACATGAAGAGAAATTATAGTGCGGTGTCATACTTAAGGGATACGCAAACCAAACTCTCTCAGAGGTTTGCTGAGCGAGGCTACAGTCCCCATCTGCTAAAACAATCTCAAAGCAAAGTAGAGGAGATTGGAAGGGATTCATTACTTTTCCCGGACAATACAGTCAAAAGTAAAACCAACCAGAATTACGTAAGAATGATCACGGGTACAATGCATATCATGCAAAGGTGAGAGCTTGCATGAACAGGCATTGGTACCTGGTAAGAAGTGATCCTGTAGTGGGTAGCATAATATCTGACAAACACGTTAGTTATAGATTCCTTACCTTAGATTCCTTACCTTAGAATTACCCTCAGGCATCAGACTGGATCCGGAAAGTTTTTTCGTCAGCAGTACTTCTGCGCGTCGGAAGGTGGCGTCAGTCGGCTCCGCTTACGTCGTCGTGGTCGATGGGATGACGTCGCAGCAGCTACTTAGACGCCGCCCTCGCGCGCTGACGTCAGTTCTTTCTTTTTCCGCGCCAGCCAGCGCAGATCCGGGAAGAGCGGTACCTCCAGTCATTTTTTGACTGACTTTTTCTCGACTTTTGTCGACCTCTTTTTCGAGTCTTCGACTCCTAAGGTGCACGAGGGATGCCTGCCTTCAAGCCATGAGGTTTCTGTCTTCGGATGATGTCGGTGACGGATCCGCACCGCGTGTGTCTCTTTTGCCTGGAGTGCGACCACGACCCCAAGTCGTGCTCCAACTGCCGGTCGATGGCGCCGAAGGCTTTGCGGGATCGGTCCCGAAAGCTGCTTGAGCACCGGCAGTTGGCTCTGCGCCGTTGGAGGTCCTGGTCGCGAGGGAGGTCGAGGGACCGGTCGCGGAGCCATCACCATTCGTCCAAGTCTTCGAAGTCTTCGCACTCTGGGTCGGGTAAGTCGAAGCATAAGAAGAAGTCGAAGAAGCACCGTCGCCCTTCGACTTCTCGTCAGGCGGCCGCTCTGACGAGGGACGCGGGTGGTGCCCCTCGCGCGGCTCCGTGCGCGGAGCCCGACGAGTCAACTCCGCGTTTCCCTCCCTTTCCGGGACCCGGAGCGACTCCCGCCCAGCTTCGTACGTTCTACGAGGCGATGCATGCAATCTTTGGGCGAACCGAACCCGCCGGCGCGCCTTCGGGCCCCGCGGTCTCGGTTGGGTGGGCCAAGGCCGTCTCCGCCGTCGGCTCCGGGCCCCGGCGCCGCAGGCCCCCCTTGGATCCAGGCCTGGATCCGGATCGGCGCCGGTTGACCTCATTACGCCTCCACCGCGCCGCTTCCACCTGCACCACTACAGCGTTCGACGCCGGTCGGCCCCCCGGCCGGCGTCGACCCCGGCCTCTATCCCGACGTGGACCCGGAGTCGGACCGGCGTCGCCCGACGCCGGATCCGGCGCCGAGAAGGGTTTTTGTGCCCCTTTTCACTCCTGGGGTCCCTTTTCAACAAGAATAGCACCCAGAGGAGGACTGGGAGGGGTCAGGTGACCCTTTGACTGACCAGTTGGACAGTGAACAGGACTGGAGAGAGGAACTGGGGATGCCAGTGGTTTGGACACCTCCCCTGACCTTGGCATGTTGTCTCCTCCTACCGTGGCTACGGAGGAGGGAGCGTCATACGCAGTGGTGTTGCGTAGGGCGGCTGAGGCTCTCAACCTCGAGCTTCCTACGGTGGCGGTGAGGACTAACCTCCTGACAGAGGTGCTTCAGCCGGCTGCGAGCTCTTCGGAGCCCTTGCTGCCGTTCAATGAGGCCCTCACCGACGTCCTTTTGGGCACGTGGTCCAGGCCCAACACGGGGGCTCCCGTGGACAGGATGATTGCCTGACGCCACCTCCCGGCCCCGGGTGACCCCACTTTCCTCTCCCAACACCCCACCCCGGAGAGCTTGGTAGTCCAAGCCTCCACTTCCAAAAGCGCATTCCCTACCACTCCCCCGGAAAGGGAATCCAAGAAGCTGGACCACCTTGGGAAGAAAATTTTCTCTTCTGCCAGCTTGGGACTGCGGTCGGTAAATACTGCATGTCTCTTGGGCCGTTATTCCCACTCTGTGTGGGATACGGTGGCGCAGGTGCTGCCTCAGTGTCCGGAGGAGGCCCTGGCAGTGCTCTCCCAGGCTGTTGCCGCCGGGAGGGATGCAGCGAAGTTTGCCATACGTTGTGGGCTGGATACCGCCGACTCTCTGGGCAGGACCATTTCAACGTCGGTAGCGCTTCGTCGCTACGCCTGGATGAGGTCGACTGGCTTTTCAGGGGATGTCCAGAACACCTTAATGGACATGCCCTTTGATGGCCGTCGCCTTTTTGGCGACAAAGCAGACAATGCTCTAGAGCGTTTCAAGGACTCCCGAGCTACGGCCAAGTCCTTGGGCCTCTCCACCCGCCCTGCGCAGTCTGCTTTTCACCCCTTTCGTGGCTACGGAAGGGGTGCCCCGCTACATCCCACCCAGAGCCTCAGGCCGCAGCAAGTTATCCAACCTACTTGGGGACGTGGAAACAACCGTCGTGGTTCCGGGGGCCAGCGGGTGGGCCAGTCCACCAACCCCCCCCCCCTCCGCAGCAGCCTCCAAAGCCTCCTAGTCCGACCTTTCAGGCCCATCAAACGCCAGTTGGCGGCAGGATTTGCCATTACCTCCTCCACTGGCGCACCATCACGTTGGACAGGTGGGTTTTGCAAATAGTCCGAAGGGGCTACTCCCTCCCCTTCGAGACTACCCCCCCCCCCGGCCATGCCACCTCAATACCACCGCATGTCGGAGGATCACCTGGGCCTTCTCCAACAGGAAGTTTTGGCACTCTTGGCCAAGGGAGCCATCGAGCGTGTTCCTGTCCAAGAAGTAGGTCGTGGTTGCTACTCCCACTGCCTTCTGGTCCCCAAGAAGGACAAGGGCCTGCGTCCTATCTTGGATCTCAGGAACGTCAACCGCTTCCTCCGGAAGGAGAAGTTCAAGATGTTGAAGCTTGCTCAGGTCTCCTCTGCCCTCGACCCGCAAGACTGGATGGTAGCGTTGGACTTTCAGGACGCTTATTTTCAAATCCCCGTCCTGCCGGCCCACCGGCATTACCTACGGTTCACGGTAGGCCACGAGCATTTTCAATTTACCGTGCTCCCCTTTGGCCTTACCAGCGCCCCTCGGGTGTTCACGAAAGTGATGGCGGTGGTCGCAGCTCATCTGCGCAGATCGGGGGTTTCAGTCTTCACCCATCTCGACGCCTGGCTGTTAAAGGCGGGCTCGCCCCAGGCAGTTGTCTCCCACCTCCAGAGTACGGCCGACCTCCTACATTCGCTGGGGTTCTCCATCAATGTGCCGAAGTCACACCTGATTCCCTCTCGGAAGCTCCTCTTCATCGGAGCGGTTCTGGACATGATGCGGTTTCGGGTCTATTCTCCCGAACAGCGAGACCGGGATATTCAGGCTATGATTCCGATCTTTCAGCCTCTATCCCGGGTTTCGGTCAGAATGACTCTGAGGCTGCTGGGCCTCATGGCCTCCTGCATCCTGCTGGTTGATCATGCCAGGTGGCATATGCGGGCTCTGCAGTGGGACCTGAAGTTCCAGTGGGCGCAGCATCAATGGAATCTGTCCGATTGCGTCCAGATCTCGGAGGGCACTGCAAGCCAATTGCAGTGGTGGCTCAAGAACCAGGATTGGGTCAACGGCAGATCCCTCTCCCTTCCCCAACCAGAACACACAGTGGTGACAGACGCATCCCTTCTGGGATGGGGTGGCCACATGAGAGAGGCGGAGATCAGAGGCCTCTGGTCTCCGGCGGAGTCCGTGCTCCACATTAACCTTCTGGAGCTTCGGGCGATTCGTCTTGCACTCAAAGCATTCCTTCCCTCTGTCCGGGGAAGAGTAGTGCAGGTGTTCACGGACAACACCACCGCCATGTGGTACTGCAACAAACAGGGCGAGATGGGGTCGTGTACCCTATGTCAGGAGGCCCTCCGCCTCTGGACATGGCTGGAACATCAGGGCATATCCCTGGTGGTTCAACACCTGGCAGGTTCCCTGAACGCCAGGGCGGACGAACTCAGCCGCAGGTGCATGATGGATCACGAATGGCATCTCCACTCGGAGGTGGTGCAAGGTCTCTTTCAACAGTGGGGAGAGCCTTGGTTAGAACGCGCAATGTCAGCAATTCTGCGCGTTGGAATTTCCAAGGCGGCACTCGCTAGGCGACGCCTTTCTTCGCGAGTGGAGTTGCGGTCTGTTGTACGCCTTTCCGCCTATACCACTTCTGCCCAGAGTGCTGAAGAAGATCAGGCGCGACCGGGCCCAAGTCATTCTTGTGGCTCCGGATTGGGCACGAAGTGTCTGGTATCCCGAGCTGCTCAACATGGCCATCGATCCTCCAATCAGACTGCCTCTTCGGGAGGATCTTCTGTCGCAGCAGCAGGGGACGGTCCTCCACCCGAACCTGTCCAGCATCCACCTCCTTGCGTGGAGATTGAGCGGCGGCAGTTGACGTCTTTCGACCTGCCTCCTGAAGTCTGTGATGTAATCTTGGCAGCCAGGCGTCCCTCCAATAAGACGGTATACGCCTGCCGGTGGAACAAGTTTGTGGCATGGTGCACAGCAAAGGCTGTGGATCCCCTTTCTGCCCCTCTTTCTGAAGTCCTTTTGTTTCTCCTTTCTCCAGCCCAGCAGCGCTCTGCTCTGGGCACTATCAAGGGCTATCTTTCGGCCATCTCTGCCTTCCTTCGGCTTCCAGATCAGCCTTCCCTTTTCAAGTCCCCAGTTGTAAGCCGCTTCTTGAAAGGCATAACTCCTATTCCCTTCGTTATGCCTCAGTGGGACTTGAACCTGGTTTTAACTTATTTAATGGGTGCTCCCTTTGAGCCGCTTCATAACTGTCCTTTACGGCTCTTAACTCTCAAAACTGAGTTCCTGGTGGCCATCACATCTGCCAGGCGAGTGAGTGAACTCCAGGCGCTTTCTTCTAAGCCTCCATTTCTCTCTGTACATCCGGACAAAGTTGTCCTTAGAACTCATCCATCCTTCCTGCCCAAGGTTGTCACTGCCTTCCACATCGGGCAGACTATCACTTTGCCCACCTTCTTTCCGCCTCCGCATCCTTCGAAAGAGGAAGAGAGACTCCACCGTCTGGACCCAAAACGTGCGCTTTCCTTCTATCTGGATCGCACAAAACAGTTCCGGGTGGATGACCAACTCTTTGTTGGCTACGTGGGCGCCAAAAAAGGTCGGGCCGTACACAAGCGAACCATTTCTCGATGGGTCGTTTTGTGTATAAAAGCATGCTATTCTCTGGCTGAAAAGGAGCCTCCAGGGGGGCTACGCGCCCATTCCACCAGGGCGACGGCAGCCACTACTGCCTTGGGGAGAGGAGTTCCTCTGAACGACATCTGTCAGGCGGATACGTGGGCATTGTTGCACACGTTCACCAAACACTACTGCCTGGACAGCCAAGTCCGGAGAGACCGCTTCTTTGGCCGTTCTGTTCTCCAGGATTTTCTGGTGTGATCTTGGTTCGCAGACCCACCACCGGGGTTGGTATTGCTGGGGTATCTATTCTAAGGTAAGGAATCTATAACTAATGTGTTTCTTTCAGATGAACAAGTTACTTACCTTCGGTAACGATATATCTGTAAGTACATTAGTTAGTTATAGATTCCTTACCGCCCCACCCATCCTCCCCGTTCTGCAAATTGATTTCTAGGGTTAAGGACATCCTTTCAGGGCCCTAGTTTTGTGCACCAGTGGTCCGTGTCTTGCTTGGCTCTGCGTTTCGGGCGCGGAAAGTTGTGTACAGAACTGAGGTCAGCGCGCGAGGGCGCAGTCTAAGTAGCTGCCGCGACGTCATCCCGGCGACCACGACGCTGACGACGGACGCGGAGCCGACCGACGCCACCTTCCGACGCGCAGAGGTACTGCTGACGAAAAAACTTTCCGGATCCAGTCTGATGCCTGGGGGTAATTCTAAGGTAAGGAATCTATAACTAACTAATGTTTCTTACAGATATATCATTATCGAAGGTAAGAAACTTGTTATCCACGTAAACCCCTACTGAAATTTAGACGGGCGAAGCCTATGAGGCAACAACTGGTGGTCAGCAGCCCTGGAATATCGGAGAAGGAGGGATGGTTAAAGGCCAATCCAGGTTTTGCCAAATGCCATTAATGCAAGGCATGTAATCTTGGCCTGAATAAGTCTGAAATTCGATCGCCCCTTTTAAGTAAACCTTGGTCCATCCGTCGCTCCTTTAACTGTAGAAGCGACTTTGTGGTATACATATTGCAATGTTCGTGTTTTAAAATGTACGTGGGGAGCACTATTCATGTGTTGCATGTCAGGATCCTCCAACATCTAAGAGCAGTCAAAAATAATAAGGTGTATCCTGTAGGGAGACACATAAATAAAGTTCATGGTGGTAATATTAAGGAACTTTCTTATTTTGTTATCCACTCCCTCCCTAAGAGTAGAGGAGGTGGAAATCGAGAGTTAAAACTGAAACAGATGGAGTCAAGATATATAATGATGTTGAGCACCAAGATCCCATATGGCCTGAACTCTGAAGAAGACATGCATGTCCATATTTAAGTCTGGCTACTGTGAGTTATACATTGGAGTGATAGGACATCTTGAAATAAGGAAAGTATCTAGTCAGAATGATGAAATCAAATGAAATGCTATATTTCCTATTACACAGGTCAAGTCAGAGGAACAAGTGAAATTAGTGTATTATAGAGAAACATCTCTAAATGAAAAAGAAATTGATGGGAAATGTGAATATTTGACAAGGAAGTGAAGAGGGTTTATATTATTTAGTATTTGGGATAGAGGATTTGGTTTTACTGAATTGTGATTTGTCATAATGACTGCAATATTTGCACAATATTTGCACAATTAAGCATATGCACTTTTTGAATCCTTGTGAAATTGCCAAGATGATTTTTGGGGGATATTTCTATCCTAATAGACGAATATACATACTGTAAGTTATCATGTGACTAGGTGATAAGACAGGGCAATTCATTTTCATTTTTGTATCTTACAGTGCTTATAGTGCACCAATGTGAATGATGAGATGAAGCACTTATCATTGTTTAGATACAGCTATTCCCAATAACATGATACTGAAGGATGCTCCTTCCCTCTTAGCACTGGTACCTCCATTGACCAAAACAAATAATGAAATAGGCAACAGTGAGCGAACAATGTATCAGGGATTGCCTTTCACATGCACTTTAATTTATGCACAATGAGGATTTTATGGTGCATGCTTAGCACCCATTTGAATGATATCATGAAGCACTAGCACCTTCATTGTTTTTATGGCAAATAGTATAATATTGAAGGATGTTCTCTCCTCTTGGCACTTGCACTTTCATAGTGCGAAAAGAAATGCAATGTGTTATATTGAAAGAATAATACATTAGGGACTACCCCACACGTGCATTTTAAATTAACTTATGGTTTATATATGTTCAATGAGGATGTGAATTGAACAATAATAACAGCGGTAACAGCTCAGTAAAGAGTGCAATTTTTACCTGCTGTCGGTGTCCCAAGTTACGACGGCTGGAAATTGGAGGAGATATATATATATAAAAGCTGTTTTTGATTTGCCAATAACTTTGCCGCCGTTTGACGAATCTTCGTGAAATTTTCTAAACTAATACGCCAGCCCCTTCAGCTGCTGTCTTGAAAGTTTCCGTGTGATTTGTCAAGCGTGGGCCAAGAAAAAGGGGGGGGTCCCAAAACGCTTTTTCTCCATGTTAGTTTCCATAGGAAACTTTAGACAAAGCTACAGCCAGAACTGCTGAACGGAATTACACCAAATTTGGCAAAAAGGTAGCTCTTGGTCCAGAAAGAACTCTTTTTGTTAAATGGTGTAAATCCGTTCAGTAGTACCTGAGAAATTTAAAGATTTCTCAGATAGACAACTGTGCCCGCAGTGGATCTGCGACCCCTCCCGATCTCGTGCCTGAGATCTGATTGGCTGCCAACACTTCAAACCAGGAAGTGTTGGCAGCCATCTTGTGACTCGGTTGAACCGAGTCACAAGAAAAAAAACGTAAAAAGAAAAGGGGACAGGGTAGAAACACCCTGACCCCGTAGGCCTGTTCAGGGTGGGACCCCCTTGGGCCAAAAAAAGCATTTTATTTTTTTTAAATCGGCAGGAGTCGCAGTGGATCTGCAAATCCGGCTGCAAATTTCAAAGAATGAAGCGCGGGCTCCAGCGCTTTCTTTAATTTAGGCCCCTGGGTGAGCCAGGTCCTGGGGACCGCCACCTCCCTAGGGCTAATTGTTTGAAATGCAAGGGTGCGACGTGCCCCCCCCACCACCACCCCCCAGGAGCAATATTACGATGTGAAAATGCTCTCGCTTCCATGAGCGGAGCAGAATTGCTTTTGGAGAGAGGGAGCTGCATGTCAGCAGCTCCCTCTGTCCAAAAGCAATGCTGGCTGGGGAGAGGCAGGGACCGCAGGGGCCTTGAGGCTCCCCTCGTGGTCCCCAATGACCTGGCCATGCCTTGCGGGATAGGTCCCCGGGGGCAATATCGGGCCAGGGAGGGGGACTGCGCAGGCCCCCTCCCCATTTTTAATAAAATGATGAAGGCCTGACCCTGCGGGATGGGGTCCCTGGGGCCAAAATAGGCCTGGGAAGGGGGGGGGGCCACGCGGCCCCCCTCCCTTGTAAAAAATAATAATTACAAAGGCCTGGCTCCGGAAGATTGGGTCCCCTGGGCCGAAATCGGCCCGGGGAGAGGGTCCTTACAGGCCCTCCCTCCCCATTAAAAAAAAATAAAAAAAAATTATGGCCTGGTCCTGGGGGATGGGGTCCCCAGGGCCTAAATCGGTCCGGGAGGGGAGGGCTGAGCGGCCCCCCTTTTTTTTTTTTTTTTTTTTTTTCTTCAGATTTTTTTAATTTTTTTTTTTATAAAGGATGAGATCCTGGGGGATGAGTTCCCCGGGGCCCAAAATGGTCCTAAAAAAAGCTGTAACGTGCAGTAGGCCCTACCCCCTTTCTCCACTACTGTGCACATGTACCTCCTGGCGCGCTCCTGGTTGGGGGATGAATTCCCCTTGACTGCTGATGGTCCACCAGACATCTCCACTCCGCCTAACTGCCCCAGCCACTATCCCACAGATCCACAAGACCTCGGCCGGAGGAAGGTCATTCTCATACCTCGCTGCGAAGACCTGGAAATCGCTACCTCTATAGCTCAGGCAATCACCTTCACTGCCTCAATTCAGGACCTTAAGACCTGGCTCTTCGACTGAACTGCAGAACTCCCATCCCCCCGCGCCTTGAAACCCTAACGGGTGATTAGCCAAGCTCTATAAAAACACAGGGACGAAGATGCGGCAGGAATCTTCCCTCCATAAGCAGTCTTGTCTTTGGTCCTGGCTTGAAGAACAGCAGAGTTCCAGTGTCCACCAACAGAAGAGTCTTTGAACAGTCTTCAGACGACAGGCAGTCGGATCTTGAAGTTGTTGTTGGGACAAGTCTAAGGACCCACCCTCAGGGGTCCCTTAAGTAACCCTAAAATGGGGAAGGACCTCTTCTCTGGTGACCCACATATCAGAGGGGTTCAGGGATGCTACTCAGCTGTCCTAGCCAGTCAGCTGCTCCCAGGGGCCTAGATTAAATATGGCAGAATCAAGTGGCCACCTGGAGGAGCTCTGGGCACCTCCCTAGGGAGGAGCTGGGCAGGGTAATGGGCACTCCCCTGTACTTTGTGTAGTTTCTTGAACTGGGCAAAACTAGTTTATGCAAAGAGGACACCAAATGTGCCCTTCTGATGGATACATCTGTCTGTGGATTCCTCACCTTTTGAGTTATCCCAATGCGCAGCATTCCACTGAAACTTTTCTCCTCCGCTCTCCCACGAGAACATCACAATGGAACAGCTCCGCATACGACTCCACTTGACGTCATAGGAGCCATAAGAAGACCTAGTCGGCGTGCTGATGTCCGTTCCCTTTTTTCCGCGCCGTCGACGTCAACGTTTTTTTCACAGGATCTCCATTTCTTGGAGTTTTTGTTGCGGAATGACGTGACTTTGTAGCATTGAGGATGGCTACTCAAAGAAAATAAAGCCTTGCAGAGAATGTGGGGGCCAGATGTCCATCACTGACCCCCATGAAGACTGTTTATGGTGTCTTTTGTTGGCCACGACGTCGAAGAGTGCTCTTTGTGCAGGCGCATGAATCCTAAAGCGCTGAAGGAGAGGGAGGCCACATTTTTCATGGCCAAAGTCAAGAAGCAGAAAAGGGTTGTAGGAGGTCGAGGTCCCGTTCCAAGTTGCTGACTCCACATACTTCGAGGTTGGCAAAGAAGCATAAGAAAAAGCGTTGTGATGGTTCTCTGGGTCGTTCGTCGAAGGATGCTACTCCGAAGTCTGTGTCCCCATGTCCCAGGCGTCATCGAAGGGATGAGATCTCTCCATCTCCTTCTCCTTAGAGGACTTCGGCCTTGTCTCCGGCTCCAAGAGCAGATACTCCACCAGCTCCGTGAGAAGCAACGCCTCCACCGATGCCGAAGCCGACCACTCCACCTTTGGCTCCGGGGTATCCAGTGCTGCTGCCGGAGCCGAATGTGCTACCTCCTCGAGCGGCTTCAGAGCCTACAGTGCCGGATCCGATGTATCCTGCTTTTCTGACTCCGGGTACGATCCGTCGCATTTTTTAAATGCGATGTTTGGCTTTTTCGCCAGAGCGGCAAACCCTACTGGTGCGCCTGTTAGCCCCATGGGTCCGCTGGCATTTTTCCTGGGAGGTTTGCCATCTCATTTTCCTCAGGCACCTCTTATGCCTTTTATATCTATGGTTCCAGGGAGCTGGCCTCTTACGACGCTGAGATTTTCGACGCCGTTACAGTCTTTGGAGGGACGAGTGCCATTGGATGGATCATCCCGGCGCCGTCTGATTCTGAACCAGCGCCGACTCGACCGCCGTTGACTACTGTTCTGGTAGACCTCCCTTTGCCGCTGATCCCAAAGTCACTGGTGCCGCGTCTGGCGCCACCGACGCCTGTTCCGAGGATGAGGTCTCGGAGAGAGACACAGAGATTATTAAAAGAAGAGGAAGCATGGAGAGGCTGAGGATGGTGGATCCTGATCTGGATTTTGAAGGTTTACAGGAGGCTAGTGGTCAGGATACCTCTCCTGAATGGGAGCTTTCATCTCCAAAAGGTCTCCCAACGCAGGAGGTGACCACTTATCACGCTGTGATCAGGAAGGCTGCGGATCTGTTGGAATTGCCCCTTCCCCCACCGTAATTAAAATCTAATATCCTGACGGAGGAGCTCCATTCTCCTTCCTCTATCTCAGAGCCTTTACTTCCTTTTAATGAGGCTTTGACAGAGCCCATTCTTGATGTCTGGCAGAAGCCGATGTCTGCTACAGCGGTGTCCAGGACGGTGGCAAGGAGGTACAAGGTGGCTCCGGGGATCCTGCTTTTCTGTCCACCCATCCTTTGCCGGAAAGCTTGGTCTTCCAGGCTTCGTGCTTCTCGAGGCAGTCTGCAGGTTCCTTCCCATCTACGCCTGCAGATAGGGAGTCAAAACACATTGAGCAATCGGCGAAGAAGTTGTTCTCGTCAGGTAGGATTGCCCTCAAGTCAACAAATGGCACATGCCTTTTGGGTCGCTACATCCACGCCCTCATGGACCATGCCAGGGATGTGGTCCCACAATTGCTTGAGGAGGTACAAGGGCATTTCTCAGAGGTACTGTCAGATGCCCCAGCTGCGGCCCCCCAGGGGATACAGTCTGGTCTGGACACTGCCGATTTGGTTGCCAGGGTGATGGGATCATCTGTGCCTACTAGGAGGCCTGCTTGGTTGCGGGATTCAGGGTTCTCTCCTGATGTCCAAGCTACTTTACTGTATCGGCCATTCAATGGATCTCGCCTGTTTGGAGCCAAAGCAGACTCAGCGCTGCAGCGCTTATAAAAAAAAAAATAGAGCTACAGCAAGGTCTTTGGGATTTCAATCTCAGGCCAGGGGCTTTGGACAGTTTTGCAAGTTTCGTGGCTTTGTGAGGAATTTGTTCTTTCATGCCAGGCAGCAACAGCAGGCAAATCCCTTGTACAGATCCTACAGGGGAAAGGGCAGAGGTCGTCTGCGAGGTGCTGCACGACAACAGGTCTCTTCCTCCTCCTATTCTGCCCCTCCAACTGGTGTGGCAGGGAAGCAGCTCTAGCTCCACCATCCTAGAGCCTGCTTGTCCTGTGGGAGGACGGGTGTCTCATTTTCTATAACATTGGAGATTTGTTACTACAGATCTCTGGGTGTTGAACTTTGTAGAGAACAGGTATGCCCTACCTTCTGCTTCTCCAGCAGGAGGTTCTATCATTGCTGCAAAAAAGATGCAATCGAGATGGTTCCAGAGCAGGAAAGGGGTCAAGGATGCTACTCCTGGTACTTCCTGATTCCCAAAAAGGACGGTCGTTAGAGTCCGATCCTAGACCTCAGGGTTTTGAATTTTTACCTCAAACAGGAGAAATTCAAAATGTTGACCCTGGCTCAGGTTCTTATTGCACTGCAGAAGGAAGACTGGATGGTGTTGATGGATTTGCAGGATGCGTATTTTCACATTCCCATCCTGAAGTCGCATCGGAAGTATCTTCGTTTTACGGTGGGGTCTCAACACTACCAGTTTGCGGTCCTTCCATTCGGCCTTACTTCCGCACCTCGGGTCTTCACAAAGGTGATGGCGGTGGTGGCAGCATATCTCAGAAGGTCGGGGCTCCTGTTTTCCCCTATCTGGATGACTGGCTGCTCAAAGCGAAATCGCCAGAGATGGTGCTGCATCATTTGCAAGTACCACAACCGTTGTTCGACTTGGGGTTTTCGATAAATGTACCCAAATGTCACCTGGTGCCCTCTCAGCGCAACCTGTTAATAGGGGCAGTACTGGACACTACTATAAGTCGTGCCTTCCCGCCTCTATTGAGGATTCAAGACATCCAGGCTATGATTCCACTTTTTCAGAATGGAGCGGCTGTTCCAGTCCTGAAGGTCTTGCTCCTGCTCGGTCTGTTCGCTTCCTGCATACTGTTGGTCAACCATGCACGCTGGCATATGAGGGCCCTCCAGTGGTGCCTCCTCAGACAATGGTTTCAACACAATGGAGATCTCGAAGAGGTGGTCAGGATCTCTAGAGACACTGCAGCGGAGCTGTTATGGTGGATTTTTCAAGGCAACCTGTCTCAAGGGAAGCAGTTTAAACATCCTTCTCCGGTGGCCACAGTGATAACGGATGTCTCCACTCTAGGGTGGGGAGCTTATCTAGGGGAATCTGGAGGTTAAAGGCCTTTGGTCTCCAGAGGAAAGATTGTTTCACATAAATCTTCTGGAATTGCGGGCGATAGGTTTGGCTCTCAAGGCCTTTCTTCCCTCCCTTCACGGTCAGTCGGTTAAGGTCCTGACGTACAACACTACCGCGATGTGGTACATCAACAAACAGGGAGGAGTAGGGTTGTATCTTCTTTGCAGAGAGGCTCAGCGACTGGTCCTGGGCTCAAGACCATCAGATTTTCATGATCGCGAATCATCTGGCCAGAGAACTAAATGTGCGTGCAGACCGTCTCAGTCGGCAGAATTCGGCAGATCACGAATGGCGACTCCATCCGGAGGTGGTCCTTCACATTTTCGGGATGTGAGAGTTTCAATACCCAAATCTGTTCCTTTTTATGGACACACATTTTACTGGACGTCCCAACTCCTAATAATTAATGACTGGCTCACTGGAGGCTGGGGAGATCCTGCATGCAGACTAGAGCAGACTCACCTAGGACTCGACCAAACCCTACATGTACTATATGGGGGCCCACTCCACTCAAGGTTCCCTGAACCCACCAAGGTGGTGGGCCAGATGTAGAATGCTGCACTACGTATGATGGGCTAGAACAATGAACTCACAATAAAGCCCTCTCTGGATCGGGACTTGGCTGAGCCATGTCTCGCAGATGGTAGGCTTTACCAAACGGGAGAGGTACGGGATTATGCTATTGAGAGATGTCTGGCAAGGTACAGCTATGAAAAGGTTTCAAGATGATCTCCAATCCCTATTCTCTCTTGCCCCCACCCAATTTTACAAATCTTTACAGCTGAGACAAGCACTTTCCTGGTCACCTGAAAGATACTGATAACCTCTTGGAATTTAACCTCCTTGAAGCCAAGCTCTGCCTGCGTCCACTGGGAAAATGTGGGATCTCTAAGATCTACAAAACACTCATACTCAACTCCCCAACTACATTTGCATCGCTTAAACAAAAATGGGAATCATGGTTCGGCACTCTTGAACAGGTGGACTGGAGAGGTGCCCGTATAGCGCCTCATATTATAGCCATCTCAGTTCAACTACGGCTGTCCCAACTAAATTATTTATATATAACCTATCTCAGTCAATCTGTATCTAAGAACAGCTTATCACCCCAAGGGGTATCCAGGTGCTGGGGTGCGGTGAGCCTCTGTCGAAGAGCCAGCTCTTGAGTCCCTTCCTGAAGTAATCAAGAGAGGAGGCGGTTCGAAGTTGAAGTGGAAGGTCGTTCCAGGATTTGGTGGTGAGGTAGGAAAAAGAGCAGCCTCCACTGCAGCTCTGTCGGATGCGGGAAACGTGTGCTTGGGCGAAAAAGGTGTATCGGAGTTGTCTGGTCGGTTGGTGGAATGCCAGACTGTGGTTGATGTAGAAGGGTCCCGCGTTGTGGAGGGCCTTGCAGGCTAGGGTGAGCAGTTTGAACTGGCATCTCTAAGGAATGGGGAGCCAGTGGAGGTTTCTGAGGTGGTGGGGGGATGCTGGTCCCTTTTGGGGGGGGGGGGTCGCCGACGAGTCTGGCTGCGGTGTTCTGGATAGTCTGTAGTTTGAGGTGCTAGGTAGTGGATCCATAGTAGAGTGAATTTCCGTAGTCTAGTCGGCTGGTGATCACGGCTTGGGTTGCTATTTTGCTGGTGCTGATGGGGATCCACCTGAAAATCTTGCGAAGCATGCAGAGGGTGTTGAATCAAGAGGAGGTGGACTGCATTGACCTGGCATTTCATGGAGAGGTCACTGTCAAGAATGACGCTGAGGTTGCGAGTATGGTTGGTTGGTGGAAGGTCGGTGAGGTCCAAGTGCTGAGGGTCACCATGTGTAGTCCTCTGATGAAAACTTCGGTTTTGTCAGTGTTCATTTTCAAGCAGTTGGATTTCATCCATTCGACATTGGTCATGGCATTCTAGAAGTTACGTTTGGTGGTGGCGGTATGTAACACCCAAGCGACTGTGGAGGGCCAGCAAACGCAATTCATCTAACTGTCCTGGTGTCTCTCACCTAATACCAACTTCTTCCATACTGTGTGGCCCTGCCCCTTAATCACAACGATGACAGAGGTCCTGGAGAAGCCTGTGCAACCGAGGGTTGCTATACTGGGCATTCTGGAGGACCTATGTCTCCTGATCTGAATGCACACTTGTGAGCATTGCCACAATTGTGGCTAAAAGAGACATAGCTCACGGCTGGAACACTAACGCAGCCCCCAGCATCTCTAAATGGACATCCAATATTGACTGGTGTGCAAAGCTCGAGGAACACATATACAGAACCAGAGGCAGTCCGCATAAGCATGATAAAATATGGGGACAACGGTGGAGCTACTCTGGCATACTAAACAGCCACTGGTGGAAAAGACAGCGTTCTTGCGAGCTGATTATACTGAAGGGGGGGGGGGGGGCTTAACAGCAACTGAAGGAATCCAATGAAATTAATTGTGTTGTCATGGTGTATGTTCAAACTTAATAACATTAGTTACGAAAAATAAATGGAAAAGCCTTTCAGCTGCAAATTCTATGTACTACTCCCTTTTCCAGAAACTGTTTAATACAGAGGGCCTGCAGATTTTTCTGTACACCTACAGGAGCTATGTTATTGCAACAGGATCTTCCCTCTTTGTCTTCTGACTTGGCCTCTGGGTTTTCTCACTACACCTGCACATGGACATGGTGGGTACTTCATCCTGCAATCCACTTAGTACTTCACCCACTATCACTTTCCAGAAATTGAGTTTTACAAGATTAATTTCAGTACTTGTTTCCAGAGGACGGTGTATTGCCTATATCACTTGTAGCTTGATAGATGCCTCATACTATTTTATTCACCAGCCTGTCTCTACCATTTCAAGACGTACATTGGTTTATCACCCATATATATGCATGTGTCCGTCTTGTTAGTTTGGAATTTGACTGGGTGTCATTGTTCCCTGTTATATGCAGTACAGACACGCAAGATTTTCTGATAAGGCAACTCTGTATTTCTGTTCGGGGTTGTGGAATCTCCTGGGTTGCAGCATTAAATTCCAGTAATTGATTCTGTTCACTGTCACTGCAGATCTCAATTTATATAAAGTCATCCATGTATCATATCTAAACTCTGTGGCCTCTATTGCCTTCAGTTTGGCACAGTTACAGTTATAAACATAAATTAGCATTTTGTAAATAAAATTTAGTTGAGTGCACCAATGAAGTGTCACTCTGCATCAGCCGTTCTCGACCCAGAAGTACTGGAACTCATAGGGATTTTGCAGTGACAATGGAGATTTTCCTCCATTTTCGTCACCAGAATGCTCTCTGCCCAGAGTATTGCAGCCATGTTTCATCTCCAAGGCGTCTGTCCGCTGCGCAGGCTAAGTGGCCAGGCTAGAAACTTGGCTTACTCAAGGTATCTCAAGAGAAGGGCCTTGGGTGAGGATGTGTATATGTGTGTCCTTACCATGCAGACCTTAAGGGACGCCCATTTTACCTTGTAGGCTTTCAGGCCATTCTCGCTCCAGTGGGCCACCACCTCCAGTGTTTCTCCCCTCTGCACACTCCGTAGGGTTCCAAAGCTAATTACACATGGCCTCCACTTTAGCTTCACATCAGTCCTTGGTCCCTCCAGTGTATGCAGCAGGGACACCGGCTGCCCCGCACTACTGCTTTGCAAAGGCCACAAAGCAGGGCTTTTCCTCCTTGGAGAGGAGATGATACCACAACTTGCATAGTTTTTACGCAACAAGCATGCTTAGTTACAGATTAGGAATTTAAAGACTAAATTATTTATTGTGGGGTCATCAAAAACTTTATTCACTACATATCTGTTTCTGATAATATACAAAATAGATTAAGAGTACCAGATATCATCTTGGTGATCTCTTCCCATAATATCATGTTTAAATTTAATCAACCTTCAATTGGTGTCTTTTTTTAAAACTGATAACGTAGTTCAAAGAGTATGCATCCTCTTGTATAGCTGCAGGAACCTGTCCACATTCTAGGCTTATTCATGCTTAAAGCGTGTTCTTTTGGAGTTAAAAAAAACATTTCCCATCATATGCGTTTCCATTTTCTTTTTAAATACTCACTACGCTTCCCTGCACATACAAGCGAGCCATAACCCAAAATTGAATTTCGTGTTACCCACACACTTCTAATACACATACTGAAGAAACTACTCAATAGGTATAGTACATTTTCTTAATGCCACCACCTACACTCAAGCATTTTATTTTAAATTTCTTCATTTGTACCTTTCAGTACAGTTTCTTTGGACATACCAAGGTAATCATAGCACCTTACACAATCCATTTTTCACCCAGCAACACACTAGTTGAACAACTCAATTCTTTTTTCTGAAGATTTTATCCTTAGTTTTGGAAAGAGTATATTTTTATAGATTCTTTTTTGTATTTCCATTTTTATAATAAAATATAACTAAATAAAATCATGACCGTGTCCAGTTTGATGTACGTGTTGATCACACAACTCTAATCCCCTTCATACTGTTACACAACACTCCAACCCCTATATATTTCCTGTAATTACATCGCTACAATAACGGTCAGCCCCTCTTGTTATGTCCGTGAGTAAATATTGTCTGAATGGGCCCCATAACTCTTTTGGGCATGAAGCTTCTGGCAGCAGTTCTTTGTTTGTCCAGTTGTTTATTGCAGTATGTCAATTACGCTATCCACGCTTTCTGCGTCTGAGCACCACCTCATCCCAAGTATTGAGCAACCAGATGCTTGGCAAGTAGTAGAGCAACGGACTTTCTTTTGGTGTATTGTATTTTTTTACACACCCCAGCGGTGCAGCCACCGGGGATAACAGTATAGTTATATCTGAAAGAGACATGTTAGTGATAGATTCCTTACCTTAGAATATCCCCAGGCGTCAGACTGGATCCGGAAAGTTTCCGTTAGCAGTACCCCTGCGCGTCGGCAGGCGTCGTCGTGCGGTTCTGGGCGAGTCGCTGGCGTCGTAGTTGCCAAGATGACGTCGTCGGAGCTACTTAGACGCGCCCACGCGCGCTGACGTCAGTTCTTTCTTTTTCCGCGCCAGTAAGCGCAGATCCGAGAGAGAGCGGTACTCCTAGTTATTATTTTAACTTGTTTCTCTTGTTTTGTCGAATACTCGACTTCTGATGCAGTTAGGGCCATGTCGGTGGCGGGCCCGCATGACGTGTGTCTCTGCTGCTTCGGGCACGCCCATCACGAGACGTGCCCCAATTGTCGGGCCATGGCGCCGAAGGCCTTACTGGAGCGTTCCCGAAAGTTGTTGGAGGCCCGGCAATCAGTTCCACTGAAGGTCCCGCTCCCGTGGGAGGTCGAGGGACAGGTCGCGGAGCCGACACCACAGGTAAGTCAAAGCGCCATAAGAAATCGAAGTAGCGACGTCGCTCTTCGTCTACCCCTCACCGTTCGCGGGACGCGGTGGAGGGGGCGGGCGGTCTCTCCCCCCGCGGCTCCGGTGGAGCCTCCGTTGTTGCCTGCGGCCTACCCGCCTTTCCCGGGGCCGTACGCGACTCCGGAAGAAATACAGGTATTCCTGTCGGCCATGGGCCGTTTATTGCCCCATCGGGTCCCTCCGGAGTGCCTTCGGGCCCCGTGGACCCGTTTGGTGGTTCTGCCCCCGTGCCGCCGCCTTTGGCCCCGGCTACGCAGGCAAGATACCCTGTGGCGCCGTTGGCTCCGGCCTCAGCGCCCCCTCCCGGGTCCCTCCGGAGCGCCTTCGGGCCCCATGGACCCGTTGGGTGGTTCCGCCCCGTGCCGCCGCCTTTGGCCCCGGCTACGCCGGCGAGATACACTGCGGCGCCGTTGGCTCCGGCCTCGGCGCCGCCTCCGACGCCGGCAAGATACCCTGTGGCGCTGTTGGCTCCGGTCTCGGTGTCGCCTCCGGCGTCGGGGCCTCCGACGCCGGCAAGATACACTGCGGCGCCGTTGGCTCCGGACACTACGCTGTTGCCTATGGGCCCGGACTACGTCGAGCTGGACTATTACCCCCCAATTCCTATTCCAGGAGGGGAATTTATTCCCTTTCCCCGGGCCCCTCGTCCTTACCAGCCTCTTAAACAGACGGTGGACGAAGGGGAGTACTAGGAGGGGTCTGAGGGAGGGCGATGTGGAGGGTCCAGGCGATCTGGATTTCTCTCCGCATCCTGGTACATTGTCCCCTTCTTCTGTAGCTCCGGAGGAGGTTGGGTCCTTTTCTGTGGTGTTGCGTACGGCGGCTCAGGCTCTTAACCTCGAGCTCCCATCCGTGCCTATCAGGACCAATCTCCTGACTGAAGTGCTGCAGCCGGCGGCCTCCTCGGCGGAGCCGCTACTGCCCTTTGATAACGCGCTTTCAAATATTCTGTTAGGCTCCTGGACGCCATAGCCGGGCCCCGGGCGACCCCAGTTTTCTCACGCAACACCCAACGCCTAAGAGTCTAGTTGTCTAGGCCTCTGCCTCTCCGAGCGCATTCCCTTCCGCACCTCCGGACAAGGAATCCAAAAAACTTGAGCTTCTAGGCTCAGAACAACTGGCTTCTCAGGGGATGTCCAGAACACTTTGTTGGACATGCCTTTTGATGGCACACGCCTCTTTGGTGACAGCACATTGGAACGCTTTAAAGACTCCTGGGCTACGGCCCAGTCCTTGGGTCTTGCCACCACGCGTACTCCCTTGGGGTCTGCCTTTCGCCTTTCAAGGTCAAGGTCCAGGCGCACACACGCGTTCCTTTCACAGCTGCCGGCCTGCGCAGCAACAGTCTCAGCGCAGCCACGGTCGGAGGGCCCGCCACAGTGGGTCACGGGGCCAGCGGGCGGGTCGGTCCACCACCGCCCCTGCCACCACTGCCTCAAAACCTTCCTAGTCCGGTGTTTCAGGCCCACCAAACGCCAGTGGGCGGCAGGATTCGCCATCACCTCCCCCACTGGTGCACCATCACTTCGGACAGGTGGGTTCTGCAAATAATCCAAAGGTGCTACTCCCTCCCCTTCTAGACTACCCCTCCAGCCATGGCGCCTCAGTACCACCACATGTCGGGGGATCACTTGGCACTTTTCCGGCAGGAGGCTGCGGCCCTCTTGGCCAAGGGGGCCATCGAGCACGTTCCGACGCCAGAAGTAGGTTGTGGTTGTTACTCCCACTACTTTCTGGTTCCAAACAAAGACAAGGGCCTGCGTCCTATCTTACACCTCCGGAACGTCAATCGCTTCCTCCGGAAGGAAAAGTTCAAAATGCTCACGCTTACTCAGGTCTTGTCTGCCCTAGACCCGCAAGACTGGATGGTAGCGTTGGACTTGCAGGATGCTTATTTTCATATCCCCATCCTGCCGGCCCACCGGCGTTACCTGCAGTTCACGGTTGGCCACAAGCACTTTCAGTTCACCGTGCTCCCTTTCGGCCTTACCAGCGCCCCTCGGGTGTTCACGAAAGTGATGGCGGTGGTCACAGCTTATCTGCGCAGATCAGGGGTCTCAGTCTTCCCCTATCTAAACGACTGGTTGTTGAAGGCGGGATCGCCCCAAGCAGTCGTCTCCCACCTCCAGACTACGGCCGACCTCCTGCATTTGCTGGGGTTCTCCATCAACGTGCTGAAGTCGCATCTGATTCCCTCTCAGAAGCTCCTCTTCATCGGAGCGGTTCTGGACACGGCGCAATTTCGGGTTTATCCTCCCGAACAGCAAGTTCGGGACACTCGGGCTATAATTCCGTTCTTTCAGCCCTGGTCCTGGGTTTCGATCAGGAAGACACTGGGACTGCTGGGCCTCTTGGCCTCCTCCATCCTGCTGATCAATCATGCCAGATGGCATATGCGGGCTCTGCAGTGGGACCTGAAGTTCCAATGGACGCAGCATCAGGGAAATCTGTCCGACTACGTCCAGCTCTCCGAGGGCACTGCACAGGACTTGCAGTGGTGGCTCACGGACCAGTGTTGGGTCAGCGTCAGATCCCTCTCCCTTACCCAACCGGAGCACACAGTGGTGACGGATGCGTCCCTCCGATGGGGCGCCCACATGGGAGAGGCGGAGATCAGAGGCCTCTGGTCTCCGGCGGACTCCAAGCTCCATATCAATCTTTTGGAGCTCAGGGCGATCCTACTTGCACTGACAGCATTCCTTCCCTCTGTCAAGGGGAGGGTAGTGCAGGTGTTCACAGACAACACCACCGCCATGTGGTACTGCAACAAGCGGGGTGGGGTCGTGGACCCTATGTCAGGAGGCTCTGCACCTCTGGACGTGGCTGGAACGCCAGGGCGTTATCCTGGTGGTTCAACATTTAGCAGGTTCTTTGAACGCCAGGGCGGACGAACTCACCCGCCGGTGCATAATGGATCACGAATGGCGTCTTCACTCGGAGGTGGCACAAGGTCTCTTTTAGCAGTGGGGAGTACCTTGGTTAGATCTATTCGCCACCACAGAGAACGCGCAATGTCAGCAGTTCTGCGCGTTGGCGTTTCCAAGGCGGCCCTCGCTCGGAGACGCTTTCCGTCGCGAGTGGACTTGCGGTCTGTTGTATGCCTTTCCACCTATACCTCTTCTACCCAGAGTGCTAAAGAACATCAGACGCGACCGGGCCCAAGTCATTCTTGTGGCACAGGACTGGGCTCAAACAGTTTGGTATCCCGAGCTACTCAGCATGAACGTGGATCCCCCGATCCGACTGCCTCTTCGGGAGGATCTTCTGTCGCAGCAACAGGGGACGGTCCTCCGCCCGAACCTGTCCAGCCTCCACCTCCTTCCGTGGAGATTAAGCGGTGGCAGTTGATTCCATTTCACTTGCCTCCTGAAGTCAGTGATGTGATCCTGGCAGCCAGGCGTCCATCGACTACAACTGTATACGCCTGCCGGTGGAACAACCTTGTGGCATGGTGCACAGTCAAAGCTGTAGATCCCCTTTCTGCCCCTCTTTCTGAGGTCCTATTGTTCCTTCTCTTTTTCGCCCAGCAGGGCTCTGCTCTGGGCACTCTCAAGGATTACTTTTCAGCCTTTCTCAGGCTGCCTAATCAGCCCTCTCTTTTCAAGTCCCCTGTTGTCAATAGATTTCTCAAAGGCATTACTCACC
The DNA here is from genome assembly GCA_963921515.1 of Calotriton arnoldi. NCBI lineage: Eukaryota > Metazoa > Chordata > Amphibia > Caudata > Salamandridae > Calotriton > Calotriton arnoldi. The sequence continues at coordinate 482,420 of CAWUFW010000044.1, read as the reverse complement.
TTTTCCCTCCTATTCCCTTTGTGATGCCTCAGTGGGATTTGAACCTGGTTCTCACATACTTAATGTGCGCTCCCTTTGAGCCTCTTCATAACTGTCCTTTGCGGTTATTAATTTAAAAAAATATCTTCCTGGTGGCCATCACCTCCGCTAGGCGGGTGAGTGAGCTCCAGGCTCTTTCATGTAAACCTCCTTTCCTGGCGATTCATCCGGACAAGGTTGTGCTTCGCCCACGTCCCTCCTTTCTACCGAAAGTAGTCACTGCCTTTCATCTTGGGCAAACTGTCACTCTGCCCACTTTCTTTCCGCCTCCGCACCCTTCAAGAGAGGAAGAGAGGCTCCACCGTCCGGACCTGAAACGTTCGCTTTCATTCTATCTCAACCGCACACAACAGTTCCGGGTGGATGACCAGCTCTTTGTTGGCTACGTGGGCGCCAACAAAGGTCCAGCTGTACACAAGCGGACTCTCTCCCGATGGGTTGTCTTGTGTATTAAAGCCTGTTACTCTGGCTAAAAAGGAACCTCCGGTAGGGCTGCGCGCCCATTCTACCAGGGCGACGGCAGCTACTACAGCATTGGGACGCGGTGTCCCCCTGCAAGACATCTGTCAGGCAGCCACGTGGGCCTCGCTTCATACTTTCACTAAGCACTATTGCCTTGACAGTCAAGTCCGGAGGGACGGCTTCTTTGGCCGTTCGGTTCTCCGTGACTTTCTGGTGTAATCTCACTTCGCAGACACTCCACCGGGGTTGGTATTGCTTGGGTATGTATTCTAAGGTAAGGAATCTATCACTAACGTGTCTCTTTCAGATGCACAATTTACTTGTGTAACGATATATCTGTAAGAGACATTAGTTAGTGATAGATTCCTTACCGCCCACCCATCCTCCCCGTTCTGCGAACTGTTCTCTAGGGTTCAGGTAGTCCCTTTCAGGGCCCTAGTTCTATTGCACCAGTAGTCGGTCTCTGGCATGGCTCTGCGTTCCTGGCGCGGAAAGTCGTGTACAGAACTGACGTCAGCGCTCGTGGGCGCGTCTAAGTAGCTCCGACATCGTCATCTCTGCAACTACGACGCCAGCGACGTGCGCGGAGCCGCACAACGACGCCTGCCGACGCGCAGGGGTACTGCTAACGGAAACTTTCCGGATCCAGTCTGACGCCTGGGGATATTCTAAGGTAAGGAATCTATCACTAACTAATGTCTCTTACAGATATATCGTTACACAAGTAAGTAACTTGTGCGTCTGATTTGTTTGTAATGTGCCTATCACTTGTTCCCAGAATTTGTATATTTCACAGCATTCCCATGCCAAGAGATAGAATCCTGCTTCCTCACCTTTGCAGTGATCACAATGTGAGTCTCCCCTTAGTTTCCATTTATGCAAAGCTGTGGGATGTCTGGCTTACACTGGAAGTTTAAATAATTACTGATTGCTGTCCCCATCTCTTCTTTCAATGGTGTCCTTCGGGATAGAAGCCATATGGTCTCCAGCTTGAGTATCTGGTAATTGCATGGTTAGGTGCACTGGGGAGCGATGCAGGAGGGTGCGCGGGTCCATCACCGATGTACTTAAATCTTGTGTCATCAGCCACTAATCCAATCTATACCACATATCGTGCGTGGCCTAGAATTCTTGTATTTATGTGCCCTCCCTTTGGCTAGTATGTCGATGCCTCTAAATATCAATGAGCTTGCCCTCTGAGCTAATCCCCTGTATAGCTCCTGCTGCTGCTGTGGTGTATCTAGCTGATGGGCTGGATTTATCTCTGACTTCAGTGTGACATTCCAGTCTTGCCCTTAGAGTATGCAGCCAGATTCCAGTTCCTAAATCATGCCCCACAATGACAAAAAGAAGTCTGCGTCTTCAGTGATGAGTTCTTAAGTGTTAATGAGTATTAAATGTTGACCATCTGATATGCCCTGCACTATTACATATCTGCCTGTTGAGTCTGTTACAGTGTGGATTGGGGCACCATATCTCATGAGTATGGCCATGCCCAGGGTAAGTTTCCTGGAGTAATGTCACCACTATCTTTTCTTTGCTGCAAATAGACCAGCACCTGCCATGCTTTTCTGGGGTAATTAAGGTCACAAATCTTCCATGTTATGAAAGTGTATTGTCTTATGTAGTTTTCTGTGCCATCAGACTACTTTGGGTAGAGGCAGATCATTTATGGGGTTCTGCAGTGTGTGCATTCTAAACGTCTAGCATAAGCCAGGTATGTACATCCTCAGAAATACTGGGTAATATAAACGGTACAAGACAAACTGTATCCTTCCTACCCATTCCAGATCCCAAATGCTACAGGCAAAGTCTTCTCCCTGTTCTGCTCCCCTCTATTTCCCTTCCAGATATAACAGTTTCCCCAACAAAAAACAACTGGTATAAACCAATAAGACCCAGGGGTGTACCATAGGTGGAACTGGCAGCCTCCAGGTTGGAAAATTTGGCATATCTATAGCGGTTGTGGGACTATGATCTTAACATATACAGTAGGGGAGAAATTGCATGCAATATCAAAGTTGTGTTAATTATCACCCTTTGCACCTGTGGGTTACTGTGGAGCCATGCTGTGTTTTTTGGCACTTTATCTGATGTGTGACCAGGTCTCCGCAGGCATATATAGTCGCTGATTATCAGAAAGAAGTGATTGGTGCCTTCCTTTCCAGGCATTGTTTATGTACAACTTAACAGTGCTTGGGAAATGTCACAGCCTGTTGGGGTTAATGAAAAAGATGCTGTTTTTCTTTAATGGTAATACGTACCCTGGCTGGATACAAAATGGTGTCTAGTATCTCCAACCACTGCAGCTTTTTCCTAATCGCACGGTATGCTCTTCTGGCCTCCTGGACTGCTAATATGAAGTCAGAGTAACGCAATATCATGCATCATCTATACTGCAGCTCCTTTTTCTCTGTGGCCATTTGTAGTGCCTTTCCCTAAAATGTTGGAGTCTGGCAATCATTGGTCTAGCTAGGGCTCAAGGTAGGGGATGGACCAGTAGCAAGCAGTGGATGGTTTCTGTGAGACGTTTGCCTGGGATATGCTGTCCACTAATTAAAGTGGGCACCCTGTACCAGTCCAAACAACCCTTATGGTGATTTAAGAGGTCAAAGATAACCTTAGAAAGCTATCTAAATGGTAGCTGTGGAGAGCAGCCTTCAGGCTTAGTCTTGAAGGAATGTTAAGCAGCTTGTTTTACCAGAATGCAACCTTATAGTATTGGTTAAATGAAAAGAGAACCACACAGAAGTTATAAAAATATGTATTTATTGATATAACACTCTTTAAGTACGACACAGTACCCTCTACACGAGGATACACACAAAGCACACAATACTGTAGCACAGAAACAATCGTAAGGAGCACTAATACACAGTGGGCTCTAGGGGAAGACCAAACCAAATACTAAAATAGTGGTATAAGAACCACAACTCGAGTCAAGACAGTGTCTAGAGGATGTAGAGTCGCTGGGACCCCAAGGAACCACCCAAGTTGAGTAAGTAGGGACCCCACAGAGGACGGGTGCAGTGTGGGAGCACGACTGCGTGCGACGTACAATTCTATGGGAGAGTTGCGGTTGCAGTTTTAAAGTTTAAGGACCCTTCTGAGTATTGACTTCGAAGAAACCCCTTGGAATTTAGGAGGGTGGAGAGCCACCCCACTCGTGGATACCGTAGTACCAGAGTTACTTATCCCCGGGAAGCCGGGTGCATAGGTCCGAAGTGGCGTAGGAAACCGCCATCGATCTCTATGGAGGACTTCGAAGAAGAGCCACTGCTTGGAAGAAGAAAAGTGTCCATCGAAATCCAAAGGTGGATTCTTGATGAAGAGTACCTGAGAGCAGAGGGGACGGAGTCTGGGTCACTCATGAGTGACCAGGGGCTCGGTAGACGAATGCCCACCGATGTCGGGTGCTTCAGGTGCGTTGAGGGGGTTCTTGACTCTGCAGCCACCGGGACCAGGAGACGTCTAGGACGACCAGGAGCCGGATATGAGCTGTCCCACGAAGGATGTCGAGTACTGAGGGGTCGGTGTCCGGCTGGAGCACCAACAAGCCTTGGCAACGGCAACCCACGCAGAAGGTCAAAGAAGGTTACGATTCGGACCAGCAAGGTCCAGAAGACTCACCAAACACAGGGGAGTCAGGGCAAGCCTGTAGCAACCAGGGGAGCCCAAGAAAAGCAAAGATGACCCTCATGAGGACCCACAGGCCGGAGGCACAGGAGTCGCGAGGGGACCTCGAGCAGTTTCACAAAACAGCCCACGGAGCACTCTGTGCTAGGAGGCCGAAGTTCTTTGGTGGAAGTGGTGCCAGAGGTTGGGGCTACTCGGAGCCCAGTGCACTTGTTTTGGGTACACCAACAAGCATATGCACTTGCAAAAGTACGCGGTGCACAGGGGTACGGGTATTGCAGCCCCCACGAGGGATTCTGACCTCAAACTCGGTGAGAGGGCAGCTCGGACCTCGACGACTTGGAAACCCACCTCCTGTGTTCCTGGAGCCTTCGGAGTCTGAAGGAGCTGAGGAGCAGCAGACCGGTCAATCGTGATGTGTTGCCTGCGGTTGCAGGGGAGGGACTCCTTCACTCCAAGGGAGATATCTTCAGTTGTCCTTGATGCTCCACAGGCCCAGCACGGAGCCTGTATGGTGCACGGGCACAGACAATGCTTTGGACGGAGTGGGAGACGAAGTCGGGCCCAAACGAAGGCCAGCGAATACCAGAGTGTCCAGACGGTCGAAGGTCAGTGGTTTCTTGATCAGAATCTTGTCCACGTCGAATCTAGGGTCCTACAGCCAGGTAAGCCCTTTTGTACCCACGGGAGAGGGTTGGACAGATTCGGGGACCCTCCCAGGGGAGGGTCTGGACAGTGGGGAGGTTACTCCCATGTTCTTTGTCCAGTTTCGCGCCAGAGCGGGAACCAACGGCTCCCAGGACTGGTTTGAACTGGACTATGCACAGGGACACCAAATGTGCCCCTCATGCAGTCTTTAGGTCACTGGCAAGCGCACACACCCAGGCCTAATACACTAAATCCTGTCTGGGAGGTGGTCACACATCCTTGTGACAGGATGCCTATTGTTCTTCCTTCCCCTGCTCAAGCTTGGCTCAGCAGCAGGAGGGCAGAAATGTCTCTCTGGTCGGCAGCAACCATTTTGGGCTGCCCGGGACTAAAAGGCTGGTACCGGGAACACCGGGACCTCACAAAGCTAGTTTCTGAAGGGTGGCATCATACCTCCCACACCGGTTACCGGTGTGGGGGTACGATTCCACAATGTTTGACACCAAACACGATAGGGTTACTTTCAGCTGTTTAAGAGTTGGTCATCACGCGGTCGCATAATGCCACTCTATATGTCGTAAATGGCTGCAGCACTAACAACCCGGGAGAATGGACTCCGTAGGCTGCAGGGGTGTCCTGCTCACGCAGTGGCACCCTCTCACTTAGAACCAAGCACCCTGACTTCAGGATTGTTAAGGCCTGCTATGGGGTGACATAGGTTTTAAGTGTAGTGACCCTTAGATATAGTAAACCTATATCTTAAGTAAGTGGTGCATGCACCATCTTACACAAGCTGCAATGGCAAGCCTGTTGTTCCATTTTGGCTGGCCTCAGGGGTGGCATAATACATGCTTCAGCCCATGGGAGGCCTCTGGGGTACCTATGCCCTGGGTACATGGGTATCATATACTAGTGACTGACAAGGGTACCCCAGTATACAATCTAGAGTGTACCCAAGTACATAACATAACCAATTTAGGGGGAAAGCAGATAGACTGGGGTCCTGATTAGCAGGATCCCAGTCAGACTAGTCAAAAACCAGCGCAGCTCCAGCCAAAAAGTGGGGGTAACTATGCAGAAAGATCCTACCTTCCTACAGTTTCCACCACAACGAATTTGGAGACTCTTTCAGAGCCAAAAGGTCAAGGTGTTGGTTTTTAGCTTTTATTAGAGTACAAACTTTATCCATGTGTGCATATCTTCCTTGTTGCCTCGTAGATTGCCCTCTGAAGCCAAGATCCTCTGTTCTGCATCATCCAGTTGGTCTTCGTGTTTGGCTATTTTTGTTCCAATGGCGTCTATCTACGTGTTGAACACATCTATTTTCTCATCAATGAAAGTGAGACTGATTTTGAGTAGTGTTTTAATGTTGGACTCTTCTGCATCTCTCTGTGCCCTGTGATTAAAGTGCCCCTAGGCTGTTTCAGGATCTGGTTGTCTACTGGTGAATCTCTACTTATAGTAGCTTGGGGTCTATGGTTTTCCACATTCTTTCTGTCTAGGGTGCGGAGTATCGTAGGCGTAGTGGTCTCTTACTTGTCCTCCAGTGTTTCTAGTACACTCCTCCGGGAGCCTTGTAGGAGTATCCGTCGTTATACCACTGATTTTGTGCATGTCCGTGCCCTGTCTGGGCATGTATGCACTCTGCTTCCCCACCACTGCCCAACCGATGCAGGAGGCATTTCAGTCCCACAGCCAGGAGGGGCTGAGTGCTGGTCTAGCATGAGGGGAGGGAATCCCCTATCCTTTGTACCACTATTAGGGTGGTGGTCTCTCTGGGCCGCTGCACAGTGCCCCAATCGACTGTGAAATATCCAGGCAGCGCCATGTGACAGGTCTAACAGCCCTGATCTGATAGAGACTTCTAGCTGCAGATTCCTTACCTATGAATTTTCCAGGCGTCAGACTGGATTTGGAAACTTTTGCGTGAGCATTACCCCTACGCGCCTTCGGGTGGCTCCATTTGTCTGTGTGGTGTCGTTGGTGCTGGATGTGACGTCGCAGTCACCTATATAAGGCACTACTCAGGCGCGCAGACGTCAGTTCTTTTCTTTCCGTGCTAGATAGCGATGATCCAGTGAAGAGCGACACCCCTGTCTCTTTTTGACGAACTTCTTTTCGACGTTTTGTTGAGGGAATGTCCTCTATAAAGGTAGGGTTCAAGCCGTGTGGTGCCTGTCACCCTCCATGTCGGTTATCGACCCGCACCTTGTGTGCTTATGGTGTCTCAAGCGCGACCACAACTCGAAGTCGTGCTCAGCCTGTCGTGCCATGGCGCTGAAGGCTTTGAGGGAGCGATCCATAAAGCTGCTTGTGGCTCTGCAGTCGACCCCAGCTAGTGTGACTCCTAGGAGTTCTCGGTCACAATCGAGGAGAAGGAGGTTGCGGGACCGCTCCAGGAGCCCAAGTCGTCTTCATAGCACTCGAGGTACTCTGGACACTGAGGGAAGAAGCACAAAAAGTAGTAGTAGTTTAGAAGGACTTCGCCTTGTCCATCGAGGATTGACAAGACATAATGGGGAACATCCAGATTCCAGGCACGGTTCTGGGGAGTCGTTGCCAGGTCCGGCTCTGCGCCTCCCCCCGTTTCCAGGAACCGTAGTGACCCCCGGTCAGATTAAAGAGTTTTATGAGGCCATGTGCCCAGCATTTAAGCGGGCCGACCCTTCCAGTGCCCCTTCAGGCCCCGTGGAGTCTGAGGAGACACCATGAAGTTCCGTGCTTACTGCTCCTGCCTCGGCTCCAATAATCATGGATCCAATTCCAGATCGGCGCCGGTCATTCCAACATGACCTTCTCCGGCGCTGGTCCTGGCGTCGATGCCACTGGCACCACCAGCCCTATTCCCATCCCTGACTACTCTGAGTTGGAATGGCGTTGATCGAAGCAGATATCTGAAAGAGACACGTTAGTGACAGATTCCTTACCTTAGAATATCCCCAGGCGTCAGGCTGGATCCGGAAAGTTTTTGCGTAGCAGTACCCTTGCGCGTCGGTAGGCGGTGTCGTGCGGCTCCGCGTCCGTCGTCGGCGTCGTGATCGCCGGGATGACGTCGCGGGCAGTACTTAGACGCCGCCCCTGCACGCTGACGTCAGTTCTTCTTTTTCCGCGCCAGAAAGCGCAGATCCGGGAAGAGCAGTGCCCTAGTCAATTTTTGACTAACTTTTTTGTGAATTTTTTCACTGTTTCTTTTCGAGTCTTCATCGACTCCTAGGTGTCGTAGGGATGCCCGGCTTCAAGCCATGCGACGCCTGTGGTCGAATGATGTCGATCACAGACCCGCATCTGGAGTGTCTCTTCTGTCTCGGCCGAGACCACGACACGAAGTCGTGCCCTGACTGCCGGAAACTTCACCCGAAGGCTTTGCGAGAGCGGTCTCGAAAGCTACTCGAGGTCCGGCAGTCGGCTCCGCGCCGCACCAAGCCCCGGTCCCGGGAGAGGTCGAGGGGCCGGTCGCGGAGTCCCCGCCGGTCGTCGGAGTCCAAGTCTTCGCGCTCCTCAGGTAAGTCGAAGCACAAAAGTCTAAGAAGCGTCATCGCTCTAAGACTTCGCCTCGCCGGTCTCGCGACTCGGCTGAGGCCCCAGTCGGCACCGTCCCCGCGGCCCCGGACATGCCTATGGAGCCGCCCCCGCATTACCCGTCCTTTCCGGGTTCGGGGCGACTCCGGCCGAAATACAGGAATTCCTGTCGGCCATGGCCCGCCTCTTCGGGCCTCAAGGTCCCTCCGGTGCGCCTTCGGGCCCCGCGGGCCCTGATGGAGTTGCTCCGGCGTTGCCGTCGACTCCGGTCCCGGCGCCGCCTGTCCCACCAGCCTTCATCCCGGCCTCGGCTCCGGCCCCGGCCTCGATCCCGGCTCCGGTGGTACCGCAACCCCCATCGACGCCGGTTGACCTAACCACGCCTCCGCCTCGCCGATGTCCCCGGTGCCGTTCCTGACGCTGTCCGGGGCTCCGGACGGCGTCTGTCCCCGGCTCTCTCCGGCTCCGGACATGGAGCCGGACCAACGTCGCTAGACGCCGGCTCCGGCGCCGATGAGATCTTGGGTCCCAAATGTCCCTCCTCCTCCATATTTTGAACCTGAGGAGGACCAAGAGAGCTGGGAGGGGTCCGAAGACCCTCTCACACAACAGTGTGAGTATGATCAGGACTGGGCTGAGTAACTTGGGGATGCCAGTGTTCTAGACACCTCCCCTGACACTGGCATGCTGTCTCCTCCCGTGGCTACGGAGGAGGGAGCTAATTTCGCAACGGTGTTGCGTAGAGCAGCTGGAGCCTTACATCTCCAATTGCCTACTGTGGCTGTCAGGACTAATCTCCTGACGGAAGTGCTTCAGCCGGCAGCTTCCTCCTCGGAGACTGTGCTGCCGTTTAATGATGCACTCACTGACGTTCTTTTGGGCGCCTGGTCCAAGCCCACCACAGGGGCTCCTGTGGATAGGAACGTGGCCCGACGCCATCGCCCTGCTCCGGGCGACCCCTTGTTTCTCTCCCAACATCCCACCCCCGAGATCTTGGTTGTCCAAGCCTCTGCCTCCCAAACCGCCTTCCCTACCGCCCCTCCGGATAGGGAATCCAAACGCCTGGACCAATTTGGGAAGAAGGCTTTTTCTTCCTCCAGTGCTGGCTTGCGGTCCGTCAACACAGCTTGCCTTTTGGGCCGATATACCCACTCCCTGTGGGATTCGGTGGCGGCTGTTTTGCCACAGTGTTCTGAGGAGGTCCAGACACTGCTTACCCGCGCCATTGCGGAAGGGCGAGATGCGGCTAAATACACCATACGTTGTGGCCTTGATACCGCCGACTCGCTGGGCAGATAGCTTGCAACGACGGTGGCGCTACGTCGCCACGCCTGGCTGAGAACAACTGGTTTCTCGGGTGATGTCCAGAATACACTCATGGACATGCCCTTTGATGGAGTCGGTCTTTTTGGTTCAAAGGCAGACCATGCGCTGGAGCGTTTTAAGGACTCAGGGGCTACTGCCAAGTCCCTGGGCCTTTCTGTTGTACGCCCTCCGCTAACCTCTGCTTTTCGCCCCTTTCGTGGCCACGGAAGGGGCGCCCAGTCACGTCAGCTGCCCAGCCACCGGCCCGCGCAGCAAGCGTCTTCGCGTGGCCGAGGACGTGGATACCGCCGTGGCGGTTCGGGCGACCAGCGTGCGGGTCAGGCCACTACCTCCAACCCGTCCGCGGCCTCCAAGCCCTCCTAGTCCTTCCTTTCAGGTGCACAGCACGCCAGTAGGGGGCAGGGTCCGCCATCACCTTCACCACTGGCGTCCAATCACCTCGGACAGGTGGGTCTTGGACATTGTCCGAAGGGGCTACTCCCTCCCAGACCACCCCCCCAGCCATGCCACCTCAATTCCACCGCATGTCAGGGGATCACTTGGTGCTTCTGCAGAAGGAAGTCACGGCCCTCTTGGCCAAGAGGGCCATCGAGCATGTTCCGACCCCAGAAGTAGGACGTGGTTGCTACTCCCACTACTTTCTGGTGCCTAAAAAGGACAAGGAGGACATGCGTCCTATCTTGGACCTCCGGAACGTGAATCGCTTCCTCCGGAAGGAGAAGTTCAAGATGCTCACCCTAGCTCAGGTCTTGACTGCCCTCGACCCTGGAGACTGGTTGGTAGCGTTGGACTTGCAGGACGCTTATTTTCACATCCCCGTCCTGCCGACCCACCGGCGTTACCTGCGGTTCACGGTAGGCCTCGAGTAGTTTCAGTTCATTGTGCTCCCCTTTGGCCTTACAAGTGCCCCTCGGGTGTTCACGAAAGTGATGGCGGTGGTCGCAGCTCATCTGCGCCGGGCAGGGGTTCCAGTCTTCCCCTACCTCGACGACTGGCTGCTGAAGGCGGGCTCGTCCCAGGCAGTCGTCTCCCACCTCCAGACTACGGCCGAACTCCTGTACTCGCTGGGGTTCTCCATCAATGTGCCGAAGTCGCATCTGATGCCTTCTCCACAGCTCCTTTTCATCGGAGCAGTTCTGGACACGACGCAGTTTCGGGCCTATCCTCCCGAACGGCGAGTCCGGGATATTCAGGCTATGATTCCGATCTTTCAGCCTTTATCCTGGGTTTCGGTACGGATGACCCTGAGGCTGCTGGGCCTCATGGCCTCCTGCATCCTGCTGGTCAATCATGCCAGATGGCATATGCGGGCTCTGCAGTGGGACCTGAAGTTCCAGTGGGCGCAGCACCAGGGCAACCTGTCCGATCACGTCCAGATCTCGGAGGGGACTGCAAGACAGTTGCAGTGGTGGCTCTCGAACCGGCAATGGGTCATGGGCAGATCCCTCTCCCTTCCCCAGCCAGAGCACACAGTTGTGACGGACGCGTCCCTTCTGGGATGGGGCGGTCACATGGGAGAGGCGGAGATCAGAGGCCTCTGGTCTCCGGCGGAGTCCCGGCTCCATATCAACCTTCTGGAGCTCCGGGCGATCCGACTTGCACTCAAGGCATTCCTTCCCTCTGTCAAAGGGAAGGTAGTGCAGGTGTTCACAGACAACACCACCGCCATGTGGTACTGCAACAAACAAGGCGGGGTGGGGTCGTGGACCCTTTGTCAGGAGGCTCTGCGCCTCTGGACATGGCTGGAACATCAGGGCATGTTCCTGATGGTTCAACACCTGGCAGGTTCCCTGAACGCCAGGGCGGACGAACTCAGCCGCAGGTGCATGATGGATCACGAATGGCGTCTTCATTCGGAAGTGGCGCAAGGACTCTTTCTACAGTGGGGAGAGCCTTGGTTAGATCTATTCGCCACCGAAGAGAACGCGCAATGTCAGCAGTTCTGCGCGTTGGAATTTCCAAGGCGGCACTCGCTCGGCGACGCTTTCGTCGCGAGTGGAGTTGCGGTCTGTTGTACGCCTTTCTGCCTATACCACTTCTACCCAGAGTGTTGAAGAAGATTCGGCGCGACCGGGCCAAAGTCATCCTTGTGGCTCCGGACTGGGCTCGAAGAGTTTGGTATCCCGAGCTACTCAGTATGAGCGTCGATCCCCGATCCATCTGCCTCTTCGGGAGGATCTTCTGTCGCAGCAGCAGGGGACGGTCCTCCACCCGAACCTGTCCAGCCTCCACCTGCTTGCGTGGAGATTGAGCGGCGGCAGTTGATTCCTTTCGACTTGCCTCCCGAAGTTTGTGATGTGATTCTGGCAGCCAGGCGTCCCTCCACTAAGGTGGTATACGCCTGCAGGTGGAACAAGTTTGTGGCATGGTGCACAGCAAAGGCTGTGAACCCTCTCTCTGCCCCTCTTTCTGAGGTTCTTCTGTTCCTTCTTTCCCTGGCCCAACAGGGTTCTGCCCTGGGTACCATCAAGGGCTATCTTTGTGCCATCTCGGCCTTCCTCAGGCTTCCTGATCAGCCCTCCCTTTTCAAGTCCCCTGTTGTTAACAGGTTCCTAAAAGGCATTACACACCTCTTCCCTCCTGTTCCGTTTGTGATGCCTCAGTGGGACTTGAACTTGGTTCTTACCTTTCTTATGTGCGCTCCCTTTGAGCCTCTACGTAACTGTCCTCTTCGTCTTCTGACTCTGAAGACAGCCTTTCTGGTGGCCATCACCTCCGCTCGGCTGGTGAGTGAGCTCCAGGCTCTATCATGCAAACCTCCCTTTCTGTCTGTCCATCCAGACAAGGTTGTTCTTAGGACGCGTCCGTCTTTCTTGCCAAAGGTGGTTACTGCCTTCCGCATTGGGCAGACCATCACTTTGCCCACCTTCTTTCCGCCTCCGCATCCTTCCAGAGAAGGAGAGAGGCTCCACCGTCTGGACCCAAAATGTGCGCTTTCCTTTTATATCAACCGCACACAACACTTCCGGGTGGATGACCAGCTCTTTGTTGGCTACGTGGGCGCCAAAAAAGGTCGGGCGGTGCACAAGAGAACCATCTCCCGCTGGGTAACCTTGTGTATCAAAGCCTGCTATTCTTTGGCTAAGAAGGATCCTCCTGTTGGGCTGCGTGCCCATTACACCAGGGCAACGGCTGCTACCACGGCTTTAGGCCGCGGTGTTCCGCTGCAGGATATCTGTCGGGCAGCTACGTGGGCCTCGCTGCACACGTTTACAAAGCATTACTGCCTTGACAGTCAGGTCCGGAGGGACGGCTTCTTTGGCCGTTCTGTCCTCCGGGACTTCCTTGTCTGATCTTTGTTCGCAGACCCACCACCGGGGTTGGTATTGCTGAGGTATCTATTCTAAGGTAAGGCATCTGTCACTAACGTGTCTCTTTCAGATGCACAAGTTACTAACTTGTGTAACGATATATCTGTAAGAGACAGTAGTTAGTGACAGATTCCTTACCGCCCCACCCATCCTCCCCGTTCTGCGAACTGATTTCTAGGGTTAAGGACATCCCTTTCAGGGCCCTAGTATTTTTCAGACACCTATGTCAGCTTCTTGCATGGCTCTGCGTTCCTGGCGCGGAAAGTCGTGTACAGAACTGACGTCAGCGTGCAGGGCGGCGTCTAAGAACTGCCCGCGACGTCATCCCGGCGATCACGACGCCGACGACGGACGCGGAGCCGCACGACGGCGCCTACCGACGCGCAAGGGTACTGCTACGCAAAACTTTCCGGATCCAGCCTGACGCCTGGGGATATTCTAAGGTAAGGAATCTGTCACTAACTACTGTCTCTTACAGATATATCGTTACACAAGTTAGTAACTTGTGCTTCAGCACCAACGGAGCCAGTGGCTCTAGGTCATTTCCTGAGCATTTTGAAGAGTTTACAGCCATCGGGGAGGAGTGGGAAGGGTCACTGGACTGGAGTTATACACCCCTGGTGCAGATTTGGACTGGTATGAGGAACTAGCAGAGGCTAGTGGACTGTACACCGCTCCAGATTCTGTTATGCTCGGTCCACCTTCTGTGGCTACTGAGGAGGAAGTGTCTTATGCAATGGTTGTGAAGAGGGCAGTGGAGGTCCTGGGCTTGGAGCTGCCCTCGGTGCAGGTCAAAACTAACCTTTTGCCCAAAGTGCTACATCCTGGAGCTTCCTCATCCGAACTCCTTTTGCCCTTCAGTGAAGCACTGATTTATGTCCTTCTAGGCACCTGGTCCAAGCCTAGCACAGGGGCTCCTGTGAACAGGACAATAGCACGCCACCATTGCCCTACCCAGGTGATCCTAGTTTCCTCAGCCCACCCCTGAGAGCTTGGTAGTCCAAGCCTCCACTTCCCAAAGTGCCTCCCCTACCGCTCACCCCGAAGAGGGAATGCAAGAGGCTGGACTCACTTGGGAAGATGATGTTTTCTTCCGACAGCCTAGCATTGCCTTTGGTGAACACTGTATGCCTTTTGGGCTGTTTCTCCCATACCCTATGGAAAACGGTTGGGCAAGTGCTGCCACAGGTCCCAGAGGAGGGTTGGGCCCTCCTCTCCCAAGCAGTGAGAGATGGAGCAAAGTTCGCCATTAGGTGTGGTCTGGATACGACTGACTGGCTGGGCAGAGTGGTTTCGTCGATGGTGGCCTTGCGGCGTCATTCCTGGCTGAGAACATCTGGCTTTACGGGGATGTCCAGGCTAACCTCCTTGGCATGCACTTCGATGGGACTCGTCTCTTCAGGGAGAAGGCAGACTCAATGCTGTAGCGCTTCAAGGAATCACTGGCTACGGCCAAGTCCTTGGGCCTCTCAATGACACCTTGCTCCCAGTCTGCCTTTCGTGGCTATTGAAGGGGCTTTCAACCGCGCCCACCACTGTCCTGCGCAGGCTTCCCAACTTGTGCGAGGACGTGGGCGCATTCTGATCATGTGGGAATGGTAGCCAGAAGTCATCCGTCACCAACCCCCTGGCAGCTGCATCCTCCCAAGTCCTCCTAGTTTGGTTCTGCAAGACCATGGGTGCCCAGTTGGCGGGAGAATCCAACATCTCCCCCACTGGCAGTCCATTACATCAGACAAATGGGTCTTGCAGATCATTCAAAAAGGTTACTCCCTTCTTTTCCCATCTTTCCCTCCTCCTTTACTTTCAACTCAAGAACGTCTGGCAGAGGATCATCTGCTCTTACTCCGAGAGGAAGTTACAGCTCTCCTGGCCAGGGGGGCTATAGAGAGGGTTCTGATATCAGAAGTAGGCAGTTTTTGTTATTTCTGCTACTTTCTGATACCCAAAAAGAACAAAGGTTTTCAACCTATTCTGTACCTCTGAACCTTTAATCTCTTCCTCAAGAAGGAGAAATTCAAGATGCTCACTTCGGTTCAGGTATTGTCTGCCCTAGACTGAGAAGACTGGCTGGTAGCGTTGGACTTGCAGGATGCGTATTTTCACATCCCCATCCTGCCAGCCCACAGGCACTTTCAGTTCACCGTGCTCCCCTCTGTCCTTACAAGTGCCCCTCAGGGGTTCACCAAGGTGATGGCGGTGGTAGCAGCTCATCTGCACAGGTTGGGGGTTTCAGTCTTCCCCTACCTCGCTGTTGAAGGCGGCCTCGCCCCAGACTATCGTCTCCCACCCATAGACTATGGCAGACCTTCTGCATTTGCTGGGGTTCATTATAAACATGCCGAAGTCGCGCCTGACTCCTTCTCAGACTCTCCCTTTCATCGGAGCTGTTCTGGACACAGTGCTGTTTCAGGCTTATACTTCAAAGCAGATAGTCCAGGATCGTCGGGTTATGACACCGATGTTTCAGCCTCTATCTTCGATTTCGGTGAGAATGACTGAGGCTGCTGGGCCTCATGGCCTCCTGCATACTGTTGGTAAATCATGCAGATGGCATATGCGGGCTCTGCAGTGGGACATGAAGTTTCAGTGGGCGCAACATCAGGGGAATCTCTCTGATGTGGTCCAGATCTCGGAGGGAACTGCAAAGGACCTGCAGTGGTGGCTGTCGAACCGCGATTGGGTCAGAGACAGACCTGTCGCCCCTACCCAACCAGATCTCACAGTAGTGACATATCCATCTGGTAGGAATGGATATCGGAGGCCTCCGCTGGAATCCAGACTCCACATCAACCTGTCGGAGCTCCGGGTGATCCAACTAGCATTGAAGGCATTTCTTCCCTCAGTCAAGGGGAAGTTAGTACAAGTGTTCACCGGCAACACGACCGCCATGTGGTACTGCAGCAAGTAGGGCGGGGTGGGGTCGTGGACCCTTTGGCAAGAGGCCCTGCATCACAGGACATGGCTGGAACAGCAGGGCATAACCCAGTGGTTCAACACCTGACAGGTTCTCTGAATGCCAGGGCGGGCAAACTCAGCCGTCGATGCCTCGGGGATCACGAATGGAGTCTCCACTCTGAGGTAGCACAATGTCTCCAACAGCAGTGGGGAGAGCCTTGGTTAGATCTGTTCGCCTCCAAAGAGAACGCACAATGTCAGCAGTTCTGCAAGTTGGACTTTCCAAGGCGGCTAACGCTCGACGATGCTTTTTGTCACGAGTGGTGCTCAGGCCTTCTATATGCCTTTCCACCCATGCCACTTCTGCCCAGAGTTCTCAAGAAGATCAAGAACAACGGGCCCAAGTCATTCTTGTGACTCCGGACTGGGCACGGATGGTTGGGTATCCTGAGCTTCTGAAAACGACCATCCATCCTCCGATCAGGCTGCCCCTTCCGGAGGATCTTCTGTTGCAGCAGCAGGGAAGGGTCCTCCACACAAACCTGTTAACTCTCTGCCTCCTTGCGTGGGGATTGAGCGGCAACAGTTGATAACTTTTGACCTTCCTCCTGAAGTTTGTAAGGTTATTCTGGTGGCCAGGCGGCCCTCCACTAGAACAGTGTACTCCTGCAGTTTGCAAAAATTTGTAAAATAATGTACATAGAAGTCTATTGACCCTCTCTCTGCCTCTTTCTGATATTCAACTCTGTATTCTTACCCTTGCCCAGCAGGACTCTGCTCTGGGCACTCTCAAGGATTATCTTTCTGCTCTGTCCGTTTTTCTGCGGCTGCCTGACCAACCCTCCTTATTTAAGTCCCCTATTGTAAATAGGTTCCTGAAAGGGCTTGGACATATGTTTCCCCCTTGGCGTTTCATAATGCCTCAGTGGGATCTGAACCTGGTTCTCGCTTACCTCATGTGTGCTCCCTTTGGTGTAGTTGCACAGTTGACCTCTCCGGCTGTTTACCATCAAGACAGCCTTTCTAGTGGTAACAACATCTGCCTGGAAGGTGAGTGAGCTGCAGGCCTCCCTATTTTATGATATTCCTGGACAAGGTGATGCTTTGCACCCGGGCCTCTTTCCTACCTAAGGTGATGACCATATTTCCTTTGGGACAATCTGTTGCGCTGCCTGTCTTTTATCTCCACATCCCTCTAAAGAGGAGGAACAACTCCACAGTCTGGACCAAAAAGAGCGTTGTTGTTATAACTTGACTGCACAAAGAGTTCTGGGCGGACATCAAACTCTCCATGGGCTCTGTAGGGGCCAAAAAATGTCAGGCAGTTCAGAAACGAACCATTTTGTGCCAGGTCGTTCTCTGTATCAAGATCTGCTACGCCCTGGTTAAAAAGCAGCTGAAGGCTTGCAGGCCCATTCCACCAGGGGAAAAGCTGTGACCACGGCGTTGGCTCGTGGTGTTCCAGGCCTGGACATCTGCCACGGAGCAACGTGGGCATCCCTACACACGTTTGCCAAACACTACTGCCTGGACAGTCCGGTCCTCCGGGATGGGCTTTTCGCCCCTTCGGTCCCACTGCCTGGATGCTATGGCTTGGGTATCTATTCAAAGGTAGGGAATCTGCAGCTAGAAGTCTCTATCAGATAAACAAGTTACTTATCTTCGTAACGCATTATTTGGTAAAGACAATATCTAGCTGCAGATTCCTTACGGACCCGCCCATGCCTCCCCGCTCTGCAGACACATTTATAGGGCTAGGGTTGCTCCCTTTTCAGGCCCCTAGTTTGGACACACATTAGTCAGTTCACTTCATGGCTCTGCGCTTTTGGTGTGGAAAGTCGTGAAAAGTGGCTGACGTCCGCACGCCTGGGTGGTGCCTATATAGGTGACTGCGGCGTCTCATTTGGTGCCGACAATGCCACGTGGAGCTGAATGGAGCCACCCAATGGCGAGCAGGAGTACTGCTCACGCTAAAGTTTCCGATCCAGTCTGACGCCTGGGAACTTCAAAGGTAAGGAATCTTCAGCTAGATACTGTCTCTACCAGATAATGTGTTACCAAAGGGAAGTAACTTGTTCTTTACTTCTAGCGTGGTGCGCTTGGACTGATATGGGTTACCGGAGTGCATATATTAAAACCTTGACAAACTTGCTGTACTAGTTCTTTATGGTGGCCTCTGACATTATGCCTACCAGTGCTGAGTTGTTTCCGTCCTTACAGCGAGTGTTTGCAGCACCGCCCTGCTCTCCTATGCATACTTGCCAATAAACCCAATTCAGGCATGAGACTCCCAATTTTTGAAGCTAAAAATGACTCAATTTTGTCTGCCTCCGCCTGAAATATTCTGCTTCAATAAAAATCTAGAGCGGAAATACATTCCCCCAATTATTATTATTTTTTTCCAACTCTCCCACTTTCCTCTTCTAAAATGTTGGCATGTATGCCTATTGCATCCATCAAGTCACTGAGTGTTCACTCCGCTGATCGGCGTTCGGGACCGGACTCTTCCCCCGCCATCGTCCTCCCTCCCTCCTCATGCTGTCTATTTGTTTCTGGCCTACTATCTCATACCGCTGCTAATGGCAGCAGCCATTTTGTGACCCCTTTCAGAAGCAGCAGTTGCATTGCGAGGCAGCACTCTAGCCATTTCCCAGAGAGATTCACCTGTACCAATCCGGCCTCTGAGGCTTCACGCGTCTGAATCAGTTTTTCTCTGGGTCAAATCAGCATACCTGCTGCATTGATTATTCATTGTAATGTCCCGCCCGCTGCGGGAGCTTGGAGCTCATGTGGCCTTTTTGGCCTCTGGCTAAGCTCTGCCCCCTATTTGTTTTTTTTTGTGTTTCTTTTTTTTGAAAGAATAATACTTATGCTTCATTAAAGATTTACAATGTAGTCAAAAGTCTTTGTAAACTTATTGGGCTACTTTCCAGTAAAAATATAATGGTCATTGTCATACAGCTGCATATTTCAGAATCTAAAACACAATTGGGGGGGCATTAGACACTTGCCATACCCTTTTAACAACTGGTTAAGTACAAATTAAATAGACAGGTTTGCAATTTTCATTCTTGGAGTGATACATTTTAAATCAGGATTTTTTTCCAACTGTTTTCCATCATGATTTACCTGAACCTTTACCAAGATATTTTTATGAAACACCTCTTACTATTGGAAGAGCCCTGTTGCAATTGACAGTAGATAGTTTTGCCCATAACTTGTCCCGATTCATTGTCTTGCCAGTCTTATAAATAAATGAACAAGACTTTAGAAGGAACATTACTCTCTCAAGTAATGCTGTGATTCTGTTGCTCCTTGATTGATCACAATCTTTCGTCATACAAAGTGGTACCATAAATCTCCCTTGTTGAGACTCTGGTATCTCATGTTTAGTTATTGCCCAATTACTTAAACAGGTGGATCTGCCTAGCAGGCAAAATCTTTAATACCCCCTACAGAAAGCCCATTAGGTCCGGGGCCTTCAGGGTATTTAAACTAAGTATTAGCTTTATCTAATTCTTGTTCAGAAACATTATGACCTCAGTCACAGAACCTGGCAGTAGGCCTTTATGGAAACTGTTGCTTATAACTCATAACCTGGTCTTTTTTGTAGACATATTTTCTCATATCAGTTTAACCAGAGTAAACTGGGATATGGAAATATAGTTGTCTTTGTACCGGTCTTCCCAAATTTTCAAATTCAGTAGACTCTTGTAGCATCCTATCAACTATCAGAAGTGATCCAGATGTAACCTTACTGCATTTGTTCTGGGGGCCTAGACTTCAATCAACAAATTATACTTGCACAATAACATTTAAATAAATCTGAGCAAAAGAAGGTGTTGAGCGAAAAAACGCTAGTAAATCGCCATGATTAAGATTCTTAATTCCCTCCATTATGATGTTCACCCAAAGTCACTCGACTATTAGGCCTAAAATTACTACCTTTGGATTTATTCGTGCTGTATGTTGATCATTAGACTATCCAAAATGAGAGGGACCCCTTATACACCAAAGGAGTAGGGTGCTATACAACAGTATAAACTAAAAAGTGCTCCTTTGGACTTAATACCAGTGCTCATACCAACAGGGACTGATTGTATCAGCTAACATATAAATATCTCCATCGAAACGCGTCGACGCCATTCTTAAGAAACACAATCCGTGAAGAGACTGGGGCTTTTGAGTACTTTACATCAGGACAGTACCAAGCGCCAGCTGGCAATATTCAGTTAAAACGGATGTGTATAGTTTTAATGACCTATTTCTTTGTCTGTTGTATGTACTCTGTCTTTTTTAACTTGTGATTATGTTCCTTATGAAATTGTATTTTTATCTGATATGTTGACTAGATATATTGTAATTTCTGTGAATTTGTAATGTCATTCGATATAATGGTACACTTGCAGATTGATATACCTTGAGATTAATGTACTTTTTAATAAATTGATATATTTTTTCTATAAATTTGTTGTTTGTAGTGTTAGTCTTGGGCATATGGTTATATCTCCCAGTTTTATGAATGTTAAAGGTATGAATGAGTAACGATTGGTGTTAGCTGATACAATCAGTCCCTGTTGGTATGAGCACTGGTATTAAGTCCAAAGGAGCACTTTTTAGTTTATACTGTTGATCATTAGAGCCATATGTTCGATATAAGCAGGGTGGTGGCGTCCAGTTTTTTGTGAAAGACTGCATGTTGGGACGAGAATGTCCCCTACATGGTATACAATCCTCTGCACTAAGTGGCCGACTGTGAATAGCTGGTAACCTAGCTTTTGATTTTCTGAAGCCTCACACTTTCCTACTGTCTCCAGAGCTCTAGGCCTGTTCATTAACATGAGTGAGGTTCTTGAGACGTCCTGTGACCTGGAGGAGGCATGACAAGCATGCTCTCATTTTACTGACATTGGACTACTGTCCATGTCATGGGTTTAGCATTAAGAGCATCTTTTGTGAATCCCTAGTAGTGAACTTTTTAATCTGTCACTGGAGTGGAGACTACGCCTATAAAGTTAAACTTCTGTGTGCTAACCCAGATCCTAGTGCTAACATCCCAAGTGTGTGTATGTTGTGCTTTTTGTGCATGGGGTCTGTGTTGTACATGCATTGTGTGTATGAGTCGGCTAGATTAATTAAGGGTGTGTGTTACTATGTACAAGATTGGAGGATGTTTGTTTTAACAGACAGTAGAAGTGCATTGCTAACATTCATGAATCTGGATAGAGGAGGCCTAGACACTGAAGCGAGGTCAGAGGAGACAAAACTACTTTAGAAATGTGATTATGCCTTTTGCTGAGAGGAGCTGCTGATCAGTCTTTGTGTAGCACTGTCATTTGGAACATGGTGTGTTGAAAGATGACTGCAGTCTTCGTTGTTCAAGGAGAAAAGGGGCCCTTTAGCTGAGTCCAACCTTTTGTCTTTTCCTTGGTTACTGTTCAGGTGTGGCTGTTGATAGCCAGGTACATAAAGCTCCCACCTCTTTATGCCTCTCTTGTGAGTGCTCTAGGCTGGAGATGACCCTGCAGTGAGAGGCATCACTGTACACATAGTCTGTGTCTGGAGGGCAGCCTGGAAAAAAAAATAGTAAGGAAAATCACCCAAACCGGTTCTGAAAGTGCAGACAGTAACTCCACATCTCCTGCTTGCTTTAAAAGTGGAACCCACTGTCCCGCTTGTTCGATTTAGGGTTCTTTTTTACCAAGGGCTGGAGTGCTTCGCAGAGTACTCTGAGTACTGCTGTGGAACTAGAGGTGCTATCAGCCTAATGGCCAGCTTTCAAGAGGTGTGGGAACATTGCCTAAACCAAATGTACAGAGCTACTGCAACGTTTAAAGAAAATACCAAAAAATTGTATGCAGAACAGTTCGTGGTAATTGATGTGGATGAAGCAAATCTGATTTGCTCTTTGAAGCCCACAAGAATTATATTCTGGAGAATATATTGCTTAAAAAAATTTCAGCAGTGGACAAATAATTCAAGACTGAGACTACACTTAAGGCACATGTAACACAAACTGTTTAGACGCCGCCATCATCATCACTGTCACAGTCAGGGACTTTAACAGATAAGACATCTAAACTAGGTTTCGGGAAGAAAATCAACATCTATGTGATGATCAGCTGCAAAAAGCTGCTAAACTTCAACTGAACGTTCACTCAAAGGACGTTTTGACTCCACTGAAGTTCAACCTCTGTAAAGGTGGTCTCCTTCAATAAAAGTTTAAACCCAAAAGGAGGTTTGAACTCCAAAGGAAATTTTGATTCAGAAAGGGTCTGAGTCAAGAGCAGCCTTGAGAACCGGTTCACCCACCATTGAAGTTCAGTCTTAAAAAAAAAGGAACATTGTTTAAATAACAAATCAATGGAAATGGAGATTTTAGCTCAGTGAAAACATAACACCATTGTTACTCATTCCACGGACTATCAGAAAGTAAATGTAAGGGAGAGAAATACATAAAGACTCACAGACTGGTCATACAGCAGCGCAGTAGATTCCCAGTGGCAGGCACTCATGCCACTGAGTCAGCGAAAGACGAAACACAAATTAAGAATTTAAGAGGCTATTTTAGTGGCCAAATTTTCCAAGAAATGTTAATCTCTTACGATTAAGTCACCTGATCCACATTCTACACCTAAATCCCCTTTACGACTGCCTGAACATAATCTGGGGCCTGGAAAGAAGCAGAGGAGGATGGACAAGTGAAAGGTGACGAGCAGAATTATGCTTAAAATAAAGAATCACATTTTGGCAAAGGATATCTTTGAATGCTTACTTACCCCCATCAAAGCCTCACCAAGTGCTGGGGCATCTTCATATCATGCATTCAATCAAAAGACACCCTTTCATCACAAAATTACCATGCAGTAGTATAGGAAGAAGATGACTTCCTGATTGAGAATCCGACTAGAACTGTGAAAACAATTCAGTATCCCTCTCCAATGAAGACTATTGGCCTGATTCACATAGATTACTTACACTTTTGAGTAAGTTTACTACTTTTTGATATTCACAAACTCAGAGTGTAAGTTACTACTAAAAAAAAAACACATGATTAAGTCTACACGTGGCCAACCACTGGTACTGCAGCAACCTCCCATAGAAAATATTGGTGGTAGGGGGTTAAAACAAAAACCCACAAAGATAATGCTAAGTTAAATAATTTACTGTAGTTAAAAATATAAATAAATATAACTGAAACATAAGTATGTAAAAATAGTACCTAGTTATGATTTAATTTTAAAATATTTTACTAACCTATTTTGAATTTAAAAAGTAAATTACCAATACATACTAATATAAACTTCCGAAAAATACATTTACTTTAATATATTTCTTTGAAGTTTTAATTCAAAATCAATAGTGTTGTAGCATTTTTTGTTACATTTAAAGTAACCAAATTAAACTAATTTACATTAATATTTTACATACACATATTTTTAATATTTATATTTTTAACTATTTTAAATAATGTATTTTATTTACCATTATTTCCTCTGTGGTTTTATTTTGACTCCTTACTTTCATTACCTCCATTATTTTTCAATGGGAGGGTATTGCAGTACCAGTGGTTGGCTATGTGTAGTGCTGCACGTTCTACAAAAGTGTAAGTTACTACAAACGTGGTAGCTACTACAAAAGTGCAGTTTGTGAATACCAAAAAGTAGTAAAATTACTCAGAAGTGTAAACTTACTCAAAAGTGCAGTTTGTGAATCGGGCCTTATTTGTTTTAAGATAAAGAACTTCAAGTGTAAACTACCCTATCAAACTATATCTTTTTTATATGAGCAGCGGGGAAATATGAGGCAGTACAGGCAGACTTTGTGACTGTTCATACAGTCAAAAAGCTCGATATCATCATGAAGTGAATGAACCTTCTTCAGATGAGGACCATGTGATTGCATCAGTACATCTGTGAATTGGTGCACTGCCACTTCACAGGTATTCGTAAGCAGATATGATTGACAGTAGTGGAAGGAAAATAGCTTTCCTTTTTCCTGAACACTGCAAAAATAGAGCACAGGATTTAGTGCAAGGCTGTTTCAAATGTGAGCTTTTGATGTGCTTTGGATACAGCAATAGCCCATATAATACAAAACAAAATCACAATTATGCCCACTTGTTGGGTACAACCATCAGCAAATTAGTGGTGAGAGTTGATCTGGCAGCCCACCAGTGTTTTTGTAAAACATTTTATAACAGCTATACTTTGAAATGCAGAAACTTCATTAAAAGCCATAAGCAATTCATCCTGACCAAGTGGCTAGCACCTCTCTTAAACTGGTTCCTCTATCACTCTATACTATTATGTGCAAATGCATTATTTTTTATGTGAAGCATACAGTAGCATGTGAGAGCTGCTTCTGTGACGCAAATAGTAGCCTGCTGTCCATCCATAGTTTTGTTTCAACGCAGTAATCATATATGAACATATTTAGTTTGTTTACAGAAATCTGTGGCATTCTGTAAAGTATAGAAACATTTAGTTAGTTCTTAAAAATAGTCTATACGCTTGGCTTTTACCGAAAAATGTGCTGCAAATGCAGTTTGACCCCAAGAACATCCCCCACCTAAAATCACCTTAAGAGATCCTGGCTTTCAAAAATGAATAATAGTCCCTTCTGCTTTGTTAGATGTTGAAGTTTTGAGCTCCCCTTCAGCGTTTTTTTACATCTGGCTTTTTAAACATTACAATACAAAATGTGATATAGATTGCACCATTTGATTTTATATTATCACATTCCCAACCCTCCCATGAGAGGATTAATGAGACTCCCCATGATTGCTGCTTAGTGCAATGTCTGGTTTTTTTCAAATGCATTTTCCAAGGGCTACTTTTTCTTTCCGTTAAGTTCTTCTTACTTTTTGTTAAATGCAAGAGTGCCAGTGGTCTCAGAGTTGCTAGGTAAGTACTGTTTTTTTCACATTAAGTGCATAAGAATGTGAGTTACATTTCCAATCTTTGTGTACTGCTCAAATAATGCTGTTTGCACACAAGTGATATCATTTGAAGTGACTATGATGGGTATTTTTCGATTAGGTCCAGAAGCTGTGCCCCACTTTATGTCCATCTTCTTTGTCTTAATTGCTCAGGAGTTGCGAAAACCCAGTTATGCAGAGATTTGTCAGCGAACCAGTAAAGAAGCACCTACTTTGCAAGCACCGAAGGAGCAAAAGCAGGGCACTGTTTCTGCAGGTTGTGGCAAAGAAGAAAGGAAACCCACTGAAACTATGTTAGAAAAGCCTAAAGAACCTCTTCCTATAAAGTCACACCCCGGACGACCACCCAAAGACCAGAGAAAACAGCCAGGACGCAGATCATCACCCCCACCGCTTGGAAAACGATTTTTTGTGGACCATAATACACCCCCAAAATCTCCTCAATGAAGGTGGACATTCTGAAATATTTACTTCTCACATTACGCCATGTCTCCTACTCAGTGAAATGAATGAGTTGCTGGTTAGGTGCTTGAAGCAGTATTGGCCGAAATGGAATGCCGGTGGGTTATTGTTTTTCTCCCTAGGATACAGGCTATGTACCTGCCTCTTGGTACCTCTACTCCCTTCTTCAATGATTCATTGTATTGAAACCTGATCTGTAGGTTTGTGCTTGATTGATTGGAGAAAAAGACACACAGCCTAATTTTGAATAAGAAATCAATTTATCTGCATTTTATCACATTTTCCTCCTTTGAATACAATATTAAAAAACAGAACCATGTTGATAGATTTTTATAAATGGATTGCCTACAAACATGGTAAATATCACAATAGAAAGGTAGCTACAGCAATTGACAGCTGTTTTTTTAGTGCAAGAACAATTGAGATATGGTTTTGACATACACAAAGAATATCCGTTAATGTTTCCTTGTTTAAACTGCTGCCAGTTGTAAGGAAATATTCTTGCACTTAAAGGTTAGGCTCCTGTGGCTGCTTTAGTCTTTTTGACCTTAGTTGTGTATTATTACTTTGAGAAGAGCAAGAGCACCTTAATGGATGTTGTTTAGCATCTTGATCGTTTTGAATAACTGCAAGCTTGTAACCAGCTTCTCACTACAGAAAAAGGACATTCTATCAGAAGTACAAAGCACATTGTTAATAATTAAAATGAAAATGGTTAGAAGTACGTGGACCTTCTGGTTTACCTCCATAATTTGTGTATATTTTTTTTTTAACTCATCCTAAGGTACTTGTGGCAAGAGGTCACATCTTCTAGTCCAAATAGCATGGACGTCTTCCTATTAATGCAAGTAATGGTGGCATTCTTCAGTTTTGAAAGTAGTGTCAAAATAATATTTTTTTGGTTTGCGTGGTGGAGGGAGAGGTCTCTGCTGTTATTTCATTGGATGGGATATTCCACAAAGTGTTTACTTTAGAAGTGATGCTTTCTGAAGGACAGGAATGCACTAAATTGAGGAAGATTCTAATAAAGTTGAATCTAAATTATTTTTTTTAAATGCCTGGAAAGGTTTTTTTTGAGTATTCTGAATAGCGGGCAGTTTAAATGTGTGACAACACTTCCCGTTCACTTCGATAGTACCATTTGTTCCACACATTGTTTATTTAAACAGATGCTTTTTTAAAGAGAATTTCCATCCAATATTTAAAACTTGAATTTTATTTAAACTTGAAAAATGACTTTGCCTTAACTTTTGTATAAGACAGCTTAGAGTTAATTAAGTCTGACCCCCCTCAAGGGTTGGCATGCGTTGAATACAGAATTACTCAGTTACAGTATATATCTATTGTCACTGTTTTACTGGGTAATCATACTGTAGTGCAGGAACTAGCATCAGATTTTGTAATATAAATTAAAGATCTCAGACACTTGATCTTTTTCAGATTGTTGAAAATTCTGTAAATGCAAATAGTCAATACTGTATTAAATATGTGCACTTGGAATTGTGTGCTTTGCTTGTACAGTTGTAAATAATCAGAACATATAAAAAGGTACCCTAAGAAATAAATCTGATAGAAATTATTGTTGATATATTATAAATGTTGCTGTTGAGCTGGATGTAGATAAACTAAATGTTGTGGTTTGACTATTACTTTATTTTTGTTTTTATTTTGATGTGTTGAACTGACTGCCTCTTCACTGAGTACGGGAAATGGAAAGACATTTTAAAGCCCTCATTCCTTTTCTTTAGTATTCTAGTGTGCATTTTAACAAAGAAAAGTGGGTTATTCAAATGTAAATAGTACCTGGTGGCAATATAGATTTGGCGCCATTCAGACGATCGCAATGCCATTGAATATTTTAAGTGTTCCCAGTTTGCTAATCCACACCAAAAACTGCCAAATAACCCCTAACCTTCATTTGACCGCTTTCTAACAAGGGTATAGTGTAATTGAAAAGTTGATTTCCTAAACTAATATTTCAGTGCCTGTAAGGACAGTATGGCATGTCATTAGCTGACCACTTTGAAAATGGAGTGTTGAATTCTAAATCGATTAACCAACTGTTTTGTGTTTGCTGAAACCTTTTTTTTGTTTTTTTTCTGTAAATATGGCCTAATTAGGGAAATAGTTTCTTAAAGGAGCACTTTGAATGCCATCATACATAGTCTATCTCATCCTGTTCTGGGATTAGCATTTACCAGGCATTCAGACTTTCCAACCCGGGTTCATTGAACATGGCAGTTATGTTTTGACACGTTTTAAGCTAGCTGTGAGGATTTACTTGGTTTGTCTGCTGAGAAGTTCTAAGATTAACAGCTGCAAACACTAATAGACCATGGTCATTTACAGCACAGATGTACAGCTGACCATTTTAGCCAGTTGATTCATTGTCGGATAATATCTTGAGATCAGCAGGAGGTGTTTTGTTCTACTTTCTGCTGCCATTTGTACTAGGTCAAGACACTGTAATTGCTGCTTAGCAAACAATTCTGTGGCATAAAGAATTTAAGCCTAGCTCTGATGTTTTACTAGATTTCTTTGTTTTTTATTTCAATAAAGCAAAATGACATGCCAAATCGCTGTATCGTACACACAGATCTTTGCTGCAGTTGTTTCTAAGAGTTCAGATTCAGGCTGGCGAGAAAAAAAAATAGAGTTGCGCATGCTGGTTGTTGCTATGTTGCATTACCTTCAGCTAAATGTGAAGCAATAATAAAAAATGCCCCTGCAAAGCCGAATCTTAATGGGTTCGCAAATAAAATAATTATAATTGTTTTTGTTAATGAATGGAAATGTGCTGCGATGGAATTAGAGTTGGCAAACCTGTTGGGTTTAATTCAGTAATTGTGATCATTAACAGACTAGTATTAGAAAGCCAGCATTGAAAAGGTTTCTTTAATGAATAGCTGCAAATACTGTTTGTGAGCAACTCATCTACCCGTGGCATTGATAATCCTGCAATCTACCATTACTTAAATAAACAGTATAATGTGCAGTCTTTGCTGCACTTTGTTTTGAGTTTCTGTAAAGGGGTTCTTATTTGTGCTGGTGATGCAGTGTATCACAAGAGCATCAAGCTGACTGTAATGGTGCATAACTGTCTGTATCACCTTTAGCTAAATATGGTTGAGGGGTTTTATGTGCTTTGCAACCTGTTACACTAATAGCAGCAGACAATTGGAAGTGGAAAGTTAGTTAACAGCTGCCGAGTCATGGAAAAAGAATGTAATCTGGAAGCTTTTTGAGGGACTTTAATTTTGTTCTATTTCTTCCATTAAGACTGGAATCAAGCTTATATGTAAACTATTTGTAATTTAAGTTTCCTTTTTGTGTCATACAATGTAAAATTGTCTAATTTGGACAAATGTAGGTTCTGAAAAATAAAGATTTAGGCACTGTTGATTTCTCTTGTTCTTTCAACTGTGTAAGATTACAGCTAACACAAATAGGCACTAGTAGACATCAGTACATAGTTGTTTTTATTTATGTACTGAGATTACCTGACCAGATATACACAGTTTTTTCTAAATTCCACTAATTTGTCAGTAAAATGTGACTGCCTGATATATCTCTTAACATAGCTTGAAGCATAGGACCAATCTGTGATTGATTCGCTCCCTTCACCAGCATCATCAGTCGGGAGCTGCCAACCCACCACCAGTCGTCCAGATTAAGCAGAGCCTGGACTTTGTTACTCACTGAGATCTCGCCAAGGCGAATATTCGTGCCACTTGCACTGCTTACGTAGCCTACTAAATGTGTCTCCACTTTTTCTAGACTTCCAACTCAAAACCGCTGTGCTGTTGCCCACTTGTGTCATAACCTCCCCAAGATCTTCCTGCCCTTGTTGATGCCCTTCATCCTTATTGCTGCTCTTCAGTGACTGAACCTTAAAATACCATCTTAGCGGGGAGATTATATCTGATAGAGACTTCTAGCTACAGATTCCTTACCTTGGAATTATTCCCAGGTGTCAGACTGGATCCTGAAATTTTTCGTGCGCATTATCCCTGGACGCTGCTAGGTGGCGTTGTTCGGCTCCATGTGGCGTCATCCACGCCAGAAGTGACGTGAGCAGTGCCTATATAGGCCTCACCCCAGCGCCCTAACGTCCGTTCTTTTCTTTTCACACCAGTCAACGCAGATCTGGAGAAGAGCTACCCCCAGTCACTTTTTGACGTACCTTTTGTCGAAGATTTTTGAGAGGTTCACAGTGGGCCACAAGTACTTTCAGATTGCCATGCTCCCTTTTGTCCTAACCGGCACCCCTTGGGTGTTGACCAAGGTGAAGGCGGTGGGTTCAGCTCATCTGCGGGGATCAGGGGTTGCCAGTCTATCTCAATGACTGGCTGTTGAAGGCAGGCTCGCCCCAGGCAGTCGTCTCTCACCCCCAGATTACGGCAGACCTCCTGCACTCGCGGGGGTTCACTATCAACGTGCCAAAGTCACACCTGATTCTCTCTCAGATGCTCCCTTTCATCGGAGCTGTTCTGGACCCAGTGCTGTTTCGGGCTTATCCTCCTCAACGTCAAGTCCATGATATTCACAATATGATACTGATGTTTCAGCCTCTATCCTGAATTTCAGTGAGACTGACTCTGAGGCTGCTGGGCATCATGTCCTCTTGCACCTGCTTGCTCACTGGCATATGCAGGCTCTGAATTGGGATCTGAAGTTCCAGTGGGCGCAGCATCAGGGGAATCTCTCGGACATGGATCAGATCTCAGACAACACCACCGCCATGTGGTTTTGCAACAAGCAGGGCAGCGTGGGGTCGTGGACCCTTTGTCAAAAGGCCCTGCACCTCTGGACGTGGTTGGAACATCAGGGCATATTCCTGGTAGTTCAACAACTGGCAGGCTCTCTGAACGCCAGGACGGATGAACTCAGCCGCAGATGCCTAGCAGATCATGAACAGCTTCTCCATCCGGAGGTGGTGCAAGTTCTTTCATCAGTGGGGAAAGCCTTGGTTAGATCTGTTTGCCACTGCCAAGAATGCACAATGTTAGCGTTTTTCCGCACTGGAGATGCCAAGGCGGCTCTTGCTTGGAGAAGCTTTTCATCTCGATGGGAGCTCAGGCCTCCTGTACGCCTTTCCACCCATATCACTTCTGCCTAGAGTTCTCAAGAAGATCAGGAACAACTGGGCCCAAGTCATCCTTGTGGCTCCAGACTGGGTTCGGAGAGTATGGCACCCCGAATTGTTGAGCATGACAATAGGTCCTGCGATCAGGCTGCGCCTTCGGGAGGATCTTCTGTCACAGCAACAGGGGAGAGTTCTCCACCGAACCGGTCAACGCTCTGCCTTCATGCGTGGATATTGAGCTGTGACAGTTGGCAGCATTCGACCTTCTGCCCAAAGTCTGTAATGTCATCTTGGCAGCCAGGCATCCCTCCACCAAGACGGTATACGCCTGCCGTTGGAGCAAGTTTGTGTCATGGTGTGCAGCAAAATAGGTTGATCCCCTTTCTGCTCCCCTCTCTCAGGTGCTTCTGTATATTCTTTCTTTTGCCCAGCAGGGCTCTGCTTTGGGCCCCTTAAAAGGCTATCTTTCTGCCATCTCAGCATTTCTGTGTTTGCCAGATCAGTCTTCCCTGTTAAAATACCCTATTGTACATAGGTTTCAAAGGTCTCCAACACATTTTCCGTCCTTCATCCTCTATCATGCCTCAGTGGGACCCAAATTTAGTACTCCCTTTTATCTCGTGCGCTCCCTTTGAGCAGCTATACAACTGTCCTATCGGTCTCCTTACCATCAAAACTGCCTTTCTGGTGGCCATAACGTCTGCCTGGAGTGTTAGTGGGCGTCAGGCTTTGTCATCTAAGCCTCCGTATCTCAAAATCTTCCCCTGACAAGCTGGTCCTTTGCACTAGAGCTTCCTTCCAAGGGTGGTCACTCCCTTTAATGTAGGCCAATCCATCACCATGCCTACCTTTTTCGCTCCACCGCATCCCTCTAAGGAAGAGCAGCGACTCCACCGCCTAGATCCAAAAAGAACATTGTTGTTCTACTTTGACTGTATGTAAGAGGTACGGGTGAATGACCAACTCTTCCTGGGGCATGTTGGAGCCAAGAAAGGGAAGGCTGTGAAAAAACAGACCATCTTCCGATAGATTGTGCTCTGCATTAAAATCTGCTACACATTGACAAAAAAGCAACCCCCAGAGGGTTTGCGTGGTCATTCCACCAGAGGAAGGGCTATGAGCACTGCGTTAGCACGCAGAGTCCCGGTGCTGGACATCTGACAGGCAGCAATGTAAGAGAGACTGCACACGTTCCCAAAGCACTACTGCCTGGTCAGTCGGGTCCATTGTGATGGGCACTTTGCCCGTTTGGTCCTGCAGGACATTTTGGTGTGAACTTGTCCGCAAACCCACCTTCTTGGTGGTATTGCTTGGGTTTCTACTCTAAGGTAAGGAATCTGTAGCTAGAAGTCTCTATCAGATGAACAAGCTACTTACCTATGGTAACATCTTATCTGGTAGAGACTCTGTCTAGCTGGAGGTCCCTTACCGACCCACCCATCACCCCCCTCCTCCCCCTGCAAACAGATTTCTAGGGACCGGGTTTTTCCTCTTTCAGGGCCCTAGTTTTACACACCAGTGGCCTGGTGGGGAAAGTCGCAAACAAAAAAACAAAAAACTAACCTCAGCATGCTGGGATTGGTGCCTCTGTAGGCACAGCGCACGTCACTTCTGGCGCCAACGACACTATGTGGAGCAGAACAATGCCACCTACTAGCACGCAGGGGTACTGCTTCCGAACAATTTTCATATCCATTCTGATGCCTGGGGAGAATTCTAAGGTAAGGAATCTAATATAGTCTCTAACAGATAAGGTGTTACCGAATGTAAGTAACCTATTCTACAGCCTCTGTGTTTTTTGCAGCCCTGGTGCTCCTTCTGCCCTATGGCTGCCCCCCTATGCTTAAGAGCACTACCGCTGTTGGGCAAATAAATTGTTTCTGTCGAAAAGGAAGGAAATGCCCTACCCTTCTCCACCCCTCTTGCTACACCTTGGAACTCCCTTGACTCCTTTTAGTTCTAAGTTCCTCAGGGGATATCGCCCTCTCTTGCCATATAGAGTCCTCTCCTCTCTCCACAGTCCACTCACCTTAACCTGCCTCACCCTCCATGATGAAGAAGTGGGTGGCCCCAGTCACTACTACTTCCTCCTGACTAGGAATTACCCACCGCTGGCATAAGCCTGGGGGCCCTCTACATCTCCCTTGATGTCTTTTTCTCCTTCTTTTAAACTGTTAGCAGGGTGGTCTCCAGTCCGCTTTACCCACTCGGCATCTCAGGAAACTGGCAGATTGTGCTGACGCTGCCTGAAACGTCACGGAAAGAGATCAACACCGTTGCTTGCTTGCCTCTACCTAGGACCGCCGCTGTCTCCCTACAAACTGTAATACAGTGAGCTTGAAGCCACAGGTATCTCTGGAGCAGCACCACAGGTGCGCATTTAGACCCGTCAAAGCGTTTTGATCTCTGTCAATCCGCCTGTGCCGTTCGTGCTCCCAGTATCAGAGCTGGCTTGGTGGAGAGAAGCTAGCACCAGAGGAGCTCGCTCACGACCAGCCCAGTTAGCTAGCTGCCATGTGTCAAAACACTCACTCACTCACTCTCTCTCTCTCTCTCTATCTCTATCTCTCACTCTCATATCAAGGTTTAGGCACTGTTTTTCTCTTGTTCTTTCAACTGTGTCAAATAACAGCTAACATAACTAGGCACTGGTAGACATCTGCATTTATTTTTCTTTATGTACGGAGATTACATGACGATATTCGCTGTTCTAAATTCCATTAATTTTGTCAGTAATTGATTGTAGTTAATACATGTCCCATATGCCTTGCCTTTTTATAGTATTTCATATAGATTACTCAACACATTTCCTCCATGTCACCTTATTCAAGAGAACCCAATATGTAACCTACATTTTCATTAGTAATTTACTCCTGCTGAAGAAGTTCATAATGGAACCCACCGTAAGGTCTGAGACCTTAGCTAATACTGTAGGTAGAAACCACTTTCTCCAGTTTTCTTTTTATCCATTCACTTACCTTTTGTCACATTTTTTCAAATTGTACCTTTTTTTCTGGTTGGTCCATTATACAACATGTCTGCTGTTACTCTTTCTAGTTCTGTTAGCATTTGTTTTCTTAACAGAATGTTCCAAGCGAAGAAACAACATTCATCGAGAGGCTGTACTAAGACGCGCTAGTGTTGTTCAATCAAACGCATTTAACAGAATAGCCAAAACACTGCATTTCAAATCAAATACATATGCGTGTCAGACAATCACTCTACATGCTTGATGTAGTTGACAGACCATCATGATGAGTGTGTTGTGATGAAACTGACAGTTGTTCCTTATTCAGTTAAATGCAAACATGGGAAAGCTGCTAATGACTTGGGTCTGTTTTGCAGGTTCCAAGAAAGCTAAGCAGCATGTTGTGAGTAATGGCATGCATTATTTGTAATTTTAGAATGAATTTGTAACATCCTCATGCCACCAGGAGCCAGCTTTACATTACAGGCTTAGAGCAAGGGTGTGTAGAGTGGGTGTATAGGTTGAAGTTGAGTTGAAGATGGATCCTTAGGAATGCAACCTTTAGAACAGCCCAAGCATTGAAATGTATGTTCAAAAGGTCTTGCAGAAGAAGTGGGTCTTTGGTGCCTTTCCGGAACATTATAGGATTATCAGTTTTTTCCCCTAGAGTTTGACACTTAAATAGCCGGACTCTGCCTCCAAATCTTATCTTTCTGATGGATACATGTTTCCACGGATACCTTACTTTATGGATACTCAGTTCAGAGTTTAGACTGGTCCACAAAACTTTTCCCTACACTGACTCTCCAGTGGTTTCAGCTGTGACACTGACTCCATACAGAATGTTGTAGGCCATCTCCAGGTGACCCACACTTTTTGTCCTCCCACCCGATACCGCAGAGTTTGGTAATCCAGACAATGTCCTCAAAACCGAAGCCAAGCACCTCTCTTATGGCCCTTCTGGACAGAGAGACCTTGAAACTTGGTGTGTTGGGTCACAAACGTTTTGCCTTCAGCAGTCTGGCTCTACGCGAAGCTAATTCCGCCTTCTTTTTATGTCAGTTCCTTGTGGGAACTGGTGAAATTCACTCTTGTCAGCCAGCCCAAGCACATGATGAAGTCATTCTCTGACCTGGTGAGTATTGGTGTCTTTATGAATGTGATAGCAGTTGTGGCAGCTTTGCTGCAGAGTTATGGACTCCCAGATGCGTGTGCAGGAACATCTCCAGTATACTGACTCTTCTCCGACACTTTGTCTTCATCATCAATATCCTAAAGTATCATCTTATTTCCACATGCAGGTCTTATGTCTTTTAAGCACCAACAGAAGGCATGAGGCCTAACACCAGAAGGTGTATGATAGCTCTCCAGTTATGGTTTTAGGTGGCAACATAAAGGGAGCTTCTTGGCTTAGGTGCAGATTTTCCACTCCTCACATCAGGATGTCCACTGGTGGATAGACTCCTCCATCCTCCTAAGGAGTTGCCCATTCAACAGTCTGCAGGCTCAGACTATGGACACCTGCGCCCTGGGTAGAGGTGCTCATCTGGGTGACCTGACAGCACGGGCTCTGGCCTTTGTTGGAGCAGCACCAACACACAAATGTTTTTGAGCTGCAGGCATTCTGCCTTTCCCTGAAGTCATTTTTCCCCTCCATTTCAGTGAGCAACGATTGTTTCACAACGCCACCATCATAGCAACTGGTGGGCGGTGTGGGGTTGTGAACCGTGCAGTGGACAGCAATGAAAGACAAAAGAAAATAGAGCACTGGCATTTGGAACAAAAGATGCAAACTAGAAGCGGCTGCAACACATTAACAAGCATTGGCATAGCCAATAGGTCTCGCTTTTGGGACCTTATAAGTATTTAGTTATGCAGCACAATATCCTTGGTGCAACAACATCAACTGTTGCATGGGTAAAGGTTATATAAAGGTTATAAAGGTTATAAAAGGTATAAGGTCCCAAAAGCGAGACCTATTGGCTATGCCAATGCTTGTTTGTATGAGTGTTAGTGTGAATGAGATGGTTTGATGGTTGAGAGAGAAGTGTTGATGGTTGAGTGTGGAGTTATCTGTATACCTATCAATTGTATTTCGATTTTAGAGTTGTAATGTGGGTTACCTTGCTTCCAACATAGCTACAGATGAATACACTGGTAGAATCTGAAGCAATGTAAATGTAATCCACTGTTCAAGTATTAATTTACTGTTCAAGTGTTGAAACCAAATGTTCAAAATACTGTAAGGCCATTGTATACTTAAATGTGAGAGGCCTTGTTGGTATCCTGGTAACTCTTTGTTTATTTGCCGAAGTGTCAGATGTATGTGTAGACAATGATGAATTTCTTTGACAAACAATGAATAGTAGTAAAATTATAAAATATATTAAAAAATGCATAAAATATTTTTATACGAAAAAATAAAAAATAAAAATATATATTTTTGAATTGATTCTGTTGTATGACACTGATATTGGGGTGGTTGCTGCTAATGAGTCTCAGGAGGCCATATTAAAAAGCAATATAGGTCAGTTGAGAGGTCCTTCTTATATTTTTTGCAGTTTCCCCCTCCTCTCGGACCTGTTAGTAATTAGGGGGTACCTTTTCCTTTTGTGATTTTTACCCATTTTCAGTGTCATTTTAATTTTCTTCTCAGAGGCTTTCTTTCTCATAGTCCCAGCCCATTGCTTATCTTCTCTCTTCACTCACCTCCCTCTTGCTCAGCTGCCTCTTATCCTCTCCACTGTTCTCTCTCTGGTCTATTATTTCCCTTTCCAGTCTCCCTGTCTCTCTCCTCTTTCAATGACCTACTTTAATTTTCTCCTTATCTCCTTTAATTCTCTTTCCTCTGTGTCTTACACGAGCTCTCTTCTTGTGCTGTCCCTTTTGACATCTTCTCTTATCGTCTCTCTTTTCCCTTATTCTATCTGCCATTTTCTATCTCCCTCTTTTCTGTTGCCTATGGTCCCAGGTCCCCTTCCCTCGCCCGTGTCCGTTAATCTGCGTCAACGCTCTTTGTTTAACTGCCCCCCACTCACAGTTGTCTTCCCCTCTTTCCCCTTTGTGAATGACTTTCTCTCCTCTACATCCATCTCCCCCTCTTTCCGTTATTTCCTCTCTGTCAAAATGGTGAGCTGCTGGCCTTTCTCAAGGTGACCGCTTCTCTCCACTCACAACCTCCTCTTGCCCTCTCAGTGCAGGCCTCTCTCTCCCTTGGCCCTGTGTATGCACCCCCCTCATCACCCGTGCTCTCCGGGCATATCTCCAATTCTTAGGTCTGTCGGCAGAGGCGAGCTGGGTGTGGGGGGCGGGATTTCCGCCGCCTCCACCCCCAGTAATTTGGTCCACTTGCCTCTCAGCTGCCCGCCTTGTAAGTATGTGCTTTAAGACCTCCTCCCCCTCTTCAGAACGGCGAGGCTGGCTCCGCACCTCCCTCTCCACCGAGCCCCCGCTTTGCCTTCCTCGCGGCGTCCATTTTCCCGCAGCCCTCGTCCCTATTCCTGGCACATAAAACAAACACATCCAGTTAATCATTTCGATAACCACTGCCCTGCTGTTTATTCCTGCGCCCCGAACTCCCAGCCGGGCCCGATTGATGTGTGACACAGCTCCAGCCGTGGGAAGGCCGGATCCGAGCAGCGCCGCGCACGCACAGCATCCTTCACCGGCTCTGAAGCCAGGCCCGAGCACAGAGGAGGGGGCACCGAGGACGGGGGCGAGCAACAGAATACAAGCGGAGGAGGAGGAGAGGGAAGGCACTAGCAAAGCAAACAAGCCGCTGCAGCGTTGTCAAGGAAAAAAAGAAAGCACGCGAGTGGTGCGCTTGCAAGCAGCAGGCGTGACCACACGCTCGTGCACCATGGCCTTTTGCTTGCGGGTAACCGCAGGGAAAAGGCCATGACGCACGAGCGTGTGGTCAGCTTTCTGAAACCCCTAACATAAAGTCTTGCCAGAGCAGCGCTTGCGCGCTACTCGAGGCTCGACCTAAAAACCATCTAAGGCTCATGGACCAGCAGAAAAAGCGGCAGCGACAGCAGCAGTTAATGTGCAATGCATAGGAGACTCTGGAAGCATTCAGCACGATTCTGAGGCAGTCTGAAACCTCACAAGACACTAAACGAATGGAATCCAAGAGTACTCCAGTGACCTTGCATGAATTCATGTGATAAGGACAGAACTGATATGAACTGCCACATGAACTACTTTGATATTGAGTTGTACTGATGAGTTGATCGCTGTGGGTAGTTTGATCATTTTGGGAGTGGGTTGGCTTACTGATGACAAATAGACGGGCATCGTCCAACTCCGGCTCCGGCGCAGACACGGGACAGACGCCCCATGACTGAGCCAGTGCCTTATTCCTATGATAGGCCTGGATTGTGAGACAAATGGGAGGGGTCAGCAGACCCTTATGGATACCAGTTAGCGGAGTCTGAGGACAACTGGTATGAGGATCTGGCAGGAGTTGCCCCTTCCAAACCGTTAATCCCATTCAATGAAGCCATTACTGGTGGGCTACTAGGCACCTGGATGTGGGCCCCTTGCTCGCTGTGCCACTGGATTCAAGCTAGCCTGGCTGATGAGGGGTAATAACCCCGAAACCAGTCCCAGGATTCTTGTTTCCGGTCCAGGGAGGACCTAGCCTGGCAGTTCGGGCTGGACTGTTCCCATGAAGAGCAGGGTCAAGACTGATTTGCATATGGCTGGTATTGCAGGGATTCTGCACATACACAGAACTATGCGCAGGAATACGGGACCTCAGTGTATAGGGGCGATGCCTTCCTACCGCCTCAGTACCCACAATCCCAGGACCGACTAGCTATAGTGTCTCACTCGCTCTCCTAAACAATCACGAAGATGCAAATGATTGGACACCACAGAACACAACACTCCCGGATCTCTCAGGAATCGTGGTAACAAGACACACCTTTTCGCTCACTCACTTGTACATGTCCACAGTATGTATATGTGTATGTATATATATATATATATATATATATATATATATATATATATATACACACACACACACACGTTTATTTCGGGCACAGCCCATAAAACACAAGCAGTAAAACAGGCAGTTAAAAATCATAAAAACATCATTATAAAATTACTCTGTTAAAAACAAGTAAGAATCCATTTTGTGTTAACAACAAAAGTAGAGGGACTGCACCTAGAGGGATACAATGATCGTGTGGCAAGGGGATCAGATATAATATTGGGCAAATGCAATGTTCCCCAATCTGAGAACTTCATATATTTACAATAAAGGGAATATTCATAGTACATTAACAATATTAATATTTATCAAGCTCTTTCATACAGTAGAATTAACAAGCATTGGCATAGCCAGTAGGTCTCGCCTTTGGGACCTTATAAGTGTTTAGCCATGCAACA
Organism: Calotriton arnoldi; assembly: GCA_963921515.1. Lineage (NCBI taxonomy): Eukaryota > Metazoa > Chordata > Amphibia > Caudata > Salamandridae > Calotriton > Calotriton arnoldi. The sequence goes on along the minus strand of CAWUFW010000044.1, from coordinate 443,727 downwards.
GTTGCATAACTAAATACTTATAAGGTCCCAAAAGCGAGACCTATTGGCTACACCATTATAATCGCGGCACCCGCGTTTTACTTTAACATTAAAAGTAAAGCGCTTTAACATTAAAAGTAAAGCGCGGGTGCCGTGATTATAGCAAAAGTAAAGAAATAGAAAAATAATCTATTTCTTTACTTTTGCTATAATCGTGGCACTTGCGCTTTACTTTTAATGTTAAAAGTAAAGCGCCGGTGCCACGATTATAGCAAAAGTAAAGAAATAGATTATTTTTCTATTTCTTTACTTTTGCTATAATCGCGGCACCCGCGCTTTACTTTTAATGTTAAAGCGCTTTACTTTTAATGTTAAAGTAAAGCGCGGGTGCCGCGATTATAGCAAAAGTAAAGAAATAGAAAAATAATCTATTTCTTTACTTCAAAGCCGTGAAAGTGATCGGGATCGCGATGCACTTAATGACCCGTGACGCGCGTGCACGCTCACGTGAACGCAAGCTGGTCGCCAGTGCTGTTTGCACTTCCAAAACCCGCTTACTAAAACTCTCGCCAGAGCAGTGCATGCGCTGGCTCAGGCGAGACCTAAAAATGACCTTCCTCCTTAGGATCCAAGCAATGTATAGATATTGGGAAACCGCAAAAGCTAAAAGTTCACTTGTGTCGCTCTTGAACAGTCTCTCCGCTTCCCAATAGTGCCTAATGCCCATACTATTACATACTGCAAGCAACCATTTTTTCGGGGTATTCTATAATAGGGGCAGAATAACAGAAAATGGGATTCTGTTTCCACTATGTTTGGACAGTTTGGACAAAAATTAGTCTTAGGAGAGACATTTGTCCATTTAATAGTGTGAGATCTTAGGGGCAGAACCCCACACCTATATTGAACATACAAGCTTTTCAGTTGATGCGAGTATATCCTGTTCATATAAGGTTCTAACCGTGGTAGGCTTTTATGATTGAGAAACTTGCCTGTGACGGTATTTGTTTCATACGCTTCCCACGTTTGGGCTATGATTGCCTCCCAGTAGCACTGTTTGATTCTTACAGTATCACCTTTTACTATTTGTTCTGGGGCTGTCCATAAATTGCTCAAACCAATTCTATATGATAATTCTTGTATGTGTTTGAGCCAAGCTGTTCGTACTTTGCTATCGAGGGCAAGAAGGTCTTTCACGCACTCTATAAGATGACAATTCTTGTGTGGACCATAATCTAGCCCAATACAGCAAGGGTTTTAGGACAGCTATTAGATGGATGGGATTGAGGGCCAAATCTAGGCGTAAAGGTATTACAGGGGAACTTTGGGGAAGTTTAAAGAGTGTTTTTATAAACCTATTTTCAGTTTTGGTTAGTCTGTCTGCGTCTGCATACCCCCAGATCTCGGCTCCATATAATGCTGACACGACAGCCGTAGCCTTGTATATAGCCATGACCGGTGCAATCGGTCCTCCAGAAACGGCCTTATAGCATCTAGCTATGGCGAAAGCTTTCTGATGTAGTGTGGTTTTGCTTTTTTCCATCTGTGGGGCCCATGCTTGGGTGTTACTTAGCCTAACCCCAAGGTAGTCAAAATGTTCGACTACCTCTAGGGGGAGGCCCTCTACAGTCACAATACCTCTACACCTCTTGTGGGGGTTAATTAACATAACTTTAGATTTGGAGGGGTTCAATTCTAAACCTCTTTCCCCACAAAAGGTGACAAAAGCGTTCAGTTGAGATTGAAGGCCCATAGGTGTACGGGAGATCAGCAGAGTATCGTCTGCGAACATTAATATTGGAGATGGTATACCCGCCACTCTAGGGGCATCATGTTTACATAACTTCAACCTCATTGTTGCACCATTTATAAATGAGCTAAACAATGTTGGGGCTAGGACGCATCCCTGTCTCACCCCTTTCCTGATCTCTATCTTCTCTGTCGTATCCCCAGCTGTGTTCCACCTCACCCTTGCATATGTATTCTCGTGGACAAGCCTAAGTATCCTTAGTAGATCTGGAGGGATACCATAGCCTTCCAGTACCTCCCACATTGTGTTTCTGGGGACCAGGTCAAGTGCCGCTCTTAGGTCAATAAAAGCGACATATAGGTGATCACGCAACAAGGTGATGTATTTCCAGGTTATCACCTTGAAGCGGAGGACCTGGTCCAAAGTGCTAATTTTCGTTCTAAAACCTGCTTGGGAATCTTCCAGGATATTATTTTGCTGCATCCACTCGTTCAATCTGAATAAAACCTGTCTACAAAAGATTTTTGGGGAGTTGTCAATAAGGCTTATCGGTCTATAATTCGATGCGATGGATCTCTCACCTTTCTTAAAGATTGGTATAATAACCGCACCCTGCCATGACGGGGGGATCCTATTACTGTTTATTATGCTGTTAGATAAAGCATTCAGATAGGGGACCCAGATGGCAGGTTCTGAGAGATAAAGGTCTCCTGGGATGCCATCCAATCCAGGAGCCTTGCCCCTTTCTGTTAGCATTAATGCTTTGTGTGTTTCAGTTAGAGTGAATATGAGGCTCACTTGCATAGCTGGGGTGCAGGATGGAGTAATCAAACTAGATGGTTTGGCACCACTAGCCTCTTCTATGGGAGTGACCTCTTGGCTATTACTATGCTGCTGGCAATCGTAAAGAGCACTAAAGTGGGTGACCCAGGTGTCGGGCGTGATAGCAGATTCTAAATGTGTACTATTGTTAGAATTCCCAGTTACTCATTTCCAAACGTTTTTTGGGTCTCCCTTCTCTAGGGCCTCAGATAACATGAGCCATTGGGCCTCATCCCATTCCCTTTTGGTTTTGGCTAGGGTATTTTTATATTCGTGCCTAGTCTTTATTATTTCAGGTCTAAAACCCTTTTTAATAGCACACAAGAGTTGGAACTTTCCTACGCGGCAGGTCTAGTTATACCAGGTAGGCATTTTCCTTTTAGATACTCCTCTTATCTGTTCCCTCATGAAACATGGTTTTAGGCTGTCCATGAGTTCACAGTGTAGAGTAATGAAATGGGTATTATAGGTATTATTTGGGTTTATTTGAGACATTTTGGTAACGAAAAGGTTATATATGAGTGCCATCGCTTTTTCATCTCCCACCATTTCTGTCCACTTGATATTTCTCAGGTTATTTGATGTTGTAATTAATGCGGTGGGGACAACTGCCTTCAGTTGTAAATCTTTAAAGCCCGTCATATAAAAAGATGCACTTAGTGCCTGGTGGTCGCTATCGGGCCTGTGAATCACTTGCATGTCATGTAAATCTGGCCAGAGGTCATTATCCAATAATATGTGGTCGATCCTTGATCTGCTAAGGCCTCTACTAAAAGTAAATGAGGGGGGACAGTCAGACCTGGTATTACCATTTACTAGTCTTAGTCCATGGTCAATAATGAGATCGATAATTTGAGTGCCCACCTTTGTTGTTTTAGTGATTTTCTTGTAATTGCGAGTGGATAATATTTCCTGGGGTCTAGATTCTACAGATGTGGGGATGCAGGTGTTAATGTCACCCGCCACGATTTTTAAGGTTTTTTGAGAAATCTGCCCCAGGAAGGCGTCAAGCCTACTTACGATCGAAGATTGCAAGTTTGAGGGTACAGACCTAATGTAAACATTCACTAATGTTATATGTCTGGGTCCTGACCAGCTTTTAATAGTGATTTGCAGGGCAAGTAGGTCTTTGGATTTAGTTGAAAGCATTTTAACCGTTGGAAACAAGTCGATTCTTAGCCATATTAGGAGTCCACCTGAGGGGCGCCCTGCCAATGATGGAACTGCTTTTTCAGTGAAAGCAATAAAGCCTGGGCGATATACAGATTCTGTCGCCCAGGTTTCTTGCGGTAAAACAATATGGTGGGAATCGATAAATGAACCCCACTCCGGGTCAGATAGTTTAGACTTAATGCCTGCAACAAGGGGAGAGGAGTTGGCCTAACGGCTAGGGCGGTCGACCTTGAATCTGGGGAACCGGGTTCGAGTCTCGGCAATGGCGCTGAACATCCTGGGATTCTGGGCAAATCACTTAATCTCCCCGTGCCTAACAAAAATGAATGTGTACTCATGTAATGCAACTGGTGCTATGTAAAGCGCTCTGATACCCGATTCGGGTCAAGTTCGCGCTATATAAAACTCTGGACAATAGTCTTAGGTGACTATCCTCCACTACTCCTATGGGAGCCATAACAGGCTTCAAAGAAACTACCTGAGTTGTCACTAGGTCCTCTTTCTTGTTATCAGTAGATGTTGTCCTAGGCATTGAAGGCCCAACAATATCTGGCACAGCATAGTTTAAAGGCCCTCCAACCACCCGTGGTTTACTGTGGGGTGCTGTTTGGAGGTAAAGGTAGTGAGTCAATCAATGTCTGAGGTGTTAGAGAGACTAACAGTTTCTTTACGATTAGATCTTAATGTGGTAAGAGGGCGATAATGGTGAGTTTTGACAGGTAGATCCGGTACATAGGAAGGGGGTCTTATTTTTAGGGTTGTCCACAGTAAGAATTGAACGAGACACAAATATAGTTTAAAATGTTTATTTTAACTATCGTGCTCTAAAACGCGCAGTATACGAGCCACAACCAGAAGCAAAATGCATAAAATCAATACAGTTAGCATTGCAGCAAGGCCATATATCATAAAGGGAGATTACATCATATAAAGACAGTGGATAAAGGACTATAAGGCCTAACCACCCTCCCCTTGGCAAGAAGAAGTATTATTATATAATACAAGATCTCTCTGCTTTGTCAGCAGACCCCATACCTTAGTGCCTAGATGGTATATCTACATCATATGAACCGCATGGCTCTTCTCCCTGGAAAGATCCCTCTCCAAGTGTATCTTAAACAAACATTCATCCCCCTAATATCAAAGCACGAGTTTGCAGCAGCAGCTGTGCTAGCGTGTTTTGTCTAGGTGCTAGGGACTGACCAGAACAGAATAACAAGAGGCATTGTTTATCGGCCTTGCTTACAGTGTTCAGACTAAACTCCAGGAACCAGCAGAGAACGCACAAAGCAGACGGTTCTCATGTGAAAGGCATAAACAGAATCTTGCAAAAATAAAGTCTTGTAGTCGCGTGCGCAAAAGCAGCATCATGGCAGCTGGGCTCATGCTAACTTATCGATGTTGACAATGTCCCTATCGGCCATACGACACCCTCCCCTTGGCCAGATCGTTGCAAATAGAAAAAATCCAAACGGAGTGCAAAGATGAGCAGAGTCAAAATACGCTTGCAAAAAGGGCCAAATCGGGATGTGACCAAAAGCCTAGTTTAAAATGATATTAAGGCGAGTCCGGATAACTTATCAAAGTATGTGAACCCAAGAATGCAATTCGTTCCAAAAGGTCATCCCTATCGTTCGTAGCAAAAAGGGATGCCATCCAGTTGAGGAGATCAAAGGAACACACATGCTCCTCATGCCCCGATGCTTCCAATAGCCCATTCGGGCAACTTGTGTGATACTTGATGAAACTTCGTTGCAAGAGGCGCTGTGCAGCCTCACAGGTATTCCATGCAGCCAAAACTCCAAGTGCAGCCGCAAGCATCAAACGGCCCTCCCCAGAACAGGCCTGGTCATGAGCCAGTAATGGACCCACCAACAGGTCAAAATCTAGGTCAGCGCCGTATGCATTGGAGAGGCATAAATCCAAGGCCCAATGGAAAGGGCACAGTCGGCAATAGAACACAGGTTGCACGCAAGTAAAGTAGGCGAGGCGAAAAGTAAGTCCATAACTTACGCCAAGCGTCGCCAATGGCAAGCATCCAAAAAGTTGTTGCATTCGGTCAAGGTACTGTTGCAAGTGGCCGGGGCTGTGCAGTACAAGATGGGCAGCCATTGCGTAACAGGAGCAGAAGGACCAGCACGCCCCCGCCAGCACGAGGATCAGTGGAAAACCTCTGAACGTGCTGGAAAAAATAGAATGGATAAAGGCTGGTATTACTCCAAAAATCGTCTGCAAAGAGGACACAAGGCCAGATCCCACAAGTTAAAAAAAATTAGCAACGCCTTCAGTGTCAGACGTATTACATATTTGGTGTATTAATTCTCCAAAATGAAGTGGGAGATTGGTGTTCAGTAGTGAGTGTATCTCACTCGCGGTTCTCGCCACCTGCAATTCGAAGGTCTCTCGAGCTGATGTGAGAGCCACTTCTTGTTGAAACAATAGCGCTTTGAGCCTGCTTAGTTTATTGAAATCTGTTTTCGAAGTTGGAATGGAAGGCCAAAGCGAACTATCTACAACCCCATGCGTGGATGGAAAAAGGACATTGCTGCAACAAGTAACACATTACGAAACCGTTACTATTTACGGGATGCCGGCCCGTAAGCCACAGCACTCGTGGTTATTCAAAATAAGATAACTTCCATTTGAAAGCAATGTGAGCGCAGGAATAATTGCCGGGACTGGCGTACCTTTTAAAAAACAAGCCAGATTAGGGGCTGAAACGTTACAAGCGCCGTGCAATTTAACTTGTTTGCATACTAGGGAATGTCCTAATGTGGAATCGCACTCCTCCCCTGTTAGGAAAACCTCCCTATCAGCGCGCTGACATCTGTAGGTGAAAGGCAAGGACCATAATTCATGAATAAAAGCACTACCCAAGGGCTCAAAACGGCCAACCGGGAAGTGTTTCATGCAAGATGTGAACTGAAAACGCGAGAATGGTAGAGAAATAACGCCATGTATTAGCCACACAGCTGAATCAGTTTTGGCTACAGAAAAAGCTAACTATTCTAACTGTTCTATATGTAACAGCGTGTAGGTTGTATCTTTCATAGACATAAACTTCTGTTTATCAGTCAAATTAAAGGGCAAAAATAATGCAGAAGCATTCAAATAATCCCAAGGAACTTTTCCCTTCTTGAGTGTCTGCAACGACAATGCAAATTGCATTACAGATCACAATTGGTTTTGACCATGGTACAACATAGAAACATCATTTTGAACAATATCAATAACTGAAGAAACAATATTAGCCAAGGTGTAAATACGGGAAGACAATGTACTGATGCTATTGTCAACTACTGCAAGAACTTTTTCCAAATTAGCTTGGTCAATTTGGCGCAGACGCACCGCAGCTTCCATCTGCGATAGCTTCCATAATTCATTGTATGCCTCATAGATGAATTGTTTAGATCTAGGTGATTTAGGACCCAAAATAAAATCAACCAAATTGATATCACTCGACAAAAGGGACAGGTGTTGTTTTACTGACGACAGTGTCGAGTGGCCTAACCATTGCTGACACAATTTCCCCACCGAATACGTGGTGACTGAATGAGAATGCGGGAAACATGGATCAGGTCTAGTCTGTGGGAAACCTGTCATTGCATTAAGAAAACGCAGTTGACATGCATTGGAATTGGTGGGCCACAACAACCACTCTAAGGGGTCCACGTCAGACATTTATACTGCCATTTATAAATAGGGCCTGCAGGACATCGAGGGAATGATTTGTGTGTTTACGCCACATATCATACTCAGCCAATGAAGGAATGGACGGAAGATTCAACATTTTGTCTGTAGCCAAACCAAAACAAGTAGTCTGCTGCACCGTGTCATTTAAAAACAAAACTCGAGTCAGACTTAGACACGCACGATGCAGAGCTTCAGTACCTTGGACCTGCCAATTTTGAGTGCCCCAAATGAATTTTAAATCAATGGTATCTTTCTAGTGTTCGTAACCATATAAGACTAAATCGGTTCTAAAGGATTTAGAATAAATCAATTTTGTGTGAGTTAACATGAATTTAGCCTGATATGGCATTTTTAACTTATAGAAATAGGACTCAGGATAGGACGCATTGTAATCGGAAAAGTATGTGAACTTATCCTGGCGAGTTTTAGAACTCCCCTTTAAGGGAGCCGGACAATGTTCCCATTGGGTGAAATCAAAAACAGGTCGTAACGAGTTTGATTTATGCAAAAAATGATGGCCATAGTATTGGTAACAATAAATCAGCATAATTGGCTGAATTCAAATACAAATCTTCAGCATCAAATGCAGCATAATATTTCAAATCAGAAAACAATTAATGTACTGCCTGAACATCCCAGTTGTCCGAATGTATGTTTTGTGTTACCACATCTCCTAGTGAAACGGGAAACATGTATGGTATGTTCAGGACCTCCGTCGGACCATGGACATTGAATGCAACTTTATCCCAAACGATCCCATCAGCAACAGGAAAGGCCGAAATGTTCACGAGGGCTTGATCACGTTTCATGATATGGGACGATGTATGTGGAGCCAGAATTCCATCAACCAACTTCACAGCAGAGCGTTCTGGCAAATAATGACCATTGATTAGCAGGAAAAACACTGTCACAAAACCAATCCACATGAAAAGGAAGATAAGTATGCACACCAGCCAGATGTATGTCCAGGGTGGAACCAGGTAAGTCTTTTTGAACCAGGTTATGAAAAGAAATGTACGCGTTGGTGGAGCCGACGCAGATAAGGACGAAGAAGATGAATCGTAGGAGAAACTTGTACAATCCACGTAGTAACCGCTTGCTCCCAAGCGTAACAATGGAGGCTGTGCCGCATCAGACGGATGATGTATAGAACTTTCAGGAACATCGAGAATGTCAATTTCAACCTCTCGAGGGGGGGAATCATACTCGACGTCTGCATTGGAGGAAGATGAAGGGACAATAGGCAAAAAGTCAATAGATGTTTCCAACTCCTCCTCCACAACGCAGGCACTAGTCAAAGAAGCTGGAGCCATCGGATTCAGCTAAACATCTTGGCGTGGAATACTGGAAGTCAGACTATTCAGTATTGGCCATATGGTGTATCTTGACATTGTCAATTGAAATAAATCTGTTTTCCTTGCAACCAGGCAAAGGAGGTAAAATTACTGTTCGAGTACCCTTTAATCCAAGAACTGGGACCGGTGCACGAAAAGAGGGACCAAATTCTTTTTTGTTCTCCAGCTTTTCTTGTACCAGATCTCCATCCTTTGGAAGCCAGCTGGCAACAGGAATCAGCACCGCATTGTCAGTGGAAGAGGGTAAATGAACTCTTGTCAGCGTGTCACGAGTCTTTTGTAGTTCCTATAACATAGTAGAGTGGTTATCTACGTCAAATGTTGCGGCAGCCGCCAAAACGTCTAGACCATCAAGGTCTGGCACAAACATTTTAATGCCAAAGAGCATTTCGTATGGGGTCCGCCCACCCAGAGATCTTCTCAGGAGATTATTAAGTGCATGTTGAACCCCATACAAATGAGTCAGCCAGTACCGAAGACTCTAGCTGTCAAAGATTGCTTTTAGTCACGGTTCATTCGCTCCACTATAGAATTGCCCTCAGGCCTGCATGGAGACGAAAACTGAACCGGCACACCCAGAGACCTCATTGCGTCCTTGTACGCCTTAGAGACAAACGCTGGACCTTGGTCAGAATGGAAGGTGCCACAGGCAAAAGTCTCGACAAAGTCTCGCAAATCTCTAATGACATTTCGAGCGTCAGCACTGCGTTGTGGCCAAACCCAAAGGAATCTAGTGCACTAATCCACTGCAGCTAAAATATGTTTATATGCAGTATCAGAAGTCAAAGGACCGCAGTGATCAAGATAAATACAGCCAAAAGTTTGATTTGAAATATACAGCTGTTTGTGGTGGACGTGTAACTGTAGATGGTTTAATCTGCTGACAGATGTCACAGGATAGTACATGAGGACGGGTTTGTCTGTATAAACCACGCTACCAATAACGTTGCTGTAAGATAGAAACAGTCGCAGAAACTCCGACATGTGCAGAAGCCATGCATTCATGCGTGGCTATGATCAAAGGAAGTCTGCGGTCCTCATTGGTAATCAGCTGATCCCCCAACGGACGGTATCATAGCAAAAGGGACTTGTTCGGGTGACAAATGATAAGAATACCACGGAGAGTAACCTTGTGGGAAAACTGTTCCATCCTTCGTAGCAGCTATCGCGGCCAGAATATCATTATAAATCTTAGTCATGGACCTAGTAACTGCTGCAACTGAACATGTGGCTACTGCAGATTTGGCTGCCTCATCAGCCTAAGAATTGCCAACAGCATGTGTTCCCACACGCTGATGGCCAAGAGTATGAATAACTTGTGTGAGCGGCAAACGTTCTTTAAGTTCTGCCACCAGAACCCAAAGCATTTTATGCTTTATTGCGCTACCTTTAGAGTCTCGATAATCGTTCTGAGACCAAAAGAATAAATTATTGAAAGCTTGTACACAGTAGTAGGAATCGCACACAAGAGTGTTCACCTTAGGATCTGCGAATTCTAGAGCTAAAATCAGAGCGCGCAGCTCCACCAATTGTGCCATACAGTCTTGTGCTTGCGTGTGTTCTATGGAAGACTTAAACTCACCATTCACAATTGAGCCAGCCACAATAGCGCAAGCCGCTGAATAAGCATGTTTAGACCCGATGGCCAGTTGTGCCGAGCCGTCGGTATAAATGATACATTTGTACTGATCCAAGGGAAGTAATGACAGCGGAGGAGGATGAACATGTTCGTATTGTAAAAACTCCTGTGTCTGTAATGAGGGATCCAAAAATAAACGTGACATCAGCCGATGTCAAAGAACTAGCCCATTGTATCCAACGGGGATGCAAAGCTTTAGAATTCGGTACACTCGCCTTTGTCACTGCTTCTAAAGCCGGTATAGGCGAAACCATAAGAATGCGTTTCCCCTGCGCCAGAGATCGTTCCTTCAGAATCGCCATCTGGACCGCTGTCAATATTTTTTCAACAGTAGAAGATTGCATTTCCGCCGATGTGTACAAATGTGATTTGTAAACTATTGGGACTGTGTCACCTTCATTGAACGTCAAGTAAGTGAAACCTACTGTCCCTGGCACAATTCTTATGACCAAGTTCGTAGAATTATCACGTGTTTTCAAGAAGTTGGTTGCAAGCAGATCAGACTGCAAAGATTGAAGAATAGAGGTATGTTCCGGAAGCCAGCTGGCAGATGAAAAAGAAGGTTGTATCAACGCATACAGTGGTTTGATACGCTGGGCATAATCAGTTATGTAAGTCCTCCCGAAATTTAAAAATCCCAGCACAGATTGTAGTTTTTTCAATGTAGACGGAGGTTGCAATTGTGCACACTTCTCCATAAAGTGGGGGGGCCAACCCCCTACCTTCATTATTGAGCTCATAGCCCAAAAAGAGTACAGCCAAACAGGCGGTGTGACTTGGCAAAATCAAATTTGTATCCCAAGTCGGCAAAAGAGTCTGATGCGATCCACACGGTCAAGGTGTGTGATCAATTTGTCATCCGTCAGATAAATGTCATCGACGTATGAGAACGCATCAGGGTCTATGTCGTGTAACAGAGACACAACACGGGCAGCAAAGGCCCCGGGGCTGCTTTTATTGCCCATAGGCAAACGTGTCAATCTTTTCCGATTGCCAATCGCTGTAAATGCGGTTAAGTCATTGCTCTCAGGAGTCAAATTGTGACTATAAAATCCATTGGATATATCCAGGGTTGTCTTGTATTTTTTATGAACAAACAACGAAAAAAGGGTCCGAGGGAAATTTATAGACCTTAAACGGATTAAATCCCCTATTCCATTAATCACAAAAACATCCATATAATCCGTGGTCTCTTCTGCTAACTGTTTATCCCAATATATGAATCATTAATATAGAGTACTGTGCTCAATATTTTAAACTTGAGTGTCACTAAAAAGAATATAGATAGTTATAAGATGAAATAACCCTTCAGGATTATTGGAATCCCATCACACACCGAAGTGAGCATTTATCATCATTTGGGTTCCCAGCCAACCTTCCATCTATCCTCTTGATCATCGAGGAATACTGGATAGATTGTCTCCTTTCTTAGGTCTTTCAGAAGAAAAGGAGAACATAAAGAAGGTTAGAGATTGTATCTGACCCCAGAATAATCTCCAGTAGAAAGAGTGCAGTGCAAGAAATAGAGTACGTGATTAAAATAGGATTTGCAAAAGAAAAAGAACTTGATCTTCACACCAATATCTAATGCAATCCTAATTAAAACCAGTGAAAAAGAGGGGGAATATTATAGCAGTTCAAACAAATTACTGCTTCAAAACGGTCGACATGTTTCAGCCAATTGGACATCCGGTCCACGGCTTTCTTCAGGACCTCACCATAAATTTATTTGCTACTGCATTGCTCCAAAAAGTGAGAAAATGAAAACATAGTTTATACATACATACAGGTTGGATTTGATACAACCTCTGATATCTTATACTGATCCTCTGTATCTACCAGATGTGTAGGACATCTCTAAAGCACAAAGGATAACATTAGTAGTGACAACATAATCAAATAATTCACATCACTAAGTCAGCTCATAGATCAAAAAATATATATATATATCTAATATATAGACACAAATTCTCACCCGTAGAATACGAGGACTTGGCCTCACCTCACCCGGCACCAACTCCAGTCAGAGAGGCCCCGCTCTACCAGGCATAGACCCAGAACCCAAAATGAAAAAAGGGGGGAAGGTTTTATTTAGAACATGCTTGGTATATCGCCATATGTCATAGTCACATGGATCACATAATTTCTCTTACATTATATGTCTGAGAAAGTGTATCTTATAAGTATACACATTGAGTAAAAACCATTATCGCTCAATGGCACGCTCAGGAAAGAACATATTGATGTGCAGCCATCATACACAATCTCACTCGTAACTGCGCTTTATACTGTCATATAGGGTGGACTTTCACAAAAACTCCACCTCTATAAATCAATACTAAATTGCATGGGGCCAATTTGAAACCCGTTTTAAATGATGTTAAAAATCTTCGCTGTTTTTTATCTAGCTGCCACTTTTGACACACAAGTGATCGCACATATTCCACTTCTGCTCGTATCTAAGGCAGGAACCGCTAAAACGGTAAAATCAAATTGCGTTTCTATTCGGGTCTATGGCAAATGCAATCGTCATGCATAGTTAACTACATATGCTTATACTAATTGAACCTTGCCCCTCTGTAACTTGCAAAAAATAATCTAACCAGAAATTACTGGACGGATAACTTAAAGATCAAGTGAAGGGAACTCTCACGATCTTCTTGAGCCTATCAACAGTTCACTTATCGCCATGCATCCTTACATAAACGATCAAAGACTCTCAAACTGCACTGCGACTAAGTCTTAACAAAGGATTTCTTAGTCAAGCCTTACCTGTCCGTCGTTGCCTCGTGCCCCGACTGAGCTAGGAATGGAGGTAACGAGACCAGGACAACCAAGGCTCTTTTATATTGTGCTCGTCTCGCAGGTGAAATGTGTTGATGTTAATGTGTCGCGATTCGATCGCATCATGCAGGACTACACATTTACGTCAACGTTGATGGGAACTATATTTTTTTCGTCAGCGCATTTGCATTTATAGGCTACACATTTTGATCACGTCATGCAAGACTACACATTTGCGTCAGCGCAGATGGGAAATGTAGTTTTATAGTTTTCTACAATTCATTCGGCGTCACTTCTCCATCCTAACAATATGAACAACTAATGATCTATTTAATCTTGTGATCCTGCTCATGCAAAGACACAATGGACCAAGTTAACGATCATTTAGCAGTGGCATAGGTTGCCTAAGCGGCGTGATGTGCCTCGTCACTATGGACTACAACATGACGTCACTTGCCTAGGAAGTGGTAGTTCTAAGCTTCTTACCTTCCTTATGAATATCAGATTCGGTGCAAAGAACAATACAATGATAAGTTATCATTAAAATAACTAAACTGTTCAATCAATGTCAAGGAACTGGATTTACTCCCAATCAGCATAAATAGCACAATCGTTAAGTTTATCTGTATTAATCCAAACATTTTATTTGACATGGAACCACTCTCAAATATGATATAGTATATTGTGTAGTTGCACTTGTTTAACCACAAAAGCTAGTCCATATGTCTCTTATATGTTACTGACATCTTTATCTATGTAGCGAAACCCAAGGTATCGCGTCATTCAAGCCCAATGTGTCACTAGAAAGTTTGTATACCCATTTCTGCTCTTGTAGAAATAGAAAGTTGGATACATCACTAATATGTGAAGGAATATAAGGTTTTTCTAGTACTGTCCAGACAAAATCTTCTGCGTTATGAGCTTGATCAACAAAGTGTCTTGTTAACTTGGTTGTTGTTTTCTTACATCTGAACGTACTTTTATGGTCCAACATACGCAACTTCACTTTCCGAGTGGTCATTCCCACGTATTGGGACTTGCATGGACAAGTAATCAAATATATTAGATTTTCACTATTACAGTTAGTGAAGCTTTTTGAATCCATGGTCTATTAGTCCCAATATCTATGGATTTCGATTGTTTCGTTTGAGGGCAGATGGCACAGGACCCACAAGGAAAATGTCCTTGTACTGCGGGAAGATCCCACAATGTGCCAACCACACGTTGTATCCGGCCCGCTGGTCGAGTATGGACTAATTTGTCTCGCAGATTTGTACCTCTTTTCAGCGAGAACAGTGGCAGGGGTATTTTGTCTGTACAGCTATTCAAAATTTGCCAATGTTTTCTGACACATTTTTGTATGCCATTCGTCAAAGAGCTGAAAGTATTAACAAACGTGAGGCGACCTAGAGGCGGTTTTTCCACTGGAGGTTCAAGTAGTGCCTCTCGATTATTATTGGAGGCTCGCTTCTGTGCTAGTTTAATTAATTTTTGGGGATATTTCTTTTCTTTTAGTTGTGCCACTAAGCTTTCTGAATGCTCTCTATATTTATCCATTGTGGAACAGTTCCTCCGAATTCGGAGGAACTGGCCATATGGCAAATTTTCTCGCAGAGATTTGGGATGTTGGCTATCAAAGCGTAGCAAGGAATTCCGGGCCATTGGTTTCCGATATAATTCACTCTCTAGACCAGTTGGAGTCGTGAAAATTGACAGATCCAAAAATGCTATTCTGTTTTTATCTACTTCAACTGTAAATTTAAGGAAATCATTCCTTATATTTAACCATTCTTGAAATTTCATTATGGAATCAAGATTGCCTCGCCATACCACCAGCACGTCATCAATATAACGCTTCCATAAGTGAATTGACTCGAAAAAAGGATTGTTCAAAGTAAGAACATGCTGTTGTTCAAATGAGTGGACATATAAATTCGCCAGACTTGGCGCAAAAACACTGCCCATACTGGTCCCAGAGACCTGCAAGTAGATGGTATCTTCAAATTTGAAAAAATTGTCTTTCATAGCTAATTGGGCACATGACATTATAAAATGGACCGGTGTTATGGAGTCCACACCTGTATCCATTAGTATCGTAGAGATAGTGTCCAGAGTTTCATCTTGCGGAATTGACGTATATAAAGATTCGACATCGAAGGAGACTAAATAGTCCTGCTCCGTGTCAAATTCAACTGTTGGTAGTAAGCGTAACACATCTTTCTTTTTTTATGAACAATGTTATTCACTAACGCAGAGCTGTGAGTGTTCTGCGCTGCAAAGGTGCGAACATGGCTATTCAAATAGTGGTAATCCAACACAATACGATACGAACCGTCCGGCTTTGATATCGGAAAAAGAGGATTATTCATGGGTTCAATCACACCCTGATTTTCCAATCACACCCTGATTTTCCAATTGTGACAAAATATCACTAACAGAAGCCTTAGCCTCACGTCTGATTGGATATTGGGGTTGAGGTTGTGGGCTAGATCGTAAAGGTATCTCACGTGCCGGTGAATCTCTATCCCAGCCCACCTGATTACGATACACCGCCGGAGCCAAGGCTAATGCCCACTCTGACGCGTAAGCCTGTTTAGCCTCTTCAGAGACATAACGGGAAAAACTCTGAAGTATCACGTCCTCTCCTGTGGAAGAGGCTAGAACAAATGGTGGAGGCCAATCCGCCTCCACCAACAAAATGTCATATGAGGAAGTAAGGTTTTCCCAAAAAGACGCATTAATTGTGCGCTGTATATCACCCTCAATCTGGAGGACTTTTCATAAAGTCTATCTGGGGGCGCAACTCGCGTATCTGCTGTTTCCACTGTAATGAAAGTATCAGTTGCTCTCGCTGCCAGACAATGACGGAGTGCCTCCCGTACTATGATAACTACCGCCTCGCTGTTGAGGAGTGTGATTGCCCATGTCCAATCTAGGAGTAGGGTTCTCACCGTCTGAGGCATACTTCGCTGTCAAAGAGGCAACTTTCTTCTTTTGATATGGGGGTCTAAAAAGAGGCAGTCCCTCCGGTTTGGCTTTCACGTCAAACTGGCATGGCGGATCACGTCTCTGCTGAGCGGCCTCGCCCTGTCTGCGATCCTGGCGCTCTCCACCACCAATTTGAGAATCCGATGTGTCCTGTAAAGAACAAGGAGAGCGCTGATCAGGAACTTGAAACCTCTTAGGTGTCTTAATTTTCGAGCGGTCACGCTAATCATATCTACGCTCATAAGCTTCAGGTGTCGGTGAACCAGCACGCGAACCTTGCTTCTGTTGCTGCTGCCGCTGATTCTTATTCCAGTTCTTTTTAGGAAAGACTGGACGCCCATCTTTTTCAGGTTGGGCTTTTTGTTGAGCTTGTGTAAAAGGCTTAACTCCCAGACTATTTCGCCCTAAGGTTTTATATGCCTTAGCGATAACCTTTGGCAATTCACGTTGCTTGTCTGCGTCAGCAACTGTTTCTAAGCACTGACTCACCTGTAAGCTAACAGCCTCTCCCTTTACGTTAGCAAGGATCATATCGCACACAATATCAAACACCCCCACAAACGCATTCCCAACTCTGCCCCATGTTCGTAGTAGTAGTAGTCTTTATTCGAATGCATAAAAACACATCCATAAAAGCAAAACATACATTAAAACAACATTATGAAGTACGTCTCCAAGGGTATACATGACCTACTATAATCAGTTAAAAATACATAAAAGATTTAAAATACCATTTATATTGGCCTTTTATAATTATGTACAAATCCTTATCCGCTCTGTATACAGGTTTAATGGGAGACATGCCTGGCCATATGTTATAAAGTGCCTATGTGCTGAAAAGGAAAAAAATTATGACTATAAAGATGTTATATTGCACAGCCCTAAATGCCACCAAAACTTCATATAAAAACATTTAAAATTTGATACAGCACGGTCTGATCAGATTGTTAAGACCATGTTCTTTCTGATATAAAAAGCCGCCCATAAAAATGACACCATTCTACAGCATATTTCTAAAGAAGGTAGAGTTTGCAGGAATAAGTAAGTGGGCCTGCATTGAGTAAAGCCATGCTGTTTTAATATTGGGGCGATGTATCTTTTCCGTGGGCTAGTGTAAAACTTGCAAAGAAGAACCACATGCAATGTATTCTGGGACAGCCGATTATCACAAGGGCAGTGGATCAAATTTACTGCCCAATCATTCGTCTTTGGAAAGGTGACTAATCAATGGAAAATATCCAATCTCAGACGGGTTAAAACAAATCTATGTCTAGCATGCAAGACAGATTTAAGATAAGGTTGCATATTAAACATAGTTATAATTAATTGGTTCCTTAGTACACTCGGTTTCGTTACTTCGAGTGTTCATCTTAGAGTCTCTAAGTGCCTCAAGGTTCTCTCTCTCAGACTTTTTTTGCTAATGGTACGTAGGGTTTCAGGTCTCTCATAGTATTCACTACATCCCATGTCTTTGTACATACGTTGAACATATGCTAACCATAAAATTTCTTTATGCTGACTCAATTTCAGGCAGTCCCTAATGATTGCTTGGTTCAGTACTGTGTACTCCGAAGTCCAGATTTTGTGGCAGAGGATCCTGAACCCTTTTAAGGACAGACGGCAGAACGGTCATGGAGGGGGTGCCGAAACACAGTGAATATACCGCTGCAAACACTTTTCCCCAAGTGGTACAGCCAGCCAATTCTGGAAAAAGGCATTTAGGTAAGCTAATGGTCAAAATCCTGTGCTTCTCCACTGGAGTGGTATTCAGAAAAACAGCTTCAAGTTGCTCAAACTTTTCTGCTAGCCAATAAGGGAGATCATCCTTATTCTGAGGACGTTTACCCATCACGGAATTAATCATGAGGGGACTAATAACCAGACCACCGTGCCCCGGTGGTTGTGCAGCAACTCCAGGTTGTGCCATCTGTATGTTGCGCAACATAAACTGTATCGCAGCTATATATATATATATATATATATATATATATTATCTACTGGCGGTCGCCAGTAGATAGTTATAGTTAGGACCTATTTTCCATAGGAAATCCGCGACATTCTATTTGAAATAACTCTCTTGCCGGTTGACGAATCTTCGCGAAATTTTCAAACTTTATGGCCCGCTCCGCTCCTACCCTGAAAGTCTCGGGGTGATTCATCAAGCGGGGGCCGAGAAAAAAGGGGGGTCCCAAAACGTGTTTTCCCCATTCATTTTCCCATAGGAAACTTTAGACACGGTTACAGCCCGAACTGCTGAACGGAATTACACCAAATTTGGCAAAGAGGTAGTTCTTGGTTCAGAAAGAACCCTTTTGTTAAATGGTGTAAATCCGTTCAGTAGTTGCTGAGAAAATCAAAAGTAAAAACACATATATATCTGGGCGGAGCCTAACCACACGTCATCGTGAGATCTGATTGGCTGTCAGCACTTCATCCTGGAATTGCTGGCAGCCATCTTGAGACCAATATACATGATAGTACCCCATTGAAATGCCTTGTAGTGAATCAAAGATTTTGAGGGTTACCAAAAGGAGAACTATTAAGGGTGATAACAGACTTTAGTTACATTAGAATTCATTTGTTGATGGTACCATACTAATTTCAGGAATTGTGGTGTGTTCTAAGGTGATTTTACCCTGTGAAAAACCTTCTGCTGGGATACCATGAATCATGTTTGAGAGAAACTATTTTCACATGCTTGTCCCATACAGTTTTGGAAGGTGCTCCAGAAGCTAAAATGAGAGCATATTTTCTGTAAATTCACATTATCTTTCTCAGTCATGTGAGAATGAAGTCTGACATTCTCAGTAAAACATGTACATCCAACAAGGGCAGAGACTGTCAGTTGATTCCTTTGTGTTCTACTGCAGCTTCCCAGAGTGTTCTAAAGAACAACTAGAGTGCTAATAGCCTTACTTATGACAAAAGTATGGCACGCCTGAAGCCATCTTGATTGGAATAAACTGGTAACACTTAAAACATTTAATTTAAAAAGGAACAAAATGATGGGGTTCATTTTGTCATAGAAATTATGGTTAGTGCTATAGAAAGAAAAATTAGGACATGTTTCAAGTGAGATCTCAAATATCTTCCTGTTATATTTCAACAGGAGCAGCCCGTCAGTTGATGCCTTTGTGTTCTACTGCAGCTTCCCAGAGTGTTCTAAAGAACAACTAGAGTGCTAACAGCCTTACTTATGACAAAAGTATGGCACACCGGAAGCCATCTTGATTGGAATAAACCGTTAATACTTAAAACATTTAATTTAAAAAGGAACAAAATGAGGGGGTTCTTTTTTAAATAGAAATTATGGTTAGTGCTGCAGAAAGAAAAATGAGGGCATGTTTTAAGTGAGATCTCAAATCCTCTTCTATTTCATTAGAAAATTCTGACATGCAGACTGAAACAATCACTTTCAATACCAGCAGCAGACTTCCAGTTAACTCCCTGGTGAGCAGTAGCTTTAGTACAGTGATCTAATGAGCAACTAGAGTGCTAACATTCTGAATTTATGGCAAATGTGAGACACATCTGAATGCCTTCTTGATGGAATCAAAGTAAAAAACTGAAAGCATTTCCTACTGAGGAGACTGCAGTAAATGAGGAAATTAGGAAACTTCATAACAAAGAAGTCTTCCAAGATGGCCACCAGAGAAAAAAGAGCCCAAATGTAGCACAAATATTACCCAGATGTAGCCCACATATAGCCCAATGACAAAAGTGTGCAAAACACTTTTTATTTTTAGTTTTTTGCAGTTTTATGTAGTGCAGACTGGTCAGGTATTGGAGCGTTGCATCTTAAAACATGACCCCCTACACTACAAAAACACTACTGCACTACTCTAAACCCTAAAACACTACCCCAGCACGACTCCCTACACTACACAAGCACCACTGCACTATCCTAAACCCTAAAACACTACCCCCAGCATGACCCCCTACACTACACAAACACCACTGCACTACCCTAAACCCTAAAACACTACCCCCAGCACGATCCCCTACACTACCCAAACACCACTGCACTAACCTAAATCCTAAAACAATACCCCCAGCACGACCCCCTACACTACCCAAACACCACTGCACTACCCTAAAACATGACCCCCTACACTACACAAACACCACTGCACTACCCTAAAACACTACCCCCAGCACGACCCCCTACACTACACAAGCACCACTGCACTACCCTAAACCCTAAAACACTACCCCAAGAACGACCCCCTACACTGCCCGAACACCACTGCACTGCCCTAAACCTTGAAACACCAGCCCCTGCACGACCCCCTACACTGTTCGAACACCACTGCACTGCCCTAAACCCTGAAACACCACCCCCAGCACGACCCCCTACACTGCCCGAACACCACTGCACTGCCCTAAACCCTGAAACACCACCCCTTCACGACCCCCTACACTGCCCGAACACCACTGCACTGCCCTAAACCCTGAAACACCACCCCCAGCACGGCCCCCTACACTGCCCAAACACCACTGCACTGCCCTAAACCCTGAAACACCAGCCCCAGCATGACCCCCTACACTGCCCGAACACCACTGCACTAAACCGTGAAACACTAGCCCCAGCACGACCCCCTACACTGCCAGAACACCATTGCACTGCCCTAAACCCTGAAACACCAGCCCCAGCACAACCCCCTACACTGCCCAAACACTACTGCACTGCCCTAAACCCTGAAACACCACCCCGTGCACGACCCCCTACACTGCCCGAACACCACTGCACTGCCCTAAACCCTGAAACACCACCCCCAGCACGACACCCTACACTGCCCGAACACCACTGCACTGCCCTAAACCCTGAAACACCATTCCCCCTGCATGACCCCCTACACTGCCCAAACACTACTGCACTGCCCTAAACCCTGAAACACCATCCCCAGCACGACCCCCTACACTGCACGAACACCCCTGCACTAAACCCTGAAACACTAACCCCAGCAAGACCCCCTACACTGCCCGAACACCACTGCCCTAAACCACCACCCCCAGCAAGACCCCCTACACTGCCCGAACACCACTGCACTACCCTAAACCCTACAACACTACCCCCAGCACGACCCCCTACACTACACAAGCACCACTGCACTACCCTAAACCCTAAAACACTACCCCCAGAACGACCCCCTACACTGCCCGAACACCACTGCACTGCCCTAAACCTTGAAACACCAGCCCCTGCACGACCCCCTACACTGTTCGAACACCACTGCACTGCCCTAAACCCTGAAACACCACCCCCAGCACGACCCCCTACACTGCCGAACACCACTGCACTGCCCTAAACCCTGAAACACCACCCCCTTCATGACCACCTACACTGCCCGAACACCACTGCACTGCCCTAAACCCTGAAACACCACCCCCAGCACGACCCCCTACACTGCCCAAACACCACTGCACTGCCCTAAACCCTGAAACACTATCCCCAGCAAGACCCCCTACACTGCCCAAACACCACTCCACTGCCCTAAACCCTGAAACATCACCCCCAGCAAGACCCCCTACACTGCCCGAACACCACTGCTCTAAACCCTGAAACACCACCCCCAGCACGACCCCCTACACTGCCCGAACACCACTGCACTGCCCTAAACCCTGAAACACAAGCCCCAGCACGACCCCCTACACTGCCCGAACACCACTGCACTACCCTAAACCCATAAACACCACCCCCAGCACGACCCCCTATACTGCCTGAGTACCACTGCACTGCCCTAAACCCTGAAACACCAGCCCCAGCACGACCACCTACACTGCACGAACACCACTGCACTGCCCTAAACCCTGAAACACCAGCCCCAGCATGACCCCCTACACTGCCCGAACACCACTGCACTGCCCTAAACCGTGAAACACTAGCCCCAGCACGACCCTCTACACTGCCAGAACACCATTGCACTGGCCTAAACCCTGAAACACCAGCCCCAGCACAACCCCCTACACTGCCCGAACACCACTGCACTGCCCTAAACCCTGAAACACCACCCCCAGCACGACCCCCTACACTGCCCGAACACCACTGCACTGCCCTAAACCCTGAAACACCACCCCCAGCACGACAACCTACACTGCCCGAACACCACTGCACTGCCCTAAACCCTGAAACACCAGCCCCAGCACGACCCCCTACATTGCCCGAACACCACTGCACTGCCCTAAACCCTGAAACACCACCCCCTGCTTGACCCACTACACTGCCCGAACACCACTGCACTGCCCTAAACCCTGAAACACCATTCCCCCTGCACGACCCCCTACTCTGCCCGAACACTACTGCACTGGCCTAAACCCTGAAACACCATCCCCAGCAAGGCCCCCCTACACTGCACGAACACCCCTGCACTGCCCTAAACCCTGAAACACTACCCCCAGCAAGACCCCCTACACTGCCCGAACACCACTGCCCTAAACCCTGAAACACCACCCCCAGCAAGACCCCCTACACTGCCCGAACACCACTGCACTGCCCTAAACCTTGAAACACCACCCCCAGCACGACCCCCTACACTGCCTGAACACCACTGCACTGCCCTAAACCCTGAAACACCACCCCTGCACGACCCCTACACTGCCCGAACACCACTGCACTGCCCTAAACCCTGAAACACCACCCCCAGCACGACCCCCTACACTGCCCGAACACCACTGCACTGCCCTAAACCCTGAAACACCACCCCCAGCACGACCCCCTACACTGCCCGAACACCACTGCACTGCCCTAAACCCTGAAACACCACCCCCAGCACGACCGCCTACACTGCCTGAAAACCACTGCATTGCCCTAAACCCTGAAACACCAGCCCCAGCACGACCCCCTACACTGCCCGAACACCACTGCACTGCCCTAAACCGTCAAACACCAGCCCCAGCACGAACCCCTACACTGCCCGAACACCACTGCACTACCCTAAACCCTGAAACACCAGCCCCAGCAAGACCCCCTACACTGCCCGAACACCACTGCACTGCCCTAAACCCTGAAACACCAGCCCCAGCAAGACCCCCTACACTGCCCGAACACCACTGCACTGCCCTAAACCCTGAAACACCACCCCCAGCACGACCCCCTACATTGCCCGAACACCACTGCACTGCCCTAAACCCTGAAACACCACCCCCTGCTTGACCCACTACACTGCCCGAACACCACTGCACTGCCCTAAACCCTGAAACACCATTCCCCTGCACGACCCCCTACTCTGCCCGAACACTACTGCACTGGCCTAAACCCTGAAACACCATCCCCAGCAAGGCCCCCTACACTGCACCGAACACCCCTGCACTGCCCTAAACCCTGAAACACTACCCCCAGCAAGACCCCCTACACTGCCCGAACACCACTGCACTGCCCTAAACCCTGAAACATCACCCCCAGCAAGACCCCTACACTGCCCGAACACGACTGCCCTAAACCCTGAAACACCACCCCCAGCAAGACCCCTACACTGCCCGAACACCACTGCACTGCCCTAAACCTTGAAACACCACCCCCAGCACGACCCCTACACTGCCTGAACACCATTGCACTGCCCTAAACCCTGAAACACCACCCCCTGCACGACCCCCTACACTGCCCGAACACCACTGCACTGCCCTAAACCCTGAAACACCACCCCCAGCACGACCCCCTACACTGCCCGAACGCCACTGCACTGCCCTAAACCCTGAAACACCACCCCCAGCACGACCCCTACACTGCCCGAATACCACTGCACTGCCCTAAACCCTGAAACACCACCCCCAGCACGACCGCCTACACTGCCTGAAAACCACTGCATTGCCCTAAACCCTGAAACACCAGCCCCAGCACGACCCCCTACACTGCCCGAACACCACTGCACTGCCCTAAACCGTCAAACACCAGCCCCAGCACGAACCCCTACACTGCCCGAACACCACTGCACTACCCTAAACCCTGAAACACCAGCCCCAGCAAGACCCCCTACACTGCCCGAACACCACTGCACTGCCCTAAACCCTGAAACACCAGCCCCAGCAAGACCCCCTACACTGCCCGAACACCACTGCACTGCCCTAAACCCTGAAACACCACCCCCAGCAAGACCCCCTACACTGCCCGAACACCACTGCGCTGCCCTAAACGCTGAAACATCAGCCCCAGCAAGACCCCCTACACTGCGCGAACACCATTGCACTGCCCTAAACCCTGAAACACCACCCCCAGCAAGACCCCCTACACTGCCCGAACACCACTGCACTGCCCAAAACCCTGAAACACCACCCCCAGCACGACACCCTACACTGCCCGAACACCACTGCACTGCCCTAAACCCTGAAACACCACCCCCAGCACGACCCCTACACTGCCCGAACACCACTGCACTGCCCTAAACCCTGAAACACCACCCCCTGCACGACCCCCTACACTGCCCGAACACCACTGCACTGCCCTAAACCCTAAAACTCTACCCCCAGCATGACCCCCTACACTGCCCGAACACCACTGCACTGCCCTAAACCCTGACTCACCACCCCCTGCACGACCCCCTACACTGCCCGAACACCACTACACTGCCCTAAACCCAGAAACACCACCCCCAGCACGACCCCCTACACTGCCCAAACACCACTGCACTGCCCTAAACCCTGAAACACCACCCCCAGCACGACCCCCTTCACTGCCCAAACACCACTGCACTGCCCTAAACCCTGAAACACCAGCCCCTGCACGACCCCCTACACTGCCAGAACACCACTGCACTGCCCTAAACCCTGAAACACCACCCCCAGCACGACCCCCTACACTGCCTGAACACCACTGCCCTAAACCCTGAAACACCACCCCCAGCAAGACACCCTACACTGCCCGAATACCACTGCACTGCCCTAAAGCCTGAAACACCACCTACAACACAACCCCCTACACTGCCTGAACACCATTGCTCTGCCCTAAACCCTGAAACACTGCCCCCAGCAAGACCCCTACACTGCCCGAACACTTCTGCACTGCCCTAAACCCTGAAACATCACCCCCAGCAAGACCCCCTACACTGCCCTAAACCCTGAAACACCACCCCCAGCACGACCCCCTACACTGCTCGAACACCACTGCACTGCCCTAAACCCTGAAACACCAGCCCCAGCACGAACCCCTACACTGCCTGAACACCACTGCACTACCCTAAACCCAGAAACAATACCCCCAACACGACCCCCTACACTGCCCGAGCACCACTGCCTGCACTGCCCTAAACCCTGAAACACCAGCCCCAGCACGACCCCCTACACTGCCTGAACACTACTGCACTGCCCTAAAGCATGAAACACCATCCCCAGCACGACCCCCTACACTGCACGAACACCACTGCACTGCCCTAAACCCTGAAAAACTACCCCCAGCAAGACCCCCTACACTGCCCGAACACCACTGCACTGCCCTAAACCCTAAAACACCAGCCCCAGCACAACCCCCTACACTGCCCGAACACCACTGCACTGCCCTAAACCCTGAAACACCAGCCCCAGCACGACCCCTACACTGCCCGAACACCACTGCACTACCCTAAACCCATAAACACCACCCCCAGCACGACCCCCTACACTGCCTGAGCACCACTGCACTGCCCTAAACCCTGAAACACCAGCCCCAGCATGACCCCCTACACTGCCCGAACACCACTGCACTGCCCTAAACCCTGAAACACCAGCCCCAGCACGACCACCTACACTGCCAAAAACACCACTGCACTGCCCTAAACCCTGAAACACCAGCCCCAGCACGACCCCCTACACTGCCCGAACACCACTGCACTGCCCTAAACCCTGAAACACCACCCCGTGCACGACCCCCTACACTGCCCGAACACCACTGCACTGCCCTAAACCCTGAAACACCACCCCCAGCACGACACCCTACACTGCCCGAACACCACTGCACTGCCCTAAACCCTGAAACATCACCCCCAGCAAGACCCCCTACACTGCCCGAACACCACTGCCCTAAACCCTGAAACACCACCCCAGCAAGACCCCCTACACTGCCCGAACACCACTGCACTACCCTAAACCCTGACAACACTACCCCCAGAACGACCCCCTACACTGCCCGAACACCACTGCACTGCCCTAAACCTTGAAACACCACCCCCAGCAAGACCCCCTACACTGCCCGAACACCACTGCACTCTAAACCCTGAAACACCACCCCCAGCACGACCCCCTACACTGCCCGAACACCACTGCACTGCCCTAAACCCTGAAACACCACCCCCAGCACGACCCCCTACACTGCCCGAACACCACTGCTCTGCCCAAAACCCTGAAACGCAAGCCCCAGCACGACCCCCTACACTGCCCGAACACCACTGCACTGCCCTAAACCCTGAAACACCAGCCGCAGCACGACCCCCTACACTGCCCGAACACCACTGCACTACCCTAAACCCATAAACACCACCCCCAGCACGACCCCCTACACTGCCTGAGCACCACTGCACTGCCCTAAACCCTGAAACACCAGCCCCAGCATGACCCCTTACACTGCCCGAACACCACTGCACTGCCCTAAACCCTGAAACACCAGCCCCAGCACGACCACCTACACTGCACGAACACCACTGCACTGCCCTAAACCCTGAAACACCAGCCCCAGCATGACCCCCTACACTGCCCGAACACCACTGCACTGCCGTAAACCGTGAAACACTAGCCCCAGCACGACCCCCTACACTGCCAGAACACCATTGCACTGCCCTAAACCCTGAAACACCAGCCCCAGCACGACCCCCTACACTGCCCGAACACCACTGCACTGCCCTAAACCCTGAAACACCACCCGTGCATGACCCCCTACACTGCCCGAACACCACTGCACTGCCCTAAACCCTGAAACACCACCCCAGCACGACAACCTACACTGCCCGAACACCACTGCACTGCCCTAAACCCTGAAACATCACCCCCAGCAAGACCCCCTACACTGCCCGAACACCACTGCCCTAAACCCTGAAACACCACCCCCAGCAAGACCCCCTACACTGCCCGAACACCACTGCACTGCCCTAAACCCTGAAACACCAGCCCCAGCACGACCCCCTACATTGCCCGAACACCACTGCACTGCCCTAAACCCTGAAACACCACCCCCTGCATGACCCACTACACTGCCCGAACACCACTGCACTGCCCTAAACCCTGAAACACCATTCCCCTGCACGACCCCCTACTCTGCCCGAACACTACTGCACTGGCCTAAACCCTGAAACACCATCCCCAGCAAGGCCCCCTACACTGCACGAACACCCCTGCACTGCCCTAAACCCTGAAACACTACCCCCAGCAAGACCCCCTACACTGCCCAAACACCACTGCACTGCCCTAAACCCTGAAACATCACCCCCAGCAAGACCCCCTACACTGCCCGAACACCACTGCCCCTAAACCCTGAAACACCACCCCCAGCAAGACCCCCTACAGTGCCCGAACACCACTGCACTGCCCTAAACCCTGAAACACCAGCCCCAGCACGACCCCCTACATTGCCCGAACACCACTGCACTGCCCTAAACCCTGAAACACCACCCCCTGCATGACCCACTACACTGCCCGAACACCACTGCACTGCCCTAAACCCTGAAACACCACCCCTGCACGACCCCCTACACTGCCCGAACACCACTGCACTGCCCTAAACCCTGAAACACCACCCCCAGCACGACCCCCTACACTGCCCGAACACCACTGCACTGCCCTAAACCCTGAAACACCACCCCCAGCACGACCGCCTACATTGCCTGAAAACCACTGCACTGCCCTAAACCCTGAAACACCAGCCCCAGCACGACCCCCTACACTGCCCGAACACCACTGCACTGCCCTAAACCGTCAAACACCAGCCCCAGCACGACCCCCTACACTGCCCGAACACCACTGCACTACCCTAAACCCTGAAACACCAGCCCCAGCAAGACCCCCTACACTGCCCGAACACCACTGCACTGCCCTAAACCCTGAAACACCAGCCCCAGCAAGACCCCCTACACTGCCCGAACACCACTGCACTGCCCTAAACCCTGAAACACCACCCCCAGCAAGACCCCCTACACTGCCCGAACACCACTGCGCTGCCCTAAACGCTGAAACATCAGCCCCAGCAAGACCCCTACACTGCCCGAACACCACTGCACTGCCCTAAACCCTGAAACATCACCCCCAGCAAGACCCCCTACACTGCCCGAACACCACTGCACTAAACCCGGATACACCAGCCCCAGCAAGACCACCTACACTGCCCGAACACCACTGCACTGCCCAAAACCCTGAAACACCACCCCAGCACGACACCCTACACTGCCCGAACACCACTGCACTGCCCTAAACCCTGAAACACCACCCCCAGCACGACCCCTACACTGCCCGAACACCACTGCACTGCCCTAAACCCTGAAACACCACCCCCCTGCACGACCCCCTACACTCCCCGAACACCACTGCACTGCCCTAAACCCTAAAACTCTACCCCCAGCATGACCCCCTACACTGCCCGAACACCACTGCACTGCCCTAAACCCTGAATCACCACCCCCTGCACGACCCCCTACACTGCCCGAACACCACTACACTGCCCTAAACCCAGAAACACCACCCCCAGCACGACCCCCTACACTGCCCAAACACCACTGCACTGCCCTAAACCCTTAAACACCACCCCCAGCACGACCCCCTACACTGCCCGAACACCACTGCACTGCCGTAAACCCTGAAACACCAGCCCCTGCACAACCCCCTACACTGCCCGAACACCACTGCACTGCCCTAAAGCCTGAAACACCACCTCCAACACAACCCCCTACACTGCCTGAACACCATTGCTCTGCCCTAAACCCTGAAACACTGCCCCCAGCAAGACCCCCTACACTGCCCGAACACCACTGCACTGCCCTAAACCCTGAAACATCACCCCCAGCACGACCCCCTACACTGCCCAAACACCACTGCACTGCCCTAAACCCTGAAACACCACCCCCAGCACGACCCCCTTCACTGCCCAAACACCACTGCACTGCCCTAAACCCTGAAACACCAGCCCCTGCACGACCCCCTACACTGCCCAGAACACCACTGCACTGCCCTAAACCCTGAAACACCACCCCCAGCACGACCCCCTACACTGCCTGAACACCACTGCCCTAAACCCTGAAACACCACCCCCAGCAAGACACCCTACACTGCCCGAATACCACTGCACTGCCCTAAAGCCTGAAACACCACCTACAACACAACCCCCTACACTGCCTGAACACCATTGCTCTGCCCTAAACCCTGAAACACTGCCCCCAGCAAGACCCCCTACACTGCCCGAACACTTCTGCACTGCCCTAAACCCTGAAACATCACCCCCAGCAAGACCCCCTACACTGCCCTAAACCCTGAAACACCACCCCCAGCACGACCCCCTACACTGCTCGAACACCACTGCACTGCCCTAAACCCTGAAACACCAGCCCCAGCACGAACCCCTACACTGCCCGAACACCACTGCACTACCCTAAACCCAGAAACACTACCCCCAACACGACCCCCTACACTGCCCGAGCACCACTGCCTGCACTGCCCTAAACCCTGAAACACCAGCCCCAGCACGACCCCCTACACTGCCTGAACACTACTGCACTGCCCTAAAGCATGAAACACCATCCCCAGCACGACCCCCTACACTGCACGAACACCACTGCACTGCCCTAAACCCTGAAAAACTACCCCCAGCAAGACCCCCTACACTGCCCGAACACCACTGCACTGCCCTAAACCCTAAAACACCAGCCCCAGCACAACCCCCTACACTGCCCGAACACCACTGCACTGCCCTAAACCCTGAAACACCAGCCCCAGCACGACCCCTACACTGCCCGAACACCACTGCACTACCCTAAACCCATAAACACCACCCCCAGCACGACCCCCTACACTGCCTGAGCACCACTGCACTGCCCTAAACCCTGAAACACCAGCCCCAGCATGACCCCCTACACTGCCCGAACACCACTGCACTGCCCTAAACCCTGAAACACCAGCCCCAGCACGACCACCTACACTGCACAAACACCACTGCACTGCCCTAAACCCTGAAACACCAGCCCCAGCATGACCCCCTACACTGCCCGAACACCACTGCACTGCCCTAAACCCTGAAACACCACCCCGTGCACGACCCCCTACACTGCCCGAACACCACTGCACTGCCCTAAACCCTGAAACACCACCCCCAGCACGACACCCTACACTGCCCGAACACCACTGCACTGCCCTAAACCCTGAAACATCACCCCCAGCAAGACCCCCTACACTGCCCGAACACCACTGCCCTAAACCCTGAAACACCACCCCAGCAAGACCCCCTACACTGCCCGAACACCACTGCACTACCCTAAACCCTGACAACACTACCCCCAGCAACGACCCCTACACTGCCCGAACACCACTGCACTGCCCTAAACCTTGAAACACCACCCCCAGCAAGACCCCTACACTGCCCGAACACCACTGCCCTAAACCCTGAAACACCACCCCCAGCACGACCCCCGACACTGCCCGAACACCACTGCACTGCCCTAAACCCTGAAACACCACCCCCAGCACGACCCCCTACACTGCCCGAACACCACTGCTCTGCCCAAAACCCTGAAACGCAAGCCCCAGCACGACCCCCTACACTGCCCGAACACCACTGCACTGCCCTAAACCCTGAAACACCAGCCGCAGCACGACCCCCTACACTGCCCGAACACCACTGCACTACCCTAAACCCATAAACACCACCCCCAGCACGACCCCCTACACTGCCTGAGCACCACTGCACTGCCCTAAACCCTGAAACACCAGCCCCAGCATGACCCCTTACACTGCCCGAACACCACTGCACTGCCCTAAACCCTGAAACACCAGCCCCAGCACGACCACCTACACTGCACGAACACCACTGCACTGCCCTAAACCCTGAAACACCAGCCCCAGCATGACCCCCTACACTGCCCGAACACCACTGCACTGCCGTAAACCGTGAAACACTAGCCCCAGCACGACCCCCTACACTGCCAGAACACCATTGCACTGCCCTAAACCCTGAAACACCAGCCCCAGCACAACCCCCTACACTGCCCGAACACCACTGCACTGCCCTAAACCCTGAAACACCACCCGTGCATGACCCCCTACACTGCCCGAACACCACTGCACTGCCCTAAACCCTGAAACACCACCCCAGCACGACACCCTACACTGCCCGAACACCACTGCACTGCCCTAAACCCTGAAACATCACCCCCAGCAAGACCCCCTACACTGCCCGAACACCACTGCCCTAAACCCTGAAACACCACCCCCAGCAAGACCCCTACACTGCCCGAACACCACTGCACTGCCCTAAACCCTGAAACACCAGCCCCAGCACGACCCCCTACATTGCCCGAACACCACTGCACTGCCCTAAACCCTGAAACACCACCCCCTGCATGACCCACTACACTGCCCGAACACCACTGCACTGCCCTAAACCCTGAAACACCATTCCCCCTGCACGACCCCCTACTCTGCCCGAACACTACTGCACTGGCCTAAACCCTGAAACACCATCCCCAGCAAGGCCCCCTACACTGCACGAACACCCCTGCACTGCCCTAAACCCTGAAACACTACCCCCAGCAAGACCCCCTACACTGCCCAAACACCACTGCACTGCCCTAAACCCTGAAACATCACCCCCAGCAAGACCCCCTACACTGCCCGAACACCACTGCCCCTAAACCCTGAAACACCACCCCCAGCAAGACCCCCTACAGTGCCCGAACACCACTGCACTGCCCTAAACCCTGAAACACCAGCCCCAGCACGACCCCCTACATTGCCCGAACACCACTGCACTGCCCTAAACCCTGAAACACCACCCCTGCATGACCCACTACACTGCCCGAACACCACTGCACTGCCCTAAACCCTGAAACACCACCCCCTGCACGACCCCCTACACTGCCCGAACACCACTGCACTGCCCTAAACCCTGAAACACCACCCCCAGCACGACCCCCTACACTGCCCGAACACCACTGCACTGCCCTAAACCCTGAAACACCACCCCCAGCACGACCGCCTACATTGCCTGAACACCACTGCACTGCCCTAAACCCTGAAACACCAGCCCCAGCACGACCCCTACACTGCCCGAACACCACTGCACTGCCCTAAACCGTCAAACACCAGCCCCAGCACGACCCCCTACACTGCCCGAACACCACTGCACTACCCTAAACCCTGAAACACCAGCCCCAGCAAGACCCCCTACACTGCCCGAACACCACTGCACTGCCCTAAACCCTGAAACACCAGCCCCAGCAAGACCCCCTACACTGCCCGAACACCACTGCACTGCCCTAAACCCTGAAACACCACCCCCAGCAAGACCCCCTACACTGCCCGAACACCACTGCGCTGCCCTAAACGCTGAAACATCAGCCCCAGCAAGACCCCCTACACTGCCCGAACACCACTGCACTGCCCTAAACCCTGAAACATCACCCCCAGCAAGACCCCCTACACTGCCCGAACACCACTGCACTAAACCCGGATACACCAGCCCCAGCACGACCCCCTACACTGCCCGAACACCACTGCACTACCCTAAACCCTGAAACACCAGCCCCAGCAAGACCCCCTACACTGCCCGAACACCACTGCACTGCCCTAAACCCTGAAACACCAGCCCCAGCAAGACCCCCTACACTGCCCGAACACCACTGCACTACCCTAGACCCTGAAACACCACCCCCAGCAAGACCCCCTACACTGCCCGAACACCACTGCGCTGCCCTAAACGCTGAAACATCAGCCCCAACAAGACCCCCTACACTGCGCGAACACCACTGCACTGCCCTAAACCCTGAAACATCACCCCCAGCAAGACCCCCTACACTGCCCGAACACCACTGCACTGCCCTAAACCCTGAAACATCACCCCCAGCAAGACCCCCTACACTGCCCGAACACCACTGCACTAAACCCGGATACACCAGCCCCAGCAAGACCACCTACACTGCCCGAACACCACTGCACTGCCCAAAACCCTGAAACACCACCCCCAGCACGACACCCTACACTGCCCGAACACCACTGCACTGCCCTAAACCCTGAAACACCACCCCCAGCACAACCCCTACACTGCCCGAACACCACTGCACTGCCCTAAACCCTGAAACACCACCCCCTGCACGACCCCCTACACTCCCCGAACACCACTGCACTGCCCTAAACCCTAAAACTCTACCCCCAGCATGACCCCTACAC
The DNA here is from genome assembly GCA_963921515.1 of Calotriton arnoldi. Classification (NCBI taxonomy): domain Eukaryota; kingdom Metazoa; phylum Chordata; class Amphibia; order Caudata; family Salamandridae; genus Calotriton; species Calotriton arnoldi. The sequence continues at coordinate 410,222 of CAWUFW010000044.1, read as the reverse complement.
TGCCCGAACACCACTGAACTGCCCTAAACCCTGACTCACCACCCCCCTGCACGACCCCCTACACTGCCCGAACACCACTACACTGCCCTAAACCCAGAAACACCACCCCCAGCACGACCCCCTACACTGCCCAAACACCACTGCACTGCCCTAAACCCTGAAACACCACCCCCAGCACGACCCCCTACACTGCCCGAACACCACTGCACTGCCGTAAACCCTGAAACACCAGCCCCTGCACAACCCCCTACACTGCCCGAACACCACTGCACTGCCCTAAAGCCTGAAACACCACCTCCAACACAACCCCCTACACTGCCTGAACACCATTGCTCTGCCCTAAACCCTGAAACACTGCCCCCAGCAAGACCCCCTACACTGCCCGAACACCACTGCACTGCCCTAAACCCTGAAACATCACCCCCAGCAAGACCCCCTACACTGCCCGAACACCACTGCGCCCTAAACCCTGAAACACCACCCCCAGCACGACCCCTACACTGCTCGAACACCACTGCACTGCCCTAAACCCTGAAACACCACCCCCAGCACGACCCCCTACACTGCCCGAACACCACTGCTCTGCCCAAAACACTGAAACACCAGCCCCAGCACGACCCCCTACACTGCCCGAACACCACTGCACTGCCCTAAACCCTGAAACACCAGCCCCAGCACGAACCCCTACACTGCCCGAACACCACTGCACTACCCTAAACCCAGAAACACCACCCCCAGCACGACCCCTACACTGCCCGAGCACCACTGCCTGCACTGCCCTAAACCCTGAAACACCAGCCCCAGCACGACCCCCTACACTGCCTGAACACTACTGCACTGCCCTAAACCATGAAACACCATCCCCAGCACGACCCCCTACACTGCACGAACACCACTGCACTGCCCTAAACCCTGAAACACCAGCCCCAGCATGACCCCCTACACTGCCCGAATACCACTGCACTGCCCTAAACCCTGAAACACCAGCCCCAGCACGACCACCTACACTGCACGAACACCACTGCACTGCCCTAAACCCTGAAACACCAGCCCCAGCATGACCCCTACACTGCCCGAACACCACTGCACCCTAAACCGTGAAACACTAGCCCCAGCACGACCCCCTACACTGCCAGAACACCATTGCACTGCCCTAAACCCTGAAACACCAGCCCCAGCACAACCCCCTACACTGCCTGAACACCACTGCCCTAAACCCTGAAACACCACCCCGTGCACGACCCCCTACACTGCCCGAACACCACTGCACTGCCCTAAACCCTGAAACACCACCCCCAGCAAGACACCCTACACTGCCCGAACACCACTGCACTGCCTTAAACCCTGAAACATCACCCCCAGCAAGACCCCCTACACTGCCCGAACACCACTGCCCTAAACCCTGAAACACCACCCCCAGCAAGACCCCCTACACTGCCCGAACACCACTGCACTGCCCTAAACCCTGAAACACCAGCCCCAGCACGACCCCCTACATTGCCCGAACACCACTGCACTGCCCTAAACCCTGAAACACCACCCCCTGCATGACCCACTACACTGCCCGAACACCACTGCACTGCCCTAAACCCTGAAACACCATTCCCCCTGCACGACCCCCTACTCTGCCCGAACACCACTGCACTGCCCTAAACCCTGAAACACCAGCCCCAGCACGACCCCCTACACTGCCCGAACACCACTGCACTGCCCTAAACCCTGAAACATCTCCCCCAGCAAGACCCCCTACACTGCCCGAACACCACTGCCCTAAACCCTGAAACACCACCCCCAGCAAGACCCCCTACACTGCCCGAACACCACTGCACTGCCCTAAACCCTGAAACACCAGCCCCAGCACGACCCCCTACATTGCCCGAACACCACTGCACTGCCCTAAACCCTGAAACACCACCCCCTGCATGACCCACAACACTGCCCGAACACCACTGCACTGCCCTAAACCCTGTAACACCACCCCCAGCACGACCCCCTACACTGCCCGAACACCATTGCACTGCCCTAAACCCTGAAACACCACCCCTGCACGACCCCCTACACTGCCCGAACACTACTGCACTGCCCTAAACCCTGAAACACCGCCCCCAGCATGACCCCCTACACTGCACGAACACTACTGCACTGCCCTAAACCCTGAAACACTACCCCCAGCAAGATCCCCTACACTGCCCGAACACCACTGCACTGCCCTAAACCCTGAAACATCACCCCCAGCAAGACCCCCTACACTGCCCGAACACCACTGCCCTAAACCCTGAAACACCACCCCCAGCAAGACCCCCTACACTGCCCGAACAACACTGCAGTGCCCTAAACCCTAAAACACCACCCCCAGCACGACCCCCTACACTGCCCGAACACCACTGCTCTGCCCAAAACCCTGAAACACCACCCCCTGCACGACCCCCTACACTCCCCGAACACCACTGCACTGCCCTAAACCCTAAAACTCTACCCCCAGCATGACCCCCTACACTGCCCGAACACCACTGCACTGCCCTAAACCCTGAAACACCACCCCCAGCACGACCCCCTACACTGCCCGAACACCACTGCACTGCCCTAAACCCTGAAACACCACCCCCAGCACGACCGCCTACACTGCCTGAAAACCACTGCACTGCCCTAAACCCTGAAACACCAGCCCCAGCACGACCCCCTACACTGACCGAACACCACTGCACTGCCCTAAACCCTCAAACACCAGCCCCAGCACGACCCCCTACACTGCCCGAACACCACTGCACTACCCTAAACCTTGAAACACCAGCCCCAGCAAGACCCCCTACACTGCCCGAACACCACTGCACTGCCCTAAACCCTGAAACACCACACCCAGCTAGACCCCCTACACTGCCCGAACACCACTGCGCTGCCCTAAACGCTGAAACATCAGCCCCAGCAAAACCCCCTACACTGCGCGAACACCATTGCACTGCCCTAAACACTGAAACACCACCCCCAGCAAGGCCCCCTACACTGCCCGAACACCACTGCACTAAACCCGGAAACACCAGCCCCAGCAAGACCACCTACACTGCCCGAACACCACTGCACTGCCCAAAACCCTGAAACACCACCCCCAGCACGACACCCTACACTGCCCGAACACCACTGCACTGCCCTAAACCCTGAAACACCACCCCCAGCACGACCCATACACTGCCCGAGCACCACTGTACTGCCCTAAACCCTGAAACACCACCCCCCTGCAAGACCCCCTATACTGCCCGAACACCACTGCCCTAAACCCTAAAACTCTACCCCCAGCACGACCCCCTACACTGCCTGAACACCACTGCCCTAAACCCTGAAACACCACCCCCAGCAAGACCCCCTACACTGCCCGAATACCACTGCACTGCCCTAAAGCCTGAAACACCACCTCCAACACAACCCCCTACACTGCCTGAACACCATTGCTCTGCCCTAAACCCTGAAACACTGCCCCCAGCAAGACCCCTACACTGCCCGAACACCACTGCACTGCCCTAAACCCTGAAACATCACCCCCAGCAAGACCCCCTACACTGCCCGAACACCACTGCCCTAAACCCTGAAACACCACCCCCAGCACGACCGCCTACACTACTCGAACACCACTGCACTGCCCTAAACCCTGAAACACCACCCCCAGCACGACCCCCTACACTGCCCGAACACCACTGCTCTGCCCAAAACACAAACACCAGCCCCAGCATGAACCCCTACACTGCCCGAGCACAACTGCACTACCCTAAACCCAGAAACACCACCCCCAGCACGACCCCCTACACTGCCCGAGCACCACTGCCTGCACTGCCCTAAACCCTGAAACACCACCCCCAGCATGACCCCCTACACTGCCCGAACACCACTGCACTGCCCTAAACCCTGAAACACCAGCCCCAGCACGAACCCCTACACTGCCCGAACACAACTGCACTACCCTAAACCCAGAAACACCACCCCCAGCACGACCCCCTACACTGCCCGAGCACCACTGCCTGCACTGCCCTAAACCCTGAAACACCAGCCCCAGCACGACCCCCTACACTGCCTGAACACTACTGCACTGCCCTAAACCATGAAACACCATCCCCAGCACGACCCCCTACACTGCACGAACACCACTGCACTGCCCTAAACCCTGAAAAACTACCCCCAGCAAGACCCCCTACACTGCCCGAAAACCACTGCACTGCCCTAAACCCTGAAACATCACCCCCAGCAAGACCCCCTACACTGCCCGAACACCACTGCCCTAAACCCTGAAACACCACCCCCAGCAAGACCCCCTACACTGCCCGAACACCACTGCACTGCCCTAAACCCTGAAACACCAGCCCCAGCACGACCCCCTACACTGCCCGAACACCACTGCACTGCCCTAAACCCTGAAACACCACCCCGTGCATGACCCCCTACACTGCCCGAACACCACTGCACTGCCCTAAACCCTGAAACACCAGCCCCAGCACGACCCCCTACACTGCCCAAACACCACTGCACTGCCCTAAACCCTGAAACACAACCCCCAGCACGACCCCCTACACTACCCAAACACCACTGCACTACCCTAAACCCTAAAATACTCCCCCAGCACGACCCCCTACACTACCCGAACACAACTGCACTGCCCTAAACCCTCAAACACTCCCCCCAGCATGACCCCCTACACTACCCGAACACCACTGCACTGCCCTAAACCCTAAAACACTCCCCCAGCACGACCCCCTACACTGCCCAAACACCACTGCACCTAAACCCTAAAACACTCCCCCAGCATGACCCCCTACACTACCCAAACACCACTGCGCCCTAAACCCTAAAACACTCCCCCCAGCATGACCCCCTGCACGACCCAATCACAACTGCACTGCCCTAAACTCTGAAACACCACCCCCAGCAAGACCCCCTACACTGCCCGAATACCACTGCACTACCCTAAACCCTAAAACACGACCTCCTACACTACACAAAGACCACTGCACTACCCTAAACCCTAAAACACTACCCCCAGCACGACCCCCTACACTACACAAACACCACTGCACTACCCTAAACCCTAAAACACTACCCCCTACACTACACAAACACCACTGCACTACCCTAAACCCTAAAACAATACCCCCAGCACGAACCCCTACACTACCCAAACACCACTGCACTACCCTAAACCCTAAAACACTACCCCCAGCAGTACCCCCTACACTACCCAAACACCATTGCACTACCCTAAACCCTAAAACACTACCCCCAGCAGTACCCCCTACACTACCCAAACACCACTGCACTACCCTAAACCACTACCCCCAGCACGACCCCCTACACTACCCAAACACCACTGCACTACCCTAAACCCTAAAACACTACCCCCAGCACAACCCCCTACACTACCCAAACACCACTGTAATACCCTAAACCCTAAAACACTCCCCCAGCACGACTCCCTACACTATCCAAACACCACTGCACTACCCTAAACCCTAAATCTACCCCCAGCATGACCCCCTACACTACACAAACACCACTGCACTACCCTAAACCCTAAAACACTACCCCCAGCACGACCCCCTTCACTACCTAAACACAACTACACAATTTGTTACAGGCGTTGCAACGCAGGCCTGTGGTGCTTACTGGAAGTACTTGGTGGGCTAGTTGGGCCCCAGGGACCCTCAGGATTCAAGGTGACCTAATCCCCCAACTTAAAACGCGCCACGGGGCGCGTTTGCACAGTGGTGAAGGGAGGGGCGGGGCCTCAGATGACATGTACGCAAACACGCCCCTTGAATCCTGAGGGACCCTGGGGGCCAACTAGCCCACCAGGTACCTTCAGTAAGCACAACAGAGTTGCGTTGCAGAGAGGTGAAAAAGGTGCGTGGCCTCGGAACGCCTCTCTGCAACTCAGCTCTGTGGTCCTAACTGTAGGTACCTGGGGGCTAGTTGGGCCCCAGGGACCCTCAGGATTCAAGGGGACTTAATCCCGCAACTTAAAACGCGCCACGGGGCGCGTTTGCACACGCGTTTTAAGAGGTAGTTTTAATCCCCTGCCCTATTATGTACTAGGGATTTACAGAGGAGGTCATGCTAATCACAGGGGTACCCCAACGCATAGTGTTCCCTAGTGTATGTAGGTGTTTTCACTGTATTCTAAGTGTCTTTTAGCATAGCACTGACTCTGGTTAGTCAGAGTCAGTTACCACCAGTACCCGTCTGAAAAAGTTGTGGGCACAGGATGATTTTGCAACATGGCCTCTTTCTGCTCCTCTGTTGGTTCTTTCTGCACATCTTTTGCTTCTTCCTGCACTTTTCTTCGTCTTTGTGGACTTCTGTTGCTTCTTTCTGCATTTCTTTTGCTTCTTTCTGCGCGTTTTTTCTTCTTTCTTCACATGTCCTACCTCTGTAGGCATAGTTAGAAACTAGCATTTAAAAAACCTTTGAAATTCACTTAAAAAATCATAGGTTTCAGGCACGTTATAGTTAGAAATTAGCATTTAAAAAACCTTTGAAATTCACTGAAAAAAACATAGGTTTTAGGGACAGTTATAGTTAGTTGGACATTTCACTCGTACAAAACCATAGAAATTCCCCCATTATAGTTAGTTCAGCTAACTATAACTCGCGCCCCCGCAATGCACTGCTGATGACATCACTGATGACATCTCAAATGACATCACTGATGACATCATCCATGTGATAATTTCATGCATCTTCTCACACCCTAATATAGCTTTTGATACACCCACTCTAAATTACAGACTGCCATTCTCCAAACCATACACACTCCAATACCAATAACTACATACCCACTCACTGATTCTTAGGTCTACACACTCACACACACATCTACTCACTCACCCGTACAGTCACTCATACTTACAGTCACTCAGTACAGGACTATCATATGCACTCATACACCTATATAAACACTCACACACCTAGTCAGTCATGCAAAAAATTAATCACACACCCATTTACTCACCTATACAGTTATACACACACCAGCTCACTTACTCATACAAATACTAGCACATTCTTACGCTCTTATACAATAACTGATACAAGCACACACGCATCCATACAGCCACTCTCACAATCACACACTCTCACTTATAGCCATTTAAATACTCTAACACACACATATACTGCCTTTTACATATGTAGTTACTCGCACATGTACCACTGAGATATACATTCACTCACTAACATACCCATACACACACTCACCCACCCAAGCAGTCCATCACAGATGCACTCTTGAAATCATGCACCCAGTGAATCACCCTCTCACACATCTATGTACAGAGTCACACACCCCACCCACACAAACACTCAAGCAGCCATACAGATACTCAGAGAACCAATCAATAACCCATATAGACACTCATGTAGCTATTCGCAAATCCATGCATCCACTTACACACCAACAGACGGATACAGACATTCACACAGTTTAGTCACTAACCCATGCATTCAGTAAGATACGTTTAATCACTCACTTGTAGAGTCAGTCACGCACGTACTAAATCATCCATTCAGACACTTAAACACCCACTCATTCTTCAATACGCCTTTCCCTATATATATTAAACATATTTAAACTTTACAGAAACACACAGTCACTGGATGATGTCATCAGTGATTTCATTTGAGATGTCATCAGTGATGTCATCAGTGATGTCACTGACCATGTCATGAGTGATGTAATATGTGACGTCATCAGCAGTGCATTGCGGGGCGCGAGTTATAGTTAGCTGAACTAACTATAACGGGGGAATTTCTATGGTTTTGTACGAGTGAAATGTCCAACTAACTATAACTGTCCCTAAAACCTATGGTTTTTTCAGTGAATATATATATATCCACACACGATTCCTCGGATTTTCCAAAAGAATACAAGGACACTTTGAAAGTTTGCAGTGTAAGAGATTTACTGACTGCACCAGCAACGCGTTTCAGCTTACGCCTTGATCACGCAAAAGGGCTACGCAGTAACCACCATTTTAAACCATGAGTGAAAACATAGTGAAAGGACAATTCATACTACGTGATAAACATCAAAAAAGGACAATTGATAAAACCTAAATAATATGGTGGCCATCTTAACATGGTTATATCTGTTTGTAAAACATATGTACTGTTGGTTTTAATTCTACCAGAAGATTCACTAATGCCAGTATGACACACGTGTTATTCAATGTATTTACATCTTAGTACATATGCGTACAGCTGTTCCGCAAAACAACCGCAGGTAACAGCATTTTGAGTGCCGCCAGTGCGCATCCTCGGAAATTGATATATAGTATCCCGTATGGCGAGCTATTACGCGCTAAACGCAATTGTAGTTCTGAAAGTAGCTACGTGAAAGAAAAAGAAGTGATGTCTCAACGCTTCAAAGAAAGAGGATATAGCTCCAGGACTATTAAAGAGGCATGCACTAGAGTTGAGTCGGTTACACGAACACAGCTGTTACATCCCCGTAACTGTGATACGAGTACTGAGAAGTTGAGATTTATTACCTCTTACTCAGGTCAAGCACAAGATGTTCGCCGGATACTTAAAAAACACTGGCACATCTTATTAACTGACCCTAATCTCTGTAAACATCTGAATAGCTGCCCCCTAATTACTTTCCAGCGCAATCGGTCACTCAGAGATTAACTTAGTTTAAATTATGTGACTCATGAATCAAAGGCAATGAATAAAATATGCCCGGGGTTCCGATGTTGCAAAAAGTGTAAAGCCTGTAGGAGTAGCAATGACTGTACAACATTAGTCATTTCAAGTAGTAAGAGGGAACATATCATCAACAAAGCTCTCACATGTAATACGACGTATTGTATCTATGCATTGGTCTGTCCTTGTAATAAGGCGTACATAGGAAGCACAATTCACTGCGCAAAAAAACGCGTATTAGAACATGTCAGGGCTATACGCCATAATAACAGGCAGTACCCAGTGGCCCGACATTTCTATGATCAACATCTGCAAGATGAGACACTTTTAAAAATGGTGCTGATTGATGCAGTTCCTGTTAATCCAAGGGGTGGCAATAGACAATTGGCATTGCGCCAACTAGAGTCAAGATACATCATTGACCTAGACACTCTGACCCCTTTAGGGTTAAATTCGAGTGAAGAATTAGCTGTACACCTGCACTAATGAATATGGTTAGCACATTAAGGTAAATGTTCATCTGTCGTGTAAATATTTAAATATGTATAGAATGAAATACAATGTTGATTTTAATCTCATCTTATTTTTTCACATTTTTTAGGTGATGCACATTTGTTCAAAAATTTGGCCGCTTATATTTACAATTGGCATGGAATGTCTTTAGAAGGTGGCAGCTATGCTAAGCAGATGCAGTTCTTTGCCCACTTGGGCAGAATTGGTTGAGTAATGACATTTGTCAGCTAAGTCATTAAGGATAGCTGTACGCATTGGATGTAATTTGTTGTCCATTTTGGCAGAATTGCGAATTGGCGAGTTCTGGTAGTAAGATCACTTGTGATCAATCAGAGGAAGCTATATTACCTAAATGTACCATTGGTAGATCGACTTATTATAGCTAGACGCTAATATGTTTGCTTAAATTCCAATATTGCTGTACGCATATGTACTAAGATGTAAATACATTGAATAACACGTGTGTCATACTGGCATTAGTGAATCTTCTGGTAGAATTAAAACCAACAGTACATATGTTTTACAAACAGATATAACCATGTTAAGATGGCCACCATATTATTTAGGTTTTATCAATTGTCCTTTTTTGATGTTTATCATGTAGTATGAATTGTCCTTTCACTATGTTTTCACTCATGGTTTAAAATGGTGGTTACTGCGTAGCCCTTTAGCGTGATCAAGGCGTAAGCTGAAACGCGTTGCTGGTGCAGTCAGTAAATCTCTTACACTGCAAACTTTCAAAGTGTCCTTGTATTCTTTTGGAAAATCCGAGGAATTGTGTGTGGATATTGCAGGGTTTCCGATACCCTGAACAAGGACCGCCCTACTTGACAGCCTCTGCATTTATCGGACTCTTTGGGGAAATATATATATATATATCTCAAAGACGTGTGTAATTGACGTAGCTCTGCGATAGGAGCGTTAAGGTAATTTGGATGTGGTGTATACCCAGCCAAAATGGGACATGTGGCCCCATCAACTGATAAGGGGCCTAAACGGACCGCAGAAATAGGGTGAGGAAGGACGCCATTAAACCATATGGTGTGCTGCCAAGCTGTCAACGGAACGTCAAGAGTTCTATAAGGTCTATATTCCCGCAGAACCACGAAGGCAGTATATTCGTGAAACAAATTATCGTTACTATCCACTGCCGGAAAGGTAACCCAAGAATAGAAAACCTTGAAGCGGTGTACTGCATCCGCTCCAACAACACAAATAATAGCAGCCCCAGCTTGAGGGACTCCATATTGAGTCAAATAAGCCATGACTGGAGCGCGGTTAGGAACCACTATGGCAACCGCCGTAATTAGAAGAACGCAAGTGAAGTAGCGCAACAACGGGCAATACCCAAAAAGTTACCTTTTAATATCCAAGCTTGAAAAACCTATAAACATCAATTATAGGAGGCTAAGCCCTCACACCACGGACGTCTCCGACAACTGGTGAAAGGGTATTGTGGACACACACTAGCACTACTCAGGGGTCTTGCGAATAAGTACCAGACCAAACGTTGGTAGCCCCATGTTGCAGGGATTCTGCACATACACAGATCTATGCGCAGGAATACGGGACCTCGGTGTATAGGGGCTATGCCTTCCTACCGCCTCAGTACCCACAATCCCAGGACCGACTAGCTATAGTGTCTCACTCGCTCTCCTAAACAATCATGAAGATGCAAATGATTGGACACCCCAGAACCCAACACTCCCGGAACTCTCAGGAATCGTGGTAACAAGACACACCTTTTCGCTCGCTCACTTGTACATGTCCACAATAAGAATTGAACGAGACGCGAATATAGTTTAAAATGTTTATTTAAACTATTGTGTTCTAAAACGCAGTATACGAGCCACAACCAGAAGCAAAATGCATAAAATCAATACAGTTAGCATTGCAGCAAGGCCATATATCATAAAGGGAGATGTCATCATATAAAGACAGTGGATAAAGGACCATAAGGCCTAACCACCCTCCCGTTGGCAAGAAGAAGTATTATATAATAGAAGATCTCTGGGCTTTGTCAGCAGACCCCTTACCTAAGTGCCTAGATGGTACATCTACATCATAGGAACTGCATTGCTCTTCTCCCTGGAAAGATCCCTCTCCAAGTGTGTCTTAACCAAACATGCATCCCCCTAATATCTAAGCGCGAGTTTCCAGCAGCAGCAGCAGCTGTGTTAGCGTGTTTTGTCTAGGTGCTAGGGACTGACCAGAACAGAATAACAAGGGGCATTGTCTATCGACTTTGCTTACAGTGTTCAGACTAAACTCCAGGAACCAGCAGAGGATGCACAAAGCAGACGGTTCTCATGTGAAAGGCGTAAACAGAATCTTGCAAAAATAAAGTCTTGTGTTAACGTGTGCAAAAGCAGCATCATGGCAGCTGGGCTCATTCTAACTTAGCGATGTCAACAATGTCCCTATCGGCCATATGACACTGGGTCTAAAATGGGGTGGTATAGTGAGCAAAAGAACTGGATTCAACTCTGATCTCTTCACTGGGGGTGAGTGGTTGAAAAGTTTCAGCTCTCCATCTATCATCTTGTGTTTGCTCCTCGGGGCCTGGTCCAAACCCTGCACAGAAGCTCCTGTACATAGGACAATTGCCTGCCGCCATCACCGTGCCCCAGAGGACCCCAGTTTCCTCACCCAGTACCCCACCCCGGAGAGGTCAGTGGTCCAGACCGCCACATCCAAAATTAACCCTGGTGCATTCCCTATCACTCCACCGGACAGGGAATCCAAAAGGCTGGACACCTTCAGGAACAGGATGTTCTCTTCTGCCAGCCTAATGCGGTGATCGGTGAACACTGTGTGCCTCTTGGGCCGATACTCCCATTCCTTCTGGGACTCAGTTACACAAGTGCCGCCCATGGTCTCGATGGATGCCCGAGCCATACTCTTTCAGGTAATTGCTGATGGGAGGGACGCAGCCAAGATTACCATCAAATGTGAACTGGATACGACCAACTTGCTGGGCAGAGGGATTTCATCGTTGGTAGCCCTTAGGCGTCACGCTTGGCTGAGAACCGATGGCTGTTCAGGGGTGTCCAAGTGTCGCTCATGGACATACCCTTTTTATGGCTCTCAATTATTTGGAGAGAAGGTGAACTCTGCGCTAGAGCACTTTGAGGACAGCAGAGCTACGCCCATCTCCTTGGGGGGCATTCAACTGCGTATTTACACGCCCAGGCACCCAGGCCAGCAATCCTCAGTCTTTTCATGGCCGAGGACGTGGTTCTCACAGACCACATGGAACAGGCAGCAAGATGTCGAGCCAATCCGTCTGTCCAGCCACAGCCTCCAAACCCCATTAGTATGCCCTCCCACAATCATGAGCATCCAGTGGGGGGCAGGATATGCCATCACCTGCACCACTGGAAGTCAACATCTGACTGTTGGGTTTTGCAGCTCGTCCAAAGGGGCTACTCCCTCCCCTTTGTGCCCTCCCACCCATGCCACTTATTACAAGCTGACAGAGGACCACCTCTCCTTGCTCTATCAGGAGGTGTTCGCTCTTTTGGCTACGGGAGCTGTAGAAACGGTGCTGCATCAGAAGTAGGTTATGGTTGCTATTCCTGCTTCTTTCTGGCGCCCCAGAAGGACTAAGGCCTTTGTCCTATTTTAGACCTGTGCCTTCTCAATCTCATCCTGAAAAAGAAAGAAATTGAAAATGCTCACGCTTGCACAAGTCCTGTCTGCCCTGGACCCAGGATACTGGATGGTTTCGTTGGACTTGCAGGATGCATATTTTCACATCCCCGTCCTGCCTGCAGTTCACGGTAGGCCAAGAGCACTCTGTTTGCTGTGTTCCTCTTCAGCCTTACCCGTGCCCCTCGGTGTTCACGAAGGTGATGGCGGTGGTCGCAGCTCATCTGTGGAAGTCAGGGATTTCAGTCTTTCCCTGCCTTAGCGATTGCGTGTTAAAGGTGGGCTCGCCCCAGGCAGTCTTCCTCCACCACCTGCCTACAAAGAACCTTCTGCACTCGCAGGGGTTCACTAACAACATGCCAAAGTTACACCTGACTCCCTCTCAATGACTCCCTTTCAATCTGAGCTGTTCTGGACACTGCAGTTTCTGGCCTATCCTCCCAAGCGGTGAGTCCAGGATATTCAGGCTATGATACCAATGTTTCAGCCTCAATCCTGGATTTCAGTGAGACTTGAGTCCGAGGCTGTTGGGCCTCATGGCCTCCTGCATCCTTCATCCTTCTTGTGATGCATGCCTGCTGGCATATGAGGGCTCTGCAGTGGGACCTGAAGTTCCAGTGGGCACAGCATAAGTGGAATCTCTCTGAGATGGTCCCGATCTTGAAGGGAACTGCAAAAGACCTGCAGTGGTGTCCAACGAACCGCGATTGGGTCATTGGCAGACCCCTCCCCATTCCCCAACAAGAGTTGACTCTGGTGGCAGGTTTATCACTTCTGAACTGGGGCGGCCATCTGGGAGAGGTGGAGATCAGAGGACTCTGGTCAATGGCGGAATCCAAACTCCACATCAACCTGTTGGAGCTCTGTGCGATCTTTTGACATTGTAAGTCTTTCTACCTTCTATCAAGGGACTGCTTTTGCAAGTGTTAATGGACAATACCACCGCCATGTGTTACTGCAACAAACAGTGCGGGATGGGGTCGTGGTCCCTTTGTCAAGAGGCTCTGCGCCTCCTCACATGGCTGGAACGTCATAGCATTTCTCTGGTGATTCAGCACCTGGCAGGCTTTCTGAACGCCAGAGCAGATTAACTCAGCTGTCGATGCCTAGCAGATCACAAATGGCATCTCCATCCGGAGGTGGCACAAGGTCTTTTCCAAGAATAGGGAGAGCCTTGTTTGGATCTGTTTGTCTCCAGCAAGAACATGCAAAGTTAGCAGTTTTGCGCTCTGGAGTTTCCAAGGCAGCTGTTGCTTAGAGGTGCTTTTAGTCTTGAGTGGAGCTCAGGCCTCCTTTACGCCTTTCCGCAAATACCACTCCTGCCCAGAGTTCACGAGAAGATCAGGAACAACCGAGCCCAAGTCATTCTTGTGGCTCCAGATTGGGCATGGAGAGTCTGGTATCCCGAGATGTTGAGCATGGATCCTCCAATCAGGCTGCCTCTTCAGGAGCATCTTCTGTCGCAGTAACTGGGCAGGGTTCTGCACCCGAACCTGAAAATGCTTGGCCTTCATGTGTGTAGATTTAGCGGCCGTAGTTGACAGCTTTCGACCTTCCTCCTGAAATCTACAATGTTATCTTGGCAGCCAGGCATCCCTCCACCAAAATGTTTTACGCCTGCTGTTGGAGCAAGTTTGTGGCATAGTGTTCCGATAAACAGGACCCCTATCTGCACCCCTTTCCCAGGTTCTTCTGTTTATTCTTACTCTAGCCCATCAGGGCCTTGCTTTAGGCACTATAAAAGGCTATCTTTCTGCCATCTCTGCATTTCTGGAGTTGCCAGATCATCCACCCCTGTTCAAGTCCCCTATTGTACAATGGGTTTTGAAAGGTCTCCAACACCTGTTCCCACCCCTTCATTACACCTCAATGGGAGCTCAATTTAGTCCTAACCTTTCTGGTGTGGCCTCCTTTTGATCAATTACACAACTACCTTATCAGGCTCCTTACCATCAAAACGGCCTTCCTTGTGGCAATGTCTGCCCGGAGGGTCAGTGAGCTACAGGCTTTGTCATCTCATCCTTCGTACCTTAACATCTACCCAGAAAAGCTGGTCTTTCGGACTAAAGCATCCTTTCTACTGAAGCAGGGCACTCCCTTTCATGCAGGCCAGTCCATCACCCTGCCTACCTTTTACGCTCCCCCTCACCCCTCTAAAGAAGATGAGACTCCATTGCTTGGACCCAAAAAGAGCGTTGTTGTTCTACTTTGACCGCACAAAAGAGTTCCGGATGGACGATCAACTCTTTGTCGGATATGTCAGAGCCAAAAAAGGAAAGGCAGTGTAGAAAAGGACCATCTCACGATGGATAGTGCTCTACAACAGAATCTGCTATGTAGTAGCCAAAAAGCAACCTCCTGAAGGTTTCCGAGCTCATTCCACCAGAGCCAAGACTTCGACCACAGCGTTAGCTCGCAGAGTACCTGTCCTCGATATCTGTCAGGCAGCAACGTGGGCTTCCCTACCCACGTTTGCCAAACACTACTGTAGGAGGCTGGCTCAGTATATAGTGTCCACCTATGGTGAGGCACTGTGCACTGAGTCCAGGCAACACTTGGTGATAGTGTTTAGGTCCCGTAAGCCAAAGCTCTCAAGGGGTAGCTGTGGAGAGCAGCTAAGACGTATTCAGGAGAGTGTAAAGCGGGTATATTTACCACATAGTGTGCAAGCTTTCACACAAGTGTTTAGAGAAATACTTTACTATTTATTTACACAACACTAAGAACTAACTTGGTATAGCTCCTACCAGGAGATATCAAATACACACAAGAGAATGGTATAAGAGGTAAGTAACAAAACAAGACTGATATCCAAGGGTGAGAAGCCCAGGGGAAGCAAGAATCCACCAAAGGTGACTAGCGAGGTACTCCAATGCGCCCAGGTGCAAAGTGGTTACACAGATCAAACGTCCATAGGATAACGCAGGGTCACAGTTGGTATTTTCTTGTTTCGGGACCCTTCCCAAAGGACCCCAAAGACACCAATTGGATCAAGGGAGTTTGGAAAGCCACCCCACCCGTGGATACCCAAGGAACCAGGATACCTACACCATGGAGCCCGGGTGCATGGTGCCAACTGGTGTCATAACTGCCCGTAGAAGCCAATGGAGGATCTTGGAAGTCCGGCGGCTGCAGCGACTCATGGACCAGGATGGTGGAACCCAAACGTCGATTCTGGACAAGAAGTACCTGAAGGCAGAGGAGACAGAGTCCAAACCACCCGGAGGTGTCCAGAAGGCACAGGAGCACAATGCCACCCCTTGTCAGAGGTACTTGCTGAAGCACAACAGTCTTGATGAAGCAGCTCTGGAGCCCAGGCGATGATCCAGGAGCCATCCACGAGCTGTCTCACAACAGATGAAGAATGCAGGAAGGTCAGTGGGCGGCAGGACCACCAACAAGCCTTGGCAACCGCAACAGTCAGGGTAAAGGAAAAGATGCTTGGATGCAGACCAGTCTGTAGGACTAATCCAGCAAGGGTAAGTCAGGGTCAGCCCCCAGCATGCAGGAGAGCCAGCAGGAATCGTTGGAGCCCCCTCGAGGACCATCTGGCAGCAGGCACAGGGAGTCACAGGGAAGCCTCAACAGCACACAGAAGATTGAGGCCCATGATGCAGAGGACGCAGGCAGGACGTCGTTCTTGGAGCTCTCCAATGCTGGAGGCTGGGGCTTCTTGGAGCTTGAAGAACTTCCTTGAAGAGAGTCCAGCAGTCTTGGCAATGGCAGACAGACGTAGTGCACAGGGAGGCGGTTCAAGTCCGCTGGAGAGGGATTACAGTCACCGAAGTTGCAGGGAAGACTAGTCAGGCCTCTGGGGAGCCAACAAACCACCACCTGTGTTGCAGAGCCGGGAGAACTCCGTGGAACAACAGGATCAGGAAACGGTAATCGACACAGAGGTGCCTGCAGAGGCAGGGAAGTAACTCCTTCACTCCAAGTGTGATTCCTTCTTGCTTGGATGCAGGCAGAGTCCTTGCTGACTCAGAGGATGAATGGCCACAGAGTTGCATAAACTTGAAGAGCGTGGAGACAAAGTTGCCGCAGGAGTCTTTCCGCTAAGAGCAATCTTGTCTTTGGACCTGGATCAAAGAAACAGCAGAGTTCCAGTGTCCACCAGCAGAAGAGTCTTTAGATCTTAAGGAGACAGGCATTCGGTTCTTGTAGATGGTGTCCGGACGAATCTAAAGACCCACCCTCAGGGGTGCCCTTAAATAATCCTAAAAGGGGGAAGGACGTTTTCTGCAGTGTCTCACTTATCAAAGGGGGAGGGGGTTAAGGAACGCTACTCAGGTGGCCTAGCCAGCCAGATGCTCCCAGGGGCCAAGGTTCAACTTGGCAGAATCAAATGGCCACCTGGAGGAGCTCTGGGCACCTCCTTAGGGAGGAGCTGGATAGGGGGGTGGACACTCCCCTGCGCTTTGTGTAGTTTCACGCCAGAGCGAGAGCCAAGGCCTCCTGAACTGGACAAAACTGGTTTATGCAAGGAGGGCACCAAATGTGCCCTTCAATGGTGTCTGGTGGAGCTCGGAAGTGCCCCCACCCTACCTTATTCTAAAGGGAAAAATGGTCACACATCTCCTTCGCAGGAACTCCTTTATTCAGCTTCCCCTGCCAGAGGTAAGCTCATCAGCAGGGGGCAGAACATAGGGTCAGTATCCGCTCGGGCTGGCAGGCAGACCCTGTAAGGCTGCACTTGTAGGTATTGGGGGGGGTTCCTCTAAGGATCCCCCCAGTACATGGTATCATGAAACTAACACCGGAAGTGGTGTAGTTGCATGATTCCATCATGTTTGATGCCAAACATGACCAGTTTCAGGGCAGCCATTATGTAGTTGGACATCTCGACTTGCCAGTGTCCACTACATACCTTAAAATGGCTGCCCCGCACTTACAAAGCCCAGAGAATACAATCTGGGGTTTGTAGGAGTACCTCTGCTCACGCAGGGGTACCCACACACTTAGAACTATGCCCCATGCCCTTGGACTGAAGGGCCTACCTTAGGGGTGACTTATAGGTTTAAAGTGCAGTGAGGATATAAGGAAAACCTTCTATCTAAAGTGAAAGGTGCATGCACCATTTCACACACACTACAATAGCAGGTCTGCAGACACAGTTTGCATGGACTCCCATGGGTGGCATAATACATGCAGCTGTCCATGGGAGACCCCTGGTGTACCAGTGCTCTGGGTACCTCAGTACCATATACTAGGGACTTACAGTGGTTCCCCAGTATGCCAATCGTGGGGTGTACAAAGTACTTACCATAAAATTTAGCGGGGAGAGCACTGCCACTTGGGTCCTGGTTAGCAGGATCCCAGTGAACTACAGTCAAAACACACTAACACCAGGCAAAAAGTGGGGGTATCTATGGCAGAAAGATCCTACTTTTCTACAACTACTGTCTTGACAGTCCGGTCTGTCGACATGAGCATATTGCCCGTTCGATCCTACAGGACTTTCTAGTATAGTCCGTGTTGCAGCCCCACCTCTGGGAAGGTATTGCTTGGGTATCTATTCTAAGGTAAGGAATGTGGGGCTTGAAGCCTCTATCAGATGAACAAGCTACTTACCTACGGTAACATCTTATCTGGCAGAGTCTGTCTAGCTGCAGGTTCCTTACCGACCCCACCCATCCTTGTCGCTCTGCAAACAGATTAAGAGTGAAGGGCTGTTCCCCTTTAAAAGCCCATACTTTTGACACACCAGTAGTCAGTGTTTTTCGTGGCTCTGTGTTTATGGTGTAGAAAGTCGCGAAAAGAAACTGACATCAGCTCTCAAGGGTGGTGCCGATATATGCACCACGAATGTCACTTCCAGTGCTGATGACGCCACATGGAGCCAAACGACACCACCTACCAGTGCGTAGGGGTACTGCTCACAAAAAAAACTCTGGCTCTAGTCTGACACCTGAGGATTATTCTATGGTAAGGAACCTGCAGCTAGATAGTTTCTCCCAGAAAAGGCGTCCCCGAAGGTAACTTGTTCTTTAAGGTGGTGGTCAGGGGCATGGGTATCGGAACGACTCACAGGGTAAAGATGGCGGTACATCAAGAGGCAGCACAAGTGGTCATCAGCAATATGAGGGCTCTCAAAATTCGAAGTGTCGCAACTAGCGCTGAAGACTGAATTGCCACAGTTTTGGGCTAAATAGGACATATTCGTAAAAAAGCACTAGGTTTAATACAGGGACTAAGTAGTTAAACAACATGATAAAGGGGACAGGGAAGACAGACTCCTGACTTGGCTGGTGAAAGTAGAGAGTAAGTGTCTTCCAATCACATTGACAGCACTATGGAAATGTGACAAAACTGTTGAACACTTGCAGACTGACAGATATTTGAGGAGTTACACAACTATATTTCCGCTCTGCTAATTTACGTTTTTTAACACGAGAACAGAGAGGAATGGTATGCCCATATTAAGGCAGCTGTTTTGACTGGCTATTGGGGAAAGGCCTTGGTCAGAGAGCTTGACAGCAGAATGTTATCCTACATATCTAGTTTTATTAGCCTCTTGAATGCTGGGGCTGTATAGCCCGGCAGAAGAGCCGTAATACTGCTACTATTGCCTATTTTTGTCATACTGTCCAACAAAAGATGCAATAATAGTAATAATACCAAAAGCATATCACAATATGAGATATTAGACCTTGTACCACCCACTTTCTATGTTAAACACAGAATACTGGTTATTCGGGAAGGTGCTTGCAAACAGGCTGCTAAAGGTATTACCATTATGTGTATACCCAGACCAAAGTGAATTAATCCCCAGCATGAATACGCCACTGAAAATACGTAGACTGGTTCTATGTATGGAGGTGGTCTGCAATTGTATTTTGTCAGAAGGCCTTTGAATCCCTAGGGTGGCATTACTTGTTCTCATTTCTGCGGCAGATGGTCTTGAGCAATGAAATATTCACTTGGATATGACTGCTGTGTACTAGACTGATGTCTCACATTTGTACAGGTAAAGGGGCCCAGGCAGGGCTGTCCCATCTCAGTACTCCTTTTTAGGTTTCGGATGCACAGCGCTTGCGCTGTGCTTGTGAAATCTATTGTATTTAATATAAAGTTTAAAAGTGACTTGCATCCCACCTCCTCTCTTTCCTGGCTTCTCATTGGTTCCTGTGTGTGCCACTTACCTTTCCATTTCTATTGGCTGTAGTATATTTTCCTGCATTTACCAATGCTTGTTCCTCGTCTGCTTCTCTTATCAGTTTCCTGCCGCTGAAATACTGTTAACATCCGCTTTGGTGGAACTATATTTTATTAAGTTTTGCATTTTCCTTTTGCACCATATTTATATAACAATTTTTCACCCGGAGAGATTAAGTGATTTTAATAGAATCACAGAATGTTGCGCGGCGCCGCCGAGACTTGAACTGGGATCCCCAGCTCACGAGTCAGCAGCTCTGGCTGCTGCCCCACAACTTCTCCACTGCTGTGTTATCGGTCAGGGAGCTCTTTTTTTCCCGCCGGAGGATGATTTATGAAAACAGCTCTTTATTCATTACATAGGTGAAACCGATGCATTACCAATGCTTGTTGCATCTGCAGTGGAACCATTGGCAACCTTATCATAGGGTAATTATTGATAACGGGAAAGCTTCACAGATGGATGACACACTGTTTATATGAAATGTATTGTTATTCCTGAGTAATCCCTCAGTTAACCTAGAATCCACTATCCACATTATCAAAGGCGTTTGGCACACCGACTTGAAGATAAGTTGGTAGAAATCACATCTTTTTCTGCTCAGTACCAAGGCAGCAGAACCCCTACCACATTCCCCTATCAATCCCTACAAATGGTAATAATTGCATTCGCGTACCTCAGAATTCCTGCCAACCACAGTGAAGCTTGTCTCTTGTGAGGGAATAATGTCCCCGTCAGAATTGTACAGCTCAATTTCCTTTTGGAAATAATTCCCACTATCCATAGAGTTGCTCTCTCAAAAATTATACCACTGCCACACCCTGCTGTATTTTTTGCTAATCTGACTTTGAGAATACTGCATGCGTTTTTAAAGATCTCCATTCTTCACTGGCACAATTAATATGGAGAAGTGGTTGAATTAGGGTGCTGTTCAATAAAGTACATCTTCTTATGGCGAAGGGAGGGCCTAGAGTGCCCATCTACAATAGATGAGTGGTTGGGGGCCAACAAAATAAATGAAACCCATTTTTGTAGAAAAAAGACTGAGCCCACGAGTACCACTCAAAAGCATTCTTGACATTGACGACTAGTTGATCGCTGAAGTCCCCAAATTAATGTAGGTAGCGAAACTTGTTCGATTAGGTTTAAGGAAAGGTGACATGCAAGCCAACCTGATACGAATCTGTGGTGAATTTTGCAACATAGCTATATTAATATACCTAGAGATTTGGTCAAGGCAGGAATACAGCGTATTTTAAACGTGCATGAATGGGGATAATCAAATATAATTGGCAACCTAAGGCTAGCCTGTGCTATTTCGGCCGGTCATTTTTTGGGCATTTAGTCTCATTACTAGAGTTATACGTCAGTCATGGGGCTGTGACATGGGAGAGCTACCTAGGAATTAGGTACTTTATTTAGTATTGACTGTGGGCAATGAAAAGAAACATCTGGAGCAAACCCAGTGTGACTCCAGTTAGGGATAAATGGGAAACAGACCTTGGCAGGGAGGTCACTGAGTAATAATAGATGCCTGTACTGAACCACACAGCCAAAGTGTCAAATGATGCACATTTTAGGTTGAAGACTTTTTATTGTTTTAACAGCAATCAAGATGCATTGAGAATTAAAACCCAGTCATTGGTTAGTAACCATCTGAGTGCTTCGCAGAGCATCGAATGAAAACAAAGCAAACTTACCCACAACCCACCCACCCCCACCCTGTCTCCCCCCCCCCCCCCTCCCGTCTCCTCCCCCGTACAAGCTGCCTAAACATAAGAGTGAAAGTTGGGCTTAGGGCGTTGCTGCTCAATGCGGTGACCTGTGGGGTGCATCTGGATTAAGCGCGGGGAGGCGCAAGAGCAGCAAGTATCTAGGGCAGGATAACTCGCGAAATTCAGACCTTAGTAAGGAGATAAAGGGTCGCCACGCGCCAGCAAAAGCAGCTCCATCCCCCTGAAGTGAGAAGACGATGCGCTCCATCCCCAGGACATACCATAGGCGATGGAGCCATCCCTGGAAAGTGGGTGACTTATCTGTGCCCCACAAGGAAAGTATGTTCTGTAATCCCCCCCCCCCCCAAGAGCTATGCCTAATTGTTTACCTTTGCGGTACTTGAGAGGGTATGTAAGCCTATCAAAGACTCCGAGGACCACATATTTTGGAAAGCGTAAGAGTGTAGTGTCAGAGTGACGGTCGATCTCGTCTAGCACCTGTGCCCAGTAGGATGTGAGATGGGGGCACTCCCATAATAGGTGCAATAATGTGCCATCCGCCTCGCAACCCCTCCAGCAGGTGGGAGAGCCGTCTGGGTCACGTTTATGCAGTCAAGATGGTGTAAGATACCAGTACTTCATGATCTTGGTGGCTGTCTCTATGCTAGAGGTGTTGCTTGCAGAGTGGCGGGCTCTATAATGAATATCTGTCCACTCTTTAGGGGTCAGTGTCCGTCCAATCTCAGTCTCCCATTGCCTCTGGCCCGCTGATTTGACTAACTGTTCAGGGGGCCGCAGCATATGGTATAGTTCAGTGATAAGTCTCTTTGTGGATTGTTTTGAAAGCAGCCAGCGCTCATACGAGGTAAGGAACTGCCCCGCGCCCGGACGGACCTGTGGCTGTAGGACCCAGTGCCTTATTCGTAAATAGTGATAACGTTCAGTTTCAGGCATATTAAAATCTGATTTAAAATCCTCAAAGGATCGAGGGCCCTCCAGGTCGAAAAAGTGCCCAATAGACCTATGCCCCACTTTATCCCAAAGAATGAATGCCTCCAAATCAAGGCCCGGGGAAAAATTCGGGTTTTCAGTGATAGGTGTGAGAGGGGACGGGAAGGTTGTCAGATTATGATGTACCGCAGTGGTGTCCCAGGCTTTCAGCGTAGCTCGTGCCACCGGGGAGCCATATAATCCCGGGGGCCTAGAGGCCTTACAGAGGAAGGGAACCTTCCAAAGAGACTTTCCCGCCAACGCCCGTTCCATAAAGAGCCAGCTCTTCTCGGACTCCGGTTGAGCCCATTCCAACAAAACCCGCAACTGCGTTGCTGCGTAGTAGCGAGTGAGATCAGAGATGCCCAAACCCCCCTCTTCATGTGGTCTGAAACTCAGGTCCCTAGTTATCCGTGGCCTTTTATCTGCCCAGATAAAAGCCCCAAAGTCGGGCTGGAGTTGTTTCAACGCGCCCGGTGGTGGTTCCACCGCGAGAGTCTGGAACAAATACAAGATTTTAGGGAGAACACTCATCTTAAGAGCTGCCACTCTGCCTAACCAGGAAAGATTGAATGGCCACCACCGGTGAAGCTCCGACCTGACCTGCCTGAGCAGCCTGGTGTAGTTTAGAGAGAGCATCTCCGCAGTGGATGTTGATAGCGAGATACCCAGATATGGGATAACCGTCTGGTCCCAGGGAATGGGACACGCTAGGGCCAGAGTGTCGACAGTGAGCTGCTGCAAAGATAAGCTTAGCGCTTGGGATTTAGTCACATTGACTTTGAAGCCAGAAGCCGTGGAGAATTCCTCCAGCTCGGCCAAAAAAGCCAGGACTGAGGTCCGGGGGGAAGTGCAATGACATCATCCGCGTAGAGACTGATGGTATGTCTCTCTCCCCCAAACAGGATCCCCTTGATCTGCTGGTTTTCCCGGACCCTCTGGGCAAACGGCTCCATATAAAGAGCAAATAAAGAGGGGAGAGCGGACAGCCCTGCCGTGTGCCCCTGGTGATATGGAAGGGGTCGGAGACACAGCCATTCACCCGTACAGTAGCTATGGGGTGACTATAACCGCTAAACACCCATTGACGGAATCTACTCCCAATGCCAAATTCCCCCAGAACAGTCTCTAAAAAGGGCCAGTGGACCCTGTCGAATGCCTTTTCGGCGTCAATCGACAGGAAGACACGCTCCTCGGACTGTCTATGAGATTTGTCCAAGAGATGCAACAGCCGTCTAGTGTTATCGCTACACTGCCTAGTCGCTACGAATACGGCCTGGTCCGGTTCTATCAGTCCCGGCATCATAGGTCTCAGCCTAGACGCCAGAATCCCAGTGAAGATTTTAAAATCGATATTTAACAGAGATATCGGCCTATAGGAGGCACAAGATCTATTGTCCTTCCCTAGCTTGGGTAATACTGCTATTGATGCTAAGAGCATCGTGGGCGGCAGCTCGGTGGTATTATCGATAGCATTAAAGAGTCTAGTTAATATTGGAGCTAGAATAGGGCAGAAGGTTTTGTAAAAAATGGCAGTAAAGCCATTTGGTCCGGGAGACTTAAGGAGTTTAAGACGAGCAATGGCTGAAATGACCTCTTCGATACTGATGGAGCTATCCAGAGTGGCAGCTTGTTCAGGCGTCAGCTTAGAATGTGTCAAGCCTCGACAGTACGTGGAAGGGTTCTGAGCCGGCAGAGGCTGGGCGGTATATAGGGCTGCATAGAAGTCCCAAAATGCGTTAGCGATGTCTTTTTCCCCGAGTGATCTCTGCACCCCCATCTGTCAGGAGGAGCGGGACTGCCGCTGCGCACGTAGCTTGTGAGCCAGTAAACGGCCGCATTTGTCCCCCCCCCAGTGTAAAAGGTATGTTTCCAACGCAGAGCGGCATATTCCGCCCTGTCAAGGTCAAGACTGGCAAATTGGGCCCGCGCTGCTGTGAGCTTCCTCCAGATACGAGGGGCTCCTGTTCTCTTGTGAATTCCCTCCAGTTCCAGTACTTGTTTGGATAATTTGTCCCTCTTTGCCCTGCGAGCCCCGTTATCTGCAGCCGATGTAGCTATAAGGTCACCCCAAATTACCAACTTGAGTTTCCAAAAGAGAGACAATTGACGTGTCCTGAGTGTCATTAATAGCTAAGTAGTCGTTCAGTGTTTTGGTGAGGCGTGTCACAACTTCAGGGCAATGTAGGAGTGTGTCTCTAAGCCTCCAGGAGTATGATGGGCGAGAAGTGGGGGCAAACAGCAAAGTAGCAGTGAGGGCCGCGTGGTCTGAGAGTGCCTGGGGTGCGATTTCGGAGTTCTGTGCAATCGGAAGGAGAGAGCGGGTCGCTAAGAAGTAGTCCAGTCGTGCGTACGTCTTCAGGGCGTGCGAGTAAAAGGTGTAGTCAAGTGTGTGAGGGTGGAAGTGCCTCCACAGGTTCACCAGCCCCATGTCCTGCAACCACTGGCGGGAGGTGTCGGAGAGAGCCCCGTCTGACCCTGCCTCTGCGCAGAGCGATCTAATTGACTGTCAAACACAATGTTCAAGTCCCCCCTATAAAATTTGTCGGTCGGGTGTAGACATTAAGTCCCCTATCGCCTTGTGTATGAATTCCTCCTGTACTTCGTTAGGGGCATAAATAGTAGCCAGTGTCAGTGTGTGTCCTCCCACCGTCACTGAGAGAGCCAGGAGGTGCCC
The DNA here is from genome assembly GCA_963921515.1 of Calotriton arnoldi. Lineage (NCBI taxonomy): Eukaryota > Metazoa > Chordata > Amphibia > Caudata > Salamandridae > Calotriton > Calotriton arnoldi. Next base: position 384,838 of record CAWUFW010000044.1, on the reverse strand, counting down.
TTTAATCTCCGATATCTTGGCACCCACCTTACCAGGGAACGAGTGAGCGAAAAGGATGGCAACCCCAGCCTTTTTAGCGGCAAGAGAGAAGTGTTGCTGTGGGAAGGCCTTGGAACGCATCCAATGCGTGTCGCTGGACAGCAAATGAGTCTCTTGCAGTGAGCATATGTGGGCGCCGGAGTTTTCCAGGTACGACAAAATAGCTCTGCGCTTGACGGGGTTATTAAGCCCCTTCACATTCAGCGTCAGAATGGTAACGCTCATCTATCTAAATAAATGGGGGAAGCGCCTCTCACTGCTGTCGGTGCGGTAAAGCCAGCATAGCCCGTGCAAGGGAAGCCCCCCTGAACCCCAGACATGACACCCATAATGTGAGAGTGTCGTCCCGTCATACCCAAGTCGGGGGGAACGCAGCAGGGGGGAGGAGACCCCAACAATGAAAATAACAAAACCCCCAATGAAACAAAAACAATAACATGGGCTAGAACAACAAGAGTCAATGTCCTGAGCGTCCTGCTCATAGGAAAAGTGGAGAAAGGGGTACCAACGGCCCATAGCTCCCCGCTCCAACCAGGCAGGCCCATGAAAACAACTTCAAGACCAGCAGCGTATCTCAAGGTAGCAAGTAGAGCGGGAATTGCAACTGGGGCAGGGATCGTATCATTCTGCTGATGTTCCTGCGGGAGTCGATAGGACCGCCTGCTGTTTCTTGGCTATAGTGTCTGGGTCTGGGCGTGCCGCTGAGCTGGGAGGCTTAATGGTGGTCCATCCATGACCGCTCCGGCGCCTGCGAGGGCGTGAGTCCGTGGGAGGCCCGTCTTGCGCGGGCTCCTCGATACCTAGGAGTGTGCAGGCCTCTGTAAGTGATCCAAGTTGTCTCAATTCCCCTTGTTAATGGAAGATCAACCTAAACGGATGTCCCCAAGAGTACTTTATGCCGAAATTCCTGAGGTGGAGTGTGATCGGCCTGAAGGATTTACGTTTAAGTAGAGTGGAAGCAGCCAGGTCCTGGAAGCGCGTAGGTTTCTGACCCTGATACGTAAAGTCTGGGCGGCCGCGGACCTCGCGAAGGATCCGTTCTTTCAGTTGGTAGTCGTGGACACAGGTCAGTATATCCGCAGGAGGTGCGGGAGCCGCCTTCCTAGGGCCCACTTTGTGAGTGCGGTCCAGCTGGACTGGAAACTCTACGGATTCCCCAAGAATGGAACGGAAAAGGCCTGCGACCAGCGCCTCAATGTCACCATCGCCCGCTGCGTGTGCCAAGCCTCAGATGCGGATATTATTCTGCCGGCACCTGTTCTCTAGGTCCTCGGGGTGAGCCTGTAGATCTCGGTTCTGTTCCTGCAGACTCAGCACTGCTTGTTGGAGGTGCTCAATCTCTTCATCGCGGCCCGTTTTGTGCTCTTCGAGTGTGTGATGCGCTCTCCCAGCGAGTCCAGGTCTCGCCGGACCTCGCGTAGATCAGACCGCAGCGCCTGTTTCATGGTGGACAGGTAATCGCGGAGAGAGGAGAAAAGTGATTCCAGGTAGGAGTGGCTGATCGGGGCCTCTGGGCTCTCACTCCCCTCCGCCTCGTCTGCACGCCCCAGTCCGGGCTGGCCTTCTGGTTGTTGTGCAGTTTTGAGCAGGAGATCCTTCACCGACCTGTCCTTCCTGCCCTTGAGGGCGGCCATGGCCCTGCTCGTGTGGAAGTCGCTGTTGTGAGGGGGGCAAGCGCACCCAAAGCGGCAAGCGTGGAAGGCTGGGGACGAGAGCGGAGGGGCAAGATCGCAGCTGAAGGGTTACCACAGCACGCCCCGTCCCCGCAAGACTCCTACCCCTCCTCAGTTCCAACCCTGAGGGGTGCAGAGGGACGGCAACACCTCCAGCAATGGCCCCCAGGAGGCCCTAGTTCCAGGCAGCAGAGGGACACAGTCAGTCTCACATTACTCCCACGGCCCGAGCAGCTCCTCCATCACCCCAGCTCAACACATGGGCACGCTGTTCGCTCCAGTGAGCCGGTCCCAAGGCCTAACACACCGACCAGGGCTCCGCAGGGACTGCAAGCAGGCCAATGCGCCCCTCCTCTTGAGACTTCAACTGGGGGAGAAGCGCCGTGCAGGGCGGTATCGTGGTGAGGCACCTCAGAAGCTGTGGGCGCTGCGGCCTCTCCCCACCTCACCTCCGGGGCCGCGGCCCTCTAGGGGCACCAAAGCCAGAGCCTCGCGTGGCAGTCGCAGGGTCGTCGTCTCCACTCGTGGGGGTGCGCGTTGCACAGCCAGTCCTGCACCCCCCGCCGATGACGAGGCCGCGCCCGCGGCCCGGGCGGTCCCCGACCTCCGCAGACACACACGTGGCCTCTTCAATCACGTTAGCGGGCCGGCCCCAGGATCCGCCGCTCAGGTCAGGGCTCTGCAGGGCTGCTGGACAGACCGGTACGCGTCTCCTCTCGGCCCCCGGCGGTTGGAGACGCTGTGCAGAGCAAGATGGCAGCTGGGCTCCCCAAGAGTAGCAGGCACCGCAGCCCCTCCCCCGCCTCACCTCAGAGACTGCGGCCTCCTCCAGTGCGTCAAGCCGGGGCCTCTCGTGGCAGCCACTCTCCAGGGCTCCTCCTGCCCGGGTCAGTCGCGGCTCATGGACTGCCGCTCAGGGGGGGGGGCCTGTCGTCTGTGCACTTTGCGGCGGCCCCCGGATCGTGAAGGGGCCGCCGAGCACCACCAAAGCCACGGCACACACGCCCGAGGGAGCTTCAACCCTCCTTGGCGCTCCGCAACTCCAAGCGCCGCAGATCGTTACGGCCGTGCACCAGCAGCAGGGCCCAGCCGCCCCCACCTGGATGACACGGGGACGCGGTGCTAATCGGAGGCCAAGGTCGCCCCGCTTAGAGCCCAGTCGCCGCTGAAATTGCCATAAACGGCCCGGTGGGAGCGGAGAGCTCCGAAAGTGCGTCCTACAGCGACGCCATCTTGGCCACGCCCCCATGATGCACATTTTAAGCAGTTATAACTTAACTACATACATCAAACTTAACATCCCAGAGCCTTAGAAGAATATACAAAGGCACAACTGGTGATTGTTCAGGGTGTGGCTATGTTTGAGATGCCATTTACCACATGGCAATACTGAGGGAATACCTGATAGTTGTCACCAGTATCATTACAACTTTGACTGGTGGGTCAGGCGTTCACACACCTGAGGCTTATCTACTAGGCCTAATGTCCAGACCCAAAAAACGCAAATCCAATGCTAAAGGTGTACACCTGGCTTTGTTGATTGTAAAGAGATAGGTATTGATATTGTGGAGATCACCCAGCACCTACCTTGTTGGTCGAGAAGCAGAAGTAGAAATTGCAATACTAGTGACACTGTAGAGAAGAAGTGGAGAAATTGCCCAGATAAATATGTGGCACATGATCCACTAGATCTGACTAAAGGTCTGATGACATGACATACCACCTTGAGACGAGGAGTCTAGGATGGAAAATGATGTGACTTTGGTCAAACATAACAAATGCTGAGTGCTGTTTCCGCAGATGACTACACAACGCCGTACACGCCGTGACTCCATACCCCACTAGTTACAGAATCACAAGTTCATTTCACTGCTGCCCATCCCTTTTTTCTTTTTCCACTTTTGCTTTTTGCTCTGTACAGGAGACTGTTGACCTGCCTATTATGTGGTTTCATTTGCCACAGACAATACCGCTCTTAAACCCCTTATTGAGGATGTGTTTGGAACAACCTACAAACTGAGAGCCAGTCATACAGTGTTGTACGACTATTATGAAACATGGTAACAATCATGGTTTGTAAAATGTTATTTCTGATGGATACTTCTAACTGCACAATACTCACCTTGGAATGCTCACCTGTCTCCAGACCGTATCTGGAAACGTTTTCCAGCAATACTCTTGTGTGCTGTAAGGTGGCGCCATGCAGCTCTACTCTGGCTCTGTGCTGCCCTAGATGTGAAAGAGTGGAGCTTCATATAGGCGCCACCCCTGTGTGTGCCAACATCAGTTCCTTTTTATTTTTTTGCCTTCCAATACTGATCTGGAGCTCTGCTCCAAAATTCGTCAGTCTCTAAACAATTCCTAAAACAAAATCCAGTGTGCTAGGAAACGATGTCCCCTCCTAAAGCTACAGGTTTTAAACCATGCTGTCACTGTAGGAAACAGGTGTCTGTCATGGGCCTCTGTCATGAACCCCCATGAGGTGTGTCGGGTACTTGAGCTCTGGACACAACTCATACTTGTGCAATAAGTTTGCCCTCATTCACCTTAAGGCAATCCAGGATTGAGAAGCAAAGTTGTACATCACTGAGCTTAAAAAGTTACTGAAAAGTCCTGCTCCAGGTCACGGGCATGGACTGTGAGAGGTCCACTTTGCGGTTGAAGTCTTTTGGTACGTCAAATCAAAGTCCAAACGCAACCATAAAATAGCGACTGGGACTCTCCTCCAATCCCTCCACTCCATATTCATGTAGAAGGTGCAAGGCCGTTCGAATGCATGTCCCTCTCGAGTTCCTGGTTGCAGAGCTGATAAATTGATTACGGTCCACCCTGAATTTCCAGGGCCATTGGTGCCGCTACAGCAGATTGAGGCTTTCAAAGAGACATGCTGCAGGTTTTCAACACACTTCTGGCTCCATGTGGTGTGACTTTGAGCCTCAAGGAACCAGAGGGGCCTACTCTGGCTCCAAGACCTGCCCCAGGCCGTCCCTTGTTTAGGGCTTGCACCAGGCCGTCCTTAGTCGATGCTGATACAGACGCCACCGGCGCCAGAAGAGGATCCAGTGCAGATTACGATGTCTGACCCCAAACCAACTTCGGCCTGATCTCAGTCAATATCACAATACGAAATTACTGAAGCTTAACCGGTCATCATACAGCCTGACTACCAATGTCTCTACCAGGGCAGACGCACCAGTTGAGACTCCATTGTTTTTTTGGCTTTAACTGAATAAAAGGTGCAACACTAGAGGGAGATGATGATGGTAAGGTGGGGGATAGTGATCTCTCCCCTCATTATGACATTGACAATTTCTACATGGATGTACAAATTGCCAGTGGGCTTGATCCCTACCCTGATACAGAGTTTGACTCGCCATTTAGTACAGCTAAGATCCTGGAATTGCAGCTGCCTTCAGTCAATACCAAAACAAACATCCTTACAGAAATTGTGCAGCCTGGGTCAGTCACGTCTGAGCCCTTGCTTGCCTTCAATGAGGCCCTGACACCTTGATGGGCACTTGATCAAAGCTGTTATTGCCCACTGGTAAATAGGTAGGTTGGCAGACATCACAGACCAGTACCTGGCGACCCCGATTTTCTCACTAAACGCACTCTAGAGTCTAGTTTTTCAGGCTTCAGCCAGCAAGGTGAACACTAGCTCATTCTCCACAACTCTTCGGGAAGTGAGTCCAGGAGCATTGTGGCATTTGGAAAACAATTGTTCTCCTTGCCTTGAGATTTCTCAATGAAGTCTGTTTGTTGAGTCGCTATACCGTCTGAGACAAGGCCAGGGAGACATAGCCAGTGGTCCCAAAAGTCCTTCGAACCTCTCTAATGCAAACAGTTCATGATGTGCAAGATGCAAATAATTATGTGATTCATGCTGGCCTTCATACAGCTGATTGCCTGGGAAGTGCGTTTGGGCCCCATTATCATTCTCTGCCACCATGTGTGGATGCATCCTCAAGGATTTTCCTGAGATATACAAGCCCCTCTCATGCATATGACTCCTGCCAAGCAGTTCCCACATCAGTTCAGAAAACTCAGAGGTTATGCCAGGGGGCTAGCGTATAGACACCCATCACTGCAACTGTCATCCTAGTTCTTTCAAGGGTGTTAATGTGGGTCTGGCAGGCAACACTCAGACCCGCAATGGCACCAATCCTCTCTGTCACCTTACTCTGTAGCAACAACCATAAAGCCCTTTGGTTTGCACTTAGCAGCACAAATCCATTCCATTTCTTTCCAGGGTGGCAATCAGTCACATCTGACAGATGGGTCATACAAATTTCGCAGCATGGCCATAATCCCCCTTTCTTTTTGTTGTCAAATTTTCTTCCCACATCTGCTAGACTTTGAGGAGCATCTCTCCATTCTGTTCTAGTGTTGCTCTCCGAAGGTGCTATTGAGAGGGCTCCAGACTCATAAAAAGGGGAGGGTCGATACTCACTATTTCCTTGAGTCAAAAAAGGACAGAGGCCTCCAGCCTATATTTGACCTGCAACCTCTTAACTAGGCCAGATCTTGCTGCTCTGGACTTTGGGGACTGGAAGGTGTCCTTGGATCTGTAGAACGCGAATTTCCTTATACCTGTCCTGCAATCCCACAGATAGTACCTGTGGTTCAGGTCGGCCATGAGCCTTTTTTAATTTGCAGTGCTCCCCTTTGACCTCACCAGTGTCCCTCAGAGGTTCACGAAAGTGATAGTGGTGGACACATCGCACCTTTGGAGGATGGGGATACCAATTTTTCCTTACCTCAGTGATTGGCTGCTGATGGCGGGCATGATAAAGTCATTTGTAGGCCCCCTGCAGATGACTGAGAACCTCTTGACTTCATTGGGGTTCACAATCAACAAGCCGAAGTCGCACCTGACTCCTTTGCAGAGGCTGTCATTCATTAACCCATTCCTGGATACAGTGCAGTTCATTGCCTTACCTACACCATAGTGATTTGCGTATGTTCGGTCTATGATCCTCATGTTTCAGCCTCTGTCCTGGAAATTGGCAAGAGCAGCTCTGAGGCCTCTTGGCCACCTAGCTTCCTGCATCTTCCTTATTGACTATGCCAGGTGGCACATGCAGACTTTGCAATGGAGTCTGAAGTTCAAGTGCTTCCAGCCCAAGGGTAATGAATCAGTAATGAATCGGATGCAATCCAAATTATGGAAGAAACCGCTCTCGATTTGAAGTGATAGCTGCTCAAATATGGCACGCTCTCTCCCTTCCCCCACCCAAAACTGACAGTGGTTTAGGGCACATCACTGCAAGGTTAAGGGGTCCACCTGAAGCAGGTGGGTATCAGGACTCCTGTCTCCAATGGAATCCAATTCCATAGATGACATATCCTACCACACCAGGAGGAAAAACCTCAAAAACTCTTGACAAAATGTCAAAATAATCCAATCAAAAAATGACTGAGGGGGTAGCTCTCCTCCGGAGCAGCGCCAGCTGGTGCAGAAAGAAAAGATCTGACGTCAGTGCGCCAATGGAGCACTTATATAGGTGCCGAGGACATCACTTCCGGCACGGATGACGCAAGCGGAGCTGATCGAAGTAATCTACCGGTGCGCAGGGGAACTGCTCACGAAAAATCATCCGGATCCAGTCTGATGCCTGGCGAATTAAACGGTAAGGAATCTGCGGCTAGATATCGTCTCGACCAGATAGGGCATCACCAAAGGTAAGTAGATTGTTCTTTAAATATTTATAAATCACCCCTAAGTAGGCCTTTTTGACCACAAGGCGGGGTGCCTTGTACTAAAAAGCAGGACATGTAAAAGTTTGTTGTTGGAAAGTCCCCAAAAGCTATTTTCACTGTAGCAAGGCTAGCTGTTCCGTCGGGAAACACTGAGATGCAATATTAATACTGTATCTCGGGAATGGCACTAGCTAGAAAAATAATTAAACAATTTTTAATAGTTATTAAAAATCCAATTTAATGGTGGTCTGGTTTTTCCTAAATATTGCAGAAAAGTAACTTTTAGAAAGTTACCTTTTCTTCTAGAGACTTCGAGCCACAGACTTCTCACCTTGTTAATTTCCCTAGGCCCCATACTGGATCCAGAAACTTTTTTAGCAAGTCCCTTGCCCGTCGGTAGGTGGCTGTTACAAGTGTGCTTTCCCATGCTAGTCTTGCCCCATACCCGCCTTAACCTGCATACTTCATGATAATATGGCGCAGAATAACTCTGTATGATGAGTACAAAATCATAAACCAGGCCTTGGTAAACTTGAATTATGTTAATGTTTTCATTTCAATCATGTATATGTTTTTACTTTAGACAAAGTCTATGGGTAATGCCTTTTAACATGATGGAAACATGAAGAAACAAACAGTGTGATTGACATACAGGTCATTGAGTTAGCACTAACTGCCAAACGTGGATAACAACGTGTATTTTAATATTGAGACAGTCACAAACTCCTGAGAAAACGTGTGCCTTATGAATATTCAAAAGGTGTGCACACGCGCGCTGCCACGGGCCCTGAAAGACTGTTTGGCTCATACATATGCAAAAACGCTCACACGCGTTAACTGCCGATATGCGCGTGTATGTAAATTTCGTCAACGTGAATGAGAGGGTATTTCAACCGCTCTCATTCACGCTCTGTGCTTGGCCTCGTTTTTCACCAATACTTACCTGGCTCCAGCTCCTGTCTCCGGTCCTCCGGTCCAGCTCCTTCAGGCTTCGCTTCAGTGCTTCCTGGACTCTGGCTGAGGTAGTCAGTCGGACGGCTTTCCCTGCAGCTTCCGGGCATCGCGCTTCACCTTCCATAAATCCTGCAATAGAAGAGCACAGAAAAAGATTTTTCAAGCTACAAAAGCCTCGGTGAGTGTTTTAACATTTTATTGACAAGTGCGCATTCTTTCTGGATTTAAAAGACTTTTACAAGAACATAATATTTGAACTTGAAAAGGAAACCAGTTCTTACAAATTACGGTGAGGAGTTACCGTATTTCCTGACAATAATTGGCATCAGGAAACAGAGACTTGTGACTTTATTTTACTGTGGCTCTCACAAACGCTGTTAATCATATAATTATCACGAAGCTAGTGCAGCTTCAAGAACAATTGAACTTTCGTTATAATTGTACTGCTGCATTTATTTGTTTTATTTTCTTTATTATGTAATCCTGATTATTTCTGGGTTAGATTAATCCTGAGCAAAGAAACAAAAGAGTCGTAGCATCTGATCCAGGCTATGCTATTGAGGGATTCAGGTATCATTGAAATAACATGTTATGATAGATGTGTATTGATGGTTGTTTTAGATTATTGGAATATTGATAGTCATATTGTTTATTCCAGATTGCTTCTCTGATGCCTAGATTGTAGCACAATTAGAAAGTCTGTACTCCGCCTAAGCAATTATTAGGTAAGACTTAATGAATAACTGTAGTCACAATCTATGATGATTTAAGAGACTCAGAGGATTTACACATTGTTAACTCTCTGTATTCTAGGAGCCTTGTGGAACGTTCACGATATTTCTGAAAATCCTGTCGCATTCCTGATCCCTATGTCCAGTGCACTATTTAGCCCAGCTGAATTCCTGCCCACTGGTGAAGACTTCTGGAATCTTCATTTTTCTCTTGTCCCTTTTTGTCCCAACCCCTTTCCCCCTGGAGACTTTCAGAGTGACGCTAAGTCATCTATCCTTATTGTCACGCTGCTAGTTTCTAGAGGGTCTGGAGAATTATCATCATCCAGGGAAGTTGGCGTCATCAAGGTGAAACAATCTGGAGCACAGGTGAGTGTCTTATAACAGTGGCATTGTGTTGCTTAATGTCGGATCATTCCTGCCCTGAATGTGACGTCGGACCACTATATATACACTGACTCCACGTGCTGCGCGGATATGTATCTAGCAGTGTACCTGACAGACTTTCTATCAGGAAAGCAATTTTACTCTTCCAAACTTCTGTACAGTGTGCAGATATGGGCCCCAACACAACAGGCTTTAACAACGTCTGCCTCTGGTGCCTCCGACACTTCACACAACTCTGAGTTGTGTTCTTGCTGTGCGAAGATGAACCTAAAGCCATCTGCAGTCGTGGGGCAACACTAGCCGCTGCAAGCTCCATAGGAAGAATTGACCCTGGTCGAAGTCGAGGGCACGGACATGCACCAAGACATCCAACCTGTATGGGCATAGCACATAGCTTTGGTGAGGGTCCCTAGGGTGGCACAACCAGTGCTGCAGCCCCAGAGGACCCTCTTCAGTACCCATGCCCTAGGTGCCAGGAGTGCCATTTACAAGGGACTTACAGGGGTTGCTGAAGTACAGTGTTTGGGAAAGAGATCTGGCACTTTGAACCTGGTTTCCAGGGACCCTGTGCACTTACAGTTCGAAATCACATCAGGCAAAAAGTGTGGGCTAGCAATACAGAACTCAGCTGCCAGACTCAACCTCTCCAAACGGACCCATATCGCCCCCCACCTCAGGATCCTACACTGGCTCCCCATTCAGAAAAGATGCCAATTCAAGATGCTGATACACGTCTACAAGGCCCTCCATGACCAAGGACCAGCATGGATCAACCACTGCCAGAACTATCACCAACCCTCCAGACACCTGCCCTCCTCCCTCGCTCACACGCCTCTCATCCGTCGAAGCCACAGCGGAGGACGTTCCTCCTTCTACCTTGCTGCAAAAGACTGGAAAGACCTTCCCCATCACCTCTGAATGGCATCCTCTCTCAAAAAATTCAGAAAGGGACTCAAGTCCTGGCAGCAGGATCCTAGCACCTAGATACTCTCACTGGTGATTAGCCGTGCTCCACAAATCCTGATTGATAATTGAGTCCAGTGGGATTGGCACACTTGAAAGTGTCCTCTCTGAACAAAAAGCCAGGTCCTCCCAACTGGTACTTGGGGGATTTTAAACACATTACAACCATACTGTGTACTATCACTAGGATGTGGACATTGAGTAACCAAAATGCCAGGACTAACCAAGGTGTCATCACGTAAAACTGGACCCCAATAGCATCACAGGAAGTGACTTAATATGATCTTTGACACAGAGTCTTAGGAAGTGACTGCCATATGACCTTTTTCCTGATGACATCACAAATATTGGTGTTACTAAAGCGTAGCATGTACCTCTGATTCCAGGGTTTTCACATAGGCGTCTATGAGAAACTCCCTGTGCTCCAGGTTTAGGGTGGCCATCAATGCAGGGGGTGGGCATCTAGCTATTTGGGTTGTGAAGTTTTTGTCTGGACCGGAGGTCGATGCTCAGACTTCAAGATCCATCAAGGCGTTAGCACCAAGACACAACCTTCACCTCTTCGACTGGTGCTGGCGCAGCCTCGGCTCACTTGAACTCTATGCTGACACTGCAACTCTGGCCATACAGTTGCTCGTTGAGCAGGTCGAAGTCACTGCTTGCTACATGCTGGGGATGACTGCACAACAAGGAGGTGGCGCACAACACAAACTGATAACAAGAAGGTACTGTACACCAAATTAAGAATGGGAAGGGGGAAGAGAGGGCACATCACTAGAAAGATAAAACAGACTAGAATCTAAGCTCCTTGCATAGTCGTTTGTTCTCCAAGGAGTCGCAATTCCCAAACATAGTGTTGATGGGACCCCAGAGACAAGAGCGGGAGAGAAAACGATCTTGCAAGTTGTCCCACAGGAATAACCTAGGCTCCTTCCCATTGAAATGATGAAAAGTACCAGTAATCCTTGCTTTTGTTTCTGATCCCTTTATGTACAGTACTGTGTGTGTGTGTGTGTGTGTGTGTGTGAGAGAATGGATTATATTTTTTCTTTTCAAAAGATTCAGCACTGGCAGGAAATTTGATTATCAGCCTATGTTTGAGAGCGGATTGAGTTCTGAGTTTTGTCGAACCGCAGTTCAGATCCCTGAGTAAGACTTGGACTGCTCCTCTTCGCTACCCTGAGGGTGTAGTGTTAAATCGGTGTGCAGTGTTAAATCGGTGTGCTTGGTGCTAAGTTTTGGGTTCAATAGTAAGATTAAATTCGAAGACACCAGTGGTAAAAGGCTCTGATTATCAGAATCAGATCACAATAAGTCCTATCTGCCAAGGAAACCCTGAAAAAGTTCTCACATGCAGCATATTCTAAATTGTTTATCTGCTTTGATAACCACAATCTCTGTTTTTGTTTTAATTTATTCTGCCGTTTTTCCGCAGTAATCCCATAAAGGACAGTTTCCCGCTTATCAGCCCCTAAGTGGGCAAGGAATGCAGGTTGACATTAGTGACTGGTTTACTGTTCCTCTTTAAAGAATGACGTTTAAAGTGCGCCAGTAACCAACGGGACAACATTTTTTGTGTTGCCTCTATTTAGAGTGCGGTGGGGTAAGCAGACAAAAATATACATTTACATTACACTTAAATGTCTCTATTGCTATTTCCCCCTTAGAACTTAAATACATTTAATTTAAAACTATCTCAGGGGCGGGCCTAAAAAAGCTTGTAACTTTCAGAACTCTAATTAAAAATCATGTCAGGAGCAACCCATTTCAAGGGCTAAAAATACACTTTTATTGCTTATTGGTTCGTTAGCTCCTGTAATGTTTCTTAGAGTTAATTCCAACGTACTCATTAAAACCAACCAGTCAGGTAAAAAATTCACACTGTGAAGCACAAAATAGGAAGAGGCGAGGCTTGCTGTCTGCACAGATATCTTTGTGTACACTTTTTCTCAAGGTTATTCATTAGTTAGCCCCAAATTAGGAGACTTCAGAAGTTGATGTTTTCTCTCAAAAATCTTCTCTTGCATGCTCATGTAAATGCTAACGTAGTTGTCATCTTGCTCCAAAAACAAGCTTCCGGGATTGGTTCCTGCCTTCTTGACAGAGTGGGTGGAGGCTGGATGTCCAATTCTACATTGTGTCCTAGCAGAGGGGTGAATTGTGCTGCTAGTCATCACCCGACTGGTGGCCGGCTCATTAGTCGCCCCTATAGACCTTTAGCAACAGTGCTGCCTTTATTTCAAGAATAAAGTCGATATAAGATTGTGCCACATCCTATGAGCGGAGCGTTAACTTACCTTGCCTGCCCAAATCCACTGTGTACTTCCCATGATGTCCTCCAATCTGTCTGGCCTGTGTCCCTCAGTCTGGGCTCCATAGGCAATATGAAAATATTCTCTGGCGCGAGGGCGGCGTCTAGGTATCTTCCGCGACGGCGACCACGACGCCAGCGACGGACGCGGAGTCGACCGACGCGCAGGGGTACTGCTGACAAAAAAACTTTCCGGATCTAGTCTGACGCCTGGGGATAATTCTAAGGTAAGGAATCTATAACTAACTAATGTTTCTTACAGATATATCGTTACTGAAGGTAAGTAACTTGTTCTTCACCCCATTTCCTTGTTCTCTGTTGGCGACGAGACACAAAGCATACCAACAGTTAATGCACACAGCACTACCAAGGTGACGCTACATCATCGGCGTTTAATAACTTGTGCGTTGTATACACACATGAGTATTGTCAAGGTGCAATGGATATTTGAGTTGGGGTGCTTATCTCTGGTGTCCGCTCTTTAAAATAAAATATTTGATCAATTCCAGTGTTATTTAATGAGCAAGTGCACCAAAGGAAGACTGGGGGTTGAAAGTGGGGTTTCCCAAGACATATGTAACTCAACACATCAAAATAATCCCCCCTGAGAATACGGTGTGGTTCAGCTGCAAACTATTGGCATATTTATTCCTTGGAACATCTTTGGAAGTTTGCTTCTCGCCCTCATCCAGGGCTAAAGGGACTAAAGTAGCATTCTAGCATCTAGCTGAAGCCCAGGTTGGCTTAAGAACTTGTCATGAGAACAGTGGATCACTACCTCGCGCTTCCTCAATTTAGCTTATCAATGGCTTTCGACAGGGCCGGCCACCACTGGAGGGACTGAAGGTATTGTTCAATCATGTGTAGAAGGATCCTGGGAGGATGGGGAATTATGTGATGGGAGGCAGCGAGGATACAGCCCAGATTGGCAAAATGGCACCTCCCAACTTCCCTTTAACCCCTCCCAGGAGCGAGTTCACCCCCCTCCTCTTAGCGCCCTGCCCACCTGTGACCCTTTCCCCATCAATCATTCCAGTGACGACATGATATGGTGCATTGAAAGGCCGCAGTTTATTTAAAACATGGATTATACATCTTGTAACTTATTGGTTGGTCATTCATAAACATCCATGTTATTTACATCATGCATTATTCTCCTAGTTTGACGTTGCTCCTTCAAGACAGCACTATCTTTGCACGAGGTGCCCCTTTAAGCAAGGCCTGCAGCTAGTGGAAAATAAAACTCAGGATCAGGCTACTGAGCCAGTGACAGATTGCAGGCCTTTCGGCTTCACAAAGAATACGTTGCTCCAGTTTCTCACCATGTCCATGAGTTAGTCCCTCCTTTAAAGGGCCAGAGAGAGAAACAGCTAAAGCCGTCCACTAATCACAAGACGTAAAAGAACCGACTAGAATGAAACTTTATACAAGGGCCTTACAAGAGAGCTGATGAATGGTCATTGCTCTATCTAGATTGCAGTTGCAATACAACCAGGGGAAGAGGGGAATTTGTAAAGAGCCCTACCAGGTACGGCCTCCCTAAATACTATGTACATACAACCTATACAATACTATGTAAATGAACCAGTCAGCTCTACTGCAAAGAAAGTAACATAACTGCTCCCTACGGCTGGGTGCTCGTGCATTATAATAAACCCACACAATGGTATTAAACTTTTTTTTTTATAAAAGATTTTGTAAAAAGAATTTAACCTCTCACCCACACTAGGTGGCATGCTTCGTCCTCGTGTTTACTCCTTCGTCAGCATCACCCTGACGAAGCTCTTGGGGTTATTTTACGGGTATGCCCTATATATATATATATATATATATATATATATATATATATATTCACTGAAAAAACCACAGGTTTCAGGGACACTATAGTTAGTTGGACATTTCACTCGTACAAAACAAGAGCAATTCGGCTGTTACAGTTAGTTCAGCTAACTATAACTCGCGCCCCCGCAATGCTCTGCTGATGACGTCACATATTACATCACTCATGACATGGTCAGTGACATCACTTATGACATCACTCATGACACAATCCAGTGACTGTGTGTTTCTGAAAAGTATAAATGTGTTTTATATATATATATATATAGGCCAAGGTGTATTGAAGAATGAGTGGGTGTATGAGTGTCTGAATGGATGATTTAGTAGGTGCGTGACTGATTGTATAAGTGAGTGATTAAACGTGTCTTACTGAATGCATGGGTTAGTGACTAATCTGTGTGAATGTCTGTATCAGTCTGTCAGTTGATGTGTAACCGGCTGCATGGGTTGGTGAGTAGCTACATGAGTGTCTATATGGGTTATTGATTGGTTGTCTGAGTACCTGTATGGGTGCCCGAGTGTCTGTGTGGGTGGCTGGGGGGTGTGTGACTCCGTGCATGGATGTGTGAGTGGGTGATTCACTGGGTGTATGGGTTCAAGAGTGTGTCTGTGAGGGCCTGTATGGGTGGGTGAGTATGTGTATGGCTGTGTTGGTGAGTGAATGGATGTCTCAGTGGTACATGTGTGAGTAACTACATATGTGAAAGACGGTATATGTGAATGTTGGAGTATATAAATGACTATGTGAGAGAGTGATTGTGAGAGGCTGTATGGATGAGTGTGTGCTTGTGTCAGTGATTGTATAAGAGAGTAATTATGTGTTAGTATCTGTATGAATAAGTGAGGTGGTGTGTGTATAACTGTATAGGTGAGTAAATGGGAGTGTGATTGATTCTTTGCATGACTGACTAGGTGTGTGAGTAACTCTATGGGTGAGTAGAGGTGTGTGAGTGTCTGTATGGGTATATGAGTGCATATGATAGTGGCTGTATTGATAGTGACTGCATGTTTGTGTGACTATATGGGTGAGTGAGTGGATGTGTGTGTGGAGACCTAGGAATCAGTGAGTGGGTATGTACTAACTGGTATTGGTGTGTCTATGGTTTTGAGAATGGTTGTCTGTATTTTAGAGTGGGTGTATCAAAGGTTATATTAGGGTGTGAGGAGGTGCATCAGATGATCATGTGGATGATGTCATCAGTGATGTCGTCAGTGATGTCACTGACCATGTCATGAGTGATGTAATATGTGACGTCATCAGCAGTGCATTGCGGGGGCACGAGTTATAGTTAGCTCAACATCAATCCTAAGCATATCACTGTTGTAAGTCTGACCAAGTTTGTGAAGGTGTGCATGCATGTCTATGCTTTTACCTAGTGACATGTTAAATGTAATTAAACATACAAATACTTGAATACCTGTGTTTCAAACAGCATACTCTGTACATTTGTGTACAAAAAGGTGTATGCATTTCTTTCTGCTCACAATACAGGGCACATGGGTATTCAATAGTATATTTGAGGGGCTCTATAACAGATATGTACATAAGACGTGTGCCTGTGCAACCGAATGACAGAGCAGAACTGAGAAGATTTGACCACCTATAGGAGAAGCTACCCGCTTTTTAAGCTACCATCTTCAGATGCAAAACACATGTAAGAATACATGTACAAGTAGACATATATCTCAGTCACGAGAGCACGCAGACCTTTAAACTTGACAACTTGCACTTCCCATTTGAGTACAGAAAGAGGCGAGACAAGTTCAGAAAGAAGCACGAGAGTTGCAGAAACAGGCAAAAGAGGTGCAGAAAGAGGGAACAGGGGTGCAGACAGAGGCAAGAGAGGTTCAGAAAGAGGGAAGAGGGGTACAGAAAGAGGCAAGAGGGGTGCAGAAATTTGCAAGAGAGGTGCAGAAAGAATCAAGAGCAGTGCAGAAAGAACCAACAGGTGCAGAAAGAGGCAGGCGGGGTGCAGAAAGAGGCAAGAGAACTGCAGAAAGAGAGTTACAGAAACAGGCAAGAGAGGTACAGAAAAAGGGAACGGGTGCAGAAAGAGGCAAGAGAGGTGCAGAAAGAGGGAAGAAGGGTGCAGAAAGAGGCAAGAGGGGTGCAGAAAGAAGCAGCAGAAGTGCAGAAAGAAGCAAAAGAAGTGCAGAAAGAAGCAACAGAGGTGCAGAAAGAGGCATGCAGAAAGAGGCAAGAGAAGTGCAGAAAGAAGCAACAGAGGTGCAGAAAGAGGCCAGAGGGGTGCAGAAAGAGGCAAGAGGGGTGCAGAAAGAGGCAAGAGGGGAGCAGAAAGAGGCAAGAGGGGAGCAGAAAGAGGCAAGAGGTCTGCAGAAATTTGCAAGAGGTGCAGAAAGAAGCAAGAGCAGTGCAAAAAGAAGCAACAAAGGTGCAGAAGGAGGCAAGAGGGATACAGAAAGAGGCAAGAGAAGTGCAGAAGGAAGCAACAGAGGTGCAGACAGGCAAGAGGTGCAGAAATAGGGAAGAGGGGTGCAGAAAGAGGCAAGAGGGGTACAAAAATTTACAAGAGAGGCGCCGAAAGAAGCAAGAGGAGTGCAGAAAGAACCAACAGAGGTGCAGAAAGAGGCAAGAGGAGTGCAGAAAGAGGCAAGAGAAGTGCAGAAAGAAGCAACAGAGGTGCAGAAAGAGGCAAGAGAACTGTAGAAAGAGGGAACAGGGGTGCAGAAAGAGGGGTGCAGAAAGAGGGGTGCAGAAAGAGGGTGCAGAAAGAGGGATGCAGAAAGAGGCAAGAGGGGTGCAGCAAAAAGCAAGAGAGGTGTAGAAAGAAGCAAGAGAAGTGTAGAAAGAACCACCAGAGGTGCAGAAAGAGCCAAGAGGGGTGGGTGCAGAACAAACCAACAGAGGTGCAGAAAGAGGCAAGAGCGGTGCAGAAACAGGCAAGAGAGGTACAGAAACAGGCAAGAGAGGTGCAGAAAGAGGCAAGAGAGGTGCAGAAAGAGGAAGAGGGGTGCAGAAAGAGGCATGAGGGGTGCAGAAAGAAGCAACAGAGGTGCAGAAAGAAATGAGAAGTAATGAAAGAGACAAGAGAGTTGCAGAAACAGGCAAAGAAAGTGCAGAAAGGGGCAAAAGAAGTGTTGAAAGAAGCAAGAGAAGTGATGAAACAGACGAGAGTTGCAGAAAGAAACAACAAAGGTGCAGAAAAAAGGAAGAGAAGTGCAGAAAGAGGCAAGACAGGTGCAGAAAGAGGCAGGAGAGGTGCAGAAAGAGGCAAGTGAGGTGTAGACGGAGGCAAGAGAGGTGCAGAAAGAGGGAAGAAAAGTGCAGAAAGAGGGAAGAGACGTGCAGAAAGAGGGAACAGGGGTACAGAAAGAAGCAAGAGAAGTGCAGAAAAAAACAACAGTGGTGCAGAAAGAGGCAAGAGGTGCAGAAAGAGGGAAGAGGGGTGCAGAAAGAGGGAGGGGGTGCAGAAAGAAGCAACAGAGGTGCAGAAAGAAGCAAGAGAAGTGATGAAAGAGACAAGAGAGTTGCAGAAACAGGCAAAAGAAATGTAGAAAAAGGCAGCAGAGGTGCAGAAAGAAGCAAGAGAAGTGATAAAACAGACGAGAGTTGCAGAAAGAAACAAGAAAGGTGCAGAAAAAAGGAAGAGAAGTGCAGAAAGAGGCAAGTGAGATGCATAAAGAGGCAAGTGAGGCGCAGAAAGAGGCAAGTGAGGCGCAGAAAGAGGCAAGAGGGGTGCAGAAAGAGGGAAGAGAAGTGCAGAAAGAGGGAAGAGACGTGCAGAAAGAGGGAACAGGGGTACAGAAAGAAGCAAGAGGGGTGCAGAAAGAAGCAACAGAGGTGCAGAAAGAGGCAAGAGAAGTACAGAAAGAGGCAAGAGAGGTGCAGAAACAGGCAGGATAGGTGCAGAAAGAGGGAACAGGGGTGCAGAAAGAAGCACCACAGGTGCAGAAACAGGCAAGAGAAGTGCAGAAAGAGGCAACAGAGGTGCAGAAAAAGAGAACGGGTACAGAAAGAGGCAAGAGGGGTACAGAAAGATGGAAGAGGGGTGCAGAAAGAGTCCAGAGGTGCAGAAAGAGGCAAGTGAGGTGCAGAAAGAGGCAAGTGAGGTGCAGAAAGAGGGAACAGGGGTACAGAAAGAGGGAAGAGGGGTGCAGAAAGAAGCAAGACAGGTGCAAAAAGAAGCAAGAGAAGTGCAGAAAGATGCAACAGAGGTGCAGAAAGTGGCAAGAGAAGTGCAGAAAGAAGCAAGAGAGGTGCAGAAAGAGGCAAGAGAAGTGCAGAAAGGCAAGAGAGGTGCTGAAACAGGCAGGAGAGGTGCAGAAAGAGGGAACAGGGGTGCAGAAAGAGGCAAGAGAGGTACAGAAAGACAGAAGAGGGGTGAAGAAAGGCACTAGGGGTGCAGAAAGAAGCAACAGAGGTGCAGAAAGAAGCAAGAGAAGTGATGAAACGGACAAGAGAGTTGCAGAAAGAAACAAGAAAGGTGCAGAAGAAGAGAAGTGCAGAAAGAGGCAAGTGAGATGCAGAAAGAGGCAAGACAGGTGCAGAAAGAGGCAAGAGAGGTGCAGAAAGAGGCAAGAGAGTTGCAGAAAGAAGAAAGAGAGGTTCAGAAAGAGGCAAGTGAGGTTCAGAAAGAGGCAAGAGGGGTGCAGAAAGAGGGAAGAGAAGTGCAGAAAGAAGCAACAGGTGCAGAAAGAGGCAAGAGAGGTGCAGAAAGAAGAAAGAGAGGTGCAGAAAGAGGCAAGTGAGGTGCAGAAAGGCAAGAGGGGTGCAGAAAGGGAAGAGAAGTGCAGAAAAAGAGAAGAGACATGCAGAAAGGGGGAACAGGGGTACAGAAAGAGGCAAGAGGGGTGCAGAAAGAAGCAACAGAGGTGCAGAAAGAGGCAAGAGAAGTACAGAAAGAGGCGAGAGGTGCAGAAACAGGCAAGAGAGGTACATAAAGATGGAAGAGGGGTGCATAAAGAGGCAAGAGGGGTGCAGAGAGAAGCAATAGAGGTGCAGAAAGAGGCAAGAGGTGCAGAGAGAAGCAAGAGTGGTTTGCGCACCATTAGTACCAATTTAACACCCACATTAACAATAAGTAACAGGTGACCATTCCAGGTTTGCAAAGGGCCTTCCACCACGCTGTAACACTTGTCGCTGCATTTTTGTTAACGTTTGAGCTAGAAACAAGGTTTTTTTTGTTCAAATCTGCAGATTATGCAGCAGATGATGGATTATGTGGCAAATGCGGAAAATGTCTAATTATGCGAAAATTTGTGCAGCCGAACAGTCGCATAATTCCAGTGGCCCTGCTCACACCTCCGACTAGGTCCAGAAGTGCTCCTCAGTGGTTCCTTCTTATTTTTGTCTCATTGAGTTTATAGTTTAGCTTCTATGGAAACGAGCAAGACTAAACCTGAGGTTACCAGTCCACAACACAGACTACCATACCACATAATTACTCTCCATAACACATAATCTCACTCTACATAATTCCTATACACTAAATACCACATACTTTCTATCCACATAATTTCACTGCACAACATACCACATAATTTCACTAAACACAACGTACATCCACTCCACTCCAAAAAAACATTAGTAAAAAAGTTTTACATTTACAACGCCAATAGCCGTAACTTTCGCAACTGCGAGACCTATTGCATTCCAAATGCTTCTTTAACTAGTAGTCGCGTTTGCAGAGTGGTGGAGAAAGGGGGCTGGGCCTCCGACCAGCGCTCAGGAATTCCGCTGCGTAGGACTTAAAGGAGGTACCAGGAAGGCTTCTTGGCCCCCAAAGTCCCTCAGGAATAAAGTGGACTCATCCCCCAACCACTAGTGTGTCAGGAGTCGCGTTTGCAGACTGGTGGAGAAAGGGGGCATGGCCTCCGAAGACTTCTTAGCAATCCCACTGTATGGGACTTACTGGAGGTAACAGGAGAGGTAGTTGGCCCCCAAGGACATTCTTTTGGGCCAACTACCCCTTCTATTACCTCCAGTAAGTCCCACACAGCAGGATTGCTAAGTTCTCATAGCAGGCCTCGCCCCCTTTGCCCACCACTCTGCAAACGCGCTCCCTGGCTGGTGGTCCTTAGGGGCCAACTAGCCTACCTGTTACCACCAGTAAGCCCCACACAGCGGGATTGCTGAGAGGTGGACACAAGCCACACCCCCTTTCTCCACCACTCTCAAATTCGCCTCCTGGCGCGCGCTTTGTTGGGGGATGAAGTCTCCTTGCCTCCTGAGGGTCCCTGGGCACCAACTAGCCCTCCTGTTATCTCTAGTAAGCCCCACACAGTGGGATTGCAGAGAGGTGGTCCAAGGCCACGCCCCCTTTTTACACCACTCTGCAAACGCAGCTCCTGGCACACTGCTGCTTGGGGGATGAAGTCCAATTTAGTCCTGAAGTCCTCAGGACACAAGGGGACCTCATCGCCCCACCAGCAGTGCGCCAAGAGGCCCGTTTGCAGAGTGGTGTAAAAAGGGGCATGGCCTCGTACCACCTCTCAGCAATCCCACTGTGTGGGGCTTACTGGAGGTTTCTGGTGGCCTAGTTGGCCCCCAGAGACCCTCGGTAATGATGGGGACTTAATCCCCCAACGCAGAGCGCGCCAGGAGGCGCGTTTGCAGAGTGGTACAGGGAGGGGGCGGAGCCTCCGGCGAGTTGCCAGTTTCTTTTTTTATTTTAGTGCGGGGGTGTGTGGCCCCCCTTCCCTAGAACCTTTTGGGCCCCGGGGACCCCATCCTCTGGGGCCTGAGCCATTTTTTTTTTTTACATTTGAAAAGGGAGGGGGGTGAGAGGCCCCCCTCCCGAGGCCGAATACGGCCCCGGGGGACCCCATCCCCCGGGGATAGGCCTTTCATCATTTTTGTATCTTAAAAGGGAGTGGGGCCATGCGGCCCCCCTCCCCAGGCCGATTTCGGCCCCGGGGACCCCATCCCCCGGGACCTGGCAAAGTTTTTTATGGAAGGGGGGGCCGTGTGGCCCCTTCTTCCCTGGGGCACTTTTGGCCCCGGGGACCCCAACCCCCGGGGCCTGCCCAGCCTTTATTGTTTTTAGTTTTGGAGGGGGGCCGCGTGGCCCCCCTCCTGAGGCCAATTTTGGCCCCGGGATCACATCCCCCGGGGCCCGGCCTTATTTATTTATTTAAATATTTAAATTAAAAGGGAGTGGGCCGAGTGTCCCCCTCCCGAGCCACTTCTGGCCCCGGGGACCCCATCCCCTGGGGCCAGCCCTCACGTTTGGGACTGCGGGGGTAGCCCCAATGCCCCCGCGGTCCCAACCGGCTCCCCGCCTCCTGTGGGAGCCGGCATTGCTTTTGGACAAGGGGAGCTGCTAACATGCAGCTCCCCTTGTCCAAAAGCAAATCTGCTTTGCTTCATGAAAGCGAGAGCAGGTTTCCTGCTCTGGCTTCCACGAAGCAAAGCAGTGTTTGCAATGACAGGGCGGGAGCCGTGCTCCCACCCTGCCATAGCAAACTGCAATGTCCCGGGGTTGGTCACTCCGGGACATTGCTGGTGGCGGTCACCAGGGCCAAGGAGGGCTCCAGGAGGGGGGCGGCGTGACCCCCTCCCAGCATTTGCACAGCCCCGGGGAGTTGGTGGTCCCCGGGGCCGGGGGTCCACAACGGACCCCTGCATTAGCATAATTTGTGCCCCGGGGAGGTGGTGGTCCCTGGGGCAGTGGGGGGGCAGGAGCCCCCCCACACTTCTTTAATTGTTTTGGAGCCCCGGGGACGTGGCGGTCCCCGGGGCTTGGGGGGCCCGCGAATCCCCCGCCCTTAATTTCAGTGTTCCCCGGGGAGGTTGTGGTCCCCGTGGCAGTGTGGGGGGGGCAGAAGCCCCCCCACACTTTATTTAAATTGAAGCCCCGGGGAGGTGGCAGTCCCCAGGGCTTTGGGGGGCCCACGAGGCCCCCTGCGCATAATTTAAGTTATGCCCCGGGGTGGTGGCGGTCCCTGGGCAGCATGGGGGGCAGGAGCCCCCCCATGCATTTTTTAATGAAAAGCCCCAGGGAGGTGGCAGTTCCCAGGGCTGCAGGGGGCCGCGTGTCCCCGCTCATTAATTACAAAGCCCCGGGGCTGCGGGGGCCCCTCAGGCCCCCGCATGATAATTTTGCATTGCCCCCGGGACCTGGCCCACTCAAGGCCTTCTAGAAAACGAAGCGCGGGAGTCCGCGCTGCGTTTTTTTGGGTTAGTTTTCGCCTGGAAACACGCACCCAGTGTGAATCCTGCCCAAAATTTAAAAAAAAAATGCTTTTTTTGGCCCTTGGGGGCCCTGTGGGACACCCTGAGCAGGCCTAGGGGGTCAGGGTGTTTCTACCCTGCCCCTTTATCTTGTTTTTTATGTTTTTTCTTGTGACTCGGTTCTACCGAGTCACACGATGGCTGCCAACACTTTCTGGTTTGAAGTGTTGGCAGCCAATCAGAATCAAGCTTGTGATCGGGAGGGTTCGCGAATCCTCCTCGGTCACCAGCTATCGATATTTTTTAATTTTTTAATTTCTCAGGAACTACTGAAGGGATTTACACCATTTGAAAAAAAGGTCGCTTTCTGAACCAAGAGCTTTATTTTTGCCAAATTTGGTGTAATTCCGTTCAGCAGTTCGGGCTGTAGCTTTGTCTAAAGTTTCCTATAGAAATTAACATGGAGAAAACGTGTTTTGGGACCCCCCTTTTTTCTCGGCCCCCGCTCAACGAATCACCCCGAAACTTTCAAGACAGGAGCTGACCTGAGTGAACCATTAGTTAAAAAAAATTCGCAAAGATTCGTCAAACGGCGCCAAAGATATTGGCAAAAGAAAAAACGCTTTTTCTATGGAAACTAGGTCCTAACTATAACTACCTACTGGCGACCGCCAGTAGGTGTTATATATATATATATATATATACATATATACACACACACATATATATACATATATACAAGACAAAGAAGTAAATCAAAAGCCAGCAGTTAGTTTTCATACCTTTAAACCTGAATTTTAAATGTCCCTCCGACAAAAGAAAGGAGTTGTATAGCACGCTCTCAAAGCCATAAACTCAGATGTTGCATTTGCTGTGATTAAACAATACAGTTACTCTTTAATGCTAGAAGAGAGCATTAGTGGCCCAGTCCTGTGACCATGGTCCACTGCACTGCTCAGCAGTTATGGCTGTGCGTAAGCAGTGCATTAAACAGTTAATAGAGACTATAAAACCTTGTGTGGTTTGGTGTCCATACATCAAAAGTTAGAATTTGACTGTTTGATGTTGTGGCATCTTGGTACCCATCTTATTACAAATATGTGCAGTAAACTGGGAGGAAGAGGGGCGTGAGCCCAGCCCACATATTTCCATCCATTTAAATCCACGTGCATTGTGTTGCCATTGCTCTACTGCCTTCTCCATTCCAGGGAATGCTTAAACATGTTGGCATGTGGTTTCTTAAATTTCATACTGTTTGGAATATGCTGCAGCCACTTCACAAACAACTTTGAATACAATTTGAGTTTTTTCAATATACGTGCCAAAATGTGGTTTTAAAAGGCCCAACTAAAAACATTATTGAAACTTTAACATAAAGTGCCTCATTTATGAGGAATTGGCGTAGGGCAGTGCCGCAAGTCTTCATGCTGTGCTGCCCTACGCCAATGTGAAAGGGCAGGAAAGTACTGTTTTTATGAAATACAGTGTATACCTGTCCTTTCCCCCTGCACTGGCGCACAATTTGCTGCCTAGCGCCAACGTAGGCACCCTTGCAGCATGGTGCAAGGGTGCCTCCATTGCAGACAGGATTGTTTTTGTGCAGGGAGGGGCACCTTCCGGCACAAAAACAATCCTGAGAGGTGTTTTTCTCTTTCTATGTGTGCTGCAGAATGGAAGGAGGAAAAAATGAGGAGAAATAAAAATATTTCTGTTCGTTATTCCTGATCTGGAGAGGTGTGAGGTTTTGGCGCTACCCCAGGTTTATATGATTAAGTAAATCTGAGGTGGCGTCAAAATCCATGAGTGTTGCGTTTGAAAACCCACTGCAGCACCCATGGAATGCCTCCTTGGTGCACAGTAAGGCAATGTAGCGAATTGCACTGTTTTGTCTTACTCCATATCTATGAGGCCATGCAAAGCCACACAGTGGCTTTGCGTCGCCTCATAGATACAATTGAGAGGCTTGAGCTGCTAAAGCAGCAAAAAAAGTGAGGCTACAGTGATGCAAGCCTCTCATAAATAAGCTCCAAAATGTTTTATTGAATACCATTTTTAGGATGATTTCTTATGGGACAAACATCCACTGCCCCATGTCCATATTCAACAGTCGAGGAATAGTTTGCTCTCTTTTTATTATTTATTGCAAAATTTTTCAATTTCACATATTTTTGAGAGGAAATTATAAGTCCATCTGAGCATCATTTGTTGACAACATTTTTTAGAGGCAATCCCATATCCCCCTCTAAGAAATGTAGTGCTTGATCGCTTGTAAAGTTTTAGATTTCGTATACTTGCACTGCCTGCTTACCTTGATCGCAAGCCCCAAGCCACTAGCTTGATTTAGACTTATTCTTATTGCCTAGAAGTAAATACACCCTCTAGAGGGAGAAGGTCCTGCTTGGCTCTTCTGCCCACTGTCTTTAGGTCCACAAACAAAAAGAAAAGAGCCATGGTGTGCCAGGAAGTGGGCAAAACACGTCACCATTGAACCACTCTGATGAGAAGAATACCGTGGTCCAGACTAAAGCCAGCTTTTTTCCCCTCAGTGTCTATTGGTTGCCATATGAACTTGATTTAATTGTTTCTACATTAGATTTAAAACTCTTCCTAGCTGCATGTTAAAGGTGATCTCTTATTCGTGATATTATTTTTGCTTACTTGCTCTGTTATTCTTATCCCTCTCTTAGTGATAAATCTTCCAAAGCTGCATTTATTATCCCTGCTCCTGCATTTTAAATAGTTATTCTCCTGTGGTGCTATCTTATGTTCCCACCCTCTTTCCAATATGATCATTCTAAATGTCTCATCTTTCTTGCTCACCAGTGTGTTTTTCTTTTGCTGCACCCTGAAGTTTTCAAACAAATATTTCTCATATGATGCTATTTGAAGTGTCAGACACTGTAATTTTAACTTACATTTGTTCATACTGATTTGGTAAATGTAAGGTACTCAGAACTGTTTCTTCCCAACCCTTACATTCCAGTGTTAACATGATATTTCTATTGATGTATGACTTGGTCTCCCCTTGTACGGTCTGTCTTAGGAAAATTGCAGAAAAATAAAACTTCCTCCTTTGCCCCATCTATTGGTACATTAATTGTGTTCTATCGCACTACAATTCCACATGCTTGCTATTGATACTAAAGTTTTTGTATTCTTTCCACTCCTTTATGTGGCCTATTCTCTTCTAATCACTACGCCTGTGTACACAAATTAGCCACTCAGAAAGTCAAAAGGCTTTATTCAGCACAAATTATTTGAACCATAAAAGCAACAGGTTAATACAATAAAATATATTACAATATAGTTAAAACATGCATCTCATAGAACTAAAATTCACACAGTGCTAAGACAGTTAAAATAACACCTAAAATAGATTTAAGAAATACAATGGAAAACAAACATCTCGCAAATTAGCACTAAATTCATGCAATAGCCATTACAGTCTATTGGTTTAATCTTACACTGTTTGAATATAGCCATTAAAACATTAAGGGTAGTGACAGCAAAACAAAACCTGAGATATGTAATAAGGGCTTTGACTCAATTAACTAATTGTATTCCCTGAGTCATCTATTGGAGCTCTAATACGGATCACTTTAGAAAGAAATAGGGTGACCCTAGGGCATACTGTTACGTCTCCTAGTTTATATAAAGGCTGACTTATGATTTCTTGTAGGAAAAGGGGTTTAAGAAAAGATTTCCTGGGAATTAGGTCAAACTTACAAAAAGTGCTAGGAGCTGAGTAGTCTACTCTAACCAGTTATCACAGGGGCGTTTTCGGGTGATTGTACCCAAACCTTCATTTTTTGGTCGAGCCTAGCGGCAGCGCGCATGCACTACTCGCTCTGCAAGGCATGCTGTAGTAGAGTATGCTGTGGAAGCCTCGTCCACTCTCCGCCCATACTTTTCATTGGCTGGTGTCCTTGTCCTTGGTAAATGCTGGTTTCCGCTTCATTATGAGGCATGTTAGCCCCTCCTTGTTACCGCCTTGTCGCCATTTGTTACCGCCCATGAGGACTAGATCTTTTACTGTGTCCTAACTCGGAAGCTTTCATTACCAGTTCCGAAAACTATTTACTTCATTAAGGGACACAGCACGCACGGGGTGCCAGCTTCGGTAATGGCGGCAGCTTCCTAATCTAATTTGCATTCCTTTTTAACTTTTAAGTACACTCCGTTCCTGCTGCACCAATGCAGAAGTCCTTTGTTCCCCCTCCAAAGCAGCCCCCTCCCACCTCTCATATGCCTGTGCGCCTTTATTTATTTATTTATTAGCTGTCCCGTGTGCTTCAGCTCGGTTGTCTCCTAGGCTGACTCATCCTCCTCCTCCCCCTGCTTCTTATTTCAAGGAGCGTGATGTGAGCCCACAGGAAGCTGTGAATGTGGGCTCGCTCATTGGGGGGCTTAGTGGGACGGGAGTTGGAGGGTGAGTCGGGATTGTGAGCCCGGCTCATCTGTCCGGCTGCTGCGCGTGAGCAGTGAGACAGGCAGCTGAGGAGCCCTAACAATGTGGGCAGTCCGATCCCTGTCCGGGGAAGGCATCTCTCCCCACTAATTAAAGCAAAATGTTTCACTGGTGAGAGAGAAAACATCTTGCAGGGTAGGAGGGAGATACTTCCTTTCATCTGTTCCACTCGGCGACAGGTTTGGGCTCCTCCTCATGTGCACTCAATTAAACGAAGTCGCCATCTCCCCCGTGTCACATCTCCCCTCCCCCTTGGAGAATGTGCACCATGTTATTGGATTTACATGCGTCCATTCAATGAAAAACAGGGTACCGTAAAACACAGCCCCAGAGGCTGTTCACTTGTCTTTAAAACTTTTGATGATACAACTCAAGTACACTAAAGTGCCATTAAGGCGCTATTAGTGAGATGGGGGAGGGGAGATGGAACAGTGTTTAGAGCAGGGGTGGCTACATGTCACTATTATGACCTCATTATTTTTTAACCACTGCGTTATTACCGAACGGTAATGCACAGACTGTCTCATAATTTACTCCTGGTAATATCCAAAACGCACATGGAGCTCTGTTAATGATAACACCTATATTCATCTATTCGTAGTGCTAAATGCACAGATTCGCAGATACCTGTGACCTTGACGATGCCCACATAGTGACTAGACCTGGACAGAATTTCAATTATTCTGGAGTAATCGGACTAATTCCATGTTACTCTTAGGCGCATTGGGGGAAGCATTTGCAATGCAATAAGTCTCGCATTTGCAAGAGTTCAAGCTATTAGTATTCTAAATGACAATGTCTTTTATTTATGTTTTAAAACCCAAAACATAAATAAAAGGCATTGTCATTTACAATGTCAATAGCTCAAACTCGCGTAAATGCGAGACCTATTGCATTGCAAATGCTTGTTTGGGAATACAGTCAAGTAATGGAAAATGAGAAGGTGAAAATGAGTTAAAAGGTACCTGTGCTGTGCATTATTGGTTATCTTGAGGTACAATTTACATCCAGGCTGATTGTTCCATACTATATACTGCCCCACTGTTACCTTGGGGAGGTCTACTTGTTCCCTCTTCCCACGAAAGACCTCAAACACATGCTCTTTTATATCTTTTTTTGAATTCCTGCACATTTCCTCTGGGTGAGACCATAAGCCCCTCAATCCCAGCAGGGCCTGCTTTAAGTTTCTTAGCCAGGGGATTCTATTCATCATATCTAGGCCCACGCAATCCTTAAGAATTGAATTAGTAAACAAAGTTTCTTGTTTGGACCAAACAGACCACCATAATACGAGGGATTTATTTTCAAGGGTATCCGAGAGGAAATCAACACTCAATTCCCAGAGAACAATGGATGCCGGAGTAGAGCAGCGTACTGCCAGACGTTTCTGTGGAAAGGCATTTTCTATTTTTTGTAGAACATCCTTGTCCCCAGTAGCCCAGATCCCTGCGCCATACACTGCTGTTGGAATTGTTTTAGCGTAATAAAGGGTGAGCATCTGAGTAATTGGGTTGTTGCCTAACTTAGAGGCAAACCTCATCAACCCTTCATTATTCCTGGTCATATTTGATACGATGATTTCCCTATGGTGCTTCCAGTCCAGTCTTGATGAAAACTGGATCCCCAGATAACCATAAGTGTTTGTATTTTGTGATTTCCTCCCTTTAATACAAAATGTGCATTATTTCCCTCCTATATGACCAAAAATCATTGTGTAAGTTTTGGCAATATTGATTTTCATACTCCTCCTTTCCAAAAAATCAGAGAAAGAGTCTATTAAAAGCTGCAGACATTTTGAGGTACATGCTAAGACAGCCGCATCGTCAGCATACAGGAGTATAGGTATCTGCTGCCTCCAAATCCTGGGTGTATCTCCACCCACCGCCTGAAGCGGTTCTTCCACATCATTTATGTATAAAGAGAAGAGGAAGGGCCCCAGGAGACACCCATGTCGGACCTCTCTCCTTATACCAAAAGGTGCGGTCAATTAACCTGTATGCCAAATCGAACTTTGGCATTTAAATCATTATACAGTGGGCCAAAAATGAAATAATCTCCTTCGGGCCCACTTTTTAATTTAAACATTCAGAGTTTCCTGTGATCGACTAAGTCGAAAGCACTACTTAAATTGATGAAACAGATGTATAGTGACCCATCCGTGGCTTGAGTATACCTCCCTATTAATAGGTTGAAGTTGAGCGATTGCTCGACCATCCCCAAACCTTTTCTAAACTCATACTCAGCGCTTGAGAGAATTTCGTTCTCTTCTGCCTGTAGTTCCAGTCTCTCTAACAAGACTCTCCCCAATAATTTGGCGGAAGAGTTGAGTAGTGAGATAGGCAGTAACATTTCAGATCGTTTCTAGAACCCTTCTTGGAGATGGGTATGATAAGGGAGGTTGACCAAGTGGGAGGTACATAGCCAGCCCCTGCCGCATTGAGAACCTTGGTCACAAATGGGGCCTATAAGTTGGGTTCAGCTCTATACACATCTATTGGGACCCTGTGAGGGCCCGCAGCCTTCTGTCTATCATTAATAGCCCTCACCACCTCATCTAGGGTGATATTTATTCCGGTGGGTTGATCAGCTGTCTGGAGGCAAAGGTCTCCCTCATCTAAACTGGACTGTGAAATAATTGAGCCAAAATGATCCACCCATTGAGAAGGATTAATCGCAGATTCCAAGTCAGGGTCTATTCCCTTAGTGAACAAAGGGGAATTCACGGTTCTCCAAAATAGAGCACTGTCTTTGGTTTCAGCAGCCTGTAAAAGGTTTGCCCAAGCCTCCCCTTGTAGATATGTCTTTGTATATTTTATGGCATTGTTGTAATTGGCTCTAGCCACCCAGACTGCCTTAGTGTCCCTAGGGTGTTGATTTAGAATTTTGATCATATTATTCCTGGCCTTTGTGCATTCACCATCAAACCAGCCCTTTCTTTCCTTCCCACAAGATTTAGAGATAGTGATTGGTTGATGGAGTTTGATATTATAATATGGGCATATGGGCATCCCTGTGGTTAGTTTCTGGTGCTAGCCCTATCATCATTTGGTCCTGGTTCTTAACTACCAAGTTATTTAGGAAATTAACCGGATTAATTCCTGCCCATTTCATTTTAACACCATTCCAATTTTCCCTGAGTCTGGGATCTTGGGAGGTTAAGATTTAAATTTAAAATCACTGCGTTACAATCAATAATACAGTTAGACCCCACCCGTAAATCTAAGATTGTTCCCCTGCTAGAATCTGTAATGAGAATATGGTCAATATAGCTACTATTGCCTCTCCCCATAAACGAATGTAAAAGGGATTAATCGCTGTTACAGCAATGTTTGGCTAATTTCAGATTCAATTTTAACATCAAATTGTTAAGCCCTAGGCCATTCGGGCTTATGCCACTGACTTCTCACCCTAAAGATATCTGGGAACTACTGTTAACATATTTGCAACTACGAGACTCCTCTCCATCCCGACTGCTTGCAGATGGAGCTCCACCGGTCGCCACTTACTCTCTGGATACTGAAGCGGCAGACCTTATATAGATGCTGCTGAATGGTGCGGCACTGGTTGAATCCTGCTTTGCTTTGGCAATTTTTAGATGGAGTGCCACATAATTGCACCACCCACCAGAGCTTACTCCTGCCTAAGTCTTGTCTCAACCTTACAGACTTGATATTACCACAGTGAATATTTTTCAATACTCGTAACCCTGGGATACTGTGCTGTCTTTATTGATTTGCCTTTCCCTCTTCCACTTCTCCCTCCTTTCTACCCTCTTTCCTCGTCCGCTTCCTGATGATTATTTTGAGGCCTGCCTCAATGTTGTTCTTTATAATAAATGCTAATAAATAATGATAAAAAATAAATACAAAGCCACCCTGGTCTATTAAATTAAGTGAACAGGTTTCTTGTATGCACACGATGTGTGCTGATTCCACATATGTTGCCCAATCCTGTCTCCATTGTGTTGGCAATGCCGGCAATGTTCTAGGTGGTATCAATTGACCCCCTAGGCTTCTTAGCTATAATTGGACTGGGAGTTTCAATGGTATGGCTGTCCTCATTTGGCAAAACTTGGCTAGGGACAAGAGCTTGGTTGGGGGGTCAGTTTTGAAAATCCAGGTGCGAGACGGCAGAAAAACTATTGTATGTTGGTACCTGCTGCTGAAAGGTGGCAGGGGCAATAGACAATACTCTCTGAGGCCTATAGAAGAAACTCAAAGGTAGGGCCTCAATGGGCATGGGTGGCCGTCCTGAGAATGGATCCTTGACAATTTATCCTTATTGACTAATCTGGTCTTAAAATTGATGGCAATATAATGCTAATGATCAGGTTTTGGGGAAGGGCTCACCCATCCAACCCTCCGTACAAGGTTGATCTGCTGATGCAAAAGTGCCTGACCCTCAATTCTGCCGTTAACCCAGTGCACTACTTTGTTCAGAAGTTGGGCATGATCTTCTCATGCATCTTAGCTCAAGGGGGTAAACCTTTTAGGACCACCGCATGCGGGGTGGCTTGTGGAGGGAGTTGCAAGGTTGGTAACGAAGTGGACCTTAAGGGGTAATTGCCTGTTAGGTTTAGGGTGACACTTGGCCCCTGTGTATGGATCCCGGAACCTTTTGTATTGTTTGGTGGGCATCTCTCCCTTCTACTATCCATGCTTTGCCCTCCCAGGGTAGAACAAGTTAATTTGTCCGGAGCACTGAATGCGGCCACCCCAAGTGAGCAGGGCCCTCTTGGTAAAGGCTCGTTTGAGGCTTGCTCCCCCAATATGCCCTTCCCACAACACTGCTCCCCCTTTGGAGCTGACCGTATTAAAGTATTCCTCTCCTCCCCCAACAATTGCATCATTGTTGTAATAGCGTTGTAAATTAAGGCCAATCTTGCTATTATGGGACTCAAGGCAGTGGTTAGTAGTGACAGTATAACTTTAGACATTTCATCAACCAGGAGGGCATGTGAACCCCCACCAGTCTGCAAAGTGTCTGTGTCTTCTCCCAAAGGACGCTCCCCTTGAGGTGAACTGGGACGAAGTCTTTTAGATTTTGCACTTCCCTCTTTTCCTCTTCCCCTTTTGGTTTTTCCTCTTGACTCCTTTGCCACCAGGCTGAAAGTCTTCCTCCTGGTTCACCAGGGCTGGCCCAAAGTGAGGCCCGGGTCAGTGGTAACAGTCTCAGGATCGTGGTTCTCATCAATAGCACTAATAATAGCCACCATATCATCAATTAGTTCGGCTGGGGCATCAGGGGTAGGGGGAGAAGACCAGGATAACCTCCTCTCGGCCAACTTAACTTCTTTATCTACTGCATTTACTGCTCGTTGAAGAAAATTGTCCATTGTTGTACTAGGGGCTGTGAGATTCACCTTCTACTTTCCCATGTTTGTGCAACAAATGTTACCCTATCAATAGGAAAAGAATGGCTTGTTTTCCTTGGAACCAAGAAGTTAGAGAGGTGCTACTTGCAAGAAGTAAAGGTAGAGGCGGGTGTAAAGTCAGAAACAGTGACGGTGATGCTAACAGTACTACTTGGGCAATGTAGCAATACAGCAGCAGCGGTCCACTTATCTCCTCCCCCTGGTCATGCTGAAGCTGCCGCCTCCACCCACACCAAACTATAAAGGACGACAGCCGATAATTGAGGCTATTGGGATCTCTAATCAAAGAATTGATGACCAGCTTGTGATAGCTCATAATAGTTTAGTGACTGTGTCCAAAGGGTTGGGAGCCCAGATTGTCAGCAACCGACCACACTCATGACCCCCGTTACACCGCATCTGCTACAACTGCCACAAGGGACTCAGCAACCACAGTGCAGCACGGCACAACACCTGCTGCCCTAAGCCCTGCCGTACACCCGTACCTGCCCGTCTCCACGAGTGAGCCTGGTACAGTGGCGACAGACAGAGAAAGCAGCAATGGTGTCGGCAGTAGCTGCAGCAGTGGGAGGCCTCAAGAGGATCAGGCAAAATTGGCTGAATTGGCCACAATGCAGGTGAAGTGAGGTGAGGTTAGGCCGGTTATGACAAAATAAAATGTCCTGTTAAGGGTTTAGAGGGCTGGCTTAACCAGCAACACGACCTTTCTCGTGGCTCTCCCCGGCGTGTGATGCGTGTGGGTGGGTGGGCACGAGCACAGCGTCAGGGGGAGGGGCGTCCTTGAGTGCTTAAATGGCTGCTCAACGACTCCAACTCATCTTAGTGCCTGCCTAGGACAGGTAAATTATGGGATTGCTTACCCAGACCTGATTACTGATCACTTTTACAATATTTGCCATGGCACACTCAAAACTGATCTGCTAGTCCTCTCACCTGTTACTAGCACTTGGCCCAATGCCTTTAAGGATGCTCTCAACCCTGATCAACAGGGTATACGCCTCAGTGGCTGGAATCTCAGCACTACTATCTTGTCATGGGTCCTCTTGGTTAGTAACTTTTGATAACTGTAAACTTACGAGTTGAGGCAATTACACACATACATCTATGTTACAAAATTGGTCCCTCTCGTTCTAAACAACTAAAATAAGTACACTTAAGAACATTGGCCTTATCTGCTTACCTAATACCACAGATGCTCTTTGTACCACCTCTCCTTCTCCTCTTTCCAATTCTTTGGCCTTTAGCAATCACATTTGACTACATGTAACACTCATCTAAACACTGTGCTCTGATGTCCTGCCTCGAGTAATCTGTTCTCTCTTCCGAGCCCCGCACACCTTTTATATTACTCCCTGCACCCTAAATACCTTTGTAGCATTGCTACTGTCTCCTGGTTCATTGCTCCTGCTATTTCTTCAACATGACATGTTCAGTCCTCAAAACAAACATATTTCTCATCAATGGGAGCTCATCTCAAATACCATTGGCATTGGCCAAAGAGCTTTCAATGCCCACCTGCAAGTAACCCTTTAAGCTCTGCTATCAAAAGCCTTATCACAACTTCTCATTCACTCCAAAACTTCTAGTGCTAACATCTTTTCATTAACCTGGTCCTCCCTGCACAACCAACCTCCTTTGAAGTAGCCATGCTCTTCTGCCTTCCAAAAACAAGCTCATAAGATTTTAATCTTAGACTCTGATAGAATAACACCATTTTTACATGCTAGTGATATGATGTCTGCTGAAGTTCAGCACCTGCTAGAATCCTCGGTGTTAATCCTCAATATTTATTATGGGTAAAAACTAATACATTTACTGTAAACACTTATATATCCTATTCAATCCATGATTTGGATGCTCAATTCAGTGTCCCATTCACTTCTGAGGTTCATTAGCAGCCTTCTCACCTCCAAAATTCCCAAAATCCCCTACACAACACCCTCACAAAACTGCTTCCCCTCCGTCCTTTTCAATCCCCTCCATGCACAACCCTAGGCCATTTGATACCCGGATAACTCGGACCTTTTTTCTTCCAATAACTTGATTCATATTCAGTGCTTACCCATTGACACACCTGCACCAAACATATTCTCTTCCAAAGCATCCTACATACCAGTCTGTCTGTCATGTCACATACAGTGGCAATGACTGACTACCGCAAGCAGGGGAGCTGAGATGGTACTAGGTTCGGTGCAGGGATGGGACCTTTGACGAAAGTGTTACTACAAGGCCTCCCTCTCAAGCCCCCATGGGAGCTGATGCCCCCCTTGAAATTGGGTAATTCCCTAATAATGCTGCAGCAAGTATATGCCTTTCTTTAATTTTCTCATATGCAAATTGCATGCGCACGTCAATCACGTCTTTCGCTCCCCTCCCTGATGAAAGCCCAGGACCTTGCACAGGCTGATAGGACAGTGCTGAAATATGTTGGTGATTTAGGTTCATAGGACCATTACATCCTTTTTGTCCTTTATACATTTTTTAACCTTCCCTCCCACCCCACTAATAACGGATACTTTTGGAGTGGGTGAGGAATTTTATCTTTAAAGTTACGCCCCCATACACCCAATCTTCATAAGTGCTCCCTAGAATACAGTTGAGCCCATCCCGACCTTTAGGAGTTGGGGTGAACCCGATGGTGAACCATGTCACTATTAGAGTGAGTGAGGGTTATATAAAGAAAAGGGTTTCTTTCCCTTCCCACCCACAATAGTGGGTGTGCTGCCACCTGGCATACAGACGATTCCCCATCTTTCACTGTTTCTAAAGGAGCCATCTTGGTTCCAGAGGGGATACTTTTGTGTCTTTGAACGACTGCCATGACCATCAAAAATGACCTTGACCACCTCGAAATTATAGAAACCTGCTTCTTGATGTATAGGGAGTAAGTGTTGCTCTGATTCATCGAAACACCCTTGTTTGCAAGAAAATAACCACATACACTTTTCTGGTGTCGAATAGGCAAACACGTCTTCTTTCTCTAGTGAAACTTGATTTGACATTATCTAGCTTCCACTAGAGGGCAATAACCTCTTTCTGGAGCAATTTATTGATCATTTCTCTGTTGTACCTCTGGTCTTCCCAAACACTATTTTCTTATGAGACCGCAACCTTCATTGAGAGGGTAACATCAACAGGGGTTATCTCCGATTTAATCATTTTCAGACCTGCTTCCTAGTTCAATATTCTATTCAGCTGCACTGGTCTGACAACTTCCTTTTCTCTAACTCCATGCCCATGAAATAACTAGGATATAGGCAAACATAAAAACAATAAAAGGCTGAATCACAACAAAAATAATATTAATCTTGGTTAATTTTTATTTGCTTTGCCCTATATTTGTTTTAGGAGCCCCTCTATTTTGTGAATTTTCCTATTTTCTTGTTGAAACCATATAAGCAATTATTTGTTTTGGCTTATATGCATTTGTTTATTATTGAGCAACAACCTGTTAGTTTATTGTCAACTCTGATAGTTTGCTTCTAGTATAGTGGTGTTTCTTTAATATGAAAACCTTGGTGAATTCTCATGTTCTTTTCCCTACCTGGCATCATGAATCATGGGTTTGTTGTTCGCAAAATAAATGATCTGGATGATATAAATTGTTTGTTTTCAGCTCTAGTATGAACAGGGCAGGACTTTAGGTTTCAGAACAAGCAGAGAGTAGAGCAGTTCTCTGTGGAACTGCACCAAGGCCATAGCCTCATAACAATCAGTCTTTAGGGGCATCACTCACCCTTGCCTTAAAGAAAGACCCTGGACTGGCAACAAGTTACACGTGAGTGTTGACAACACCTAAATACTGAACATGTAAAGACCAGCAGACGTTTAATGCAACAATTAGGCATGTAGGGATCCTTAAAATGTACTATGTGCTATATTGTCTGTTTTCCTAATTTTCACTTTCTAAGCATTTGCTGCCATTGTTTTGATGTCTGCAGTGATCTTGTTTCATATATTCTGCACTATATTTGCTTGAAATCAAGCCTTAAAAATAATAGTGTGGACTTCTTATATGTGTGCACCTGAGACAAACGGCTGCCAGAACTCACAACAATAAATCAATATGCCTGAGAGTCTGTAGCAGGTGTCTAACATGCCTAACACACATTTTCTCTAGATAAATTGAGAGAGATATGTGGGCCATAACTTGTCTGTTCACCCCACCGATCTGGTAAATTGGTACATACTTGTGCTTGCCTAAGGACCACAGGAGATATTACAGGTTTGTGATCATCATAGGAATTCCCTGATAACATATCACTCTGGGTGATAGTCCTGAACTCCCCAGTGATATTACCACCCTCACCTCTCAGGGAAAAATAATCATGAGTTGAATCATGATTGAACTCTTCCCTCTCATCCTAAAATCTAAAAAAACCTAATTCACAAAAGCCTGTAAGAGTATTTAACAAAATACTTTAGGAGATTTACATTATGTACTTTACGTAAGAGAAACACATATAATGGTTTACATTATTGCATCAATGCAAGGGAAAGAGAGCAAAAAAGTTTGGAACTATGTTATGTTATGTTAAAAGGGTTTTATAAAGCGCTCGTACACCGGTTGGTTTCATGGCGCTGATACTAGGAGATGCCGAACCTGGAGCATTATTATTCGTAGGCCTGGATGTACAGCCATGTTTTGAGGGATTTTCTGAATCTCAATAGATCAGTTTTTGACCTGATTTCCAGGGGTATGGAATTCCACAGTCTGGGAGCCAGAGCTGCAAACCTACAACCCCCTTGGCGCTTCAGCTTGAAGGTAGGGACTGTCAAAAGTTGGAGATGAGCCGAGCGGAGGTTGCGTGAGGGGGTGTAACGTGATATGAGGCTGTCTATGAATTTAGGGCTCCGGCCATTCAGGGATTTAAACACCAGACAGCCAATTTTGAATGCTCAGCGTTGGGCAATAGGAAGCCAGTGCAGCTTCCTTAGGAGGGGGTAGGCATGTTGCCACCTGGGTTGTTTGTAAATCAGTCTTGCCGCTTGGCCATCTGTAACCGTTTTGTAAGGCAGAGTGGCATACCAAGATAGACTGCATTGGCGTAGTCTAGACGTGATAGGACCATGGCTATCAAGACCTGTATCAAAGCTACTTGGGTAAGTAGCCTGCTCTTCCTGATCTTACGCAGCTGAAAAAAGCAGGTGGAGATCACAGAGCCTACATGAGTTTTTAGGGATAGGTCATTGTTTATAGTGACCCCAAGGCTTTTTACTGAGGAGGAGGGAGTTGGGGGGGGGTCCTAATTCGTTTGGCCAATAATGTGGGCCCCACAAGTTGCGATCGCCACCCGTCAGGACTAGTTCGGTCTTGCCTGGATTTAGTTTTAGGTGATTGCGGTCCATCCAGTGACGGATGAATTGCATGGTAGACTGAAAGTCAGATATTGACTGGGGAGAGTTGTCAATTGTGAACAATAGTTGTAGGTCATCAGCATAATTGAAGGTGACCACTTTCCTTTCCTTCAGAGACCTGATCAGCGGGAGAAGGTAAAGGTTGAACAGGTGCGAGGAGAGCGAAGAGCCCTGTGGGACCCCGCACGTGGTTTTTAATTTGGGAGCCGTAAACTGGCCAATACGGACTGCCTGGGAGCGGTCTTTTTTTAGGAAGGAGTTGATCCAGCTGAGGGCTGAGCCCTGGATGCCTGCCTCTCTGACACGGTCCGCAAAGATAGCATGGTCGACTGTGTCAAAGGCGGCCGAAAAGTCTAACAGCACCAGGGCCTGAGGAGTACCTCTGTCAGCCTTTTCCCGTAGGGAGTCCAGTACCGCCAGTATTACCGTTTCCGTGGAGTGAGCTGGACGAAATCCAGCTTGGTGTGGGTCAAGAAAATTAGTTCGTTCTATGAAGTTGGACAGACATTTCGCCACATGGGCCTCCAGCACCTTGGCTAGGTACGGGAGCAAGGAGATGGGACGGTAGTTTGACAGCGTCTGGGGGTCAGCCCCAGGTTTCTTCAAGAGGGGGACCACTAGTGCCTCTTTGAAGGCTTTAGGGACACAGCCCTGGGATAAGGAGTTGTTCAAGAGAGCGAGAACAGGGTCCGGAAGGGCAGTAAAAGCAGTTTTTAGGACATGTGGGGGGCAATGGTCCATGGGGGATCCAGATCTGACTTTGGACAGCAGATCGTGAAAGGTCTGGGTATCAATGGACGGAAGAGATTCGAGGGAGTAGGGATTCCTGGGCATAGGAGGGGAGATTTCTTGAGAGGTATGTGTGGGGATACTGGCTTTAATAGAGGAGATTTTATCAATAAAGAAGTTGTTCAGAGAGTCGCAGAGGGCCTGAGAGGGTGTGGGCTTACTTAAGACTCTATCTGGGTTGGACAATTCATCTACAATTGTAAACATTTCCTTAGCTTGGTTGTTAGAGGTTAATATTCTAGAGGAGAAGTGTGCTGCTTTAGCTGTAGAGATCGTCTTTTTATATTCCCTCATAGCCGTTAGGTAGGTGAATTTTTCTTTTTGTGAGTAGTTCTGTCTCCACTTCCTTTCCAATTGGCGGAGGGTGAGTTTTTGTAATTTTAATTCAGGGGAGAACCATCTCTGCGCCTCAAAGCGGCGAGTCAGTCTAATTTTTTTGAGTGGGGCGTGTTTATTGCTGGCCGCTAGTAGCCAAGCTGAAATAGTTTCCTCATGGAGATTGACGTCAGATATGGGGTTTGGAGCTGTGTTGGCCAGTGTGGTTCAGAAGTCGTTTTTATCAATGGTGTTCCATTTTCTCGCCAATCCCCCCCTTTTAATGGAAATTTTACCGGTGGTAAGGTTCTTTAAGGTGAATTTTATCAGGTAGTGGTCTGACCATATACATGGTGAGATAGACAGTGCTGATACCACCAGGTTGATGGTCCAGATTTGGTCCAGGATGTGCCCTTTTGTATGTGTGGCTGAGGATACCTGTTGAGTGAAATTCAAGTTGTTTAATAATTGTCAGCTCAGCAGATTGCGGCCCTCCTTGTGTGTTGTTGGCCCAGTAGTTAAAGTTGCCTAACAGCAAGATTCTGGCGTGGTTAGTTACCAAGTTTGCGACTTGTTCCCCCATTGAATGAGGACATAGGGGCATGTGCTGTGGGGGTCTGTAGAGTAGAACACATATGAGCTGGGCTGAGTCGGAATCAAGTTTTATTACAGCATTATCTACTGTGGGGAGGCAGAGTGGGGTAAGAGCAGTGAATTTGAGAGCCTGGTGGATAATAGCCGCTACTCCGCCACCATTTTGCCTGGCGGACGGTTAGTTTGAAGAATGTAATACTCGTTAGTTAGCGCCGCCAGGATGTCGGGCGAGGATTCGTGGGTAAGCCAGGTTTCGGTGAGCAGAAGGATGTCAGGCTTTTCTGAGTCTAATAGAGTAAAGATTTCAAGCTGATGTCTGACTAAAGAGCGAGTATTAAGATAGTAGATTGATATTGCCATGCACCCGTATTTTTGCTGTTGCCGGATAGTGTGGACTGTGGGCTGAATGACTTCAGGGAACGATTTCCGAGACTGGAATATGGTATTGTGGTGCAAGCTTGCAGTAGTGGCAGGGTTAAGTGTGAGTGAGGCAGAGTGAAGCAGTCTAAGTTCTTGGGAGTAATACTTGCGAGATTGGGCATGGTAACTGGGCCCTGGGCACGGCAGGGCGCAGACGGGCTTGCCTTTGGCACGCCGCTGGCGCGCCCACTGCGCGCGTCCGATGCGCTCCTGCGCTGCAGCCGGCATTTATGCCAGGTGACTGCCTAAGCTCCTCCCCACGGCCTTCGTGGTTGGTCGCCCCAGAGGGGAGAGACCGGGAGGCAGGAAGCAGCTAGAGCGCCCGAGACGGCGAGAGCTCAGTACGTAGTTATATTTAAAAACACAGAATCAAATTCATACAGTTGAAATTTTTAAAAGGATAAAGGAATCGTTGCAGTAAAATAATCACTGTTTACCGGGTAGCGGCCCCTTCCTAGAGTGCCCGCTCCCGCGCTGCAGCCGGCATTTATGCCAGGTGACTGCCTAAGCTCCTCCCCACGGCCTTCTTGGTTGGTCGCCCCAGAGGGGAGAGACCGGGAGGCAGGAAGCAGCTAGAGCGCCCGAGACAGCGAGAGCTCGGTACGTAGTTATATTTAAAAACACAGAATCAAATTCATACAGTTGAAATTTTTAAAAGGATAAAGGAATCGTTGCAGTAAAATAATCACTGTTTACCGGGTAGCGGCCCCTTCCTAGTAGGGAAAAACCTGGGAAATAAAAGAATAATAACATCAATAACAATATTTGAATACACGTGGTTAAATTGTATTAATGGGTTATACAGTCTGAACAAAAACTACAAGGAAGTGCCTTATGGACTGTACAAGCCGGTTGAGACAGTCTTAATGGGTGACCATTAAAGGATGTGAAAATGTAACAGTAACATTTGATAATGAAATCCAAGCCCCTACTAAGTATGAAATAAAACAATATATAAAGAAGATTAGAGTCATCCCACACTCAGGGGCCCAAGGGGTTGAGAGTAGAGCCATAATGTTATTGGCCAATATCTTTAATTGATTTGACTGTGAAAATTTTGGGGAGGGCAGTCCTAGCAAGATTGAATGAGTGGTTAGGGCGCAATAAAGTTCTATCCAATCTCCAATGCGGTTTTAGACCAGGGAAAGGGACTGTAGATCAATGTATACATTTACAGTTGATTATTAGTAAGTATACAGCGGCCAAAAGAAATAAACTCTACCTAGGCTTTTATGGACTTGACGGCAGCTTTTGATAGAGTTAACAGATCCAAACTCTGGGGAGCACTTATTAAGCTGGGTAGAGATAAGAATATTGTAAATCTCTTATTAGAGCTCAATTTGGACTTACGTACTTCAATCAGATATAATACGATGGCAGTCTTTCCGCCCTAGTGAAGATGCAAAGAGGGGTGAGACAGGGATGCATCTAAGCCCCATTGTTATTTACTCTTTATATTAACAGTTTGGGGCCTTCTCTAAGTGCAGCTTGTAAGGACATTCCCCGGGCAGGTTCCCTTCTTATTCCTGCTTTATTAAATGCAGATGACGCTTTGTTGATAGCGAGGACACCAATAGGGCTCTGGCGTTTGGTGGATACGTTTATTAACTTTATGGGGGATTTGGATATCAGTACAAACTACATAAAGTCACATACAATGGTAATAGGACCAGGAAGGAAAGTCCAGAAAAAATATTTTGGGGAAACATTGAATTGACTAGGGTAGCTACCTTCCCTTATTTGCGGGTCCTTTTGAGGAAAAGGGGTCTTGACTCCTCCAAAAGAAAGATAAGAAAAACATATTGACTAGAGCTGTTGGGGCAACCTTGGATTTTGTAA
The DNA here is from genome assembly GCA_963921515.1 of Calotriton arnoldi. NCBI lineage: Eukaryota > Metazoa > Chordata > Amphibia > Caudata > Salamandridae > Calotriton > Calotriton arnoldi. The sequence goes on along the minus strand of CAWUFW010000044.1, from coordinate 342,950 downwards.
AAAGGCTGGGGTCCAAGCCAGTGCAGGTCTTGCTCAAGGTATATGAAGCCAATTGCATTACAATCGGAACGTATGGATGTGATATGTGAGGCTACAAGGACATAGGCGAGCTTCAAATAGTAGAAAATAACTTTCTGAGAAGGTTGTTAGCCGTCCCACATGGAGTCCCTGCATACATGTTACACGAAGAGACGGGTATGGGCTATATTTCGGACCTCGTAGCACTGGCACCTGTATTACGATGGATCAGGATATGGGTGAACCCTGAGTTGGAATTCAATCAGACAGTGATTGAGGACTGCAGTTCATTGGAAGTTGTCACCTGTATTCCTTGGTTTAACCATATCAAGAATATAGTAAGTACTTTGGGACGTCCAGAACTCTTTGAATATCCAAAATCTATTGTTAAAGAAGACCTAAAGGGGGATTAAAAAAACACTTTCTTGAATTTAAAATGGCTGAGATAGAAGTGTCTGAAAGTATGAAACCCTCGGTGCGGGCTCATATGTTGGCACAACATTAGAGCCTTAGCTTGTGATGGTTTCCTACCCGTATCATCACAGATATAATCTTATACGTCGGCTTTTGACCTTGTCACATGGTAATTTTAGAGTAGAGGAGATGGGTCCATGTGCAATGGACAATTGTTCTGCACAGGATAGCTTATATTTTGTCTTTTTTGTGGTTATTATTCCACTTTAAGAAAGCGGTACATTGTCCCGTTGGTTAAAGAGAAAAACTTTGTCCAATTAAAGCCGTCCCTAATGTACTGTTTAAATGCTTTCGAGCCCATTGATATGTTATGGAGTGGCAAGTTTTTTGGCGGGTGATCCAGCGCCAATCAGGGATCGATAATCAATAAACACAATCACTGGCCCATACTCATACACCCAACACATGAATCCCTGTTACGCTGTTTCTAGTTTGAGTGAAATCAGTTGTTCACCAAATTACAGGCTCGTCCTAACTCACTAGATACATAATTGAAACCTGTAATCAACTCTCTTTCCTCTGGTCGATGGACCATTAGTTGAGAAGTTGATGATAATAATTAGATCTGACTATCTAACTCTACTACTAAATAAATCACAAAACTCAGTGTTAGGTTAATAATATTTATCGCAAATAATGCGAAGATAAATGCTCATCATGTACAGTTTTACAAGGCAAACAATGTATAAATCACAGAGAGAGAACATTTATGCAGGCAATAAGCGTCAAACTCAAATCATAATGAACAGAATGCAATGAAGGAGTGGATAGATGAAGAGACATAAGTTTCAGAGACAGCTATACATTTGCAAATGATTATGCAAAGTACGAATCTTCAGCTATACTAACCCAAGTATTTTAGTGGAAAATCTACCCCCTGGCCATGGGAATAGATGGGGTTCCCCAAGAAGGTTCAGGGAACAAAGAATAGAACAGGAAAACAGGTAGGCCTCTATCTGGATACAGCAAACTGACGGACAGCGACGATCTCCCTCTCTCTAGCTTCTCCAAAGACGCGCGCAGACCACCCCCCAGGCACTGCAGTTATACTCTAAAAACCTACATGTCCAACCCACCATTGTGGCAACATTTTCAGAATCTTAGTCTCTCATTGGTCAGTTTAGGAGTTCTATCACACCACCATAGTCACGTTCATGTTTTCACAGCTTTCTTTGTTTTTCATTTCTAAATAGTACGTAATTCACATCTCATGAATACACGCTTCCTTCGACTTGTAACATGTTTCAAAACTCTACATTTTCATTGTCCGCCTCTGCAGCTTCCGCGGAAGAAGTTTGTACATTTGCACTTGGTCTCACGACCATCCTTCCGTTTCTTGGCAGACACTCAAAGATTCTTGAAGGTTATCATCCGTTGCCTTCTCCATTCCCTCTCAAAGCTTGATTTTCGGTTTAATTATTAGTCTTTCTTTTAACCCCTAACTCGTCATGCAACGATGTAGGCCCATGCAAGCATCGCTACGATGAATAAAACACAGACATTATTAATTTCATGAAATACAATTCTCACTGTTTTACCACCCACCATTTGCACTATCCCAATGTTATATGTTTAACAAAGCATTAACGTGCAAAAAGCAGCATTATTATTATTTTTATTTTAAGCAAAACGCAATGCGGCCTAGTCTTTCATGCATTAGTCCACGTATTAATGCACACATGCGCAGAAGCATTTCCCCGTGTTTTCATGTTTTTGCATGTTATTTTCACCGCACTCTGTTAGTAATTGTTACCGAGGAATTAATCCGAGCAGGTTTTATTTTCTCAAAACCCTGCTCCATCAATCCCCCCTTTGATGTCATTTTTGAGCCATCACAAAAATCACCATCATACCAACTGCCACCTTTATTTTCATCTAAAGGATAGTACTTCTTTCCCGTTTTGCCATTTTCTCATCTAAATCTTTCATCATTTCATAATAATTTCCTCTCATATCTTCTAGTTCTATCTCTTCTCTTTTTCTTTTCCTAGCTCTACGTTTATTGTCTGATTCTGTCATCTCCTTCTTTCCACATCTACACTTGCAACATTTATATGCCATCATTATTGACAAAGTCACGGCAGCTATTGAAATAATTGGTATTAGTATTTTTCCTAATAAACTACTTCCAAATGTGGAAAACCATTTACCTACAGAGGAAAAACTCTTACCAAGTTTCTCCCAAACACAGTCAACCTCCAGTTTGGTCAAATTCTCTTGTAATTTTGTAATATTCTTTATATACCCCTCAAGACTTTTACTTTTATCAGGGATATAAGTACAGCAGTGTTGAATTTTCAACATGCCTCAGACTCCGCCCTCTTTTGCCAACAAAATATCAAGGGCAAGTCGATTTTGCAAAACCATTGATCTAATTGCAACCATTTCAGTATCAATCATTAAGAATTCACCAGCAGTGTCTGTTGATAAACGATCAACCACTGTGGACAATTTCCGAATTTTGTGCGAATTTAGAACGACTCCAACTGAGGGTATCAGTGCACCAAAAATATCACCAATTATTTCTGAAAAACTTGCTCTCTTTTTGCGTGTTAGTCCATGCTTTATTTCATTGATTTTATTATTTCTATCTACATGATAAACTTTGGGAAATACGATCCCAAAATAACAACTACCATACCAGTCTGCTGGCAACCTGTAGTAAGCATTCTTACCACACACATAATATATTACTGGAAATACAGGATCAGTTCCACCTTTCAATCCCCATCCACCAGTTATCAGGAAAGTGTGTTCACATTCACTAGTACCAATGAAATAATTATTATAATCAGTTTTTAGTCTTGGTAAGCAAAATTTCCCTTTATGATACAAATCCAGAGACATTGCAGCGTAAGTCTCGCCTTTCTAATAATTTCCCTCTCTAAAAGCCCATGGTGGTAGATGTGACTTCTGTTCAGCATCTTTTCTTTGAAAATCCTGTCTTCTATCTTCTACCATGTTAATGAATTCTTTTTCTTCAGCCCGTAAACTACATGTTAGATTATTTCTATGAGCATATACTATATCTATTGTCTGTGTAATATGGAAAAATTCTCCCATGTATCCCACATTTCTGTTACTATATACCTTATTCATATCTTTTCTAATAGGAATTTCTGAAAACACTAAATCCATGTTTGAATAATAGTACTGCAACTTCCCCGTCACGTACAAAAGACTGGTTAGTACACTACATGATACGCCATATGTTAAAGGAAGGTGATGGTAAGTCACCCCCTCTGAGACAGACGAAGGTAATTGCATGTACACATAACAATCTTTCACATCCATTGTGTCCACATATTCATAAAGCAATTTTGTAAAGACATTTAACGAGAAATCACTAATTGATTTATCATGATGATACATGCTATCATCAGCCTGATCATTGTTAGTTTTAGGAGTTTCTTTAGTAACAGGGTCCATTCTCTCACTTATCACATTATTAGTATTATTCTTGTTATTAGTTACCATTAGAACAGGTACAAGGACAGTTAGTATTAACCACATCAACATTAATAGCAAGACACTACACAAGCAAGCTTTAATACATCTACGTTTAAGACTAGGTTGTTGATGTCCAGTCACTATATCTTCTGCCATTTTGTATACTATAAAAAATAAAAATCTAAGAAAAAAACTAAGAAAATTCCTATCAATTCTCTAAAAACTTTGACAACTTGTCCCAAAAAAACCCACCGGAAAATAGTGTATCCCACACTTCAAAGCTTTCTTCTTTACCCCCTCTTTTTTTTTATTTTTTATTAAGAGTCTTCTTTAAATCTTCTGGATCTTCCCAATTATTTTCACTGATTTTTGTTGCACCTTAATTTTTCACTGTTCTCTTTTTAAGGCGGTCTCAATTTGCTTTCATCAATTTGCTCAGTACCAGTACCAACTTCTCCTCTTATTTGGTGTCTGCTTTCAATTTCTTCCAATATTACATATGTCCATTCAGGAGCTGTGTATTTCTTGCTTGGTATTTTTATTCTCTTTGTCCTTAGGACTAATTCTTCTACTGATTCCTCTTATTCAGTTTGACTTGATATTTCATTTATTTGCTCTGGTCTTCTCCTTTTAAGAGTGTATTTCAGTCTTTTCACTCTACTTGGCCAATTGTCACCCTTTTTCGCTCTCTTAGCTTGAACCACTTCTTCACCTTTTCTTTCTGGTTTACAGGTTCTTTTATTTAGCCCTTTTCTTTGTTGAACTTGCTCTTGATTTTCAGTAACTTCCTCTTTTTCTTGCTCAACAGCAGTCTTACGAGACCCAGTAGCTGGTGCCCACTCTACTTGACTTGTGCTTGGTTGTTCATCATCAACAAGCTTATCAGAATCTGTCACTCTAGATTCTTCAGCTTCACAACCTCCAGCTTCTGGTTTCTTATCTTCATTCACCAGTTGCTGCTCACCTTCTTTTTCAAGTGGACTTGGGACTCTTCTGGTATGACTTGCGTGAATCCAGTTTGGCAAGCCACCACACTTCACTGCTGCTGTTGTCACAAAAATAATCTGAGGGGGGCGTGGCTACGTCGCGCATGGAGTGAGACGTGTTTGCTTGGGTCTCCGCTCCATGGCGCCTGATTTTAGCGATTTCCTCCTGTTCCTGGGGCTGTTTCCTGGTGCCTTGGACCCCGCTTGGTTCCGGGGGGTCTGAGGCTGCTCCTGGGTGATTGCGGAGCCCTTTACCTGGCCCGACGGATGGGACTCCGGGCCTGAGCGTCCGCCGGAGATCGTGGTCGCCATCTTGGTTGAGGACATTCGAGACGCGGACCCCGCTGGGCGGTGTCATGCGGCTCGGGGAGTGCGGCGGCGAGCCCCGAAGCCCTATTGGAGGTGACCTGACCGACGTGAGCTTTCTGAGTCGGTGGGGGCATACGGGAGGCCTCGGTGACCCTGTGAGCCCTTGATGATGCACTGCCCTGGTTCAGGGCAGCAGAAGAGACCAGAGCTACCGCGGACTTTGAGGGGGTTGTGGGGTGGATCCCCGCGAGAGTTGGCGCCTAAACCTGGGGTGCTATGAGATGGGGCCCCCCCTGAGGTGACTGACTGATAACCTCGAGGACTGGCTCGCAGGCGACCGCCATTGTGCCCAGCAGCGCCACACCCTGTTCACTCATCCCATGGCGAGATACCTGTGGACTGACAACCGGGAGCGTTGTAGAAACCTCGTCGCCTTCAGGGGCCCGGTGCAGCAGGAGCTGGAGAGGCGGCTCGATCATTGTGCTGGATGAGGCCTGAGTGAGACTCTGGTGGCCTTGGAACCCCCATTGCCCTACTGATTGGTCACAGTGAGTAAGGAGAGGGGCTTGGGGGTTCGGCACCTAGAGTTGTCGCAGAACTGTGAGCGGCTTGGCCCCCTGGTGGAGTGGTCACCCTAGTCCCTCTATTTGTCTTGAGGGTCCGGGTGGGACGTGGCGGGCCCTCTCCTTGGCGCCCTTGGATCGGTGTGGACAACTGGCCCTGATTTGAACCTAGGGGTGGGCAGAGAGCAAACAGACCTTGTCTGCTTAACAATTGGGGTTGCCTGCCATCACTACGGGCCCTGGGGCTCACGATATGAGTTGATGGTGGACTACTGCTGCTGTCGTCGTCCGTTCTGTGGGCGCTCCATGTTCTGCTGCGTGGTGAGGGAGTGTCCCTCTTAAGGCCCTTGCCCGGAGGCTTTGCAGGGAGTGGCGAGGGTTCGACGGCCCGCATCCAGAGTTCAGCCTTCGGCATCGGCACTTCCCCCAACAAGTCCTTGGGGGTGCAGGAGCAGTGCATAACTCCTCGACACCTTGCGGGGCTCAGTGGAGTCTCCCCTATTCAACCGGCTAGATACCGGAGCAGAATCCATCGCTGAATAAAGTGGAGGAGCGTGGGACCTACCCCAGATCGATTGCAGGGGCTTGGGGTGGTCTGGCGGGCTTCCCACGCATCCCTCCCACGGACTGCCTATCCTTGGAAAGAGTGGGGCTGCTGTGCAGGCTGCGCACTTGTTGTGAGCACATTTCTCAATTCACTGAGGTACCGATACCCTTCCTACTCTAACCATGCCCCCCAAGAATAAAGCCGCCAAGGATTCGGACTTGGCCACGTCCAAGGATAATCCGGTGACATCTCTATGGTCCAAGACTGGTGGGCAGACGCAGAACGCCCCTACACCTTCAGCACCTGCTCCAGACCATGCAGAACTGGGGGTCCAGATAACGCAGGCTTTCATGTCATCTTTCCTTCAGGAGATCAAGGATGAAATCGGCTCCCTCAGGCAGGATTTTAAGGCTGGTCTTCAAGACATCCGGAAGGAGGTCACAAAGATAGGCGAGAGGGTGGACGACTGGGCCGGACTGGCTATAGCGGGCACCGGGCATTTCCCCGGTGGGCCGCCAGGGTTGGGGGCTGGTTTTGGGCCCCTGGGGGCCGATTTTGTTACAGGGCCGTTTTTGCAGCATAGCTGCAATATCGGCCGCTGTAACGAAATCGGCAGAAACCGGCCCTGGTAAACAGCTCGGCCGCACCCCCCAAACCCCTGGGGGGCTGGCCAAGCACTTTGCCAGGGCCGGTTTTGGGTCCCAGTCCGGCCCTGGTGGACGACCTCGAACGCACTATGGATGCCAGATCTGAGGACCAGGAGAGCCTGTGGGAAAAGATGGCGGAGCTCGAGGATCACATCATCAGCCTGCAGCTGAAACAGGAGGATTCAGAAAATCGCAGTAGGCGAAATAACTTACGCATTAGGGGAGTTCCACTGGGAGTGGAGGGCAAGGACATCATGGCCTATACGGCAGACCTACTGCAGGCGATTCGTGAGGGAGAGGAGGCGACACCCCCTATGCTGGACAGAGCCCATCGGGTGCAGGGCCCTCGCAATAGACCTGATTTTGTCCCAGACATCCTGACAAGGGTCCACTTTTTTGCTGACAAGGAAGCTATCCTGAGGAAGACTCAGGGGGCCAAAGACATCTCCTACAATGGCCAGTCGATACAAATTTTCCAGGACTTGGCTCCAGCCACTTTGCGTAGGCGAAAAGAATTTAAAGTTGTTACGGACAAACTTCGAGCTCTTAACATTAAGTATCAGTGGGGCCATCCCTTTGCTCTGATGTTTACCTGGGAGGGGAAGTGACGTGCTATCAGCTCGCTGATGGAAGCGAAACAGCTTTTACATCTCCCATCCGAACTGGAGGAACCGGTCCCCTCTGCTCCTCGGAGGGGCCCTAGGGGGCCAATCCGCCCGGAGTGGTCCATGGTTGGGCCGCTTCAGCATAGGCGACATATGCAAGAGCAGGATTCTTCACAAGCCAAGCAGGAAATTATTAGTCACATCAGAGCTCTGAGCGACTCTTCCCCGCGGCCTCATTCACCGGCCCACTCGAAATAGTACTGCCACAATTCGAGGATTTCTCTTCCCTGGATGCCTTGAGGTCGCTCGAGGTAACAAGACTTTGGACGCTCGGCTGGGATCTTCTTCCTTCGACAGCTCTGCTTAGCTGCTATCTGGCTAAAACATGACATATGATGATATCACATCTTCTTCCCCGGAAATACATCCACTACAGGGACATTATGCTGAACAATGACACTCTTGGAGCTGTTTCAGACAGTTTTGAGTGTGCCCTGGGCTGGGGTGATTTCAACGCTTATTTTATGCTTTGATAAGCCATTGGAAGCGGAGACCCACGGGAGGCCTTCTACTTGCCGCCACCCCTTCTTTTCCAGAGTCCTTTTGGAAAGTGACTTTTCCAGAATGGCCTGTCTTACGGACTATGGGCTGTTCCTTATGGGTTCTGATTATGTTTGGCCCAGTTGGCCATGTATTTGGGTGTTTTTTGCTCTTTTTCTCATTCTAATCTTTTCTTTCCCCTATTCTGCTGTGCTGCCCTTGGGGAGATGGGGATTGTCATGTGGTGCTTTTGAATCTATGGGATTGTCTGGGAACTATTTACTAAACATGGGGGCTTTGGCGCTGATATGGAATATGTTGATGTGTGGTGGTGAGGCTATGGGAAACCCCTTGACCTCGCATTACGGGCTTTGCGATTGGTATGGACGGACTGACCATCTAGTATGGACTTGACTAACCCCGTGAAATTCCTTTCACTGAATGTAAAGGGACTCAATTCACCCAATAAAAGACGTCAAATGTGGCAACAAGACCCTGACTTCATATTCCTCCATGAGACTCATCTCCTTCCCTCTGATACTCACCTTATGTCTCACCCCAAGTATCCCCGACAATTCTCCCCGACAATTCTGCGCCCCCACTAATACAGGTGGAGTGGCCATCTTTTTTAAAGCTGGCTGGGGGGTCCAAAATACTAGGGCGACGAAAGATGGGACTGGGAGATTTTTAAAAATCCAAGTGCCTTGTGGGAGGGAACCCCTGACCCTTGTGAATATATATGCTCCTAACCAGAACCAAGATGCTTACCTATGCTCCCACCTCCATGACCTTCTTCACTCAGTCACCACACCGTTCTTGGGAGGGATTTTAACTTGGTATGGAGTCCGGAATTGGATCGCACAGCCCCGATTCTCTATCAGGCTGGGGCAATGTCAGCTGCACTAAAACATGCTATCACAGACCTGGGGTTAATGGATGCATGGCCCTATTTACATCCCGACTCTAAAGACTACTCCTTTTTTTCCCCACGTGCATCGTTCATACTCCCGCATTAACTATTTATTTATTTCTTTACCTCTGTTACAGACGCTAATCGTCGCCGAGATATCTGACATATCCTTGTCTGACCATGCGCATATAGCAATATCTCTACAATCCCCTAGGTCTCAGGCGGGAACTGTCCCCAGGTGGAGACTCCCGCCCCAAGTGTTACGGGGCCCTGTTGATGTGGCTGATGTTCGCAAAGAGATTGAGGCTTTTTTCGAGGTGAACGATCTTGCGGACACCTCGGAAGCTATTAGGTGGGATGCCTTTAAAGCTACCATACGGGGGGTCATCTCTACTATATCCATTGCGAGAATCCGTGAATCCCGCCTTGTAGAGAATACTCTTGCCGCGGAGATTAAGACTCTAGAGCGACGAGATCACCTTCATCCATCCCTTCGCAATAAGCGTTTACTTGCAGAGGCACAGGGCCAACTACGACTTCATCGCACTAATAAGGCAGAGAGGCTGCTGCTTGCCCTTAAACAAACATATTACGTGGGTGGGGACAAGGTGGGGACATGTTTTGCGCGGTGGCTTCGGGCTCGGAATACGCGGGCGCATATAGCCAAACTCAAACGCCCGGATGGTACTTGGGCTATCTCGGAGCCTGATAAATCTGCGGCTCTCCTGGATTTCTATGGGACACTTTATGCGGACGCTCCTTGCCCCCCTGAGGCAATCATGGAATTCTTAGATTCCTGCCCTTTAGACACTATTAGTGCTCATCATAAGGACTTGATGGAGGAACCTATTACGCAGGAGGAAATTGCGAGGGCTCTGATGCAGCTTCCGGTGGGGAAAACCCCGGGACCTGATGGCTTACCGGTGTCCTTTTATCGGGTCTTCTATCCACAACTGCGGGAACATTTACTACATCTTTTTAACAGCTTCACGGAGGTCTCGGGTCTTACTCCGACTATGGCGGAAGCAGAGATAGTTCTTGTCCCTAAACCCGGGAAGGACCAAGCTCTTCCTCACTCATATCGCCCTATTGCGCTCTTAAATACTGATGCTAAGATCTACATCAAGATCTTGGCGAACCGGCTTGTACTCCACCTTCCGGGTCTGATCGATCCGGATCAGGTCGGGTTCATCCATCAGCGGCAGGGAGCGAACAATATACGCCGAATCGCCCATATAGTGGAGAAGGTACAGATCAGAGGCATACCGGCTTGTCTAGTGTCCCTGGACGCTGAGAAAGCCTTCGACCGTGTGGACTGGCGCTTTCTCCGGTAGGTACTGCAGAGGGTGGGCTTGGGCCCTATGATGATCTCTAGGTTGATGGCATATTATGCACACCCCTCTACCCGCATTCGGTTTAATGGAAGGCTCACTGCTCCCATCGCGATTCACCGTGGTACTAGGCAGGGATGTCCATTGTCCCCTCTGCTGTTTGCCCTTGTGGTGGAGCCCTTTGCCATTGCTATTCGACGAAGCCCTGAGATCCGGGGTATCCCTTTTGGGGGATATGATCATAAGGTTTCTCTCTTTGCAGATGATCTCATGCTTTCTCTCTCTTCTCCGTCTTCCTCCCTTCTGGCTTTAGGCCCACTTCTGCGGTCTTTCGAGATGGCCTCGGGATTCCGGATAAATCTTGCTAAATCTCATGCTCTCAATCTTACCCTTTCGACCTCGGAGATTCAAGCTCTTCAAAGTTTACTCCCCCTTCAGTGGTTGGATAAATCAATTAGATATCTGGGGTTAGATTTGACCCCCTCTCTTCTTGGACATCAGCTAACTGGCCTAGATTTAGGGGGGCGATACGGGAAGAACTATCTAGTTGGAGGGGTCTTTCTCTTGCATGGCTGGGACGTATTAACGCTATAAAAATGTCGCTTCTTCCTAAGATTATATACTTATTTCAATCTCTTCCCACCCCAATACCCCAGGCTGACATCCTCTTGCTCCAGCGAGATTTTACCTCCTTCATATGGGGGCGGTTGCGCCCGCGTTTCTCTAATAAGATTTTGATGTTGCCTCGGGATCGAGGAGGTCTTGCGTGCCCCAATCTTTTGGAGTACTATTGGGCCTGTCATCTTCGGTATATCTCAGAATGGGTGGTTCGCGAGAGCGAGAAACATTGGTTTTATATGGATCGGGCAGTCTCTTGCAGGCCCCTCGGGACTTAGCTTGGCTTTCTCGTGGAGCTTGGCCTCGTAGTGCATATATTGCTACCCCTACTGAAACAGTGCTGGAGATATGGGATAAATTGGCAGTCTCTTGTGGCCTGACTACTTTCCCTTCTCCTACTACCCCCATTGCGTGTAACCCCATGTTTCCCCCCGCATTGCAACCGCGGTCATTTAGCGCGTGGTCTGATGGTGAATGCCGAGTCATTCAAGTCATGTTTCAAGAGGACAAAATTCTTTCTTTCGATCAATGCAAACGATCCTTCCATCTTACAGAGGGGGCTCGGAAGCAGTATTATCAGCTATGCCACTGACTGCTAGCGCCGGCATATACTCAGGGAGCTACTAGAAAGCTCACACCCTTTGAAACTCTAGTGCGCCAGTTTGATGGGTCACGGGGACTGATCTCGCGCACCTATTCTGTCTTGCAACGCTCACAACAACCCCTACCTCATACTTATCAAAAGCAATGGCACTTGGACTTGGGAGAGGACATAGACCCAGAGAGTTGGGCCCGGTTATAGCAGGAAATACCGAAAATTTATCATAGCACAGCGCAACGCGAATCAGCCTACAAGCTTATGTCACGTTGGTACTTTACCCCGGTTCGCCTGCATCAGATGCTACAAAATTTCCATCCATCTTGCTGGAGATGTCAGGCTGACAGAGGGGACTTTCTCCACATCTGGTGGTCCTGCCCGAGATTGGAAATGTTTTGGAAAGAGATCCTCAGCCATATAAAAGATGTGGTAGTGTTCCCTATTCCTGCTTCCCCGATGATTACACTGCTAGGCATTAGACCCCCGACCTTAACGGCCATGAAGTACTCAGACTGGCGTTTAATACTACAGATGCTGGGAGCAGCCAGACAGTCCATAGCGTTATTCTGGAAGAAACCCCACCCTCCTCCAGTGGCCACTTGGTTCCTCCGCCTATGGCAGGTTCTAGCCCTTGAATTGCTCACTGCTCGTCTTAAACACACAAATGCTAAGTTTACTCGCGTTTGGCAACCACTCATACACCACTTCTCTAAGATGGAGTACTCCAGGTTAGTCCCTCCTAGACTTCGAGCTTTGCAACTGTTTGAAGACGCTTTGCATCCTTATGTGAGGGGCCATCGACAGGACACCCCTGAATCATTGGCCCTGTAGGAGAGGACTCCCCTACCCCTCTATCCTAGGTCCCCGGACCCATTCCAGCAATAGGACACTCTTAGGATGTTTCCTCATGTTCTCTCACAAGGGTATGTGTCTTGATCTTATTTTCTCCCCTCTTCTTCCCCTTCTTTCCTTCCTTTTTCTTTCCTTCTCTTTTTCTTCTTTCTCTTCTCTTGTTCAAAATGGGAGATGGGCCCCAGCAGTCGCTCAAGTTGGAGTGTCAAGTGGTTTAACGTACGACCCAGGGGAGCGCAGGTTATGTATTATGTTGGTTTATATGCACTATTTAGTAATGTTGACACGGACAAGCCTTTGTCAGTCTTTAATTAAGTCAGCTGCCTCCAGTTGGTTCCGCCTGATATGAGGGAGGGGGAGGGGGGGGAATAGTCTGTACCCTCAAGGAGGGTCAGTAGCAAGCTACCTGGTTCTTTGCTTAGGATTACCTCCCTTCCTCCGTGATACGGGTGAGAGAGAAAAGGTATTGTCTCCCTTGGCTTGTTCTACTGCTTTTCCTTTATTTGCAATGTCTTGGCACTCACATTGAGTGATGAGGGTTTTCTTTTGTGCTTTGCTGATGGGATCACATTGTCTCTATTTGTATGTTATCCTCTTTTTGTTTCAATAAACAGATTCGAAACAAAAATAATAATAATCTGATAGGGTCCATGCCACCTGGGTTCTAAACACGACTTCCTGACGTGTTTCTTGACAAAACCCCACTCTCCTGGACTCAGATCATGTGCTTGATCCGGCTGTGTTGTGGTTGCAATTTCTCCAACCTGATGAGACACAGAACGCACCAGATCAGCCAATCCTTTGCAATAATCAAGCACTAGATCATCAGAAATATTCATCAGTTTGTTTGCTGGTACAATCGCTTGTCTCATTGCTCTTCCCATTAGCACTTCATGAGGACTCAATCCAGTCTTTTTATCTGGAATGCTTCTAAGACTCATCAATACCAGGGGTAAAGTGTCAGGCCATTTCAATGTTGTGGATGCACACACTTTTCCCAGTCTAGATTTTATAGTGCCATTAATTTGCTCGACCACTCCAGATGCTTCCGGTCGATAAGCACAATGCAGCTTCTGCTCAATCTGTAATGCTGCACAGATCATCCAAATTATCTCATTATTAAAATGAGATCCCCTATCTGTCTCTAAAGTGACTGGAAAACCGAACCTTGGAATTAGTTCTCTTAAAAGCAACTTTGCAACAGTCAAGCTATCATTCCTTCTTGTTGGATAAGCCTCTACCCAACGAGAAAACAAACAAACAACAACTAACACATATTTTAGTCCGTTACATGGGGGAAGCTCGATGAAATCAAGCTGAAGCCTCGTAAATGGTCCTGCTGCTTTCCAATTCTTCCCCAACTCACAACTGTCTTTCTGCCTGGATTTTGCTGCTGACATGTAATACACCTCTGGCATAAACTCTCTGCAATGACCCTGGATTTTGGGTTATACCATGACTGCTTGAAGAGCCTGATAATGGCATCTCTTCCAACTTGTGCAATTCCATGGTATACCCTTGCCATTTGAGATAGTAAAGAATCTGGCATAACTGGTCTCTCGTCTATGTACACCCAAACATCATCATCTGCTCTCTTCTTGCAGCCTGATTTTTTCCATATTTCTTTTTCCTCATCACTTGCCTCTTCTTGTAACTGTCTAATCTCATCCCAAGTTTCCCATGAAGAAAACATCAGGTGGCAATCAGTATTTTTCTTTTCCACCCCTCTGTTTATTGCAATTGAATTTTGTGCACAGAAACGCGCTACTTGATCAGCGTATCTGTTGCCGTTCGTTACATAATCATTTCCTGACTTATATGCGGAACATTTGACCACCGCAATTTTCTTGGGCAATTGCAAAGCATCCAATAAATCTTTCAAATTTTTACTATTTCTAATCGGAGAACCTGAAGAAGTCAGAAATCCCCTTTGCAGCCATAACTGTCCGAAATCGTGAACCACCCCAAAACCATATTGACTATCAGTAAATATGGTTACTCTCAAATTTTTGCCAATTTTGCATGCTCTAATCAGAGCTATGAGCTCAGCAATTTGTGGGGAGTTTACCCCTTTTAGACAGGATGCTTCTAGAACCGCAGCCACTGTACATACTGCATAGGCAGAACTCAATACACCTTTTTCATTTCTCAGACAAGATCCATCAACAAACATCACATTATCGGATTCCTCTAACGGAGTATCCTTAATGTCTGGGCTTGGTTTCGTGCACAATTCTGTCACATCCAAACAATTGTGATCTGCTTACTATCTCACTTCCTCACAAAATGGACTAGGCAACAATGTTGCCGGGTTTATTGTCGTACATCTCACCACAGTCACATTTTCAGCACCCAAGATTACTCTTTCATACCTAGTCAGCCGACTATAGGTCATGTGCTGTGTACGTGTTCTTGTCAAAAGAATCTCAACTGAGTGTGGCACATATACTTTAACTGAATGTCCCATCACAATCGCTTCACTCTGTTCCAAACTCACACAAGTAGCAGCTACTGCTTTCAAACAACCTGGTAGCGCTGCAGCCACTGAATCTAAAGTAGCAGAAAAATATGCCACTGGACGTCGGCCATTCCATGTCTCTGAGTCAAAACTGAAAGTGCACTCCCATCTCTCTCACAACAGTATAATGCAAAATCCTTTGTATAATCTGGCATTCCCAATGCAGGTGCACGACAAAGACTGTCTCGTAACTCAATAAAAGCTTTCATGCTTTCATCATCCAATTCAATCGGATCAGTCACACCTTTGTGTGTCAACCTCTGTAGAGGCTTTGCAATCAGTGAAAAGCCACTGATCCACTGTCTACAGTATGCAACCATTCCCAAGAACATTCGCACTTCTTTCTGAGTTTTAGGAGGACTCATTTGTTGAATCACACTGATCCGTTCTGGTGTCACCTTCCTGGCTCCTTTCTCTATTTTGTGTCCCAAATATTGGACCTCCTGTTTACAAAACTGTAATTTTGCTGGTGACACTTTGTGTCCACCTTTTGCCGCATGGTTCAGTAAGGCAATTGTATCTGTCACACATGCCTCTCGTGTTTTTGATGCCACCAGTAGGTCATCAATGTACTGAACCAAAAACGGTTTTTCTGGCATAATCAAAGTCTCCAAACACTTTTTCAAAATCTGATTAAAAATCGATGGACTCTCTGTGTACCATTGGGGAACTCAGCACCATGCCAAAACACGGTCTCCGAACCGGAAAGTAAACAAATACTGGCCATCCGGATGTAAAGGAATCGAGAAAAATGCTTGACACAGATCAATTACTGCGTACCATTCTGCATCACAGGGAATTTGATAAAGAATCACTGCTGGATTTGGCACTATTGGACAACAGGGTACTACAATCTTATTGATTTTACGTAAATCTTGTACTATCCTATATTTTCCGCTTGGCTTTTTAATTCCCATAATAGACGAATTACAAGGACTGCTTAATATTTCTCTCAAAATACCTTGTTCAATCATTTGGTCGATCACAGGAATAACTCCTGCTGTTATCTCGGGACTCATTTTGTATTGCGGTGTGTTTGGGAATGTTGCACCCTGTTTCACCGCAACCTAAATAGGATCCACACCTTTCATCAGACCAATCTCTTTTCCTGAGAAGTCCCATACATCAGATCTTACTGTATTTCTCAGTTCTGCTGGCAAATATTTTTCAGTAAGAAGTGAAAACAATTCATCCACTTCTGTCCCTTGCTTCGCTAACATCATTTTAAACGCAACATCCTCATCTGGTGTTTGGAAAGCAATACCATCTGGTGTACAATAGATAGTGCAATTCATTTTGCACAGTAAATCTCTCCCTAACAGATTCACCGGACTCGTATCACATACCACGAACCGATGCATGTCTCTGAATCTTCCAATATGAACTTCTATTGGCTTTGTTATTGGGGTTCTGATATGCTTATTGGAGACTCCTATGACTTGGATAGTTTCTCCCGTGAGGGGTAGGTTTGGAATTTCTGCTGCTCTCACAGTAGAACGGCTAGCACCAGTGTCCACTAGGAATGTAATACCATTACCTTCCACTTTTCCATCAACAAATGGACCTGGCTGATCTACCTCTAGAGTTGCGCCAAGCACGCACTCTTCCTCCCCCCTCAGGCACCGTCATTGAGATGAGTCTGAAACACTCTCATTGCACTGCAACAAGTATTGCAAAACCATTTGCACATTTTGATTCTTACCAATTTGTTCACCTGCGTGAAACCCAGTGTTCGCACTGTATCTCTGCGCTTGAGCATTCACATTATTTGGCATAGGAGCTTGTGGTACCTGTAACTGTGGAGTAAATATCTGCTGTTGCTGTTGTTGATTCACAACCACCTCATTCTGCATCTGTGAATTTAAATTTTGATTTATCCCATTATTTTTCTGAACAGATCTACACTCGTTCTTCCAATGCCCAAATTTTCCGCACGCATGACAAGGATATTTCTTTTTCAATTCATCTTTATTCGTTTTACCTCTACCACCACTCAATACTTGACCATTCTGGTTCTGACCTTTCATCTGATAATCTGTTTGAGAACCACTGTTTCCTTCTTGCTGTTCTGCCACTTTCACTTGTGCCCACATCATTTTCTCTTTTAGCTTCTTATGCCTCGATTCAATATCATCACTACAATACTTTGCATACCTCAGTATCTCATCAACCGTCTTACTCTGCCAACAAATCAAATGTTGCTGAATCATATTACTAATTTCTGGTTTTAATCCAAATACAAAACGATACACAAAATGTTCCATATCTTTATCTCCAATACTCTCAAACCCACTGTACTGTTTGAACACCTGTAACAACCTTTCATAATAAGCATGTACCGACTCCTTTGGTTCTTGGGTTGTTCTGTCAATTTTAACCCAATCTGTTTCTTTTGGAGAAATCTTTCCCTTCAGGTAAGTGATTACCTGATGGTATTTCTTCATCACCTCATCTGAAGGTGCACCTGTCTTCGCATCTCTAGGATACTCTTCTTTAGGCCAATCAATAGCAATCTTACACTCTGTCCATAAATCTGCTGGAACAACAATCTCGAATAAACCATCTAGATCTTTCAACAAGACTTTTGAAACTTTCACAAACCTCTCTACCTGTTTGTACCATTCAACTGGCTTTTCCCTCAGCCTGGGGAAATCGTTAGTAAAGGAATATATATCCTTTCTTGTCCAAGGAACGTGAACATATCCACCACCCGGAACTTCTCTCATTGGACACACCCTTTCAGCCTGTTCTGACTCTCTTAGTGGAAATAAAGACGCATTTTTATTGGCAATCATTTCTTCTTTCTTTTTCGCCCATCTACCTTTCCACCGTTCTACATCTCCCCATTTCTTCAAGATATTCATTAGTTCTTTTATTTGCAAACTTTTGCCAGACGCATTCAAACTCTCTAAATCCTTTTCAGTAAAATCCAGTCTATACTTTTTCTGTAACATTCTTGACTTCTCTATGTCTACTCCATATTCACAAGCAGCCTCTGTCAACTTTTCATGAAGATTTCTCACTTTCCAAGTAATATTTTCGCACAGAAATAACAACTCTTCATCTCGATAATTACTCAATCTGTCTGGGCTTATTGTACCAATAATCATTTCCTCCAAATCCACTCTCAGTTTACTCACATCTATACTCTGTGGTTAAGGTTTTCGCTTTTCCATTCCCCTTATCCAGTCAACTAACTCATCTGGTGAAGGTCCCATTGAACTCCCTGATACTGGAGTAACATTCTGCACTAATCGCCTCGGATTCACTTGCGCACTTCTCTTAGGGGGTTCAGTTATCATCTCACAAACTGGCAGATCAATTAATGAAGTACTTGTTTCAGCTTGTTCAGCCTGATCAACTATTGTTACCACTTTATTCCTGTCTCTATTCATTGGAACTGTCAACTCATGTGCTCTTGATATATTCTGTTTTTCTCCGTACAATGGAACTATAGGACCAATTGTTACTGGTACTGTTAATGCTTCAGCATTCAGATGCAACTGATTCATTTTCTGAGTCAACTCCTCTCTTGCCCTATTCAGCATATCCATTTCACTCTCTTGTACTACTCTAGTAACTACCGTAACTTGTGGAACCTGTGGAATTAGTGGTGTTCCCATTAATGGTGCATTTGGGACTGTTTCACCTGATTTCTCTTGATAGGGTGGAGGTCTTTTTGTCAAAATGTCATCCAACAACTCATCATCAGAATCACTCGGGTCAAAATCTATCCTTGAGGTCTCTACATTTTTCTTCTCTTTACATTTGCCTCCAGTTGCTTCTTCAGCAACTAAAACTGGGTACAAACCATCCGCTATCACAGCTCTCCTCCATCTTTTCATTTTATCATCCCGTTTTTCAAAAGGATACCTAGACATTATACTCCTATATCTCCTTCCACCCCTATACTTCTCTCGATCGTACGCCTCTTGTTCCCATTCCTCAAGCGCTTCATACTGCGTAGGTCCAGGATTTGGTTCTAGAGAGTTCATTTTTCCTCTCAAATTCTGTAGGATCCTTACATTAAATGTACCATGCTTCGGGAAAGCTAAAGCACCATCATCTTCCGTGTATCTCACCCAATTTTCTAACCAAGTACACGTATGGTAACCACGTTCCAACACCATAAAAGAAGCAGCTGTTCTTGGAGGTGGAATAGGAATTCCCTCTCTTGTAACTATTGGTCTGTCCTTTTTAAAGAAACCCTTTATCTTATTAATCAACTCCATTTTTCCCAACTCTTCACGCTAAAATACAATTCAATAAACAAACAACAAACTCTTCGTATTTCTGTTTATTCTATTTGCTAACTACCGTCCAATGCCAGCACGACTCACACCAACCGACCAATCAGAACACTCCTACGTAATCAGTACCTTGACCAATACCAGCGCGGCTTCACGACAATCAACCAATCACAGCACTCCAAACGCCAGCTGTCTGACCAATGCCAGCGCGGCTTTTTGTGACGTCAGTATTACTCCAACTACTGACCCTCCCTTTACAAAATAATACGGCAATATTTTTCTATACTTTTCTCAACAAAACTTGTTAGAAAACAAACATAAAACAATGCTACCTTGTCTGTTCCACTAAATAAAGAGATAGTCTTCACTTGAAAAAGAAAGATTCTTTCACTACGAGTAAAATAACGACCAGCGCTATTCTACACCCAAACAAGCTACAGGAGGACTTGGTACTCCTCTAGGGATACTAGCCAAAGTTTCGGAAGAGGACTTTCACATGGAAAGAGGTCTTGGTACTCCTTTGGGGATGTAAGGCCAGAGTTTTGGAAGTGGACCCATCGCTATTTCAAGCAAAATCTACTCTCAAACGAATAGTCCCTAATATAACACCAACAGCCTCTCGCCGTTAAGTATTATGACAACAGACAAAGTACTTCTGCAGTGTGATACCTTATCCACACTATTCTTCTGCCTCTTCAGGCTAATACATTATCATCCCGGGATCTTAGGTAACTCTGTACCCGTTTTTCTAGACAACATAGAACAAAACACTAACTTTTCATGTAAAGAAAACAAATAATCAATAATCGATAATTATTACCAAACTAATCAATAATAAACCATCCTCTGCTACCAAAAACTGATCCAGTGCCAATCAGGGATTGATAATCAATAAACACAATCACTGGCCCATACTCATACACCCAACACATGAATCCCTGTTACGCTGTTTCTAGTTTGAGTTAAATCAGTTGTTCACCAAATTACAGGCTCGTCCTAACTCACTAGATACATAATTGAAACCTGTAATCAACTCTCTTTCCTCTGGTCGATGGACCATTAGTTGAGAAGTTGATGATAATAATTAGATCTAACTATCTAACTATACTACTAAATAAATCACAAAACTCAGTGTTAGGTTAAAAATATTTATCGCAAATAATGTAAAGGTAAATGCTCATCATGTACAGTTTTACAAGGCAAACAATGTATAAATTTTTTTGTTTTTTTTTGCAGAGTTTTATATAGCGCGAACTTGACCCGCAACCGGGTATCAGAGCGCTTTACATAGCACCAGTTACGTTACATGAGGACACACATTCATTTTTGTTAGGCACGGGGAGATTAAGTGATTTGCCCAGAATCACAGGATGTTCAGCGTCATTACCGAGACTCGAACCCAGTTCCCCAGGTCCGAGGTCGAACGCCCTAGCCGTTAGGCCAACTCCTCTCCCCTATAAATCACAGAGAGAGAACATTTATGCAGGCAATAAGCGTCAAACTCAAATCATAATGAACAGAATGCAATGAAGGAGTGGATAGATGAAGAGACATAAGTTTCAGAGACAGGTATACATTTGCAAATGATTATGCAAAGTAAGAATCTTCAGCTATACTAACCCAAGTATTTTAGTGGAAAATCTACCCCCTGGCCATGGGAACAGATGGGGTTCCCCAAGAAGGTTCAGGGAACAAAGAATAGAACAGGAACAGGAAAACAGGTAGGCCTCTATCTGGATACAGCAAACCGACGGACAGTGACGATCTCCCTCTCTCCAGCTTCTCCAAAGACGCGCGCTGACCACCCCCAGGCACCCCAGTTATACTCTAAAAACCTACATGTCCAACCCACCATTGTGGCAACATTTTCAGAATCTTAGTCTCTCATTGGTCAGTTTAGGGGGTGTTCTATCACACCACCATAGTCACGTTCATGTTTTCACAGCTTTCTTTGTTTTTCATTTCTAAATAATACGTAATTCACATCTCATGAATACACGCTTCCTTCGACTTGTAACATGTTTAAAAACTCTACATTTTCAGTGTCTGCCTCTGCAGCTTCCGCGGAAGAAGTTTGTACATTTGCACTTGGTCTCACAGCCATCCTTCCGTTACTTGGCAGACACTCAAAGATTCTTGAAAGTTATCATCCGTTGCCTTCTCCATTCCCTCTCAGAGCTCGATTTTCGGTTTAATTATTAGTCTTTCTTTTAACCCCTAACTCGTCATGCAACGATGTAGGCCCATGCAAGCATCACTACGAAGAATAAAACACAGACATTAATTTCATGAAATATAATTCTCACTGTTTTACCACCCACCATTTGCACTATCCCAATGTTATATGTCTAACAAAGCATTAACGTGCAAAAAGCAGCATTATTATTATTTTAATTTTAAGCAAAACGCGAATGCGGCCTAGTCTTTCATGCATTAGTCCACGTATTAATGCACACATGCGCAGAAGCATTTCCCCGTGTTTTCATGTTATTGCATGTTATTTTCACCGCACTCTGTTAGTAATTGTTACCGAGGAATTAATCCGAGCAGGTTTTATTTTCTCAAAACCCTGCTCCATCACGGGTGCACTGAGAATTAGGAAAAAGCTAAATGGCTGACTTTAGATGCTATGTATTTATGGATAAAAGGCCTGTGTAATAGATGAAATCTTGGTGAATTTTTATATAATGATCTGTTTTTATGATTACTGTGATGGATTTTTTTATGGGAGGAGTTTGTATGATGTTTTATGATGGATGTGAGGCATTTGTTAATGTTTAATGGTTTTTATAATGTATGTTTTTAATGCTGCTTTTATGGCTTTAATTAGCCAAATAAAGTATTTGTTGACTACGCATGGCTACAGACATCATGAAACTAATGCCATAAGCTTGGTCAAAATTACTTCATCCAATTAATCAAGCAGTGATATAGCAATGTAAAATCAGTGATGCCTGGAAAGGCAGAATCTAAATTCCACTTTATAAAAAAGGTGATAGAAAAAATCCAGGTAACTACCAGATGATTGCCCTAATGGACAGTGGCGGTTAGTGATGTTTGAAAATGGTGAGACGTAATTGGACCTGAGTATCAGACTCAATGATGAACAACTGAGCACTACCCTCTACAAAAAACCGACAGACAGAAATAGTCTGTTGCTGTACAGCAGCTACCACCCGAGAGCCCTTAAAGACAATCTGCCCTTTGGACAGTTTTTGCGTATTAGGAGAAATTGTAGCTCTGTATCAGACTACGAGACTGAGGCCCAATCCCTAGCAACTAATCTAAGACAAAGGGAATATCTACAACGCCATATCATGAATTCCATGAAGAGAGCCAGAAACAATCCCCGTGAGGCACTGTTGGAAGTGACCCCAAAGAACATACAGATACCCTTACATGCGTCACTTCTTTTACACCAGACTCGACCCGCATTAAGGGTATTATTAAAAAACATTGGGGAATTCTGGCCACTGGGACTCTACTTATGCCGGCACCGAGGTTCGCTTTTGAACGAACAAAAAACCTTAAAGACATCCTTGTGCACACAAGGCCCAAGACTGAGAGTAATAAAGACCAAAGAACTCTCTGGGATCTTCCCCCCAGTCACGGGCCACTACCCTTGTGGCTCATGCGCAGTGTCACCAGACTACACCAATGAAGGAGATAACCCTCTCTGACACCTTCATTTGGAAAATGACGAGACACACTAATTGTGATGCCACCCACTGCATATATATGGTCACCTGCCCCTGTAACATGAAATACATAGGGATGACCATGAGGATGGTGAAAACACGCATTACAGAGCATAAGAGCAATATTCGGTGCCAACGAGTAACCACAAAGATGTACACACATTGCAAAGAGCTCAATCACTCTCCAGACACCCTCCGATGGTTGGTACTTGAAGCTCACCCTAATATCACACAAAAAGCCTTGTTCAAGATAGAACAAAGATGGGTGCATCGACTCTCTACTGACCGACAGGGATTGAATGACGATATTCCCTGGGGGGGCACTATCAAACAGGTGATAAGATTGTATCTTATTTTTATTCTTGCACACAAGTCCACTTGAGGGCAAAGGCCATATCTGGGACACACCCCCTAGTTAGAAAGGGCCCTACAACACTGGCCATTGTTCAGCAACCTTTTGACTATGACGTCCCTCTAGTTTTGTGGACCCGGTGCACCTGAGATATCACAGGGCCCGATTTCATACACTTTGCCCTGTGCTCGTTTCCTTATTCCCCAGCCTGTGGTACTAACCCTTAATTGGGATTTCCCTTGGCCAAACCCCCCTTTTTGGCTGTCTCACCTCTATGGATTTTCCCCAGTCATTACACTACATAATGAGTCCACCATCTCAGCTCGAATTACTATGCACTACAAAATGGCCGCCAGTTACACGTTTGTACCTCCCCCAGGCCCTGACGCGCAAGCTACACGCTACAGCTGGCGCGACCCGGGTACTTCGGGACCCATCCACACTTTTTTGACCCGTTCCCCTCTGGGCACTCTTCGCAGTGATCACATTTGAACACGAGTCCACTACTCCAACCGTGTAATTTACACTCCAATATGGCCGCTGGTTACACTACTGAACCTTCCATGGTCTTTAAGCATCAGCCACGTGTTTCAGCTGACGCAACCCGGAAGCCTGCCCCTCCCCTAACCGGACACCGGCGAGTATATCTGCATCTCTGGGACCCAGCAGTCTACTACCCGGTTCCGGTGGTGAGGGGTAGGTCGCCCGGCTCACTTTTGAGGCTTCATGGTGAGTATACTTGTATGCGGAAGCAGCCTTGACCCAGCTTTCGGCGACGTGGGAGGTAAGCGGTTAGGGAGTGTAGCTACTGATCACGGTAGCAATCACGCATTTTCGGCTCCAGAGTTGTTAAACCGTTGTGCCATGACGAACACGAGAGCGCAGCCGAGCCCAGCCCGCAGGGCTAGTGCCTTTGATTTCCTTGGATACCGCCCTAACGGGTGATGGATTGTCTGGTTCTGCAGTAGCTCGGATCGATGGCTGGTCTCGTTTAACTCTGCGATAAAAGGCGTGCTCTGTGCCAGACACGCTGCCTTCCCGATCGCCTACCTACCATTCTGCAATGGGTTCTGGGGAAATTTGATTCTCCGTTTATTCAGTTACTTCACATGAGATCCATGTCATTTTGTTTCCCCAGGACACAATACTTTGTGTCTCATTAAACCTACCGGACACTGTTGAGGCGATACTTTGTTTACCTTTAGGTGAGTTGAGACGCCCACTACCAGCCACCCTTGTAGCAACTGTTAGTTTTCAGTTGCTAGGTTTGAGTCTCCATCTTATTAGTTTTTAATTTTTATTGTGAATTATAAAGAGACCTCCACGTTGAGAAGGTCTTTCACCATATGCCTGCTGGTGTCACTTACCACTTGTTATGTGACGTTGTCAGCCACTTTTTGCACACACTTTAGTGGTCACCAATATGAATTGTTTGGAGAGAGAGATGTGTTGTCACTATGATTATGCTGCCATTGAACCTGCTGTGGTTTTTACTGTTTATTCTTCCCTTAGGTCGTCCTTGATGCTGTGGGTACCTTACTCGCAGCGCTGACACGTCATAGGTCGGTTTCCCACCTTCCACGGTGTGTAGATAGTCTATTCACTAGGTCCTGATGAATTGCCACTGATCCTCCAGACTATTTGGCATGAAACATGTTGACCCCACAAGAGTAGAGCATAGTTACCCTGAATCATTACTTCAGATAGTCGCCACTCTTCCCCCCCCCCCTTTTTTAATCAGGTGGAGAACCAATTTGAATAAAAATAGTTTTTGGACTACCCAACCTGTTTTAATCACTTCTCCCTACATCTACACTTTTTAGGCCCCTTACCCCCATTGCACCAAACGGCATGGAACAAAAGATCTCCGCCAAAGAGCCCCTCTATGGGTGCCCGTCGGGTATTGCAGCGCCGACCCGACGAGGAGCAGGCCCATATGATGAAGCATGACACCTAGCTGGCTGGGTGTGTGAGGGCCCTAGTTCCGAAAGGAGGAATTCCCCCCCTTCCGACTTTCGTAGGATAACCACCCCCCTTTGTGACAACCATACATATCTCCCTCCTCCTCTCTTGACCCACCTTAGGAACAGCATACTCTCTTCTTTATCACAAGACGTAATACCTGCCAAGAGTTCCCCCATTTTTTCAAAATTTGCCTTGAGAGTTCCCCATATCTTAAGAAATACTTTAATTGTGCCAATGCCAGCATTTTGTTATGGGTACTCCCTTATGACAAGAATTACATACAATAGTCAGTACCAGAATTTCGCCATTAATACTGTCCATATATATAGCATGTGTGGCCCTAGCTTCCCTGGCTCCTGACACACTAACATGCTCATTTCAAACTCTTCACACACACACATTCAAGGCACTACACAACTTAAACCCCAGTTACGTGAACAGTTGCATCTCCTTCCACCATCACTCAGACACCTCTGCTCCGCAGGACTCCTACTGGCACACATTCCACGCATACACAGAACCAGATCAGGAGGACAGGTGTTCTCTTGCATCGCTCCTAAAGTGTGGAACAGCCTCCCACTCCACATCAGAGCCCCCTCCTCTCTTCTTGAATTTCACAAGTAGCTGAAGACCTAGCTTTTCAATTAAGCAACCTACTATAGGCAAGACTAGATGCACACACATGCTCAGCACCAGGATACCCTCGCATGTGATAGTGTGCTTTACAAATACACATAGCATAACAACATATCAAATTTACCACCAGTACTTCAGAGCCAGCATGTTATCATGGTTTGCTTCCCGCAAGCTGCCACTCAGCCCTAATATGCCATGGCTTTCCTCTCTGAGGCAAAGAATTACCTCTGGTCTGCCAGCACCAACATTTTGCCATAGTTGTCCACTTGTGTCAAGTATTACTTCCAGTATTTCAGGGTCTGCATTTTGCCTTGGGTGCCCTCCTTTATGCCAATATTTACCTACATTTTTCCAATGCCAGCATTTTGCCCCGGGTGCCCCATGCCAAGCATTTCCTCCAGTATGCGTCAGCATTTTTCCACGCGGGCCTCTATGCCAAGAATTACTTTAGTATGTCAAGGCCTGCATTTTGCCATGGATTCCTTCCTTATGCCAAGAATTATTTCCAGTATGCCTGTGGCAGCATTTTACATTGGGTGCCACCATAATCCCAAAATTACACAGAGTATGCCATGGCCAGCTGCAGACTCACAACCATAAACATACAAACACACTCTTACTCACACTCTCTCACTCATACTCTTTTCCTCTCGCATTACCTCTCTTCCCCTCACTCTCTCTAATTCACTCACTCACTCATTCTCTCATACTCACTCCCACTCACTGTTACTCACACACAAACATAATAACACTCCTGGTTCTCACATACAAACACACACAGTCACTGACTCTAGGCTCTCGGCAACTGCACCTGTTGCACCATTGATAGCTCTGCCCGACTCACTTCCACACCCTCTCACAATTTTCTGACACTCACTCCTAATGCACTCACTCTACGTCATTCACTCCTTTGCACTCACTTTCACTTATTCATACACACTCTCACAGATTCTCACTCACGCTCATTGATACTCTGAAACACACTCATACAAATACTTTCACTCAATCTCATTCACTCACAAACACACTCACAAGTGTGTACACACATGCACAGAGAAACAACATGTTTGTACTTACCATGCTCCCTTTTGATGGCAATTCTGAGGCTCCATGGCAGCTGCAGAACAAGAATCAGCTTCTGGGCATTGGAACCAGCAAGTCCTAATTCCCAATAAGAAGCCAGACAGAGCAGCAAGGCCAGGTTTGAAAAAGGGAAGACCCACCTCAATCTCTTCCTCAGCTTCTTGATAGGACTGGAACCACAGTCCTATAGGAAGCTGGGACCGAGCTGTGGGATCCTGTCCCTGCTGCTACGCCTGGCTTCTCATTGGCCCTGACAGCCGCATTTTAGCTCATATACTGTGCTGCCTGAGGCATGCGCTGAATGTCTGGTAAATTAAATGGACTATGTAATACCGTGCTACCCGCACCGAGAATTCCAACATGGCGGTCAGTGTCAGTATGACTGGAACAGAAGTCAGCACACCAGTCTTTCAGGGGCGCATCATAGAGGAGACTTGGATTGCCAATCTCGCGCACACGCGCAACGGTAAAAAAGGATGTTGAGTCGAGTGAAGATGAGTGTGAGCCAACTACCGACAAGGAAGCAAGGCACTGAGAAGCGACAGCGAATGGGGAGCAGACCGAAGCGATCGACAGCGTGAGCGGCAGTGAGAGAGTAGAAGAATTGACAACGAATCCTGAGGAAAGTCAAAGACACAACTTCCCCAAGTCCCGTGGTCCCCGGGGAGAGGAGGACCGCGGGACCCCGTCTGCCATGACCCAGGAGGCCCGTGGCTGCAGGCAAGGGCCTTTTGTAAATGTATTTTCTTTAAAGAGGTGGTGGGTGGGACACTCAACACTGCCACTGATGTAAAAGAATACACAAAGAGGTGAATACGACCCACGGATGCGGTGGAGGCACAATTGGTGAAGGGAAGGACCTAGCCTGTGTACAGCCCACTTATGGTCTTCCCTATTTGATTCTTTCTGAGGGTCATGACAAGCCTTCTCTTCCTGGGATTTAAGGCAGAGACGAAAGCCACTTGAAGGAAGAAGAGCACTTATGAGCTAAAAGGAGCAACTTGGGAAGAGTTAGTGCTCGAGAAAGACAGAAACCCCCAAGTTATCATTATTTTTCTTTTGAAACCATACTGTGCCTACCAAGAATAAAGGAGCATTTTTGTTTTCACTAACTACACGCCTGGTCTCTTACATTCCTGGAAGGATGAGGGACAACAGACTATTCCTGTGTGAGGGGTTCCTAATTGAACTGCGCCACTCTGATGAACAATCCAGACATCCCCCTACTAGAGTGCTGTATTTTTAAACAACATTATGTAGATAGATCGTTACTCAGCCCCTCATCCCCTTCCTGTCAATAGGAGCCTGGAGACAAGGCTGAGAAGGCTGTCCTGTGCACTGGCAGTGTTCAATGCGCAATGTCTGGACAGGCAAGAAGCCGAACAAGGGGCCTCACAGGGGGCTGGGCTGTGCCCTGAAACCCCTGGTAATGTGTCTACTCTGCTAATGGATATATCTGGGAAGATTTTCAGTACACATCTACTGCAGCATTTCGAACACTGAGAAGAAAAAAATGGGCATTCTACTTTCACTCAACTAGCTTTCAGACTCAAACATTCCATATTGGATGAATTTGTAACACCTAAATGTCTGGCAGAGAAATATGCAAAACACAAAGGGGGGCGGTTGTATGCAGTATTCATCAATTTAACTACCTCTTCCTTTAATAGATCCAAATAGATTATGGAAAAAATGGAAGCATGGGGAGTGCACATGGTACAGCAACAACAAGAATGAATACCCAGAATGGTCTGAGACCAGGGTGGACATTTGCACCATTACAGTTTTTTTTATCTTCATATCCGAGGTCCTGGCATACCTTTAAATGAATTTACTTTTAGATATGAATCCAATAGGATTGCACAGAACACAATATGCTATCTCCAAATATTATTTACAAAATGATCTATGGATAAGTATATTGAAATCGAAGATTATGGTATTTGAAAAAAATAGAGCTAGGTGTAAAGTTAAATGGAGATTGGACCACCAAATCCTAGAAAAGGTTGATACTTTCACATATTGGGGTGTCACAGTTTCAAGGATTCTTAATTTTAAACAACATATAGAGATTTTGGCTGCTTGTGCATTTACAATGGCCAGTGCATTAAGTAAATTAAATACCAAACTAGCAAGTAAATCTATAGAGATGCTGAAGATAACAAATGAAGCGAAACCCTGCTATATGGAAGTGAAATCCTTGGGTAAAAAGTAACCCTGGGCGTAAAAATCCACTCCGCTCGCGGAGTTTGCAGAGTTTTAGCAACTCAGAGTTCCGCGTAGAACGTGGAGTTGCCGAAAAACTCAGCACTCCACAACGGTACTGATGTTTTTTTGTTCGCATGCCCGAAATGTGTTTTTGCATGCACGGGAGCAACTTACTGGGTGCCTGCGATCGCCGACGAGATTTTCCGAGCCGTTCGCGAGCGCCACGAGATTTGCTAGATGGGAGCATGGTCCCGCAAGAGTTTGCAATCGCGAACACGTCATTTGGGCGCGCCATCGGACTTCCTGCTAATGTTTTGTGAAGAACGCAATCCTGAACACGCAGAATCTACTGGAGTAGGTTCTCTCCCCGAGCAGCATCAAAACCTTCTCGAAATGACGATTTGGATTAAAAAAACTCCTCAAATTGACATTTGGCTGTACTTTTTTGTGCAAAGAGTCCTTTTTCTTTTTTTAAATTTTTTTTAAAGAGGGAAGTGCCCGAGTCTCCAACTTCGTGTTCCTGTTCAGCAGGCTTCTCCCAGTGCTTTGTCCATCTCCTGGTCACTTTTCATTTGGATTTGGAGCTGGAAGGATCACTTTTTGTGTGCGCAGCATCTTATATCATTGGATTTGATTGAGGACTTTTGAATTTGAGATTTCACAAGTAAGTTGGAAAATTGGTGTTTGTTTGATTGGGGCCATGCACCTATATTTATTTGTACTTTTCATCGTTTTTTTTTTTTTTTTTTATTGTGGTGGGTGGCCTGTAGTTTCAGTAGGCGCCTAGTTGTTTCTTTGTAAGTAATTTTTCTTCTTTTATAAAGGAAACATGTTGCACAGTTCACTACATTTTCTCCAACTTTTGAAATCAATTTGCAATATTTATTTAATTCACTATGTAGCCCAGTAGTCTGCCAATAGGCCTTTCAGCCAGTAGGCCCAGAGCTACTCATGGGTGCATTAAACAACTATTTCTGTGGTGTCTGTTGAATTTAAACATCATTTAGGGCATGGATGGCATTGGATTGAAATACAAAATGTGTTTTTTTGGGGGTATTTCACTTTTACATTTTTTTCATGTGTGTTAAATGCCTTTGTTGGATGTGTGTGGTTGTAACTTGCAAACATTGTTTTAGCCCTGTGGATTTAAGTTTTTGGCATTGTTGCATTAACGATGTGTTGTTAAGCATGCCTCCTTTGTCTGGCCAGTGTGTGTGTGTGTGTGTTTGTAATAGTGGGCCATCATTTGCCTTGGCTGAGCCTCAAACTTGTTGCCAGGGGCCATTTTGTGAAGTCTGTGTCCAACCATATAGGCCTGCTTGAGTTCATTGTTTCCCAGGCCTCCTGCTTGTTGTTGTTGTATTGTGACCATGTGGCTGGTGGCTATTTTGTGGAGGCAGTTAGTGATTTTGCCATAGGCCTGCATGTCTTTCCTTTGTTCCTCTTGGCTTATTGCTTCTTGTTGTAGTAGCCTTGCCATGTGGCTGGCGGCCATTTTGTGAAGGCAGCCAGTGTGTTTTTGCCATAGGCCTGCATTGTCTTCCCTTTGTAGGCTTACTATTGCTTGTTGTCGTGGCCTGGCCATGTGGCTGGCGGCCATTTTGTGAAGGCAGCCAGTGTGCTTCTGCCATAGGCCTGCATGCCTTATTTTTGGTGGCCATGTCTTCTTGCTGGTTGTTGTTTTGCATGCAATTCTTTCTTCTTTTATTCAGCAAAAAATGTAGCACAGTTCAATACATTTTCTCCATGTTTATAATAAATTTGCAATATTGATTTGAATTGATTCACTATGTGGCCTAGTCTGCCAATGAGGTTTCCAACCAATAGGCCCAGAGCTACTCGTGGGTGCATGAAACAACTGTTTCTGTGTTGTCTGTTGAATTTAAACATCATTTAGGGCATGGATGGTATTGGATTAAAAATACAAAATGGTTTTTTCTGTGGTATTTATTTCACCAAGTTTTTTTTCATGTGTGTTGGTAAATTAAATGCCTTTGTTGGATGTGTGTGGTTGTAACTTGCAAACCTTTTTAGCCCTGTGGATTTTCGTTTTTGGCATTATTGCATTAAAGATGTGTTGTTTAGCATGCCTCCTTTGTCTGGCCAGTGTGTGAGTGTGTTTGTAATAGTGGGCCATCATTTGCCTTGGCTGAGCCTCCCCATGTGGCCAGGGGACATTTTGTAAAGTCTGTGTCCATACCCCATATAGGCCTCCTTGAGTTCATTATTTTCCAGGCCTCCTGCTTGTTTTTGTTGTGTGACCTGTGGCTGGCGGCCATTTTGTGGAAACAGTTAGTGTGCTTTTGCCATATAGGCCTGCATGTCTGTCTTCCCTTTGTTCCCCTTGGCTTATTGCTTCCACTGTCATTTGTCAGCTGCAACTCCCTGAGTGCTGCATCCCACGTGATGCACAATGCCAAACCGTTACATTTGTATTTTTGTTGTTGTTCTTCTTCTTTCCTATTCTTCCTGAGTGTACTACTGTAGTGTACACAGAAACACAGTACACCATGAAAGCCCTTGTTGTCAAAGTCTCACAAATGGTTACACTGTATTCTTAATTGTTTTAATAACTGAGGTATAATAACACTAACAAGTGTGACCACACACACTAAATTATATTATATCTGTTTGTACTAGTAATTGAACCACAACAATGCCACTTTTCACTGATGTTCTTCTTGCTTCTCTGCTTTTAGGTGCACAAAAGAGGAGGAGACAACATCACCCATTGTTCTGCCAGACAGAAGGCCTGCGCCCTGCGTACAACGTCACGTGACATGTGACTACAGACAGACATCTCTTCAACTTGTGCCACTGCGTGCTAACTGACATCTTCAAGATGGCCCCAAAGAAAGGTACCAGGTCCAGTACAAAGACAGTTGCCAATGAGAAGAAGAAGGCACTGCCACTTTCCACCACCGGTTTGTCCTTTTTTGGGAAACCAAAAATTACGCCTGCAGCAGCGGTGTCCGGGAGCAAGCTGGGAGCAGCACCCCCGCATCAGTGGACCCACCCCACCAACCTAGGCCCAAGCCAATGTCTGTCACAGAGGAAGCCAGTCTAATTATGACAATGCCGACGAGCAGTGATGTTGAAATCGACTTATCATTATCTCAAAGTAGTAACCAATAAATGCAGGAAACTCAGATAAGTGCGCAACAACAGCAGCAACCACCCCCCCCAATAGTAGTTCTTCCTCCCGAAGTAGGGGCAGTTCAGAAGATAGAGCTTCCTGCTGAGGAAGAAGAAGAGCAAGCCACTCTTTCAGAAGATCCACTGTCTCCCAGATCCCCAGCAAGGAAAAGGAGGGTTAGTCCATCAACTTCTTCTACAAGCCCCCCTTCTGATGATCTAGACGCCACTTGGATCCCACCTCAGTCTGAGAGTGAGACTCGCCACAAGACAAGGGAAAAGGAAGGTTCCAGAAAGCCTTAGAGTTATGGAGGTAGATGTAGAAGAGGAGGATGATGACGAGCCAGTCATCATGGACAATAGCCCTGCCCCAGTGGAGACCGACATTACCCCATCCCAAATTGCTGTGAGGGATGTGGCACGGATACCACCAACACAGATACCACCATCATCACCTCCAGCTGCCATATTTACAAAGTCCCGGCAGCGACCTACATCCACCACAACCACCTCAGTAGAAGTAGGTACTGCAGAGAGGCAAACATCACGCCCACCTACCAGTTCATCCGACACTGCAAGTGGCACTAGCAGCGTCAGAAAATTGACCTCCCCAGTTTGGGACTTCTTTTCGGTTAGCAGGAAGGAGGTGAACATTGCTATATGCTCCATTTGTGGAATAGGTGTTAGTCTGGTAAACTTGGTACAAACTATGGTACCAGAGGCCAAGCAACCCATCTTAGAAAACACCACTTGATCCAGTGGAAGGCGCACCTTAGCGGCCAAAAAACTGCAAGTATTGTTGGTGGAGGGGATGAAGAAGATCCGATCACGGTGGAAGGTGAACAAGAGGGAGACATTTTCTCTGGTACACAAAGCAGCCCTGTCCCCAGCACTGCAGTGGTACCGCCCACATCATCATCAGCAACATCGCAATGGCACAAGAGTCAGGCTGAGACATCAAGGGGTCCAAGGCAAGAGAGTACCACAACGAAAAAACGCGCATTGAGCCTAACATCTGGTGTCAAGAAGTCACCTGCATCAGAGGCACCAGAAAAGAAAAAGATCCAGGCTACCATTCTCAGCATGTTTAGGTCGGAGGGGCAGTACGAACGCAACCACCCAATGGCACATTTGTACAATGCGAAGCTGGCTAATATGTTAGCACTGGACCTCCTCCCTTTTACTTTTGTGAAAGGGGTGGGTTTTCTTGAAATTGTGGCAGCCATCTGCCCAAAATGGAAGGTTCCCAGCCGGTCCTATTTCGCCAGAGTTGCTGTTCCAGCACTACATCACGACGTGCTGGAATTGCTTGGACAAGCTTTGCAGCAGAGTGCTGTTCACACTATCTACCTGACAACAGACATGTGGACCAGTTGCCAAGCCACTGATTACATGTGCATCACTGCACACTGGATCTCTTTTGTGGGGGTTAGAGAAAAGATATCTGCAGGTGTTGACACTGCTGAGATTTTTAATGCCACTCGGAAACATGCAACTGTAGCCATGTTCGCCATGGAGAAATCTCATACTGCTGCAAACATTTTGGAAGACTTTGACAACAAGGTCTTTGAATGGCTGTGATCAAGAGGGTTTAACATTGGTTTTATTGCCACGGACAATGGCAGTAATATAGTTAAGGCCATGGCCGATGGTGGCTATTTTAGGATCCTGTGTTTGGCGCACTGCATTAACATCATTGTTCAAGACTTTCTGAAAAAAGAAGACCCTGCACAAATTTCAGCCATTCTTTTAAAGCCCGGAAGCAGCTGAGGATCATTCAACGTGATAATAGAATGCCAGTTAAAGCACTTATCTAGGAGGTGCCAACACGTTGGAACTCAACTTATTACATGCTTGAACGTCTGTTTGAGCAGTACAGACCAATCAATGAATATGTCATGTAAAGAGGGGATGATACTGTGAAATGCATGATCATTGAGATGGACCAATGGGGCCTAGTTAAATGCCTGACAGAGATGCTGCTTCCTTTCGAGGTCTTCACACGTGAAGTCAGCAAGGAGGACTGTACTATGGGCCAAGCTATCCCATTGTTGCACATGCTACAGGAACAGCTGAAGGAGGTGTCTGCAATGTACGCAGGTGTTCAGGAAAAAAAAGAAGTATATGAGTTGAGAGCTTAACCCTTCGCTTACCTGAAAATACAAGGGTGCAAAGAGACATTGTGTCATCCAACCATTACATTTGTGCCACAATTCTTGATCCACCGTACAAACCATTACTGCACACTTTCATTCCTTTTTCAGACGGGGATATTGCCAGCTACAAAACTTGGATAGATGTGCATTCCAGTCAGCTACAAAAAGAACGCCAGGAATTAGAGGACTGCTCCTCCAGGGCAATTCAAGTTCAACTTCAGAGCCTGAGGGTAATGCGGTTGGCTCACAGCAGCCAAAACCACCAACAACACCAAGAACAACATCAACAAGAACAAGAACAGGAGCATCAGCATCTGCCCCAAAATCGGCACAGGAATGGTTCCTACAGACAGGGCTTAAGTCCAGTGCTTAAGCAAAGGCAAATGAGGCAGAGCAAAGAGGAGCACCCATGAGCATTGAGCAGATGGTCCAGGCCTATCTGGATGACCCAACAGAGGTCTACTTTGATCAAAACCCATTGCTGTATTGGTATGGGAAAAGGCGCCAATAACCAGTGCTCAGCAGGCTGGTGATAAACTATCTGGCTTGTCCCATCGCAAGTTTCTCTGCTGAGTGTGTTTTCAGTGCTGCTGGTAACGTTCTAATAGCGAGAAGGACCAGTTTCTCGCCCCAAAATGTGGAGAGGTTAACCATGATCAAAATGAATCAGCACTTTATACCACCGGATTACACCATACCTGAAGTAGCACAGCAGAAAGATAATGACGGCGACTCAGGTCATGGAAGTAGTGTGTTAGGTGACCTACTTCTGGGTGAACCACCAGAGTTTGAGGACAAGCTCTACTTCCCTGACAACTAGGCTTTTGAGTTACTTTCTTTCTTCCTTTGACGCCCCCCCCCCAAAAAAAAAGATATAGCTAAGGAAAATTATTTACTTTATTATTTGTGTGTGTCACTGTCTTTCTGGTTCGAATCACAACAAATCCATCCCTACTGTCTTACTCTTTTTTGCCGGATTGGAGATGCAACTGTGTGCAGTCAGTGAAGAAGTAAGTCCACTCCTCCTGACTCGCCCTAATCCATTTCCCTCAAGCCAGACATTGGATGGAGAATACATACAACAAATGTGAAATGTGTGCCTGCCTCCAAACCTGGGCCCTGACTATATATCTATCCTTTCCGCACCTAGAGGGACCGGCCCGGAAGAACAGGTAAATGATGGCATGCATTGCACGCTGAGTGATTGGTGTTTGTTGTGCATGATATCTATTAGTATTCTACACACAAAAAAGTGACTCAAGTCAATCTTTCCTTCTTGTTGTTCAATAACAAAATTGTACTACTGCAGGCCGATCCATTGCATTTTGAGTCGGGACGAGTCTGGACTCACTCAGGACACTTTTGGCACAGAGTTGGACACCATGGCCATACCATACTCGCAGTCAGAGTCAGGAGGATCGGAGATGATTGATGGAATAACTCGGGCGTGAAGTGGCCTAAAAGGTAAACAACAATACCAGACCTACATGTCTGTGTAGTGGTGGAGGCGAGTGTGGTGTGACTGACAGCGGTGCATTGATTTTGTTACTTAATTTGGAAAATGCTATGTTGCTGTGTGTGTATATGTGTGCTCAGTGCTGTCTGGCTCAAATTCGAAGCTAAGTGGAGGTTGGGGGGGGGGGGCTGCTCCTGTTGTTGGAGGTAACTGCTGGAAACAGACATGATTTAGCCATGCCGCCTCTGAAAGTCTTCTTGTTGCACTCCTCCTTAATTATGTAGTTTAACTTCTCTCCTTGATTTTTCAATATCTTGTCTTGCTTCGCACTTCCAAAATACCACTCCCACACGATGGCTCAAACACTATGAAGCACTGAACATTACACTACACTCCCTAAAAAGGGAGTTCACTTTATGAAATGAAACACATCAAAGACTCTTTTTAGAATAAGGCTTGGGGTTTTATTTATCCAATGCCCTCTAACAGAAAGGCTTTCCCAGATGTCAAATGAACAACATTCAAATGTGTGTGTGTGTGTGTATATATATATATATATATATATATATATATATATATATATATATATATATATATATGCAATAATAACACACTTGGCAAATGCAACTGTTAAATGCATAAATAATAATATGAATAAACAAGCAGCAAATAATACTGGACGTCCTGCAAGAAATCAGAAAGATATATATATACACTAAATACATCAAATGATTACACTTCAATGTGCACACAGGCACCCACACATAATCACTGGACTTGGATGTGCATACAA
Organism: Calotriton arnoldi; assembly: GCA_963921515.1. Lineage (NCBI taxonomy): Eukaryota > Metazoa > Chordata > Amphibia > Caudata > Salamandridae > Calotriton > Calotriton arnoldi. The sequence continues at coordinate 306,252 of CAWUFW010000044.1, read as the reverse complement.
AATCACTCACACATATCACAAAGTCATACTCAAAGAAAACACCTCACCCGATAGTTCACTCGACGTCCTTGCCAACTCAAGCTGGAGGAGCCCGTTGACAGCCAGGCAGGGACTCGCGATCAGGACTCAAATCCCAGATTCTTTTTTGTGACGACACATCTGCCCCACAAATGAGCTCCCAAACTGCCTGCCAAGATCTTTCGCCTTTAATACCTTTTACTCAACGTAAGGCGAAGGTTCTAGAAACCTCGCCCCCTTTTTTTTTGTTACGAAAAACTGAGCTGACCGTACTGGTCTGTGTCAAGGTCAAGACAGAAGCTGACCAGGCCCCTGTATTTTGACTCAGAGACAGAGCTGTACATTCCACACATTTCTCTTGCAACAACAATCTCTGCTCTGAAAGGCACCAAGCATACTCCCCACACATTATCCCAGCGAAGCTTACAAAAGCCTCCATCCAGCAGAAAACAAAACAACCTTGAACGTGGATAAACAACTTGAGCAATCTGGGGGCCTGTGTGCACAGAAAGCTCTAGCAAGACAGAGTCAGGATTCAGGATGACATGAGGCCATGTCAAAGCCAATATTAAGCACTTCATAATACTTCCCAATGTACAACACAATGCGCATTTGTGCACCACTGCCTATAGCATCACATACTTCATCTCTCAATGTACAACACAATGCACATTTGAGCACCACTGCTCATAACATTGCACTTCGAGACCAAAAAGTACATTCCACACCTCTCTCTCTCATCCTTTCAAATGCACATCCCACACAGTCTGTTCTTGGCAAGGCTGTTCTACTCTGTGACAGCTCCCACTTTAAGACTACAAGATTACATGAAAGAAAGCTTCGAGGGAAAAAGGCATATGCAGGACGTACATTCAGGCTAGGATAAAATAACACACCAAAAGTCAATTAAAATGATGGTAGTCAAAGGTCATCACGTGGTGTCAAACCATAAGAGTGCCTCTAGCACTACATATCCTTTTTGTTTTTCCATCTACAGGCCGGCCTTTACCCTGCGCTATACTGGGAAAAACAACTCACACTTACCTTACCAAACCCCATCCGCCAGGCACCCAAGATTGACGGACGGACAGTCCAAGGAAGGACCAAGAGGAATGCGTGTCAGGGACTGTCCGGGACTATGTCGGGAACACAGTCAGGGACTTGGGCAAGGACTGGAAACTGGGTAGAAAACGTACACAGAAAGAGTAGTACAGCACTGCCCAGGATCCCACAGGAAGTCAGAGGAGAAAAAGGGATCCAAAGGGGAAGCCTGTACAAGTGAACAAGATGGGTGAGACTCAGAAAGGACAGGCACTCATGAGGCAGCCTCAAAGTTCAGAATGACTATACCCAGGACGGATGTGCAATACACATATATAAAACAACATTAACAATAAAGGGAATGTGGGGTAAAGCACTCAGGAGCTCCACACAGTAAGACTGAAGCTCAGTAAGTTCCTCGCCCACAATTGCTGTTACAGATACTGACTGCAAATACCCACATATAGGATATGCATGCAAAGGCAGGGTCTGTGGAGCTGATACCAATGGTGATGTTATAAATGCAACTCAAAGACAATACTCACAGTGAACAAGAAACCCCACCTAGGTGGTCAGCTGTGCCCACGGATCCTGGCGATCAAACAGGAACACGCAAGGCAGTAACAGCAAGGGGGTAGAACTAAACACAAGCACAATAGACAAGGAGCTAGCAAGGAGGAGTGCTTAACAGGAAAGGAAAGAAATCACAGGGCACACTTGGCAGAAAGCAAGTAACAAACATACACAGTAATAGAAGCAAAACAGCAGAATAGAGAGACAGCAAACTAGGAACTGGAACCAAGGAAATGGGAAGAAAGGCAGGGACTGGAAAAGGATATACAGAAGGGGAGGCTACAAAGGTATACTAGAATAGTGCAGGTTCAGGAATCAAGAAAACAAAGTAGCATTGAAGGCAGTGCTGGGGCAGGAACAAGAATTGAGCAAAAGCTCAAGAGTCAAGGTAGCACTGCAGGCAGTGCTAGTTCAGGAACAGAGAATTACTAAAGCTTCAGGAGTCAAGGTAGCACTGCAGGCAGTGCTAGTTCAGGAACAGGGAAATTACTAAAGCTCAGGAGTCAAGGAAGCACTGCAGGCAGTGCTAGTTCAGGAGAAGGGAAACTGCTGCAGTTCAGGAACAAGGAATGCTAAGGCTCAGGAGTCAAGGTAGCACTGCAGGCAGTGCTAGTTCAGGAGAAGGGAAACTGCTGCAGTTCAGGAACAAGGAATAACTAAATCTCAGGAAACACTGGAAGCAAGGCTATCAAAGGCTCAGGAAACACTGGAACAAGGATCGGTCTCACCGGTATACAGCTACAATGACCAACCCTGGCCTGAACGAAGCTGGGGCTTAAAAGAGCTCACAGTTATCACTTGCATCAGGTGTGAGCAGGCTAGCAGCAGCCAGCCACAGGTGAACTGAATTCCTCCACCCATCCTTGGCCTGCAGGGGTGGAGACGAAGCAGTGAGCAGGGAAATCTAGGTAATGGAGTTTCCAGCATGAACAGACTGGCTTCCACAAAACCTGGCATGGGTTGGGAATGGATGTCAATTCCTAAATGATGTCCTAATGCCTGGAAGTCAGGATATGCATGCAGGGGAGTGTCTTGAAGCATATCAGAACACTGGATAGCCCCACAATTCGGCCCCCTGGTGGTGGGAACGAGAGCACAGGGAGTGAATCGTGACAGTTCACCCCCTCCAACGACCAGCTCCCGGAATCTGGGACTGGATTCAAAGCATTTGCTGCTATGAAATAAGTCCATTTCCATCAGAGATGTAGTGCAAGATACTAGAGGACTGCAGGAAAACTGTGATGTTCTGGAGGGTTGGATAATAGGCTGTAAATTAACAGCAGTATTGAAGGCAGAACTTGAAGAGTCCAAATCCAGTGACAGGGGCTTAGAAGTCTGAATTAAAGGTGTTTGAAGTCCTGATGATGGCAGGCTAGAGTAGCACTCTGAAAACAAAGGCAGATTGACTGTAGGGTCAAAAGCAGATAACGGATTGGCAGGAGGCACAGAGGTCAAAGGCAATCTGGCTGAAAACGAAGGAGGTGACAGAAAGCAGACCTGAAGTTCTGGCCTTGGAGGAAAACATACAAAAGACTCACATGCAGGAGTCTTTGGAAGCAGGTATGCAGGAGACCCAGGCCCTGGAGGCTTACATGTTGAGAGTTTTGTCTCTAATGCTGGAGATTCAGCCTCAGAATGTATACGTACTGAGACCTCTGAAGGCTGGCAAACTGGAAGCACAGGGTGAAAAAGTAGGCAAGAGAGAGGCTCAAGACTAGAAGGCAGGGAGCCTGGAAGCTCTGGTGCTGAAGGCAGGGAGCCTGGAAGCTCTGGTGCTGAAGGCAGCCAGCCTGGAAGCTCTGGTTCGGAAGTCAGACAGGCTGGAAGCTCTGGTTCGGAAGTCAGACAGGCTGGAAGTTCTGGCTCTGAAGTCAGACAGGCTGGAGACTCTGACATAGTAGGCAGGTGAGCTGAGGGCTTGTGCTCTGAATGCAGGCAGTCTGGAGGCTCCAGTACTAATGGCAAGCAGGCTGCAGGCTCGGGCTCAGATGGCAGGCAGGCTGCAGGCTCGGGCTCAGATGGCAGGCAGGCTGCAGGCTGACGTTCAGAAGGCAGCAAGCTGGCTGAGGACTCTGGAGACTCTGAAAGCAGCAGGCCGGCTGAGGTCGCTGAAAGCAGCAGGTCGGCTGAGAATTCTGGAGACTCTGCAAGAAGACAAGCTGATGGCAGAGAGGCACAATGATGACAAACTTTATATTCTGGGAATGGCGATAGCCCGTGAACAGTAGATTCCCTGTTGTCAATAGTGAAATCTTCACAGTTCCTTGGCTCATTAAAACACACAAACACTTTCTTCGGGATGGCTAAGAATACTGCTTAACATAGAGTCTCTGATGACCAGACTCCCTTTACCATTTGGCAGGTCACATGTCTTAGTCCGAGGAAACAGGTCAGAGAATACTTGGTCTTTGGAAATGTTTTCAATTTCCTCTATATTACAAGGTGTTACAGATTCATTAGAGCATAGAGTAATATTTCCTGACTTCTCAATTAGGAGGTTGGCTTCAGTCTCAGAAGTTAGACCAAGAGCATAAACTGAGTCAGAAGGTGTCACATCAGTGATTATGTTGGGCACTGGTTCAGGTTTTGTCTGTATGTCAATGGCCAGTGTATGTGATACCCCCAGGGTGGAACTGACCTCACAACCAGGAAGAGAAAGCAAACAAGTATTTAGTGTCTTTCCTGGCATCTGGGGTTCCTTAGAAGTGGAAGGCCACATCTCAGATGTAGTGCCTATACACAGTTTAGCACTAGAAGACAACACATCAGAGGAGGTAGAAATTTCAGAATTCAAACAAATACTTTCATTAACTGGACTGTGAGACAAGGTACTATGGTTTTTCTGAATGGAGTCTGAGGGATCAGCAACTGTATTGTTCACACCATCGCTGGACCAGCTCGGAGGGGAACGCAAAAGAGAGCGCAAGGCTTCATTCTCCATTTCTAAGGATTCTAACATAGAGGTGGAAAAGTTGTTTTCTATAGGGGTTTTAGATTCCCACTTGAACTCTGGGTTATAATTTTTTAACAGAGTCTGAAACATTTTATTCTCTCGTTGTAATTCAAGAATCTTAGATGTAATTATATCCTGTGAAGACTGCAGATCTTTCTCTACAAGGACAGTGGTAGACTTGGCAACTTCACAACAAGCAACAGAGCTATACCTTGGATTTTGTTCAAAGTGGCTATTAGCCATCTGTGTTCTAGTAGGTCTTTTCTCTCTTTTGTTAAAGTGATTATTGTTTACTTTGAATGTGGTTTCTAACAAGGTCCCTTTAGTATCTGGGACTGTGATCTTTACTGGACTACAAGACTGAGTAACATTATTTGAATGGAGAACAGAGGTTATGAAATGAATCTGCTCTTTCTTTGGCTGCTGTGTGGTAAAACATGCTTTAACTGGGGTCATTGAACTACCAGTTTGGTAAGATGCTGATAAATACTGTGTCTGGAAATTGTCTTCAAAGAAAACATTGTCTTGACAGGGGGTCTCTGAGTTACAAACTTCAGAAAAATTTCCCCTAATAGTACCACTCTCTAAATTACTATTTTGTCTTTCTGCTGCTAACAAGGTTAGCAGAAATTCGTTTTCATCCTGTAGGAAACAGGCTGATATCACGTGAGGATCAGGATTACAGATGGAATGAAAATCTAACATAGAAGGATCAGCCAACCACAGGGAATAATATTCAGCACGTAAGAGCCTGTTTTGTTCCATGAATCGATCTCTAGAGTCTAAGGACTTTCTAATAGGCTGTACGGAACTGCGCTGCCTTGGCAATGGATGTCTGCCATCATACGCAGAATTTCTGGTTCTGATGCTAACCATCTTGGCAAGAACTGACTGGGAGAGCTTTGAGAAAAAAAAGTGGTAGCTAACTGAATGCAAAGAAACCTCACAAGTGACCCTGGAAATGTGGGTTGGTCATTCTGTCAGGGACTGTCCGGGACTATGTCGGGAACACAGTCAGGGACTTGGGCAAGGACTGGAAACTGGGTAGAAAACGTACACAGAAAGAGTAGTACAGCGCTGCCCAGGATCCCACTGGAAGTCAGAGGAGAAAAAGGGATCCAAAGGGGAAGCCTGTACAAGTGAACAAGATGGGTGAGACTCAGAAAGGACAGGCACTCATGAGGCAGCTCAGCATTCAGAATTACTACACCCAGGACGGATGTGCAATACACATATATAAAACAACATTAACAATAAAGGGAATGTGGGGTAAAGCACTCGGGAGCTCCACACGGTAGGACTGAAGCTCAGTAAGTTCCTCACCCACAATTGCTATTACAGATACTGACTGCAAATACCCACATATAGGATATGCATGCAAAGGCAGGGTCTGTGGAGCTGATACCAATGGTGATGTTATAAATGCAACTCAGAGACAATACTCACAGTGAACAAGAAACCCCACGGTTCCTGGTGATCAAACACGAACACGCAAGGCAGTAACAGCAAGGGGGTAGAACTAAACACAAGCACAATAGACAAGGAGCTAGCAAGGAGGAGTGCTTAACAGGAAAGGAAAGAAATCACAGGGCACACTTGGCAGAAAGCAAGTAACAAACATACAAGGTAATAGAAGCAAAACAGCAGAATAGAGAGACACCAAACTAGGAACTGGAACCAAGGAAATGGGAAGAAAGGCAGGGACTGGAAAAGGATATACAGAAGGGGAGGCTACAAAGGTATACTAGAATAGTGCAGGTTCAGGAACCAAGAAAACAAAGTAGCATTGAAGGCAGTGCTGGGGCAGGAACAAGAATTGAGCAAAAGCTCAAGAGTCAAGGTAGCACTGCAGGCAGTGCTAGTTCAAGAACAGGGAAATTACTAAAGCTCAGGAGTCAAGGTAGCACTGCAGGCAGTGCTAGTTCAGGAGAAGGGAAACTGCTGCAGTTCAGGAACAAGGAATGCTAAGGCTCAGGAGTCAAGGTAGCACTGCAGGCAGTGCTAGTTCAGGAGAAAGGAAACTGCTGCAGTTCAGGAACAAGGAATAACTAAATCTCAGGAAACACTGGAAACAAGGCTATCAAAGGCTCAGGAAACACTGGAACGAGGATCGGTCTCACCGGTATACAGCTACAATGACCAACCCTGGCCTGAAGGGAGCTGGGGCTTAAAAGAGCTCACAGTAATCATATGCAGCAGGCTAGCAGCAGCCAGCCACAGGTGAGCTGAATTCCTCCACCCATCCTTGGCCTGCAGGGGTGGAGACGAAGCAGTGAGCAGGGAAATCTAGGTAATGGAGTTTCCAGCATGAGCAGACTGGCTAACACAAAACCTGGCATGGGTTGGGAATGGATGTCAATTCCTAAATGGTGTCCTAATGCCTGGAAGTCAGGATATGCATGCAGGGGAGTGTCTTGAAGCATATCAGAACACTGGATAGCCCCACAATTCGGCTCCCTGGTGGTGGGCACGAGAGCACAGGGAGTGAATCGTGACAATGCGGAGATGCAACTCCCAATTTGGCAATAATATAGTATCATTTCATTTGATTCATTTTTTCTCTTCAATCATTACGACTGTGTTTGTTGTTTATGTTTGCTTATATTTGACTCCTACAAATATTTTTTAATTTTATTTGCTATCTTTCAAAGGAAGCCAAGTACAACAGAACATAAAATGTATGTAACTTGGGTCTCTCTGGTTGGCAGACAGACATGGCAATTGCATAACTAATAATATACTGTCCTGTACTAGTCTAGTACTACTCATCAAGCCATCATCATGCATGCATTTCCTTTTTCTCCCTTAACAGATTTATGATGGTCGGCTGCCAAGATGAATGTGTGTTATCCATGTGTAGTGTTTGTCTTTGTCAAACCTTTCCCTCAAATCCCCCTTCCCAACCATTCATCAAACCCTAACCCTCTTCCCCCAGGCTGTGTGATTTATATTGAGGTGTGACTAAATTAAATTTACACAAATAATTGCTCACACACTTGCTGGGGCGGATGTGGTGAAAGCAACACTAACTCAAGGCAGGGCGAGGATCTTCTACTGCTCTAAGTATATATACTATAGCCCACACTGGCAATTTATAGATTAGATTGCCCACTCATGCACAGGATTCGATATTCAAATGTTTTCCCGAGGAACATAATCCATCATAATATAATTGCCAGCATCGATTCATCATCCTAGTTCCAGCACTAGAGGTTAAATAGCCGCTTTTCCACTTCATAGCTCGTTGACTTCAGTTTGTAACTTGTACTAGGCTAGCCCTCCATTCTGTTTTATTTTACTTTAGCAATGCTTATCATCATGGTTTCTTGTTTGGCAGTCTTCTTCTTGTGTACTGTACTTCTACTACTTGTTCCCTAGTCTCCCTCAGGTGACTGACTGTCTCATTTTCTTTTTTTGCAAATGCTACTGTCAGTGTCTACTACTACTACCACCTGCATGGCACCTTGGGAAACAAAACCATCACCATGCAGCCATCGCTTCGCCTATAAAGTATAAACATCAATCACAGGTAAGAGAAGAAGTGTGGGGGAGGCATAATGTATACACTATGGAAATTAATTAATTCACACACCCACACCCTACCGAGTCCATAGGGGTTTTAGTTGCAGACTGCATAGACTCGGAGGAGAGACTGACAGTAGAAGGACAAGTGAGGGTACCGCATCTATCTGTTGGTGTGTTACACTATCTGCAGATTTCAATCAAAAACTGGCTGCGCGCCTGCAGCAAAGGAAACAGTGCGAAGTAAAAGAGTAACCCCCCCACAAAAGATTTACATCATATGTAGACTATAAACAATTTATTCCCCTAACAAATAAACTAGAATGAAAAAACCCACAACACCTGACCCACCACTCTCCCTAACCAATGTCCAGTAAGTCCAATTGTCCATAAAAAATCCAAATGTCCATTAAAAAAATCCAAGTTTTCCCCAACGTCACACCCACCAAAAAAAAGATTAAAAAAGGGGAAAGGTTCAAGACGTAGGTCTAGCAGCGGGCTCACCGGATCTCCCACTCTAGGGTGTTTAACCGCTCCTCAATCCTGTCCTCTAGGCGCGCCATCCGGAGGAGCATGCGGCGCTGAAATTTCTTGCAGGAACAACAGGGGTGGGCAGCAGTGTTTGAATTGCGGTGGGCGGCTGCCAGACCACGGCGCCATACCACCAGAGGCACTGGGGGGGCCTGGCTGGGGCCCGGGGCATTGGAGGCTGCAGCTGCTGCCTCCTCCTCCGCCAGAGCCACCAGCCGCCGATATTCGTCCCAGATGGCCTCCAGCTTCCGTTGCCGGGCCCTGGCTGCTAACTCTGCCTGTTGGCTTGTTGTGATTGGGAAGGAGTAGCTATATCAAGAAAGAAAAAAGACAATTGTAACCAATACTCTTAGCAAAACAGTAACACAAAATTATACACATAACTTTATAGTGGCACAGTAGCACTAGCACAGTACATAACATTTGTGGTATCCTCCCACTTCCTCGACCCCTAACATTTGTGTTATTAGAGTTTCGGGCATTACTAGGCACTATGGAGTAGACAAGTCGTCATCTTCTTCTCTCTCTTGTTTAGCTAAATTAACCTTGTAGGCATGCCAGCTCAGTCAGCTTGTGCCCTAGACAGACATACTCGTGGCGCAGTCGCAGACTCACGTTACTTTACTACTGTCTGCAGGTGGGGCAGCTGTACTGCACAATTATCTTTTTTTATATTATGGCCATACTCTGTTAAATCAATGGCAACTGCTCAATTTCACTTTCACCCTGACTACTACAACAAGGCAGATGATATCTGATTACTAATATGAATGATGATATACGGCACAACGTGATGTACTACTATCTGATTGTAACCATGCACCGATAGGCCACCCATGGCTGACATGGTCGAAATGACATGGGTAGGGAGCGGGAGTGGGCCTCGGAGTCAGAGGGAGGCGATTGATAATGGGTGGGTACATACACAATATATATGTTGTGCTTGCAAACTACGGTGAGTCAAGGGAGTATTCTGAAATACAACCTTGAATCAAAAACGTTGAAAGAAAACAGTCCTTGTTTATTCTTCTCCCCAGCGGTTTTTCCATTTATCATTGCATTGCTGTTCTAGCATTATTTTTTATTCTAATCTTCACCCTTGGCTTTGCTACTCTGGCACGGTTTAATTTTCTTTTACATTCTCTTCATCCAGTCTCCACCTATGCTATGATTGAATACCATCCAGGCATCCATCCATTCAAAGTAAACATGGCTATCATTCTTAATCTCGACAAACCTTTCACCAACAACATACATTTGTCATTTTATTTTAACCACCACCCATGCGTCCTTGCTTGCCTTTGAGTTTGACCCATCAAACCCCCCCGGAGGATTCCTTTCACCCATATAGTTTCACCCACCCAGGCAGGCATCCTTTCTTTTACCTTTCACCCATCCTTCAATCACCCATGCATCCTATCAGCCACCTATGCATCCCGGGCCCCCTTCCTTCACACACGCATTCTTCTCTGCCAGTCATATATTACATGTCACCCGTCTTTCCTCCTTCCACCCGTCCTTCTTTCCCTTTTTGTTCAACCCATCCATCAAGGTCGTCTGACTCTTAGTCTTCGTCATAAACCTTTCTCTGCTGAGTTGAAGTCAGATAGAAGAGGCCATTAGTTACTCAACTCCCGCCGCTAATGCTAAGTAAAGGGTGTCTTCTTCAACTGTTGTTCACAACTTAGTCTCTCTCAACAGTACAGTGTACATCCTTGCAGCGAGTGTATTGTCAATAAATAAGGAATATAACTTACCACGCCCACCACTGCTGCTGGCTCACCCCCTGCAGCTGCTGCATCTGCTGCTCTCTCCTTACTGGCGTCTCCTTAGCTGCTGGCCCTGGCACTGGTGGTCGGTATGCCTAGAAAAAACATTTCACATTTTGCAGATGCCATATACGCCTCCCCCTATTTATTTATTTCACCAGCAAGATTGGAAATACAATACATACATACACCACACACATCACTAGTACAATTCGGGTACTAGAGTAGAGTAGACAGTATGTCCTATCAAAAATAATAGAATATCCGGTTGGGCATTTTGTTGGTGGCAATTTTTGAAAAGCCTCTCAAGAAGAGGACAACCCAAAGGACTGGACTCAGAGGCTAGAGCTATTGGTGAATCTGAGTTTTTAAAAAGAAAAAGAGTGGCCAACTGGGTGGACAATCGGACATGAGGTCTCTCTTGGTTGGAAAATATAATGGTGCCCTCCTCCTCCTCATACTTCCTTCCAGCCATGGTGCACGGTAATCGGTTGTTCACCATCAACTGCTGCTAATAAAAATAGTACTAGGCCTAGACGGGAAAAAGTAAAATACACCACTTTGGGGTGTCCAACGTGACCATCATTTTATTTACTGATTGAGCATGAGAAAGTAAAAGAAAGCCTTCTCATCTCAACAAACATGCGTAGAATACCTTACTTGGGCATGCAATCTGCACAGCAGAGTAGTAGTACTAGTAGTAGTAAGGACCAATGTGTTCTCTGAGTCTTACAGTAGTACCACCACTAGGCAGTCCACAAAATATATAAGGGGAGAGGGAAAGCTGACTGAAAAACCAGAATAAAGCAAGCTACAGACAGACTAATAGTACAGAGTCAGAGGCAGTTTGATATGATGTAAAAAAAAAACAGACACTAGAAATATAAATAACTAAGTTGGTTGGTAATGTAGGGATAACACGAATTTAGAAACAGATAGATCGAAGAAGATTTGGTAAAAAATAGAATTAGGAAACAGAAATAATAGTTCTAAAAAAATAAGGTGCAGTAAAAGTTAGGGAAATATATATTAATATTAACAACAGGAGGACTTACTGGGGCCAGCAGAGCCGTCTGCAGAGGATCGATCCCCTGGATGCTGATCATGTAAGACATAATTAAAGAGACAAAAATTGATTGGTGTGAAATAAATATTAAAAAATCGCTCCAAAAAGATTTTTTGACAGGAAACGGCAATTGCAATGAAAATTGACCTATCTAATCAGATCGACTAGTAGTAGACTAGCATCGCGGTCGCAGACCGTCCTATCTTTATTATTCCACAGTTCCATTCCGATTCCAGAATCCTAAACCTAAGTACCTAGCCTGCCTATTCCAAAGACTTTGGAATGAATTGCAAAAAAATTATATTTGCTTCTAAGTTCTGATCTCATTCGCAATCATCTCAACCGCCTTTGACAGGACAATTCACTAAGTCTGCATTTATTTTAGTCTTCTAAAATGCATAGATGGACGCATGCATATTGCATACACCAAATTGGTTGGTTGCTGAGTTGCTATATTATTCACTCACTAGCAAACTACAAAAGGTTCTACTAAGGATTAAGGAGTCAGCAGCACGTGAGAAGAGGACGCGTCACGCAGGCCGCTAAAAAATTACCAACTAATACTAAATAGCTAACTAACTACCTACCACTATCTTAGTGACAGGAAAAAGGAAAGTTGTCCCTCTAGTCTGCATTACCTAACTTAAGTTCTCTAACCTCTCTTACATAATCAGCCCAAGTGAGCGCAAAGTTGCAAACAAATAAGATTAGTAGCGCCGAGTACCTGTCTAGAAGAATAACAATCACATAATATAAGATTTTTAAACGTAACTTACCTGCATGTAAGCAGCAGCAGCATTCTTGCTATTTGGGAAAAAAATATTATTCGCGATAACACAGAACAGAACACACAATAGTAATATAATTAGCTACTCACTAAGCCCCACAACCTCAACACCTAGCAGGTCCAGCAGGTCCTGCTCCCAGTCCAGGATGTTGGACTACCGGTGCGTCAGTTGGTTATGGGTGCGCCGGACCTCAGAGCAGCGAAACACTGCCCGGCTCACTTCGCCCACCGGCAGTGACGCTCCTGGATCCCGTACCCAGACCCAGGCCTGCCGCCTGCTGCCAGGATTAAGGGGATGTGGCGCTGCACAAAAAAAACGAGTGCAACCACCTCCACCTCAGAAAACAAGGCACGGGGCTGCACCCCTTCTGGGCGCCGCCTTCCGACTCCTGTTTCCCCGGGTTCCACTCTGCGTAGTACTCTTCTTGGCCATGGTTCTGGGGGGCTGGGGCGGAAAAGAAAATGTAGAAAGTAAAAAAATTAAGTCAGGAGAAAATGAAGGGAAGTAAAAGAAATAAAAAGCAAGTAATAGAAAAACTACAGAAACGCAGTAAAACACACAAAAAGTAAAAAAAATGCAAAATATACAATTGGGAAGAGAGAGGGATAGATATTAAAAATATCAGAATTTTTTTTTTAGGAACAAAGGATTGAAAAGATTTAGGGAGGATTGAAAAAAACAGGCCCAGAACCATAACCAGACAAGAAAAACAAGATGGCCGCGCCCATGTGCGACCGCGTGGTGAAGTTTGCATGATATTTCCCCCGAACACGCAATCCACGTTGCCGAACGTCAGTAACGTTTCGCAAACATGCGGAACAAGCAACTCCGCATGCTCGCTGAACTCCGCGCAGTATTGCAGAGTTTTTTTGTGGCTTCGCGGAGTTCTGCGTAGCACTGCTATGCGAACACCGCCCCGGTTTAGTAAAAAGAAGACACAAAATTTCAATCAATAGAAGGATCAATCTGTATAAAGTGGATGGGCCTACCACGTTGCTCGCCAGTTTATGTTTTAAATTTAGAAATGGGTTGAGTCAAAATAATTTCAAAAAGATATAAAGGAATTTTACATTTCTGGTAGAGTATTAAAACATTTCTGGTAGAGTATTAAAACAGCGCTCGATGGTTCTTTTAGTGGGGATTGTTTGTTTTTAGAAATTTGATATGTAGATATACAGCGATAACTCCCGATTTAAATGTGAATAAAGAGATATATAGGATACCGCAAAAATCGAATTTCTTAGATCGAAATCTGGAATGGTCGGCACCAAGAAATGCATGGAATACAACTTTGAAGGGTACAAGTAAGTCAATTTCTTATGATCAGTCGTTAGCACAATGCATATTCAATAAAAGAAATATCCACATGTTAATTCCTGATGGGAAAGGCTCTTCTCGTATTTAATTGTAAAACGTGCTCACAAAGGAAACAAGAAAGATAGATGTTAAAAATGAGAATTGGCCAAATAGAAAAGCAAATAAAATGGAATTTATTATCACTACAGCACCTTTATATTCTTTTGCACAACTCTGCACATTGAAAGGCGGAATAAACGTATAATACTTGTTATGTGAAAAATAAATGAATATTCGTCATCCTTCTCCTACAAGTACATCCTTAACTGTGAGAATATCACTTTATGCACCAAACCTGTGAGTATTTTTAATAGTTTGTATAGGAAATGTAATGAAATGCTATAAATTAAGCAAGAAGTTTAAAATTATATTTAATTATCGGTATTTTTAAATAAAACCTACTGTGGTGTTAGGAAACAATTTGAAAACGTTTTATAATTGTTTTAACGGATTATGGTAATAATACAAATAATACATATAATGATTTTAAATAATGTGATTTGCTTTGCTTGTTTGCCATCAATGGCATAAATCGAACATTAAATAAACTTGAAACAAAATATTTGAAAACAATTGTAAATTGTTAACAGGTGTGTAAATCCTCAGGCTATGGCGTTATTCTAAAAACCCTGTAGGTGGAGCCACAGGACAAGTGAGGACCATTTGTGATGCAACTCTAGTTTTTGACCCGGTTAGCACTTGTTATTTTCGATATATTCGTGAAAGCAAAATGAAGCCGGATGTCCGGGCTTCTGCTTGCACCAAGAACATCTCTGCAGCATGTACACGGTAGATACCATTGGAAAATATGACTGGGATTCGGCGAGAGACTAGATTCGAGAACATTCTTTGCAGGAACACGACACGCAGTTGAAATTTCTTTGACACGAAATGGGAGCCAATCTCCCACAATTGCATGCCTCAGTTGCAAATCTGCATTATATTGGGCCTCTTTTTCTGCTCTTTATGTGACAGTAATTGCTCGGTTTGACTGCTGCCAAGCACGCTGCGGCATTCCATGCAGTCTGGGGTGCCACTCCAAGTAGTACTTTTTTTTGGTACTGTTAGTGTTGGCGAAGCACGACTCGAAAGAGCCTTTTCAAGTGGAAAAGTCCAAGTTTGAGTGTTAAACAAGGGCCTGTGTGTGGATTGTGGGAGATTGGCTCCCGTTTCGTGTCAAGAACTTTTAACTGTTTGCGGAATATTATCTTCAGTCGAAATAGTAACTTATTTATTGTATGCACTCCTGGGGGTTCAGCATCCTTCAGGTGAGGCCGGTGAAATATGCTTGCGATTCACAATGTAACCCCCTAGACGACACCTTATTTGCCTTATGCACTTTCTGGGGGTGTCAATTGAACGCAGCCTAGACCACTTCATCTCTTGCATGCTCATGGGGAGGAGGGGGGAAGCAGTAGTCCAGACAGTAATTAACTAATCGTAGGTACACTGGGGTGGGTGGGTGGGTGGGGAGGGGTTGTTTGGGGGTTGGGCTTGCTCACTCCCTACTCATGTGGTCCAAGAATGAATCAGTCAATGAACCTGTTAAACAGCACTTTATCCACTTGCACACTTTCTGGGGGCTGCAATACTTTGTGACTGTATGACTCATATCTGGTTCTGTGGACTTTTGTCGTCCTTAGGAATCCATTTTTTCGAAATGTCTGCTTTAATTGAATTAAGGGCAAGAGTGATAGGAAAACACAGTAAATTGAGTCGCCACTCCAACCGAAGCCGTAGTAAGATCAATAGCACTCTAACCCTTCTTGTACTTTAAGGGCCCGCTCTCCAACTCAGTGAGGCATAGGTCTGGACTCCTATAAATTCAATTTGTAGGTTTTTTCACCTAGGTTTTAATGTGTATATGTCAACATGTATGTGTTTATCGGATCATGTTCAGTTTGGACCAAAGCCATAGCAACATCAATAGCACTTTATTCACTTCAAGTACTTTGCCCCTAGCGAGGCATAGGGCCGGACTCATATGTACTGATTAGCAGGTCTTGTTACCCATGTTTTAATATGTATATGTCAAGATGCATGTGTTTACTTGATCATGATCAGTTCAGACTGAACCTGCGGCAACATCAATAGCACTTTAGTCACTTTATGCATTTTGGGGGCCTGCTCACCCCCCCCTTAGCGAGATACAGGTCCTGACTCATACACACTGATTGGTATGTTATGATAAAAAATTCACTATAGAGAGGGACAGGGAGCCGATAAAAGGTCCAGTACCCTTGCCCCCAAGAACTAATACATAGAACACAAGGGGGTAGCTGTTCCTAACGAAGTGTTGATATACAGGTGGATGGTCAGTACTAGGGAGGGGATCTTCCTTATTGGGAAGTGAAGCCCTCACACACCTGTGAAGGAGTCATGCTTCAACATCTGGCGTTTGCTCCTCATGGGGTCGGCGCTGCCATACCCCAGGGGCCCCGCGAGAGGGCTATTTGGCAGAGATCTTTTATGTAGAATGCAGTGATGGTGCGTGCAGGTGTGTGGAGCAGGTGAGGTAGTGATTTAAAAATACCACGGAGGTACCCAAAGATCAATTTATTCCAGAGTCCCCCTGGTAAGGTTAAAAAACAATATCTAAATTTTTCACTCCCAGTAATGAGAAGACACAATTTAGCGACAAGTGCAGGTAGTTTAGGTCGACATTTTTCACGCCCTAATTGTCCAGGAGGGATCCATGGCTTTCCATCAGGACCGAGGAAAAGGTTTTTGGAAAAGAAGAGTGTATCCCTACCCAAACTAAGGGTCGGAAAAGGGGGTGTCGGTATTGAATGATTACCACACTGTTAACACGCAATTGTTAGTTTGATACTTTTTATATATACCTAGTAGAGGATAAACCAGCTGTGGTTGTCCTATGATCCAGCCCTACTATCGTAAAAAGCTTTTCTTTGGTCGGAGTAGGCGCCCGTATCACTGTTGCGGCGTTAAGTTTGCTCAGTGCGGTGTAAGGTCTAGTAATCTACCCCTGCGCCTGCTTGCCCGGTATGTTATGATAGCCACATTTTAGTATGGAGAAGCGTAATTTTGATCCCATCCTAAGGTACTTGTTGGGTTCTTTTACACCTTTCCTTGCGTTATAATACTCTTCCGCACACCTCTGTTTCATCGTGACCCCAGCTTTAATAGCTTGATGATCCACCCATACACGATCTTTGGAAACTAACCATACAGGATTCTTCTTCCTCCCCGGTTCTCTACCCTTCAAAGAAACAAAAGGGGAAATACTAGTGACAGCATGGGGAGTAGTTCTGTGTGCCCACACCAATTTCTTTAACTCCTCTTTCCAGGATAATCCATTGGCCAATGACAACTGTATGTTGTCCATAATTAAACGATTAAATCTTTCAACCATCCCATTTGCTTGTGGGCTGAACAAAGCTACTCTTTCGTGAACAATTCCCTACTTCTCTATAAACTCTTTCATTTGTCTTGAAACGAACTGTACACCATTGTCTGACACAATGGTCTTTGGCATCCCTTCTTCCAGAAAAACCTCTTCTAAAAATTCTATCACACCTTTAGAATTAACTACACTCATGGGTTTAAACACAAACCACTTAGTATGGTAATCAGCAAGTACAATGATAAACTTATTTTCACTACCCAGCTTATTTATAGGACCAAGAAAGTCCATTGCCAGCCTTTCCCAGGGCCTTGCCGGTATCTCAACACACTTAAGTGGAGGTTCTCTCAACGTTTTCACTTTATCACTGTTGGCACAAGCATAACAATGTCTAACAACATCCTCGACCATACTATCCAATCTAGGCCACCAATATGTTTGTCTTATCCTCCTCTTGGTCATGTTCCTCCCAGGATGCCCCTCATGCGCTAGCTGCACAATCTGATCCCAAAGTGCCATAGGAGGTACAATGCGACTCCTCCTCATCACCTTATTGTCCAGAATGCTCAACTCTTCTCTAACACTCCAATACTCCTTTATCTGCTCATCTCGACTCACATTAGGTTGCCATCCATCCCTAATATTTTCCTTCACTCTTCTCAACACCAAATCATCTTCCATGGCAACATCCCACTCTTCTTTCTTTAACGCTACACATTCATGGACCGCACATTCGACACTCACATCGGTTTCTAGATTTACCATTTCAACCATTTGACTTCTGGTAGGTAAATGAGATAGGCAATCTGCCACTACGTTCTTTAGACCCTTTAAGTATTCTAATTCAAAATTGTACTCTAGAACAGATAAAACCCATCTCGAAATCCTCGGAGTAACTCCACCTTCTAGCCCTCTGCCACCCTTGAACAAATGCACTAGTGGCTTATGATCAGTTCTAACTCTGAAAGGCAAACCCCAAAGGAAATATTTAAAATGTCTAATTCCCCAACAGCACGCAAGGGCTTCTCTTTCAATCACTGAGTAAGATCTCTCAGCACCTTGCAATCTCCTGGAGGCAAATCCTATAATCCTTTCTTGTCCGTCAACAACTTGAGTCAATACTGCTCCCAATCCCACACCACTGGCATCTGTAGTCAGGTAAGTTTTTGCCGTTACTTCAAAGTGCCCCAGGAAAGGAGCTCCTATAATACTTTCTTTGATTTTCTGGAACGCACCCTCACACGCATCATTCCACACAAATACTACATCCTTTTTCATCAACAGTCTTAATGGCTCCACTATTTCAGTAAAGTTCTTCACGAACTTTGAACAATATTCGGCCAACCCAAGGAAGGACTTCAATTGATCTTTACTCTCCGGACAGGGTGCATCACTTATCCCTTGGACAATACTCTGTTTAGGTTGTATACCATCACATGATATCACGAGTCCCAAATACGTAACACTTTTCTTTCTAAATTGACACTTTTCACGTTTAACAGTCAACCCATACTCCTCCAAACGCCTCATAACCTCTACCAGCAACTCGTCATGATGTGATTCATTTTTTCCAGCTATCATGATATCATCCTGGAAATAACAGACATCATTTAAACCTTCAAATATTTTCGTCATCACCCTCTGAAAAACTGCTGACGCAGATGCCAGCCCAAATGGCATTCGTAGATAACAGAATGCGCCTAATGGAGTGACGAAGGATGTCAGGTGTCTGGAATCCTTGTGCAGGCTGATTTGGTGATACGCTGCTGTCATATCAACAACCGTAAATACTTTCCCTCCTGACATGGCTGACAACATTTCAGAAATATTAGGGAGTGTTGTCTGTCAACCCAAATATTTCGATTAAGATCTCTTAAATATATGCATAACCTGATCTTACCACCCTCCTTGGGAGCTACGACGATTGGAGCTAGCCATTCCGATGACTCAATGGGCTCGATTATTCCTTGACTCAATAATTTGTCTAACTCCCCTTGCAAAGATTCTTTCATCAGAAGAGGGACATTGCGTACCTTATGTACCACTGGGATTGCTCCTTTTTTAAGAATGATTTTATGAGAAAATCCTTTCAATAGACCTAAATCATCACCGAGTACACGAGGAAATTGCATTCACCACCCACTCGTCAAATGTATCAACAGAGTTCACACCTCGCGATTCAGGTAATGACAATATGACAGGGTCTTTTGCATTAGGATTTAACATTATGCCCAAATCCTTCTGATGGCGCCATCCCAAAAGGTTAGAGCCATAATCAGTTAAATACACTCGTCCATACACTACTTGTCCCTTGAACGAGATATTCATCCATCTCATACCTAGAATTTCTATTTTTTTTTCCACCATATCCTACTGCTTTTATGTCAGGTTCGGACCAATCATCATATAATTCTTTAGATAATGTGTCTTTTGACACCAAAGTGTACATACTCCCTGAATCAACCAACATTTCCACATGCAATTTATCTAAACATACAATACAACGTGGTTTCTCTAGTTTTCCATCGCTTTCTTTCCTTGCAACATTGAATTCCTTTGCATGTGTAACATCGTTGGAAACAACGCACTCCTCTCCATAAATAGGTAAGAAAATTTCAGTAACGTTTTCACACACTTCCTCAACCTCTTTAACACTACCTTGTTTATATCTAGTTCTACACATTTCCGAAAAATGACCTTTCTTCCCACAATTACGGCATACAACCCCTCTTGCTGCACATTTAAGGCTTGTCGCAATATGCGAAAACGAAAACATTTTATTTCCCTTGTAGGAGTTTCTTTCTTTCCACCATCGTTTATTGTATTTTTCTTTATCCCTTCAGTGTCGTTCTTTGTAATGTCTTTTGAAGATGGTTTTTGAACTTCACAGACAGGAGTGCACTCTTTCTCAACTTTAGTCCCAACTTTCAACGAAGTATCCATTTCCTTCAACCATTTCGAAGCTTGCTCCATGCCCTTGACAACTTGAATAATTCCCTCAAGATCGAGATCCTTCGTTAGCAGTTTCTCTCTCACCCTCTTATCATTTGTACATCTCACAATCTGATCTCTAATGAGAGAATCACTCAAGTTCTCAAATTTACATGTTAAGGATAAACCCCGTAAAGCTGCTACATATGTATCGATATCCTCTTCCAACAATTGTGCTCGCGTAAAGAACTTATGTCGTTCCGTTCCATTACAATATTAATCTTAGTAATAAACCGCACATCAAGCATCATTATGGACATTTCATATACATTGTTAGGTTGTCCATCTCCCATACCTAAGGAAATTTCTGGTAAATTTTCATATAACCTCCTTCTTTCAACTCCCAGATGGTGCAACAAAATAGCTTGGCGCCTAACAGGCCCATATCTATCACCACCTATAGCCAATATGTAAGTGAAAAATAACTTTTTCCATTGTTCCCAAGGAACAGGTGGTGATCCTGGAGTAGCTAAAAACGTTGGTGGAGAAGCCATGCTTTGGTCAGACATGTTGACTGCAAAAGGAATAAAAATAAAAGACTAAATAAAACAAAGGATTAAAACAACAAATTAACAAAACAGACTAACACAATGAATTAAAATAATAATTATTCCAATTCTTTGTGAGTCTATCTTCTGTACTCCTTTGTCTGTTTCTTCTTTTCCTTTTTTTTTTCTCTCAGCGTTAGTCTTCTTTCCTTGCTTATGGTTAAACTTGTCCTATCTTTATTTCCATACAGCTACAGTCAGATGTGAAGGAAAGCAGATGTCCTATCTTTATCTCCATAGAGCTACAGCCAGACGTGAAGGAAAGCAGACGAGGAAACGTGGTAAGTGCTATTTCCTTCATTCATCGTGTAGATTGGCGTTTGAGCTCTAATGCTGTAATGATGTAATGCTGTAATGATATTTGTGCCTTGGGAATGTTTCACGTGTGGCGTGTCTTTAAAACCTTCACACACGTGCTTAAGTTTCACCTCAGTTTGTGTAGCGCAGTGTGCCTTTATTATTTCACACGCTTCGCTTTCGGGCAATCTTTAACAATCTTTAACTCCGCGCACGTCGCACTCGCGACAGTCCTTGCGCCTAATGTACTCGTGCCTCTTCTCTCCTAATGCCCCCAGCTTTGCTCGCACGCGCTCGAGAATGCTCAGAGCTTCACGCTCACGCCGATTTAAACATCCACGGCTGTATACATAACGGCAATCCAGGTTTCCGTAATTGACGATGAAAATACACACGCAACAGGCAAACAGGAATATCCTTAGAAAATGATTCTCTTGAAAACAGAGGGATTTTACTTCAATTATCCAAGTTTTAAAACGAATTGAAAGCGATCTTACCCGAATATGTAGATCGTTCGTTTAATTTAGACCAGGGGTGAGGACACCAGTAGTTTGCCCCCTGCACAGACACAGCTCGTCGCCAGAAAATGTAGAAATCACACAACAGCAAGTGTGAGTCTGTAGCATTTATTCCAAATGGATGTCCTCAGCAGACAGCTCCTTACACGACGCTGCCACAACAGTAATACAAGTTTCTGCAGAACTTAAAGGAACTAGCACTCTAAGTTCTACTTGGACATTCTACATCAGATAACATTACAGTATGTGATCAGCATTACACACTGTAGGAGTGCATCATAATCATGTGTAGTTAGCACTCGAATATATTCTGTGTGATTAATGTTTCTCAGAAAACATGGGGTATTGCATTATTAAAGTACTCCACGTCAAAACTAATGAGACTTATAAACTGTGTGCATAGAAAAGTGACTAATAAAGGTCTTTGTAACATATACATATTAATATTTTTGGAAAAGGTAACGTTTAGATGTCTCATTGTGAAGCTGGTGAAATAAAGTGTATGTGTAGACTAATGTTTGAGCATTTATACGTGTAACAAGAAATCATATTCATGTTGATGTATATGAAATGATATTTTCGTAACCTTTACAATTTGTTCATGCATTAAGAAGTTGCATTATGCTGTGTGCAGAAATGTGCACGTATTTGTAACCCTGTGCACTGTTAAGTTGACCTAAATTTTTGGGCCACGAGAACTGTTTCAGTACAAGCTCACATTTAAAGTCTAACATGTAATTCGTATTTAACCTTCAATGTAGAGTATATTTGCTTGTATTTTTGTTTCTACTGCAGGTGCGGACAAAGCCTTATTAGCTAGAAAAGAAGGGTTTTTGTTTTAGTTAGATAGCAAGGTATAAGAAGATAGATCTTGGCAAGGAGAAACACGGTAACAAGCAAGGAGGCGAGATCTCATGGAGGAGGAGAAGAACAGCCAAGGACAAATTAAGTAGCAACTTATCGATGTGAGAAAGGTGGTGCCAGTAACCAATTTGTACTGGAATCGTGGAAAGTTACTGGAGACGAACACGTGACTTACCTGTAGTGCCACTAATGTATTTCACTGTAACGTAGTGAGGGTCAGAGAGACAGCTTAGGATTTCATGAGGTACAGACCTCTGCTTCTGCTTTGAGTAGCTTCATGCTACTTGACCCTTGGTTGGAGTTTCTTCTACTGAAGACTGACAGCTGACACATTTCTAATTTTCATCCTTATTCAGTATTTCTTAGTTTAGTTTTGTCCCTTTTAAGGCAGTGTAGGGAGAGATAGGGTGCTCATGCTTAGCTTTGAGAATCACTTGATGAAATGTAATGCCCAATTCTTTTTCCTGATTACTTGCTTCATCATTATTGAACTAGTTATCTGCTTGTTGTAATATAGGATAAATATCTTTAGGAGATTTGGACTCATTTTGTTCATTCTGTATATCTATATGATAATGCTGAGGTTGATTTGTATTGTATTGTCATTATTGTATAATTACTTAAGATCATTTACAAGAAGGAACATCAATATTGCAGCATAAAAGCAAAATAAAAAATTACAATTTTAAAACCTGATTATCAAGAAACCGTGCGAAAGCCGGTAGTAAAATCAGTTTAAAACAGTGTAAAAAGCCTGACATTTAGAACCTGAGAAAAACATCCTGGCCACATTAGCTGCTTATGTGTGTGCAAGGACATGCTATGTGCAAGAGGCCATCATGTGTTATGTTAGCAGATTTGTAGAGCACACAGCTGCCCCAGCAAAGGGACGTCCCGGTGCTATTGCTGCAGAACTGAGAAAACCGTGTAGCAAGCACCCTGGCCACTCAGGCGGGGAAGAGGTAGGTTTTAATGGCTTTGCGGATTGGGCATGATTGCTGATGCTCCTGATGCCCATGGGAAGAGAGTTCCAAAGTTTAGCGGCTAAGGCGCGGAAAGAGCGCCCTCCTGCTCGGACCTTTCTTGTTCTCGGGACAACAGCCAAGTGTTGATCTCTTGAACATAAGCACCGCGTAGGGACATAGGGTGTAAGGAGATGCGCCAAAATATCCGGGGCCTGCAGATGTAGAATTCTATGAGCTATACAAAGGGATTTAAACTCAATGCGTTATGCCACTGGCAACCAGTGCAGTCTATAAATGGCACTGGTTGTGGGACATCTCGGCAGGCCAAGTAACGTCCGATCAGCTGCATTTTGCACCCTTTGAAGGCGGAGAATTTCAGCTTTGTTCATCCCCAGATAGAGTGCACTAGCATAGTCCAGCCTAGAAAGAATGCTGGCTTGGACAATAACCTGCCGTGTGGTGGGATCAAAAAAACCTAGCAGTGGCTTAAGCCCACGTAGAAGACCAAAGCAGGTACCAGCTACCACTTTGGTTTGGGCCTGAAAGGTAAGGGCGGAATTCACCCAGACTCCCAGGTTTTTTACTGCCTGCTTAGGGACAGGAGGACTGCCCAAAGTAGGTGACCACCATTGCTCGCTCCATAGTGCCACATCTTTCCCAACCAGCAGGATCTCTGATTTGCTCTCGTTCAATTGGAGGCAATTGGTTGTCATCCAGTTTGCTATGGCTGTTAGGTCCTCTCTAAATTTAAGCGCGTCCTGTGAGAGATCATTGGAGAGTGCCACGACTAACTGCGTGTCATCTGCATATGACACCACGGTCAGTCCTCTGCTCCTCGCCACTGCAGCCAGAGGTTGGATGTACACGTTAAATAGGGTAGTGCTAAGAGCCGAGCCCTGGGGGACCCCTTGCTGGATGGCATGTACATTGGAACAGAAAGGGGGCACTGATACTTGAAAAGTTCTCTCGGAAAGGAAGGAGGCAAGCCAGCCCAAGGCTAGGCCTCCAATACCCGCCTCCCTCAGGCGCTGCAGCAAGATCTTGTGGGACACTGTATCGAATGCAGCGCTCAAGTCTAACAGTATCAGAGCGGATGTCTGCCCTTCATCCAGTGAGCTCCTTAGATGTTCAGTCACCGCGAGAAGCGCCGTCTCCGTGCTGTGGCGGGGGCGAAACCCGTTTTGTGAGGGGTCAAGCAGGTTGTTCCCTTCAATGAACCGTATAAGAATAGAATTAATATAGGTTTCAGCAATCTTGGAAGCCAACGGAATAAGAAAGGAGGGGCGATAGTTCTTTTGTTTGGAATCGTCTAGTGTGGGCTTTTTTAATAGTGGGACCACTTTGGCCAATTTCCAGGCCCTAGGGACAACCGCCGAGGAAATAGACATGTTAATCAATTTACAGAACGGAGAGAGGAGCAAAGGCAGGGAGTGGAGAAATAGATCAGGCTTGAGGGGGTCCGCCAGGCAGCCAGATTTGATTTTCTTGCATATCGTGAGCATTTCCTCCTCTGAGAGAGCTGGAAAGGCCAAAAGGGCCTGGGCAGCTGGGGGCCCGTGAGCAGGGTCACCGGTGATTGCAGGGTGAGGAAAAGTTCGATAAATGCTCTCAACCTTCTTAACAAAGAAGGTAGCTAGGGCCACACATTGCTGATTTGATGAGAGGGGGGGAGATTTAGGTTGTCCTAATGTTTTAAGACTATTGAGTATGGAAAAAATGCACTTGGCTGGATTGCTACTGTCTCTGATCGCCGCTGCATAGTAGGCCGCTCTCTCCCTCTGGACGGCCTTGTGGTAGCCTTTAATGGCTAACCGATATTTCCCTTTCAAGACTGGATCATATTCCCACCTCCACGCCCGTTCCATACTTTTGCAGTTTTTTCGGGCAGCAGCCAAGTTGCTGTTGTACCATGGGCTAGTATGTCTGCTCCGGCTCTGTGCCCACCTGGCGGGAATAAGGGTGTCGAGGGAATGAGAAATCCAGTTAGAGAGTACCCCTGCGGCCACCTCAGGATCATTCAGTAGAGTGAGTGTATGTATAGAAAGGAGAGCATGGAACTGTTCAATGTTCAGTTTGTGCCACGGCTGTTTTAAGGCTGGGTTGCGGGTAGCTCCCTGGGTTGGCCCTACTCCCAGGAGAGTCATAGAGACTAAGAAGTGGTCGGACCAACTCATCGGAGTGGGCATGTCTACCTTCAGGGTAGTTAGATTAGAGAAGACCGGATCCAATAAATGACCCGTCGAATGTGTACAGCCGGGGACCAGCTGTGTGAGCTGAAGGGCAGCCAGGTCTGCAAGAAAGTTGCCTATCTCGCCGTCTTGAGTGTTATCTAAATGAAGGTTCAAATCCCCGATAATACTAAAATTGGCGGATCTCATAGCTAATAGGCCTGCCACACTGGTCAGTTCATCCCTGAACTCTTTAGAAGGGCCGGGCGGGGGATAGATCAACAGACCTGACAGAGTGAAATTCGCATTCAAAGTAATCTTAAATCGAGCGCATTCACTTCCTGGCAGAGCTTCTTTCATCGGAGTGCAGATATAACCCTCTCTGAAGATAACAGCAATGCCTCCTCCCCGTGACCCTCTATTGAGAGTCACAATATTATAGCCTTGGGGCAGGGCCAGACCAGGTTCTGTCTCCGTGTTGGTCATGAGCCAGGTTTCCGTCAAGAAAAGGATGTCAGGTGACTCATCCTTAAGTAGATCGTGGACATCAGCAAAGTGTTTTACTAGTGAGCGGCAGTTTAGGCTAAACAATTTAATCGACAGAGATGACGGGTGAGAGTAAGAGCAGGCAGTCCAGGAGCTAAACCCACAGCCCCTACAGCCAAAAGGGCCCTCAAAGATAGAGTCCAAAGAATTGAGGCATGGACTTACCCCCCTGCCGATCGAGACCAGCGCATCCCGAGGGTATACCCGCCTAACGGTTGTCCCACTGGCAGCATGTCTGGCGTCGTCCAGGTGCAGACGGGCTTGCCTTAGGCGTGCCTCTGGCGCGCCAGCGGCCCGTCCGCGCCCCGGCAGGCATTAAGAGCCGGGGGGCACAACTGGCTCCTCCCGGGTGAGCTGCTGATTGGAGTATACGAACCAATCAGCGCTCAACCTGCCAAGGGACGCGGAAGAGGAAGCGCGTTCAGCTCAATAACAAGCCCGAAATACCAGCGATACCCCCACAGTCCTAAAATACTTTTAAAAAATGCTAAAACAGTAAAAACACCTGAGAGCGGCAAGAAAGCTCACGGTGTCGGCACAGTCCAGCAGCAATGATCGTCCGCGCCCCGGCAGGCATTAAGAGCCGGGGGGCACAACTGGCTCCTCCCGGGTGAGCTGCTGATTGGAGTAGACGAACCAATCATCGCTCAGCCTGCCGAGGGACGCTGAAGCACCGAGACCGCCCTCATCGCAGCTACCGACGACATCCGAGCCCTGCTCGACAACGGGGAAACAGCGGCCCTCATCCTCCTGGACCTCTCCGCAGCGTTCGACACAGTCTGCCACCGCACCCTAGTGCAACGCCTGAACAACGGCGGAATCCAAGAGAAGGCACTGGAGTGGATCATCTCCTTCCTCGCCGGAAGAACCCAGAGAGTCCGCCTCCCCCCGTTCAGTTCGAGGCCACCGAAGTCATCTGCGGCGTACCACAAGGATCATCACTCAGCCCCACCCTCTTCAACGTCTACATGAGCCCCCTCGCAGCCATCGCACGCCAACACAACCTCAACATCATCTCCTACGCCGACGACACCCAGCTGATCCTCTCCCTCACCAACGACCCCACAACCGCCAGAACCAACCTACATGAAGGGATGAAGGACGTGGCCGAGTGGATGAGGAACAGCCGCCTGAAACTGAACTCAGATAAAACGGAAGTCCTCATCCTAGGATCATCACCCTCCGCCTGGGACGACTCCTGGTGGCCCCCTGCCCTGGGCAACGCACCCAAACCAACGGACCACGCACGCAACCTGGGCTTCATCCTGGACTCCTCCCTCTCAATGACCCGACAAATCAACGCCGTCTCCTCGTCTTGCTTCAACATCCTACGCATGCTGCGCAAGATCTTCCGGTGGATCCCCACCGAAACCAGGAAGACGGTCACCCAGGCCCTCGTCACCAGCCGACTGGACTACGGCAACTCCCTCTACGCCGGAACCACAGCCAAACTTCAAAAAGACTCCAACGCATCCAGAACGCCTCAGCTCGACTCATCCTGGACATCCCCCGACACAGCCACATCGCCGGACACCTGAGAGACCTGCACTGGCTCCCCGTCAGCAAGAGAATCACGTTCCGACTCCTCACCCACGCACACAAAGCTCTCCACAACCAAGGCCCCAGATACCTCAACGACCGTCTGACCTTCTACCTCCCACCCGCCAGCTACGATCGACCAACCACGCCCTCGCCGCCGTCCCCCGCATCCGAAGAGCCACAACGGGAGGAAGATCCTTCTCCTACCTGGCTGCCAAGACGTGGAACTCCCTACCCATCCACCTCCGCCTTACCCAAGACCACCTCTCCTTCAGGAAGCAACTCAAGACCTGGCTGTTCGAACAGTAGCGGACCCCCTCCCCCAAGCGCCTTGAGACCCTCCGGGTGAGTAGCGCGCTATACAAATGCTTGATTGATTGATTGATTGAAGAGGAAGCGCGATCAGCTCAATAACAAGCCCGAAATCCCAGCGATACCCCCACAGTCCTAAAATACTTTTTAAAAATGCTAAAACAGTAAAAACACCTGAGAGCGGCAGGAAAGCTCACGGTGTCAGCACAGTCCAGCAGATATTACTAGATATTACGCAGGCAGAACCAGTGGTACACCGTTTAGATGGTGAAAAGTAAGTGATTTTAAGTATTGAATTGTGTGGTCGGACATTCTGAGCCCGACATTTCACGCTTGCCTGAGCCAAGCATGTGTAAAGCCATAAAATGCGAGATTCAATTGTAAACTATGGAGTGCCAGATCAGAATCATGCAAGAAATCATAAAGTGCAAGATGCCTGCATAAAACAGTGTATTGCCAGATCATAAGGGAGACCCCCCCAGAAAAGTGCTTTGGTAATATTTTAGCATCACATGGTAATTAAATGTCCATTCAACATGGAGGCTTTGCATCAAGTTCCTGAGCGTATGCAGTTTGTTTTTGCCCTTAGCTCATAAGAGGTGCACCAGTGCCTTCCCGCATCAGCATAGAACTTGCCGATCCGTGCAAGTTCAATTGGCACGGCTGTATAGACGTATGTTAGGGCCTCTTTACAAGTTCTTGTGCGATTTTGCAAGAACATCGTTCTGAGGTACAGACGTCTCTGGTGTAACAAGGCAGCAGCAGACAATGTGCACAGCTAATTCTGTATGATGTTGGGACAAGCAGCATTCCTTATTTATATCAATCTGTTTCTAAATATATAATTAAACCTTACTAATCTCAGATTCAGTTGTCGAGTGGATTATTGTGTGACTGTATTGGTTACACTGTATTGAAATGTAATTGTCTCTCAAGCAGCTAAAAAGACCATCTGGTTGAGTGGGGATGTTTAAGTGGGCCCCAACCCTCTCAGTATGTATGAGTCAACATGTGAGTTCCTACTGGATCATATTCAGTTTTTATTCCTAGACATTTGCAATTCATGTACATAAAGAATCCTGCGGTAGTAGTAGAAAGCTTTGTCTTGTTTGCTGTCAACATCTTTTTTGTACGGTCCCTAAGGGACGCCTAATCAGCTTTCTTGTTAATCTGTCTGTCTAAAAACCATGGCAACTCAGTTTTTAATGTTTCTTTTCTATGTTTTGTAATGGTTTTTATTAATCATACAAATAAAATACATTTGAATTATCTTCAGTCAAGCGCATTTATCGATGGCACATTGAGGCTTCTTAAAGGAATACACACACACGCACCCCCCCCCCCTTGTCTGCAGTGAAATCCCAAGGTACCGCCATCACTTCGGAATTCTGCTGCTTCTCCAGTCCTGAACAATGTGGGTGCATCGCTCCAGTGGTTATTGGTGATTGATCAGCGAGAAACCAGTGCTGCGGTTCTTTTAGATGATTCTACATCCACTTCTGCACCACCATGCCTCTTTCTAGTTGCCTGGCAATGGGAGCGCGACTATTCTCCTTGCCAGCAGATTTTTTTTATGCTTCCTGTGCAATCACTTTAAGCAAGGCACGGGCGGTCTGCACTTCAGCTTGAAATATTTCATTCTTGAGTGGATCTCTTGCAAATCAGCCGCCCGCAATGGCGCATGATTGTTTCCACCTTCTGCTGTTGTCAGTGCCTGCTGTATATTTTTGTAGTTTTAAATATGCTCTCGCTGGCTTATTGTGGCACTCGTTGCTATAGGGTGATTTATTTGTACTTTTCCATGAAATAAATTTAATGTATGAATTTCCACGCTCAGAAGTTGTTTAAGAGTTCTATTCTACAAGTATTAGTTCAGTTATAAAATAGATCTTTTGTTAAGCACATAACATAGCACTCCACCAGGAACTGTGCTGTCTTCCGCTCAGCCCATCATCACCATCTTCCTCAACAGAGACAAACACACACACACACACACACACACTCACTCTCCAAATAGAATCATGCACAGCACAGTATCATCATGAAAGCAGAACATTAAACGGGGCCACAAGAAACAGGACATAACACACCTACCTTTTCCCAAGTAAACCAACCACAGAGACATCCTCGCAGCCATCCCTTTTACTGCTACACAACAATGAACACTCACCACCATTACAAGTATAAACAACAACTGCTCGGTTAGCTGTTGCCGTTAGTTAAATATAAATTCAGTTTGGCACTTCAGCCATAAAAAACACAAAAGCAGTGCTTAATTTGAGATGGTGGTTTCCGGTGCTCGGCACCGGCACTTAATTGTCAATACCGCACTTATGACAGTCTGCCACATGGTGGCGCTGCTCATCTAATTTTGAGATGAGCAGAACAACGGTTGTTTATGAATACAATATGCACTAAAAATTAGTAATACCTGCCTCCCCAGCCATTCCTTTAGCTTTAGGGACCTGGAATAATCTGAATTGTCTCACTTGCAGGCGAGGGAGATGGTTACTAGTTGTTTTGGTGCCATAATTGGCAGCGATGACAGTGACAACGTGTGGTGCAAGCTGCAGTAGCCTCCTGGTCAGAGCCCTGGCACTTATTATTTTACAAATTAAGCACTGAAAAAGCAACATACTGTGCTCTATATAAATCAAGGGGTGCAGAATTTGGATTTATGTAATTTATTCTGCCTGATAATCCCTGAAGAAGTAGAATACCACAGTGAAACACGCGTTGGCTGTAAGTGGGTAATATTGATTACTTTTGGTGTAAGTGGGTACTACTAACCTGATGCATAGACACTCGTGTTGTCTCGCTAAATACCAGTATTGAAAAATATATGACCATCCCATCACTGTGCAAGACTGAATCAAAGATGATGAGCCCCACACACAGAAGCACAGCAGATAAATGCAATTTACACCCCACAATGTCACAGATGCCACCTACAAATGACACTGGTTAAACCATAATGCACATGTTGACCAGGAACAAAACTCAAACACACAAGAAAATGTAACCGACCAAAAATCCCTTAAGAACCTCAGCTTCCAGCTTACATGGTTAGCATGCATGTCTCCACACACTCTGATGTGGCACCTCTTACTACATGCCCCCCCGTGTGTGTGGTGCATTATTGACCACTGGAGGCAAAGTCACAACTGTGTTAAGTCCTTGTACAACAAACGCTACTTTAGTTCAGGTATGTTCAATTAGTTTATTTTGGATAATTTACCCATAAAAAACATTTACACAACCACTAAATACAAATGAGTTTAAAAAATATATTTAAAAAATTTGCACAGAGTTAAGTAGCATTGGATATAACAAAATAGCTCATAGTCACTAGTGAAAAACAATATACAGATATCTCACTCAACAGATTTTTATTGTTTTTCATACGCCATCTCGTGTACTGGGATCATAAGTTGAAAACACATAAATCACAAGATTCAACAACAGTAAATAGGATGCAGTAGTTAAGTGGTTCTTAACCTTTTGACTTCAGTGAACCCCCACTGTATCACTGTTGAAAGTAGGGGATCCTGCCCTAAGCAATTTCTATGATGTGTACCTCAAAACAATACACAAAACTACAGAAACAAACATACAAAAAAGAAATACACATATTTGTCAACAGTGGCTTTAATTCACAAATGACAATTATACAAAAACCGAAATTTTAATTTTGGTTAGAGGTTTTCAAAATTTGGTTTGATGTTTAAAAGAGAAAGTGATATGCTAGACTCTAGCATGTATCACATTTGAAAACTTTTAGTATTTCATTTTGTTTTTTATGCATATATACTATATTAATCTGATAATGTTATTTGATTGTGTAAACATTCACAGACCCCCTTAATAGGATCTTCTGCCTTCAGAGAAAGTTACAGTCTGAGCCCAGCAAAACGAAGTGCCTTGGATACATCACCAGAATATACACATGACATGCAGAACAGTCTTATAAAATGAAGGAAACCGACGACTTCTTGACATATTCAGTATCACCACGCACCATGTCTAGTTCTTCAGAATCCTTCATAACTACTTGTAATTTCCTGTTGGAATACCAGATAAGAAGAACACAGGTAGGCAAGTGTTTGTATTCCGAATGGCGGTCATGGAGTTCTCCACATGGAACAACTTTGACCCTACTGTTCAACAAATTAATGTTATTTTTTCCTGTGAAGGGAATGTGGCATGAAGTTTCATAATCGATTACTATGATATCTGATGCTTATGGTGATCAGAATCATGAAAGAATAGCCAATGCAATTATTTTGGGCTTGATAATCAGTTTTACAAGAATTAATTTTGATGAAGCAAATTTCTTTCCAAAAACACTGAGGTTATTAGTGCAATGTAAAAATATTGTTTCAGTATGTATGAAAAATATGTACCAGCTTCATGCAAATACACTAAAGAAGTGGAATTGATTTCCTTAAGTTTTAGTGCACCTCAGCATTCAGAGAAAATCACCTCAACAATTCACCATACCATCAAAGACATCAGTGAAAGCTGCTAGTGACTTCTCTGCTTGCAGGAACACAATGTCTTGTTTCAGTAAGCATGCTCTATAAAGACATATAGATGGTGAAAGGCATGTGCCAATGGTCATGCTCATCATCATCAATAGTTTTGTGGAGTGCGGCTGTTACCCCGAGGGGCGTCCAGGTGCTTAGAAGGAGTGGGCAGAAGACTAGGTCACAACACATAATAGGAGAAGAAAGGGGTTTTCAGCTTCTTACAAAATTGAGAGTGCAATCGACATTGGGAGAGCATTTCAATGCTGGGCAGTTAAGTAGGAAAAGGCTCTTTCCCTACAATAGTGACTTCACCTGAATCAATGTAATATTATTTTGGTGGGCAGAACACCGCTGCCAGCTTTGTATGTATATCTTAAATTTTTCTTGGAGGTATATTGAACCTTGAAACACACAAAAAGTACTCGGGCCCGGGGTCGCACACGGCGATTAATGTGTGGAGACGACTATGCTAGGAGGAGGGGGGGGGGGGAAGGGGAGTCCCTTTTCAGGACGATTTCCCTCACACACCAGAGGTGTCATGCTTCATCATCGGTATACCTTGTCGCGTCATGAGCCTAGTCGTGACGCGGGCTACGACCCCCTCGCTGCGAGGGAGGAGCTCATGAATGTTTTTTGATATGAGGAGTGGTCATAAAACCCAATGTGAGCGTACTGTGTGGTGAAGGGAGTGCAGTGCTAAATATACAGTGGTTAAAACTAGCTACGAGGTTAGCCTGACACCGTTTATTATTGCTACCTGGTGCTAGGGTTAAAAACAAATAGTGAGTAGTGCAACTGCCGACATTAGAGGCTGTTGCACTAGAAAGTGATCGACATGTTTCAGCCTGTTGACCTATACATGTGTCCTGGCTTTCTTCAGGATCTCGTAGTTAAGCTACTGCTACGTTGGTGAAAAATAGTGGTAAAAGAAGTGATAAAAATAATGGATGCTTCTGTGTGTATATTAGAGATACTTAAACCAGTGATCCGGCAGTTCTGCAGTATCACCGGTAAGACCTGTGATAGAACATAAAAAACATACCCCGCTGTTAATACAGTTACATAGTTTATAGCATAGTCGGACCACACTACATATACAAATGCATACATTTAGTGCAAAAGTGTCAAGTGTCATGCAGCAGAACTAGTGAAGTGCTTGCTTGTAACTAGGTTCTGTGTCTCTCACCTGCAAAAGTCAGGTATACTACCACATCTGTCCCTGGCAGGTAGCCATAGGTACAAAACGCCAGTCCAACCTAATAAGTAGAGGATGTGGCATTAGAAATCAGAAAAGTGGTGCCCAGTTCATTGAAAGACAAACGTCCAGAGAGTAAGCAATCAGTGAGTAAATAGAGCAAACCAAGTTCGTTTTAAAAAGGAGAGCTAATGGGATTAGCATAACTGTGCTGATAATGGCTGAGGATTCAAACCTGTGATTCAAAGGAAAGAACTTGAGCATCAGCAACGATAAGGCCACTTGGACTGTAGCTGTAAGTGGCTGCTGGAGGGTGAAGAAAAAGTGTGACCGCCTCGGCTGCGGGAGCAAATGTCGGGCTGTTTGTATGGCGACAGGTACCTGGCAGAGGGCGAACTACCCAGGAGGACCGTAATGGAGGTCACAGCACTTACCCGGAGGGTAATGCCCTGATGTGGCGAGCTGACACGTTAAAGTAAACGGCTAAATGATTCCAATAAATCGAGGCCCCCGGGGGTGATGCAACTATGTCTATATCAAATAACACACCTTGTTCAACTCTACGTGGGTGTCTGGGAGGACCCACAAATGTGCTGCGCCTTGCCGGAGGGAGAGGAAGGCCGAATGTGCTAAGTTCAAAAGACACACCGCTTGTAAACAGCTACGGGTGTCTTGTGGGGCGCGCCCTGATGTTACGCCTTTCCGTGGGCAGGAAGGCTAAACCGGAAGGTTGATAGGATCCACTGCATGCTGCATTACCAAGGGTGTCAAACATAGGCGCGTGATAATAATACTGCGCCTATCCGTGGGGAAAGGATTGCCGTTTACGCTGGGTTCTAGAAACACACCGCAAGTGTTAGGCTACGGATGTATTGTTGGGCGTTTAATAGTGCAGCGTTTACTGGTGCAGCGCCGGCTGAGCGGGAGGATAGCCCTTATCGCTAAGATCAAATGACACACCTCTAGTAAATGGATTGCGGGTGTCTTGGTTAGGTGCGCCTAACCGTTGGAAAAAGGGCTGACAGGGAGGAACGGGAGGTGCTCCCAAAGAGTTTGTCCCAGGCCACGGAAAAGTACAAGGAGACTGAAATGAGAGTACCCGTGCGTGGAGGGCAGTGTGACCACAGGAGTGATATCCCGCAAGGGCAAGGGCAAGGGTCAGGGCCTGAGGCACTTACCGCTCAACTCGAGCGTGGTAGCCGTGGCATCTGTCCGGGGGGCAGGGGCGGATACAGCAATTGAAACCCGGTTAAATATCCGGTAGACGTCCTGACCCGGGGACTGCTTCCTGGAAGCATCCTGGGGATGATGGGAAATTGAGTTTTCCATCGGGTAATGGAAAACAAAGTGAGTTGGAATACGTCAAGGACGCACTCACAGTTAAGGGAGCATCGGGATCCTCCAATCAACGTGAACAGGTCTGATCACGATGCTAGAGAGACCAGTGGGCCATATCCCCAAGACAAGGGGCACGCATGAGATAAAGACCTACTAGCAAACGCAAAGTGGGAATCTGAGCGTTATGGGGACCCACAAATTCAATGCAATAAAGAATCCAATGTATTACGGTTCTCCTGGGAGCGCACCAAGGCATGATGGGAGAAGTAGTTCTTCATCATGTTCCGGAATAGGAGTGCAGTAGTGATAGGTGTAGAAACGGTCATATAAGCACTGCCTCAGCGACAAGGGGCATTGGTGTCCACAAGAGTAAGAGCCCTGATGTCATCAGGAAGGTCATGTGGCCAGATCTCGGGGCAAAGAGTCCCACAAGTGTTATCATGATATAGACATTGTAATCAGGTTATTAAAGGGATAACAGATATGTAAGCACTTAATTGAGCGACCCAATCCAGTCAGATTAAAAGGCTGTCTATGTGTAGGAGAAGACTAAGCTAGTGATAACCAAGGTATGTCATCATTAAGCCCATTTTGAGAGGTGCCTAGTCTAAACACCCATCTCTGCTCAATTTGCAACAGTCTCTTCGTTAAGTAAGGTGCTGTTGTGTAAAGGTGGGGTTTGTCCAAAACTATCCATCTCAAAGTGTCTGGCTGGTGATTCATTTCCAAGAAATGTTTGGTTAATTTAGTAGTTTGTTTGGCACATCTAATCGCGCTCTTGTGCTCAAGAATGCGAGTCCTCACTTTACGGGTGGTCATCCGATGTCGACGGTTTTGGTGATCAATGTTTCTGCGCACAGACATCGATCACCAAAACTGTCGACATTGGCACGAACAAACTATGGGAACTCAGACACCATACCAACTGCAACAGCGAAAGGGTGATATACCTCATCACCTCCCCCTGCGGCTTGAGATACGTAGGGATGACCACCCGTATTGGACAAACCCCACCTTTACACGACAACACCCAACTTAACAAAGAGACTGTTGCGAATTGAGCAGAGATGGGTGTTTAGACTAGGCACCTCTCAAAATGGGCTTAATGATGACATACCTTGGTTATCACTAGCTTAGTCTTCTCCTACACATAGACAGCCTTTTAATCTGACTGGATTATGTCACGCAATTATGTGCTTACATATCTGTTATCCCTTTAATAACCTGATTACAATGTCTATATCATGATAACACTTGTGGGACTCTTTGCCCCGAGATCTGGCCACATGACCTTCCTGATGACATCTGGGCTCTTACTCTTGTGGAAACCAATGCCCCTTGTCGCTGAGGCAGTGCTTATATGACCGTTTCTACACCTATCACTACTGCACTCATACTCCGGAACATGATGAAGAACTAGTTCTCCCACCATGCCTTGGTGCGCTCCCAGGACAACCGTAATACATTGGATTCTTTATTGCATTGAATTTGTGGATCCCCATAGCGCTCAGATTCCCACTTTGCGATTGCTAGTAGGTCTTTATCTCATGCGCGCCCCTTGTCTTGGAGATATGGCCACTGGTCTCTCTAACCTGTTCACGTTGATTGGAGAATCCCAATGCTCCCTTCACTGTGAGTGCGTCCTTGACGTATTCCAACTCACTTTGTTTTCCATTACCCGATGGAAAACTCCATTTCCCATCATCCCCCAGGACGCTTCCAGGAAGCAGTCCCCGGGTCAGGATGTCTACGGGTATTTAACCGGCTTTCTTTTGCTGTATCCGCCCCTGCCCCCCGGACAGACGCCACGGCTACCACGCTCGAGTTGAGCGGTAAGTGCCTCATGCCTCAGGCCCTGACTTTTGCCCTTGCGGGCCATCACTACCGCGGTCACACTGCCCTCCAAGCACGGGCACTCTCATTTTAGTCTCCTTGTACCTTTCCCGTGGCCCGGGGCAAACTCTTTGGGAGCACCTCCCGTTCCTCCCGGTCAGCCCCTTTTCCAACAGTTAGGCGCGCCTAACCAAGACACCCGCGATCCATTTACTAGCGGTCTGTCGTTTGATCTTAGTGATCTTGGCTATCCTCCCGCTCATCCGGCACTGCACCAGTACACGCTGCACTATTAAACGCCCAACAATACACCCGCAGCCTAACACTTGCGGTGTGTTTCTAGAACCCAGCGCGAACGGCAATCCTTTCCCCACTGATAGGCGCAATATTATTATCACGCGCCTATCTTTGACACCCTTGGTAATGCAGCATGCAGTGGATCCTAGCAACCTTCCGGTTTAGCCTTCCTGCCCACAGAAAGGCGTAACATCAGGGCGCGCCCCACAAGACACCCGTAGCTGTTTACAAGCGGTGTGTCTTTTGAACTTAGCACATTCGGCTTTCCTCTCCCTCCAGCAAGGTGCAGCACATTTGCGCGCCCTCCCAGACACCCACGTAGAGTTGAACAAGGTGTGTCATTTGATATAGGCATAGTTGCATAACCCCCGGGGGCCTCGATTCATTGGAATAATTTAGCCGTTTACTTTAACATGTCAGCTCGTCACATCAGGGCATTACCCTCCGGGTAAGTGCTGTGACCTCCATTACGGTCCTCCTGGGTAGTTCGCCCTCTGCCAGGCACCTGTCACCATACAAACAGCCTGACGTTTGCTCCCGCAGCCGGGCGGTCACACTTTTTCTTCACCCTCCAGCAGCCACTTACAGCTACAGTTCAAGTGGCCTTATCGTTGCTGATGGTCAGGTTCTTTCCTTTGAATCTCGGGTTTGAATCCTTAGCCATTATCAGCACAGTTATGCTAATCCTATTCGCTCTCCTTTTTAAAATGAACTTGGTTTGCTCTTTTTACCCACTGATTGCTTGCTCTCTGGACGTTTGTCTTTCAATGAACCGGGCACCACTTTTCTGATTTCTAACGCCACATCCTCTACTTAATAGGTTGGACTGGCGTTTTGTACCTATGGCTACCTGCCAGGGACAGATGTGGTAGTATACCTGACTTTTGCAGGTGAGTGACACAGAACCTAGTTACAAGCAAGCGCTTCACTAGTTCTGCTGCATGACACTTGACACTTTTGCACTAAATGTATGCCTTTGTATATGTAGTGTGGTCTGACTATGCTATAACCTATGTAACTGTTTTAACAGTGCGGTATGTTTTTATGTTATATCACAGGTCTTACCGGTGATACTGCAGAATGCCGGATCACTGGTTTAAGTATCTCTAATATACCCACAGACGCATCCATTATTTTTATCACTTCTTTTACCACTATTTTTCACCAACGTGTCAGTAGCTTAACTAAGAGATCCTGAAGAAAGCCATGACACTTGTGTAGGTCACCAGGCGGACACATGCCAATCACTTTCTAGTGCAACAGCCTCTAATGTCGGCAGTTGCACTACTCACTATTTATTTTTAACCCTAGCACCAGGTAGCAATAATTAACTGTGTCAGGCTAACCTCGTAGCTAGTTTTAACCACGGTCTATTTAGCACTGCTCTCCCTCCACCACACAGTACGCTCATATTGGGTTTTATGACCACTCATATCGAAAAACATCCCTGAGCTCCTCCCTCGCAGCGAGGGGGTCGTAGCCCACGTCACGACTAGGCTCGTGATCAGAGGAGGTATCCCGATGATGAAGCATGACACCTCTGGTGTGTGAGGGAAACCGTCCTGAAAAGGGACTTCTCCTAGCATAGTCGTCTCCACACACTAATCGCCTTGTGCGACCCCGGACCCGAGGACTTTTTCTGTGTTTCATAGTCTTGTATTGGGGAGTTTGCCCTCGCTGGTCCTAAAACCTCCTCAGCCCCCCCCCCCCCCCTTGTGTTTATTGGTATATTGAGCCTTTCCTGTGAAGGGCTTGATGTACTGTACAAAGAGTCTTAAAGAGGTTTCGTCACCGACTGGAAGTCAGTGGATCAGTTTCCTTTTGACACATTCGTATTGGCACAATCCACGAAGCATACGGACTGCAGAGTCCAGTAAATGTTGAAGTTTGGTGAGGAGCTTATTTGTGATTCTTAAGTAAAGACTTTTGCAGTAGACTATTCTTGATAAAATCAGAGCTTGCACCAATACTCTTTTAGTGTCTCTCGCCAGGAAGAATTTTCTTAAGGATTTTTAACTAATAGAATCCTGAGGACATTGTGCTATTGACCTGAGCAGTTAGTGACAGCTTGCAGTCAATCTATATTCCCAGATTTGTGACTGTCTCTTTTGTAATCTGAGGGCAACCCATATTGCTAGGCTACCAATTATCAGACCAGCTGAGTTTTTTTAGGTCAGAAGATCACAACCTCTGTTTTGCTGGTATTCAATTTTAGGGAGTAATTCTTCATCCTTTTCGCTCTCAGGGATAGGCACTCTAAAAAGGAGGAGCTATTCAAAGTACAATTGCCATCCAATCAAATCACTAGCTCAGTGTCCTCAGGTTACATCATAAATTGACAACCACAACAGCTTGGCTAGAGGTGTTATATAGATATTAAATAAAGTGGGGCCGAAGGAGGACCCTTGGGGAACACGATAATTACCTGGATAACATTTGAAAAGCACCAGCTCAAGTTTCACTTGTTGGGTTCTATTAACAAGATAAGATTGGATATAGTTTAATGCTAAGCCAACAGCAGCAATCCCGCATAATCTGGACAAAAACATAGTATGCAAGGTCGTGTTGAAAGCTACTGATAGATCTATCAAGGTGAATGTGGCAGTTCTAGCCTCATCATGGATCTACCTGGGGCCGTATTATATAAAGTGCCCCGTGGGAGCAACGGGCATGTGTGCTCCTCGGGGACTTTGGTATTTCAGAAGGAGCTGCAGACGCTTGTGCAGCCTGTTCTGTAATACAGATAGCGCTGGCGCACATGTAGCACCAGCGCTATCTCAAGAGGGTGTTCCCTCATTTACATGGAGGTGTGGCCCCATTCAAATGGGCGAATCTCCTTACCTCTGCGCCAGTGCCGTATTATGGACGCAGGCACAAAGGCAAAAAAGCTTTCAGGAGGCAAACTGACAGTGCCTCACAAAAAGGTGGGCACTGTCAGTGTTCCCCCTGATGGCAGCCCTCTGGAGGGAATCAAGGTGGTCCAACGGGCCCCTCGGACATCCCCTTGCAGACTGGTGCAGTCACTCACTGCATCTGCCTGCAAGGGGATCTATCCCTACCCTTTTGAAAGTGAAGTTGGGTTGCTGCCTGCGCTGTGAAACATGGAGCGGATTTGAAGCAGCTGCTCTGTATTTCACATGAATGCGCTGTCCCCAGGGCAGCACAAGTTCGCCGCTGCCCTGAGGGCAGGGCAATCAACATAATAGGGTGCACTTTCCCTGTTTGAGCACGGTAATCCTGTTTGAAGGTGCGCCATGAAACAAACAGGGAAAGTGCCCCATATATGTAATAGGGCCCCTGATGTGATCAGCTATAGTGATTAAGGCTGTCTCAGTGCTATCGAGAGGCCTGAATCCTGATTGCCTGGGATCCAGTGAACACTGGGTTTTAGAAAGGATGATAAGGCACTGTTCATGGTTTTCTTAAATGTTAACTGGGAGGGGTATGAATGATACTGGCCTGAAGTTGGTCATGCCGGTTGGGTTCTGCATTGGGCTTGTTTAATAAGGGGGTTATTATGGCTTGTTGGTATTTAGCCCGTGTTCAAAGTTAGATTGCATTGCTGAACTAAAGATGGTGCCAGCGTTATTGGCAATGCTTTGCCAGAACTTAACTGGACAGGGGGTCGGCAGGTGAATTTGATTTGATGGAAAGCAGTAGCTTCAGTAGAGTTTGGAAATTCTCTACTCTTAGGTCCATCTTTGTGTTCTCCAAACTCGTGGACAAATGGGTAGTGGTAACATTTCTCCAACTTCTTAACCTCACAGGTGGGAACTTCCTGATACTAGAATGCACAGACCCCATGTGCTAAGAAAAGAAAAAATTACATGGTGGTCGGTCCATGCACTAGGTAGGCTCTCGATGAATTGAATGTTCTGTGGAGAAAATAAGGTTGGTGTTTGTCCAGCACAATTTGTAGGAACAGATACAAATTATTTCAGTCCTTACAAACTGCAAGAATTGAGAAATTCCACTAAATAAGACAGTGGATATTGTTCTGTCCATACAATAAAATCCCCTACCATTAGTACCGTTGACATTTGAATTACATGTGTTGCTAAACAATTTATGAAAGTAAAAGTGGAATCACATTTTGGGTGTCTGTAGAGTAGCAGGTTTTCAATAAAAGCAGGTAAGTGAAAGCTCAAGTCTAACCTTCAAAGGTTTTCAGCTTTTCTATCAGGATAATTTTCACCACAAATTCATTTTTTAAAAACTATCGCCACCCCACCTCGTCCACCAGTTACTCTACCTGCCCTATTGATCTTGGGCCAGATGTACGACGGTTTTTGCATGCGCAAACGGGTTTGCGAACCCGTTTGCGCATGCAAAAACCAATAGGGGTATGTACCATCCCAAAATAGCGAGTCGCAATTTATTTGCGACTCGCTATTTAGAATTGCAGTCGCTATTAGGAAAGGGCATTCCCTTCCTAATAGCGAGCGCAACTCCATGTACAAATGTTTTGCGACTGCAATAGCGGTCGCAAAACACTACAGAATTACCACCCTCTTCAAGAGGGTGGTAGTAGAGTCATAAAGGGAAGGGGTCCCTAGGGGACCCCTTCCCCTTTGCAAATGCAGGGGAAAATATTTTTAAGGGCAGGCAGTGGTCCCAGGGACCACTACCTGCCCTTAAAAAATGAAACGAAAAAGTTTCTTTTTTTTTTTAAATGCATCCTGTTTTCCTTTAAGGAAAACGGGCTGCATTAAAAAAAACTGCTTTATTTAAAAGCAGTCCCAGACATGGTGGTCTGCTGAGCCCAGCAGGCCACCATACCTGGGAGGGCCTGCCATTCCCAATGGGGTCGCAAATTGCGAGAGGCTCATTAATATTCATGAGCCTCTCAATTAGCGACCCCATTGGGAATCGCAAACAGTGTGATACACACTGTTGTACATCCCAAATAGCGCCTTGCAAATTGCAAGACGCAAAAATCTCGCAATTTGCGAGGCGCTATTTTGCACGTCGTACATCTGGCCCCTTATTTTTATCAGGGCGATATATATATATCTCTCAGAATGGCACCCTTGCACATGCTCAGTAAGTCCAATGAAAGCTAGTCTGCTAACCTTCTGGCTGATCAGCCCGCAAGTACTACTAAGTTTAAAACACACAGTCAATGAATAAACACAGTTACAACAGTCTCCCCCTTCTAAATTTCAAAGTACTAATGTGCAATCGGTGCTTGTTTTTAAAAATAATACCTCTCCGTTCTAGTGTGATCCCTACTAGAAAGGAGGTATTATTTCTAAAAACAAGCACCAATTGCACATTAGTACTTTGTGTGAATGTGCTCCAGAGTGATTTATATCTCCCAGAATGACACCCTTGCACATGCTCAGTAAGTGCAGAGAAAGCTAGACTGCTAACCTTCTTACAAGTCGTGTGCGAGTGCTACTAAGTTTAAAACACACACAGTCAAAGAATAAACACAGTTAAAACAGTTTCTCCCTTCTAAATTTCAAAGTACTAATGTGCAAAATGTGCTCGATTTTTAAAAATAATACCAATCGTTTCTAGCATCTCCACAGGCTTTAGGGTATGCTCCAACACAGGGCTTACTCAGAAGTTTTTAAGTGAATCTATGTGGTTTTGCGATTACGTTTTTTAAAATGAGTTTTAGTAGTTTGAGTACTGTCCACGAGCGTAGCATTATCACTACAGTGGTAGAAATGAACCATGGACATCATGTGGGGTCTGCCAAAATCATATATTGCCTTCACATATAGCCCATTTAATATATTTTAAGATGTCTTTGAAGTGTTTCTGGGAGGTCATTGAATCCAGATATGATCCAGGTACAACTGCTTGTAAAGGTTTATGTTTTTAAGGAAATGTGTGCATCTTCCAACTCTCTCACTTATATGTGTTTTGGGGGTGCTTCAGTAAACCCAAGGTAGCATTTTTTCAAGGCCACTTCCATAGCCTTGTTGTGAAAACTGCTAATCTAACATGGCCAGTGGGGAGAAAAAGCTTAGGTACGCTCGGCCAATCAGCATAGGCAGGATCCACAAGATAAGTGTGTAGACAGGGGCTTCTCCTCCGCTATGGCAGAGGAGCGTCGCCCCACTGCTGAAATGCAGCAGTCAGAAG
Source organism: Calotriton arnoldi (assembly GCA_963921515.1). Lineage (NCBI taxonomy): Eukaryota > Metazoa > Chordata > Amphibia > Caudata > Salamandridae > Calotriton > Calotriton arnoldi. The sequence goes on along the minus strand of CAWUFW010000044.1, from coordinate 263,235 downwards.
AAAAATAAAATGACAAAACTATTTTATTGTCATTTTATTTTTACTTCCAGTCCGTCAAGTCGAGGGCTGGGCGGGGCCAGGACGCAGTGTCACACAGCAGGGGAGGAGGAGTGGTAGGCACTAAAAGTGTGCATGTCAGTTTGGCGGTCCGTCCAAGGACGGCCAAACCGACATGTGCACTTGGATATCTCCAGGCTGTTCCTTGGAGATCCTAGTGCTCAGGGACCCAGACTCCCAGACCCTGCTGGAGCGCAAAACCAGCCTGCTCTGCCCAATCCCAGCGCTTCTCTCATGCTTGGAGAAGCTCTGGGGTTGGGTTGGGTCTGGGAGCCTGTGCCCATTGGAATTGTAGTACCGGGACAGGAGGAGAAGAGCAGCGCGGGCGGAGGCAGAAGATCACGGCGGCCGGCAGGAAAGGTAAGTTTATACTTTTATTATTTATTTTTTTGGCCCCCCCCCCCACCTCGTACTGGCAGCAGCCGCCCCTGTGTAGGTCTGAAACTGTGAATTATGTCAGCTAATAGACCCGATTCAGGCGGGTGACTCCAGATTTTTAAAGCCAAATATGGCTTTATTTTTGGTGTCTCCTGTCTAAAATTGCCCCTGCTGCAAATATATACAAGTCAATGGGGAAAATACATTCCCTGATTGTTTTTTCAAAGTCTCCCACTTCCCAGTTTGAAAATGGTGGCATGTATGACACTTTTACCCAAAACAATACATCAGACCTACCTGACAATTCTGCCCTCATGCTATGTTTAGTATGAATCTGCCTAGTAGGGTAGGCTGTAGTGGAGAGCAAAAATCAACATGGGGATTTCATTTGTAAAGGAGCAAAAGTGTTTCCCCAGAATACATTTTAACCTCCTTGATGGATCTGTGCTGCATAAATTATGCAAAACACCAGTTATAGTTATGTAACCTCTGTCTTTAGGTCCAGGGTTGCTCCTTTTTACTGACCACATATAGGACACCCTTTCACTGTAAATCTGCACACCCCATATATACCCACAACACCTCAGTGCTAATTTATAAATTAGATTGTCCAGAACAAATGTAGACCTTTTGAATTTCTTTTATGGTTCCGTGTTATTAGCCACGTTTAAAAGCGGTCAGGCAGCCAAGAAAGCACTCAAGTGCCATTTCCTCTCATATATGTATTTTCCTGCAGTTCTAAGAACTATCAAGTTTTGTAAATATGTTTTTATACATCATTAAATGCACTTTAAATATATTTACCATTATATTTACATAGATCCTACAAAACTACAAGTCTATGCTTCTGCACTGCAGAGGCATATTTAATTTTGAAATATGATAGCTGTATATTTAATTTACCAGTGATTCGTTTAATGTGAAACAAATCTCTAACCTCGAGGGAACTTACGTGACTTAAAATGCAAGAGCTGTTCGCCGCTTTGAAAACTAGGTACCTTATTGCCACTGGATAATATTTTCAGCACGCAACAAATATTTGAATTTCATATACAAGGGACAAATATCCCAAACTTCCCATTCTTCAGTGCAGGACACATGATTTTTTGTTACTCTAACAAGCTTCTCCTTAATTTTTGCTGACAAATAGAATATTAGACATATTAACTTCCCATACTTGAAATATTAATTGGAATTTAGCCGAAGGCACTGTGGAACCTTTTGCTAATTTATGAAGACCCGGGTGATGGGATATTATCTGGAGTTTGAACTGGATCTTCGAAAAGATTCTGAAAGATTTCAACATATGACTACACACCTGGCAAACGTGTGTAAGTTTTCAGCCGAGCGAGTGACTGGGACCTTTTATCATCATTTGATCCTGACATCCGGCCATCATGAACTTTGCACTATTGTCATCGAGTGGTGGTCATATGTCAGCTGCATTACAGTGTACACCTTGGATAAAGGCAGCTTGCTGTGCAAATGTACATTCGTTGCTTTTGTCATGGAGAATTCACCCACCCACCCTACACCTCATGAAGTTTGGAGCTGTTCTGTCCTCCTGCCACTCTAGAAGTAAGTTTCTCCAGCCCTTTTCTGGTCTAAACATCCGACTTTTTGCAAAATGGGAAGAGGTCAGAGAAGAGTTTGTGCTCACAATGCCTGCGACAGACCATTCCTTGATCCTTCTACTCATCACCCATTGTTGTGGGGTTTTCTACTGTGTAATTGTACATTGTTGTTTTGTGCACGATTACACAGTGATAAAACCATTAATTTCCTGCTAAGTATTCATTTGTGGCTACCTGACAGGTGTAAATGGAGCCATCTTCGGTCTGTGTCTGTCTTTAATTCAGTGTATATGGTAGATGAAGCATAACACAGAAACCTAAATGTATTCCTACAAATGCCACCCAGGTCTCACCCAAGAATGGACCGCAATTACCCAAATGCTGGCAAGCTCTCTGCTGATGTGGCCTGACTGACAAGAGTCACTGGGGTTGTCTTGGATTTCTGTTTAGAAGTTGAAGTAAATAAAGAGGGGGCCCTCAACCCAAGGGGACAGGGCACCATACAAGACTATCAAGTCGAAAAATCTCCCCTTGAGATTTAATCAGAAATATAGCAATTTATTCAGGCTTTTGCATTATCAAACTCCATTCAACACTTGGTTTCTGAGCCTCAATCCACCCAAAGTTCAATGCCACACTGATCTCCAAAGAATAAGATCTTTAATATCGCAATTTACATAATCACATTTGCTTTAAATGACAATCATTGTATCACAATTAATCCAGGCAACTGACTTATTTTTGGTGTGTCATAACAATTTAAAAACAATACAGAATGTATTTAAAAACGGTGCAAAAATTAATTTGTAAAAGCAATGATTTCCTTAAAAAACCACAATCATAAACAATAAATCACAGTGGATCACAAAAAAGGGTGAACACATAAGACAACCACATATGTCTATAAATACTAATCTGTTATGGTCACTCCTATGGATGGTTTTCCCAATAACCATCATTTACTCTGTCCAGGTGCCTATGAGATTTAGTTCCACTTGTGCGTTGACGCGTTTCGGTGGGTAACAGACGTTACAACCCCCTTCTTCAGGACAAACAGTCTCCCACACAACATGTGTATAAAAACAAGGTGCTCCCATATCCCAAATTCTAGATTCATTTCCCTTCTGTTTAGTTTTTGTATTGCGACGAATCACTGTGAAACCCACAGATATAGGTCTTGCGTAGTCTCAAAATTATAAAGGGTTAAAGGAGTAAGAGGGCTCCTTAAGAATTCTGGTGAATCCTCACCGACCACTAAATTCAAAGCAGGGTTTTTTCATCACCTGTATCTTCAGAATACTCTTCTTTATCAAGAGTCTATGCCGCTCTGTCAGTTCACTGGAAGTCGGGCTCTCAGTACCTTCAGAGATTGGGTGACTCCTCAACGATCATTACATTCAATGCAGGAGTTTTTTCATCACCAGTCTGCTCAGAACACTCTTCGTCATCAAGAGTCTATTCCACTCTGTCAATTTACTGGAAGTTGGGTTCTCTGTACCTTAAGAGAGCTGGTGAATCCTCACCGATCACTACATTAAATGCAGGTTTTTTTCAGTCACCAGTATGCCTAGAACACTCCCCCTCATCAAGAGTCTATCCTGCGCTTTCAATTCACTGGAAATCAGGCTCTCTGTACCTTAAAAGATCTAGTGAATCCTCACCGATCACTACATTACATGAGGGTTTCTTTTCAGTTCCTGTATGCTCAGAACACTCTTCTTAATCAAGAGTCTTATCCCTCTCTGTCAATTGACTGAAAGTTGGGCTCTCTGTACCTTCTTAATAGAGAGCCTGCATCTTGTGGAAGCACATCGAGGGAAACAAGCTTGATGTGCTAACACGAGATACAGGCTCTGTATTAAGATCTTCAGATCTCTTAAGGTACAGGGAGCCCGACTTCCAGTGAATTGATGGAGTGGGATAGACCAAGCTAGTTCTTGGCACTTCCAACCAGAGGTTACAGAGACGTCGTTATAGTTAGGCTCAGATTTCACTCATACAAAACCATAGAAATTCAGCAGTTATAGTTCCCTGAACTAGCTATAACTTACACCCCACAATGCACTGCTTATGACTTCACAAATTACATCACTCATGACATAGTCAATGACATCACTAACGACATCACTGATGACATCTCAAATTACATCACTGATAACATCATCCAGTGAGTATGAGTGTTATCTAAAAGTTTGAGTGTTAAAGATATATATTAAGATACTACAAAAGTTAAATGAGTTTAGTTTGTGTACTACTAAAGAGTGATACTATTTGTAACATATTATGTGTGTGACTGTGTGTATCCATGTGTGAGTAGGTGTCTGAGTGGCTCTATGGGTGTGTGAGTGATTGTATGGGTGAGTGAGTGGATGTAGGGGTGAGTAAGTGACTATGTGTGGCTGTGAGGGTGAGTGAGTGGGTGTGTCAGTGGGTATATAAAGGTGTATAGGCGAGTGATGGGGTATGTGAGTGTATGTATGGGTGATTGGGTGCATAAGTGGTGCATGGGTGAGTGCATAGGTGTGTGAGTGACTTTATGGGTGAGTGAGTGAATGTGAGAGTGGCTGTATGGGTGTGTGTGCTTGTGTCAGAGATTGTAAAGGTGAGTGAGTACATGTGTTAGTATCTATATGAGTGGATGTGTGAGTCGTTGTATGGGTGAGTAAGTGGCTGTATGAATGACTATGGGTGAATGAGTAGGTGTGTGTAGCTGTATGGTTGATTGACACAATGTGTAAGTGGCTGTATGGGTGTATGAGTGGGTGTGTTAGTGTGTGTATGTCTGTTTGACTAGATGTGTGAGTGGCTTAATTGGTGAGTGAGTGGGTGCATGAGTGGCTGTATGGGTGAGTTAGTGATTGTGTGAGTGGCTGAATGAGTGACTGGATGTGTGAGTGGCTCTATGAATCAGTTAGCGGGTGTGTGGGTACTTGTATGGGTCTGTGAATGAGTGGGTGTGTGAGTAGTTTGGTAAATTATGTCATCAGTGATGTCATTTGAGATGTCATCAGTGATGTCACTGATCATGTCATGAGTGATGTAATATGTGAAGTCATAAGCAGTGCGTAAGTTATAGTTAACTCAAGGAAGTATAACTGCTGAATTTCTATGGTTTTGTATGAGTGAACTCTGAGCCCAACTATAACGTCCCTGTAACCTTTGCTTTTTTCAGTGAATTTCTAAGGTTTTAATAGAGTTATATCTGTGGTAAAACAGCAGGTAAAGGCTTGTTAAGGGGTTTTAAATGCGAAGTCGGCCTAGCAGTAGAACTGAATGCACAGCCTCAAGTGTACCAGGCCTGAGACATGTGTAAAGGGCTACTACTCTGGATGGGTGACTTGGTAGTGTCAGTTCTTTACTAGATATCTGAATGAGTGTCTCAGTCCCTACACAGGGGTCTGTTTCTATATATAAGAGAGTTTGTTAGTACATCCCTAGCTCTGTTTTTGACTGCATGGGTCTGTAAATGTATATGTAAGGGGTGGCATGGATTGCCTCTTGGGTGTGTTAGTCACCATTGGGCTATTTAACTGGGTGTGTCACTGCCTCCATTAGTGCTAGATACATAAGAGTTGTGTCTGTGCATGTGAGTGAAAGTTTAGATGCTTGTAGCACTGTCTGAAGGGGTGTATTAGTAGCTCTCCCCTTTTATATGTGCTTACATGAGATTCAACTCAAGATGGAACACTGAATGTATAACTCGGCATATAGAGCCGGAAAGTGTGCAAATAGCTCACTGAAACTTCTAACTACATGTGTTAGCTATCATAGGTTAAGTAAGTAATATTCTTAATTTAGTACATTAAACTGTCCCTTATAGCAGTCTATCTTTATACAAATATACATTTCTAATCTCCTCATTATTAACATACCTTTTAATTTGTTTTGTTGATCCTCAAATATTAGCACTCTTTCACTTCAAATATTTTCTTACGGAAAATGATCAGTACCACTCTCTGTAACAAAGAACCAGTAATGCCATTTTTTCCTCTCTTTTCCAGTGATACTGATGTCACTAGCAAATCAAAATGTTCCCTTCATTTTTTCCTGTTCTTATACTAAATTTCATTGGTCAGTTTTTTTTAACCCTTTATTAGTCTCCTGATAAGAATCCCAATGTGGTAGTGTCTGTGGGTGGAGTTGCGAGCCCATTGCGGCACCGAGCTCAACCAACGTGTAACTCCGCGATGGAGCCGCGACTCCATACAGGAGTCCTTTACAGCATTTACAAAAATACTGGTATGTTTTTTCAATTACATAGACACAATCACAGTAGTCAATTGGAAAATGCATATTTCGCACTATATGCTAGCTTTAAACTAATAACTTTGAAAATTAAAACCACAATCTATTTGGAAACCTTCTCCCACACTGCTTTGCCTCAGTTGTCATAGCAACGTACTTTCAAACACTCTATTGTAGCAGTAAGTCAAAGGTTCACATACTTTCTAACTGGAGCATACCAGCTTGAAAGTTCAACTGTAGCAGGTGTGGTTGAGCGCTTGAAAATGTAAGCTTTTCCTCAGTAGCAAAACTTATCTAACATTTATCCGTAGCCAATCACAAATGTACCTACAATAGTAATTAAATCACTACCTATTTTTACTTATCACATTATTTACACCACCAAATTAAAATCGTCCTTTTCTAAAAGCAACTTCACTCCTCCATTTTAACTGCCTTTCATTCTACCAACAGTCACATTCAGCTGCAACCTTCTCATGTGTGCTAGTGCTCCTTCCTTCAAAAGGTTAGAGTGTGGATTGTGGGTCACAGCTATGTCTTCTGGCCCCAGAGAGTGTGCGAGAAAGAGTAGCATTGGCAGGGACTTGGGTTTTTCTAATGTGGATATTAAATGAATTGGCCTGAGAGGTCTAAAGTGGCATCAGTTACTGACTTTGGTTAAAAGTATTGCAGATTGCCAAGATCCAGACCTCTTAATGCTGCAGTGTGGTGGCAATGACCTGGGCACTGTTACTGGGGTTGGTTTGGAAATTGCAATGAAGGAAACCTTTGGCCAATTAATGACACTTTTGCCTCACACTGCCTTGGTGTACTCCAACGTATGCCAAAGGCAGAAATGAAAGTGGTCAAATCAATTCTATCCAAAGATTGACAAAGCCAGGAGACATGTTAATAAAGCAGTTTCTGCATTCCTCTGAGACTATAAAATGGGCTCTATCCACAACAACAATCTATGTTTCGACATGCATGGAATTTACAGAAGTGATGGAGTTCACTTTACAGATGAAGGCAACAGGTTGTTTCTCAGCAACCTGAAACTCTGCATCAGGTCTTGTGTGGTGTCACATACTCACTATGAACACAAAGGTTCTCTTCGGACCCACCCTATTGCCTAACACTAAGTAATATTCATTTTACATCCTTTTAAAAATAATCCAGTCGCAACTTTGTCGCGGCTACACAAAGCAAAAGCACAAATTCTGAAACAACACATTTAAGCTTTATAATTCTTATTTTTACTCTGTACATATTAGAACGAGTTTGTGAGTAGTTTTGTCAGTATCTAGTGCGTGTCTAAGTGGGAGCATTAGAGTGAGTGTGTGTGTGAGTACACATATCACTTCCTGAGTGAATTTGTGAGTGGGGGCAAGAGTGTCTAAGTGAGTCTGACACTGGTTGCATCAATATCTGAGTGGATGCATGAGTCTCTGAGTGAGTTTGTGAGTGGGTGTGTATATGTGAATGGGATTTTGACTGGGTGCATGACTATCTAAGTGGGTCTATAAGTGGGTGTATGAGTATCTGAGTGGGTGTATAAATCCCTAAGTAGTTCGCTCTGTAGGTGCATTAGTGTAGAGTGGGTCTGTGAGTGTGTGTATGAGCCTCTGACTGGGTCTGTGACTGACTCCATGAGTCCCTGAGAGGATCTCTCAATGGATGAATGAGTGTCAGAATGCATCTTTGAATGCATGCATGACAATGTAACTAGTCTAAGACTGAGTGCATGAGTATGTGGGTGGATCGCTTAGTGCACATATTAGTGTCTAAGTGGATCTATGAGTGGGAGTGCGAGTATCTGAGTGGGAGCATGAGTGTTTTAGTGGGTCTTTGAGTGGGTGCATGAGTCCCTCAGTGAGACTGTGAGTGGGTGCATGAGTCTCTGAATAGGTGTGTGACTAGGTGTGTAAGTCTCTAAGTGACTGTAAGTGGGTGTGCGAGTGTGTGACTGATTGTATGAGTCTCCAAGTGGGTCTATGAGTTGGTGCGTGACTGTCTGAATGGGTCTGTGAGTGGGTGCATGAGTCTGTGAATGGGTCTCTGAGTGGGTGAGTGGTTTTGTGAGTCGATGCGTGAGTCTCTGAGTAGGTCTGTGAGTGGTTGCATGTGTAAGTGTCTATGTGACTCTGCAAGTGCATGCATTACTGTGTGAGTGAGTGTTTGAATGTATATTTTTTTTTTTATTTATTTCGGCGCGAGGTTCACACATCTGCTGTGACGTTACATGGGACCGCGCCGAGATGGGGTCGCGACTCCTTCCACATGGAAGTGTGTTTTTTTTGGCATTCTAAAACTTATAACGGATCCCTGAGAGACCCCTACAATATACCCATGGGGTCAGGGTAAACCTACCCTGACCCCTCCCTTCTATTCTTCTTTACGTTTATATCTATCCCCCAGGACTGGCTCCCGCTTCCTAAAAGGGCGGTAGCAACTTTTTAGACAGATTGCGGCCAGCCAATTACAGCACTTCTTTTTTGTATTTATTTCGGCGAGGTGTGCAACTCCACCGTGATGTTACACGGGGGCCAAGCTGAACACCACGATGGGGTCACAACTCCATCCACGTGGAAAAAAAACCCTGATTTCTGCATTGTAAAGCACATCCCTACAATATACCCATAAGGGCAGGGTACTCCTACCATGACCCCTTCTATGCTTTTTTACATTTCTATCTATTCCACGGGACCAAATCCTGCTTCATAAAATGGCGGCCGCAACTTTTTAGACAGCACTTCTCCTGGCGTGTGGGTTCGCATAACACCACGTTGGGGCCGCAGATCCTCCGCTTACCTGTATACACAATTTTTAATTTCTTTTAATAACTCTGTAACTACTGAACAGATTTACACCAGATCACATAAAGCCACTTCCCTGGACCAATATCTACCTTTCTGCCAAATTAGGTGTCATTCCGTTTAGCACTTTGGGCTATAGCGGTGTATAAAGTTCCTATGGAAATTAACATGGGAATTGCAGGTTTTTGGACCCCCCCTTTTTCTCGGCCCCCGCTTGTCATGAAAAAGGCTGACCAAGCCAAAACGTGTCTGACCCCATCATGATGATCTGCTGAGTTTGCCGCAAATACTGACATTGACTTAAACTGCAATATGAAGCTTCGCACTGAGTGCCGTTCTGTTGTTTAAACGCAACAGAAGTCCCTGAATGTTAATATGTCTGGGCGTGTTTCACATGCACACAAGCAGTTCGTGCATACCTGGAGATATATATATGTATATATATACGGATTTGAGTGAAGGAGAATCAGACCAAGTGGGTGAAAGAACAAAACGCACTTTTTTAGGCGATATAAGACTAGCACTCCAACGGAAACAGTGGGAAATAAATATGGGAGCACAAACCCCCAGAGGAAGAGGAAGAGGACGTGGAAGAGGGAAAGGAAACAGACGCGAAGAGGAAAAAGATTCAACTGCAAAAGAACAAACAGGAACGACAACAAGGAGCATGAGACAGAAACGGCTGTAAATGATCAAGAGGACGATTTAATTATTGTAACGAACGAACGATGACAACTGATGAACTTTCATTATTAAAACTAGGCCTAAACTTCTGCCCAGCAAACCACATGGACTTAGCACAAACCCGAATAGACCTTTATTAAATATATAAGAAAGATCAAATTAGCTACAACTTTTGCAGAAAATGATAAAATTAAAAAATTAAAAGAAACAAAATCGATAACACCTAACATTACACTTGACGTGGCGGATTCAAAAAATCTATTAACGCTGATGAACTTGGAAAATGATGGAGAAGAAATAAGTATCTCTCAAATCGATAACCAATGTCCACAGATAGGGGCAGGAACCAGTGGGGAAAAAAATACAAAGTCCTTTTTTATCCACAACTACACTCCTGACAACAAAATTGATACCTTTCACGAAGCTGTGATCCAAGATATCTATAAAATGAGGAGACAAAGATATACCAACAATTTAACTCAAGAGGAAAAACAAGCATTGTACAAGTTGCAACATGATGAATCTAGAGAAATCAAAGTTGCGGATAAGGGTGGAAGTGTCATCATAATGGATAAGGAAGATTATGTAAAGGAAGCTCTTTCCCAACTAAAAGATACAACCTACTATCAAAAACTAAAAACTAATCCAATACCAAACTATAAAATAGAACTCGATAACCTTCTGAAAGAGTGGACAAACAACAACTTACTAGATGAAGATGAGCGTAAATACTTGACAACTGATCACCCCACGATACCAACGATATATATTTCCTTCCCAAAATCATAAGCATCCCACTATACCACTAGGAAGACCTATCATATCAGCAAAAGGGGCGCTTTTGGAACCAATTGCTAATTATATCGACCACTTCCTGATGCCCTTTGTTTTGCATCTAAACTCATACCTCAAAGACACCAGTGACTTCTTACGACATCTTCAAGAAATCCCATGGCAAGATACGTTCAAACTAATAACAATGGACGTTATCTCGCTATATACGAACATCGAAAATGACATAGGGATAACAGCCTGCGAATACTTCCTCAACAAAAGAAATATAGAATTCACTCGGCATAACCAAATGCTACCTAAAATGATCCAAATCTGCCTCACTCAAAACATCTTTTTGTCGGACATGACCTATTTAAACAAACCAAAGGGACTGCAATGGGCTTTTCCCTTACCCCTAGCTATGCCTGTTTAACAATGGGATGGTGGGAACAACTAGCTTGGCAACCACATCTTGATCAATACGTTGACAAAACCATCATGTGGTTAAGATATATCGATGATCTTTTCATCATCTGGGATGGAACGGAAAAAGAGTTTGCGGAATATTTTGACATACTTAATTCAACTAATACCAACTTAAAATTTACATATACAATAATTACTTCAAAAGTAGTGCTTTTAGATACAGAAGTCTATATTCAAGACAATAAAATCCAAACAACACTACACAGAAAAACAACTGCAACCAATTCGATCCTCCATGCTTCCACCAACCATCAATCATCAAAAATATACCATATGGTGAATTTTTAAGAATCCGCAGGGTCTGCTCACAAGAACAAGAATGGAAAAAACATAGTAATAACACCTTGGGCAGATTTAAAAGAAGAGGATATACACAAGAAATAATAATTTCGGGCAAAAGCAGAACTACATCCAACCAAAGAACTGACCTTTTGAAAATAAAAAAAGAAACAACAGTCTCCGAACAAAAGAATCCCATTCGGATGATTACAACATTCTCAGCGGAGGCCAAGAACATTAAAAAGATATTAAGGAAAAATTGGAACATCTTGAGATTGGATCATACGGTGGCAAACATTATGGGTGATCATCCAGAACGTGACCTACAGACGAGACAAAAATATAAGAGACAAATTGATACATAGTCATTTCCGACCAGAGAAAAAAGCATCTCAACCTGGTTGACACAAAAGGGCTTTTTGAAATGCAACAATTGCAAAGTGTGCCAAATTGCGCAACAGCTAAAAAGATTGAATTTGTAAACAAACAAGTAAGGATGATAAATCAACATATCACTTGTAAAAGCCAATATGTAGTATACATCATTGAATGCCCGTGTGGCTTGCGATACGTAGGCAGCACCATATGTGAACTGAAAAAACGTATATTAGAACACTTACGAGCTACAATCAACAAAGATAGAAGTAATGCAGGTGCCTAACATATGGAATCCCATCATGACAGCAATTGGAAGAGTCTAAAAGTTTACGCAATTGAACAAGTTGAGTCATGAAAGGGGAGGCGACCGAGAAAGCAAATTAAGACAATGCGAATCAAGACATATTTTAAACCTACGTTCCCTAACCCCACAGGGCCTGAACCAGAATGAAGAACTGTATACACATCTATAATTGGGCTCACAAATTCAGAAACATCTATACAGCTAAAAAGATGGGACACAGTTCGACCCTCCTCTATCCAAAAACATCAAGAAAGACTGGTCGGAAGAGAAAGATTAAAGAACTGTAAATGATCGTATTTATTATTTCACCATTGCACTTGTCACTTTCATTCAATGCAGCATTTTAAACTAAAGCACAATTACAATCATACAATAATAACAACAAATACTTGTAATTTAACCTAACAAAGATATATTGTAAAGTATAATTGAATAATGTGATCTCAATTGAATTAATGACATTTTTATGATGCCCATAGAAAAAATGGGACGAGTAGGACAATGTTAGGGATAAATCAAGGGAATTCCCAACCCTATGTCCTCGTGCATTTATCATATAAGGGTCAATTCAAGGAGAAAAGGAAAAAACTGCACTTTACAAAATTGGATGATTTTAAGAAACAATGTATTTTAAAAAAATTGTTTTTAGAGAAAACAATTTTTGCATAATTGATTAATAATGATAGTTTTACGTTGTAATGAATGTAAAATATAATGTCCAGCTATTTTGCACTTTGTTTTGCACATATATATGCACTATGCACTACATTTACCAGAATCCTAGTATTACATCAAACAGGAAATGATGTCAGCACTGCTGCACTTTAAACAACTGTCCCGGTTTGTCACCAATTTACCCGTGATCAAGGTCTAAGGTAGACCGAAATGCGTAGGGACTTTCTGGTCACTACTATGAGAAAATAAAAATAAAAATTTCCTTTAAAATCACCCACTTGTGAGTGCGTTCCTACCTTCTTCTTCGTGAAGAAATCGCGTTGGATATATATATATATATATAGTTCATCAAATTCCCAACAGCAGCTGGCTGAAAAGCGGGACACGGACACCAGTTAAGTGCATGAAATATCTTCTTTATTTGCTGACACTGATCGACATGGCAAATGACGCGTTTCACCCAACGAGTGGGCTTGATCATATGACCAGATTACACTCTTTTTTCGTTTTTAAAGCACCCTCACCATGTAAGTGTCATGTGACTTGGTGAAAATAGAAAAAATACTCCAGCTGAACAGCATGTTATAAAAAACTAGGTGATGATTTACACACGTAATAAATAAATAAATATAGCAGCATGGGGTAAACTGTTAATAAATTATTGTTAAATAGTTTTTACATAAAACCGTTAAAAAGAACAAACAAAAATTCCTGGTTAAATCCATTAATTACCCTTCAATAACACGAATAGCAGATGTCAGTATATATATAACAAATATAAAAAATCATATAATTGAAATGTTAATTATTCATACTGTTCATTTTGTCTAAACGGTTGATTGTCTTAACAATTGATTGAGTTATCCCCAACATGATTTGCTGTTTCCTAGTCTAGTTCTGAGTGGAGCATAGAAAAAGTAAACAAGTGCATTAAAGTGACTGTGCAATAAAAACCATATTATAAAAAACCTCAATGTTTCGAAACTGGGTAGTAACTTTATAATTTTATCTTTTTTCCCCTTTCCTTTTTATCTTTTTTTTTTTTTACATCAAAACATAGTCAGAAATGCTTACAATGGATCACATATTTTCAGTTGAAACTATTATTAATCTCGGGCGTCAGATAAATATTATGTCAACATCATATGACCAATCAAAAAGTACATATGTATCCCGCTCGAATTGGGATAAAACTAGTTAAATAGTAAAACCAGTTGATATTAATTTATTATAAAATGATATTTCATATTTATAATAAATAAAGCATAAAAACCCTAATTAATAAAAACCTTTAATAATCCTAAATATCCATAAATAATCATAAAAAGTTATATAATTCCTCCCCATTGTTCAATCCATTCGGGGTGCGGGTATCCAGTTCAAGGGGAGAGGATGTGGTCCGTCGGCTAGACTGCCGACTTTGGTGCTGGAAACCAGGGTTCGAGCCTCGGGGTCGCGTCCACATCCTGTGATTCTGGGCAAATCACTTAATCTCCCCGTGCCTGAATGTGTAATGTAAATACGGTGCTCATGTAAAGCGCTCCAATACCTTCGGGTCGAGTTCGCGCTATATAAATATGCAAAAAAAAAAAAAAAAAGTATGAACCTGGCCTCCAATTGTTTTAAAACTCTTTCTCTGTTTCCTCCCCTTCTCATTGGTGGTACTGCAGCAATAACAAAATATCTCAGGTCATCTAGTTTGTTTTGATGTACAGCCTTAAAATGTCTAGCCACCGGATAGGTCATATCCGAATTGACTATGGCTCTGAGATGTTGCAGAATGTGTACGTGCACCTGTAATTTTGTGCTGCCCACGTATTGAAGCCCACAGGTACAGCTCAATACGTAGACTGCATATTCGGTGCGACACGAATATCTGGCCTTAAGTCTACTGGTGGTGGGGCCATACGTGGTGGTATATTGCGATGTGTTGACCCCAAACTTGCATGCCCTGCATGTATTGCATTTAATAAAACCATTACGGGGAGCTAGCCACATGCTTTTGGGTTGAACTGAATTACTAATCAGCTCAGGGCTAGATTTAACAAGGGCATTATGCATGGACTTAGGTTTTCTGAAGGTCAAGGCGGGAGGGGTTGGAAACAGTTGGTTTAAGACCATATCAGTTTGTATAATGGGCCAGTGTTTATTAATTATGGTCCTGATTTTTTTGTGTTGGCAACTGTAGGTGGTTACAAATCTCATTTCTTGATCTGCCTCATCCAATTTGTGAGGAGTAGCTTTATTAATAATTATAGAGGTCATATTGGTTTTCAATAGTTCATCTCTGGACTTCAACTTAACTTTGGCCAGGGCTAGATTAATATCTTTTTCTTTATAGCCTCTAGCTAAGAATCTGAGACTGCTCTCTTTAATACATTTCTCGAAACTCACTTCGAACTACATGTTCTGCGTATCCTTAGGAACTCCCCGTAGGGGATGCTCCTAATTAAATGAGTCGGATGGAAACTCGACGCGTGTAGCGTAGAGTTCCCAGCCGTACTTTTTCTGTGAAGAGTGGTTTCTATAGAATTGTTATCAATGTACACATGAACATCTAAAAAATCAATTGCAGTCTTATCAATTGAGGCTGTAAACTGAAGATTGAGCTCATTATCATTTAAAGATTTAATAAAATCACAGGCCATCTCCTTGGTGCCCTTCCAAATCAAAAAAATATCATCGATGAAACGCATCCAACAAATGATGCGTTCATCCCAGAGTTTCTTGAATTTAACCTTGAGAACCTGCTCCTCCCACCAGCCCATGTGTAAACACGCGTAGCTGGGGGAGAAGCAAGCTCCCATGGCAACTCCTCTAATTTGATGGTATATATCTTTGTTAAACATGAAGTAGTTGTTATGGAGGCAAAAGGCAATCATATCAACAATCATCTTTCCATGTTGGTATAGTTCTATAGGTCTACTTTTCAGAAAAAATTGTACCGCTTCCATACCATCAGTGTGGTTTATACTGGTATACAAAGCACATATGTCCATGGTTATCAACAAATAGTCATGTTCCCAAGGTATATCTCTAATCCTCTCCAGGAATTGGTTGGTGTCTTTAATGTAAGAGGGAAGGGCGATTACCAAATCTTGCAAATAAAAATCTACATATTCAGATATTTTTTCTAAAAGCCCCCCTCTAGCACTAATAATAGGTCTTCCTGGAACTGGAGTGGTCATCTTATGTATTTTAGGTATAAAATACATTATGGGAATGACTGGGAACTCAGTTCGTAAATAGTTAAATTCATCATTGGTGAGTTGGTTTTCGCGTTTCCATTTGTTCAGATGTTTGAGACATAAAGCATTTAGTTTCAGAAATTGTTGAAAATCAGACTTCTTGTAGCAGTTTTCGTCGGTTAGGTGTTTTGCTGCATCAATTAAATAGTCCTGTCTCGGCCATAGGACTATGTTTCCCCCTTTATCCGATTGTTTAATAATCACTTCGCTGTGTTCTTGTAGCTTTTTAATCAAATCTTTGTATTTTTTATATTTAAATTTTGTGCCTCCTCTTCGTCTTTTGATCACTAGTCGTAGTTTCTTGACCTCATCAATGATAACGTCTTGATAAGTATCAATGGCGTCCCGAGACATGACTGGCACAAAAGTCGACTTGGGTTTAAGGGGGATTTTGTGACTGTAGAGGAATTGACACCCATTTCTCGGATCAATTCCTGCGTTGGTGTAATAATATCATCCTGATTTTCATTAAATAAGTCACCCATAGTTCGTAGTGTTGGGATATCTGAAACTGTTAAAGAGGAAAATGTTTCTGAACTTGAAGCGCTAGGCACCGGCAACCAGGAATTAGGAACGGTATTTATTAGGCAGAGATGAACGCATAAGCATATTGTGTTTTGTACGAGGTTCCTAGACGATATCTTCATGATATGGAGTGGCACTAAAACTGACTTAGAGAGATTTTTCGAGTTGATAGCGGATAATAAGGTTAATCTCCGCTTCACACACAGGTGTGATCAGAGGGAGATGGATTTCTTAGACGTCTATGTTAAGACTGAGAATGGGACAATCTTGACGGAATTGTACAGGAAATCTACCTCAGGAAACAGCGTATTACATGCGAACAGTCACCATCCACCCAAACTGAAGTGGAGTATTCCCTTTGGCGAGTTGGTTAGGGCTAAGCGCAATTGTAACACATTCCAGGCCTACGAGAAGGAACAGAACAAAATGATGGGGAGATTCAGGAGAAGATGGTATCCCGAGAAAGTCTTAAGGATAGCTAGGGAGAAGGCGGCGACACAGGATAGATCGGCCTTATTGGTAAAGAGACCTGACTCCACAAGTGAAGGGAACAGCATTAGAATGATCACCACCTTCAACACTGAGGCCACAACGGTTCGAAGTACCCTTAAAAAACATTGGCATATGGTAAAGAATGATTCTGTAATTGGCCCATTGGTCAGCACACACCCACTGATCACATACAGAAAAGCTCGCTCATTAAAGGACATGCTTGTGAACAGCTACATGGGAGCCACCAAACAGCAAGGCTGGCTACAACAGCAGAGGGGTTTTTTCAAATGTGTGAAAATGCAAGGCCTGTAGTGGCAGTAGGAATAGGAAGACATACCCATTACCTACTGGAAAAATGGGTGACATAAAGAAATTTATTAACTGTATTACTGATTTCAGTGTGTATGTGATACTTTGTCCCTGTGAGAAGATGTACGTGGGAAGTAATATTTTTCCTATGAAGAAGAGGGTATTAGAACACATGAGAGCGATTAAGAATGTGGATTTGAGTTACTCTACAGCGCGACATTGGTTGAAGCACCACAATAAAAATGCTAACAGTCTGTCTTTCTTTGGTATTGACAGAATTGCAGCGAACCCCAGAGGGGCTGATCGTGAGAAGCAACTAAGAATCTTGGAGTCCAGATATATCATACTCGTTGATAGCAAGAGCCCCTTCGGAATTAACGAGGATGAGGAACTCTATGTCCACATCGGATAAGTACCTGATAAGAACTGTACCCTGCTTTCATGGTGATCCATGTTTTCCCTGTGAATACTGGGTCGTTGTGAGGGCTCTCATCCAAGATCTAGTGTTAACAGGTTTGGAAAAAATTCACTGGAGGCTTAGTCCATAGTAATCTTCAGTGTCACTAAGTGCTTCAACCTAATTTGTATATTTTTCATTTTGATAACTATGCAGCATTGTGGATCCATTGCTAGCAGTTCTGGATCCCCTTGTTTTTTTATTTCCCCCCACCCCTCTTTCCCGTTACATGTTTCTCATTATTTTGTTATTACTTTTTTGTACACATAAAGTACACGGTGGTCACTTTTTTGTAACCATTTATGTAATGATGTTGGTTATGCCTACTCAGTCTAGCGGGATTGTGGTGTAATTGCATTGCAACTTAATAGGCCACTTGGCCGGAGTATCCAGTTTGCAGTACGATTATCAGAACATGAGCTGATCCGATTTTCACTTTGGCACAATGCGTGGGAATATGTGGAGAATTCATGATGGTTTGGCGTTAGAGATATGTGAAACATATCGGGATACTGATCATGTGATGTTGTGGTGACGCAAATCTCATGAAGCAAAGAGCCACTTGGCTGTGTTGAAGTAATGAGTCTCTTCATGAACCCCAGTTCAGGCATAGTGTGCGATGTGAATTACTCCTGGATATGGGGAGTGAAGCGGTTTAGAAATTTATTTGCAGCACGCTCTCTAGTGTACGATATATTATGCATAATTTGCTGTATATTATTTGTCTTTCAATTTGCTTTATTGAAACTGCATTTCCTTACAAGAAAATAAATCTTTATTCGATTATGAGTTACTGAACAGATTGCAATGCTAAAACCACTAGAATTGGAATGTAGTCTTTCTTTGCTATTGATGCCTGTAACCAGCATGGTTTGTCCGTCTTTTATGTTTATTGATATGCACTACAAATGGTGGATGTGATTTGGTGGATCTATGGCTTATGAGGAAGACCGTCTCGGTCGAAACGCGTTGCCGTTAAATACACTTTTATCCTGAATGTGACCATGGTGTACGAGTCTTTTCTGTGACGTATCTTGGACACGGAGTTTTCCTGCATATATATATCACTGTCATGTGATCAAGGCTCGGACGAGCCGAAACGCGTTATGGCGACAAGGGAAAAATAAAGTAATTAAGAAGCACCAACTTGGGTCTGTGTCCGTTCCTGGATGAATCCGATGTGTGGCGGATAGATGAATATATATATATATATATATATATATATATTTTTTTTTTTTCAATACTCCTTCCTTGTATCCACAAAGAAAAACGGAACGGACTCCACTTGCTGCGTGCTTTTAGTATTTTATTTTGTGCTTCTTGCCGCCATGACGCGTTTCGGGCTACCCAGAGCCCTTGATCACATGACATGCTCTAATTTTTTTCATTTTTAAAGTGACACAGTGCATTACGTGAAGAATAAATATAAAAAACAGACTATCCATTCGATCTCTGTTTCAACACCCTGCTTCTAACAAATTTCACCGTATATAGATTAAAGACATTTTCGTAAAAACCTGTGTTAAAAAATATATATATATCCATAAATATTGCTGTATAAATACATAGATAATATACTAAAAACACATGTTAAAAAGGAGGTGACAATTAGACACAAATATAACTTATATCTGCATAATGCATAAAGAGATATTTTCCTCATCAGTTTCATTTCTTTTTCTTATGAGTAGCCATTATGTGCAAATTTGCCATTTTAAAACAATAACTGTATAAATACTTTTTGTTAAAACAAATTACACATGCTAAAAATCAGATCAAATTTTGACGCCAATTATTAGTACTATTAGTCCACTTTTTCTTCATGGCTAATCAAATATACTCCAATGTCCATCCTTACATATATTGATGTTAATCCTAATTGAGCCCAAACATTTTCTGTAATTGAGTTCCTATATACAGTACAAAGTTAGTGCAAAGCGTGCTCTCAAAAAGTGCTAAAGTGCTGTTGTGATGATTACTATTCATCTCTTAACAATAAAGTGACACAGTGCTTGATTTATTGTTTCCAGTGTGCCATGAGCCCATGTGCACCACTGGTAAAAAAAAAACAGGATTTTGTTAAGAGAAGAGAGGACAGAATTTTAAGTCATATAATACATTTAAAAGGATATGTTGTCAGTGCAAAATTATTCATATTATAGCCAAGTATACAGATCTTCAGTCGTGTTTAATCCGTGTGGACTCTTACTATTTAAATCTAAGATGTATTTAGTTTTGAGTCTTCTGTGTATTGCATCTCTATTTCCTCCCCTTCTCAACGGGGGCACATTTTCAATTACGTAATACTTCAACTGATTAAGATTTTTGTTGTGAATTTCGTTGAAGTGGCGGGCTACCGGATAAGAACTATCATTATTGGTTATAGCCCGTAGATGCTGTAATATCCTCTTGTGGACTTGGAGACGCGTACTGCCCACGTATCTCAGTCCACAAGAGCATTCTAATACGTAAACAGCAAACTCAGATTTACACGTTAAAAATTTACTGATTAAAACTGGTTTGTCATTAAAAGGTGTATGAAATGTAGTTTTGTTTTCTCCATGTTTACATGTTTTGCATGTTGTACACCTCACAAAGCCTTTGCGTTTTGTTAACCAATTAGTGTTGGTGGGAATTTCAGGACTGCTGCTAACTAGATAATCACTAGTGGTGCACGATTTTCTAAATGTTATAGTGGGCGAAGTTGACATTTTGTCCCCTATAACCGGGTCACTTAAGATAAGGTGCCAATTTTTCTTGATTATTTTCCTGTGACTATCCCTTTGTTTGTTATATGTTAGGATTAGCCTGGGGGTGTTTGTCGTATTTTCTGAGATGTCTGACTCTTTCATTTTGCTATTCGAGGGCTTAAAAACAACAGATTTTCTCTTGACAAGGATTTAGTCCGTGAGATTGCTTGATCTATAGTCTTTTGCGCATAGCCTCTTGCTAGGAATCTTGATTTGCATTCCTGTTGGGCTATGTATAAATCATTATCATTGCTACAAATCCTACGAATATGCAGCATTTCCCCGTATGGGATACTCTGCACTGTATGTTTAGGATGGACGCTGCTTGAATGTAGGATTGTGTTCCCTGCTGTGGGCTTACGATGTAATCGTGTATGTACCTTGTTGTTTTGTACATATACCTCCACATCCAGAAAACATATACAATTTGTGCTTATATCAAATGTAAATTGCAAATTCATATCATTGTTGTTCAGTTGGGTGATAAAATTCTCAGCACTCTCTTTGTCCCCACGCCATATTATGAACAGATCGTCAATAAAGCGGACCCATTTAACCACATTTTCTGTCCAAGCCTTCTTATGTTCTATTTATATATATCAATCAATCGGGGAATTGTAAGCGCGCTACTCACCCGTGAGGGTCTCAAGGTGCTGAGGGGGGTCCGCAGATCTGTTTAGCCAGGTCTTGAGGGTCTTCCTGAAGGTGTTCAGGGAGGGGGCGCGTCTGATGTCTGCCGGTATCTCGTTCCAGGTCTTGGCTGCAATGTGAGAGAAGGATCTTCCGCCTGCTCTGGCTCTGTGGATGCGCGGGGTTTTGGCCAGTGCGAGGTTGGAAGATCGGAGGTTTCTTTTGGGTACGTGGAAGTTGATTCTGTCGTTGAGGTATTTGGGTCCGTTGTTGTGTAGGCATTTGTAGGCGTGAGTGAGGATTTTGAAAGTGACTCTTTTCTCCACGGGGAGCCAGTGGAGACTTCGTAGGTGTTGGCTGATGTGTTTGTGTCGGGGGATGCCGAGGACGAGTCTGGCGGCGGTGTTCTGTATTGTTTGGAGTTTGCGGAGTAGGGACTTGTTGATGCCGGCGTAGAGTGCGTTTCCATAGTCCAGTCTGCTGGTGATGAGTGCATGGGTGACTGTCTTCCTTGACTCAGGGGGGATCCACTTGAAGGTCTTGCGGAGGATGCGGAGGGTGTTGAAGCAGCTGGCGGTGACGGCGTTGACCTGTCGGTTCATGGTGAGTGATGAGTCGAGTACAATGCCGAGGTTCTTGGCGTGGTCTGAGGGGGTAGGTGGGCTTCCAAGGGCGGTCGGCCACCAGGTGCTGTCCCATGCAGAAGGGGTGGTACCGAGGACGAGGACTTCTGTCTTCTCGGCATTGAGCTTCAGGCAGCTGTTGGTCATCCAGACTGCGACGTCTTGCATTCCTTTCTGGAAGTTGAGTTTGGCAGTGTTGGGGTCTTTGGTGAGGGAGAGGATGAGCTGGGTGTCGTCAGCATAGGATACAATGTTGAGGCCGTGTTGTCGGACGATGGCTGTGAGGGGGGCCATGTATATGTTGAAGAGGGTGGGGCTCAGTGATGAACCCTGTGGGACTCCGCAGGTGATTTTCGTGGGGTCGGATAGGAAGGGTGGGAGTCTGATCCTTTGGCTTCTTCCGGTGAGGAATGATCGGATCCAGTCCAGGGCTGTTCCTTGTATGCCTGCGTCGTGTAGTCTGGCGACTAGTGTGCGGTGGGAGACGGTGTCGAAGGCCGCTGATAGGTCGAGTAGGATGAGGGCTGCGGAGTGGCCTTGGTCCAGGAGGGTGCGGATGTCATCTGTGACGGCGAGTAGGGCGGTTTCTGTGCTGTGGTTGCTTCGGAATCCGGATTGGGACGGGTCAAGGACGGCGTTCTCTTCAATGAATCGTGTCGGTTTCCTGTTGACTGTTTTCTCTGCAACTTTGGCTGCGAAGGGGAGGAGCGAGATGGGCCGATAGTTCTTGAGGTCGGTGGGGTCAGCTGTGGGCTTCTTGAGCAGCGGTCTGACTTCCGCGCGCTTCCAGTCGTCTGGGAAGGTGCCTCTTTTGAAGGTGGTGTTGATGGTGCGTTGTAGTTCGGGTGCGATGGCGGCCGTAGTTCTGTGGTAGATGTGAGGGGGGCAGGGGTCGGTGGCTTCGGCCGTGATCGGTGTCCAGTTGGAGATGGTGGGCTGGCTGGTGTTTCTGGGGGGCGGGGTCCGTCTGTGGCACCTGGTGGATGGTCGATGAAGTTGTCATAGAGGTTTTTGATCTTGAGGTGGAGATAGGTTCCAAGCTTGTCGCAGAGGTCTTGGGTTGGTGTGATGTCTGTGGCTTCTCTGCGTGGGTTGGTGAATTCCTGAATGACACTGAAAAGTTCCTTGGAGTTGGTGGAGTTTGTCAGGATTTTGTTGTGGTTGAAGTTCCTCTTGGTGGCTCTGGTTATGGTAGTCCGTCAAGGCGTCCTTGTAGGTGGTGTGGTTTTCGGTTGTCTTGGTGTTTCTCCAGTTCTTCTCCAGGCGTCTGGCTTCTTGGAGAGTGGTGGTGAACCAGGCGGCTTTCCTGGGGCGTTGTCTGTTGGGGTTGCGTTGCGGGGCGAGCTTGTCTGCGCAGTTGAAGATCCAGGTGTGGAGTTCTCTGGCTGCGTTGTTTGCGTCGTTTGCGTCTGGTGCCCAGGTGTGGTTGTCTCGGGTGAGGGTGGAGTTAAATTGCTAGTCGGTAACCTTGCTCCAGTTCCTTCGAGGTGGGCGTGGGGCTGGTTTGGGTGCCTTGGGTTTGTTGATGGCGAAGTGTACGCAGTGGTGGTCGGTCCATGGCGGCTGCGTTGTGTGGCTGAATTGGACGCTGTTTCCTGCCGCGAAGATGGGGTCGAGGGTGTGTCCTGCTCTGTGGGTCGGTGTGTTGACGAGTTGTTTAAGTCCGATGCTGGCGAGGTTGTCACGAAGAATAGTGGAGTTGGGGTCGCTGGGGTTGTCGAGGTGGAAGTTCAGGTCTCCAATGAGTATGTAGTTTGCTGAGGCGATGGTGTGGGGTGCGATGAAGTCGGTGATGGTGGTGGCGAATGGTGTTCGGGGGCCGGGGGGTCTGTTGATGAGGGTTCCTCGGAGTGTGGCTTTGGGGGTGGTCTGGATCTGGAAGTGCAGGTGTTCGGCGGAGGGGAAGGTTTCGCTGGAGGTGGTGAGGCGGAGGGTGCTCTTGTGGGCGATGGCGAGGCCCCCTCCTGGGTGGTTGGGGCGGTCTTTCCTCTGGATCTTGTATCCGTCTGGGATGGCGGTGCTGATGTCGGGGGCGGACGATGCGTTGGTCCAGGTCTCTGTGAAGAAGGTGATGTCGGGCGAGAGAGAGTCGAGTAGATTCCAGATTTCCATGGCGTGTTTGTGTACGGAGCGTACGTTGAGGAGGATGCATTTTAGGGTGTCCCCGGTGCTGGCGTCAGCGGTGTTGGAGGCCGGGGTGGCGGTGAGGGTCTGGCGGCAGTGGAGGCAGGAGAACTGGCCGTGGGTCATGTTCAGCGAGGCCTGTTGGCATTCTCCAAGTCATTCATATATATATATATATATATATATATATATATATATATATATATATATATATATCTTATAGTTAGGACCATGTTTCTATAGAAAAAGCGTTTACTTGCCCATATTTTTGGCGCCGTTTGACGAATCTTCGTGAAATTTTCCCCAAAAAGTGCCCCGGTGATTCTAATTGTGCATGGAATGTTTTGGCGTGTCCCTCAAGCGGGAGCTGAGAAAAAGGGGGGGTTAAAAAAAAAGTGTGTTTCCCCGTGTTAATTCCCATTGAGTCTTTAGACATGCCTGCAGCCCAAACCCCTGGACGGAATTACACCAAATTTGGCAGAAAGGTAGATTTTGTTCCGGAAATCAAGTTTTTTATTATTTGTTGTAAATCCGTCCAGTATTTTTGGAGATATTAAAGGAAAACCAAATTTGCATATCTGGGTGGAGCCTAAGCACAGATCTCATACACCGACATATGAAAATCCCCAGTCTGAAATGCTAAGTGAATGGGCGGAAAACAGTGCGACCAGCTCAACGAATATGATCCGCATCTTAGTAAAATATGCTGAACAAGAAAGAGAGGAAGTGGTGACTAAAATAAAGGAATTAAATAATATTCTGGAAAAAAATGAAGATCAAGCCAAAGTGGGAAAATTGAGAGGAGAAATGAAAATCAGACTGGAAAAATACGAAAAACGTATAAAAGATAGGAAGGCCACCAAATTTCTACGCGACCGTCTGGATTACGAATCAGTGCGTATTTATACGTTCGCCAAGAAATTTGATTCTGTAAGAAGACAAAAGATCCAGAGTGGTATCGTTGAACAACAAGAAACTTCACAGAGCGAAGTAAGCTCAGATACCGGTTCCGAGCAAGAACAAGAGGAACAAAGAGGAAGAGGAGAAAGAGACGTAAGGCTTGTTGTGACGGACGAATTCCGTTTTTTACAATTGGAGCAACAGACAGATCATCGCACCACGAGAGGCCGTGGGAGAGGAAGAGGCTGAGGAAGAGGAAACAGAGAAGAGGAGGAGAAGGATACAGGAGGAGCACAAGAATGGCAAACAAAAAGATCCATGCGCTCCAACACGAAGAAACCAATGAAAAAGTAAATGCCAGTAAGACGATTATAAATCTAAGTACTATGGTTTTATCTGAAGAAGAACAATCGGTATTAGAATTGGGACTTTCCTACTGTGACGAAAATGATTTTAATTATCCTAACAGTAGAATGGATTTATATCGATTTGTGCGGAAACTTAAACTATCAAAAATGTATAGGAACAGAAACCTCCAAAATTCCTCTGTGCCAGAAATTCAGCCAGTTCCTCTGGATGAACCTAACACTTTAAGCGTAAATGATGCACCCGTCCTAGAAGATCTATTATCACTGTATAATGATAACAATGAGGAAATGGGAAATACAAGTGAGCCACTAGAGAGTAATGAATCTGCAGGACTCCTAACTTTCACTTTGGAGAGAGATGATTATACCCCATTTCGTCCGCTCTCAAGATTCACACCACAGTCGGCACGAGATAACTTGGACATCTTCAGTGAGAATGTAACAAAAGATCTTAAACATTTGTATTATAAAGTAACGCAACAAAAGAGGAAGATTAATCCGAAACGAGCTTTAATACAAAAAACAGTGGAAAGAATACAAAAAGAAGATGGAATATTAGTAAAACCCTCAGATAAGGGAGGGAATGTTGTGCTCTGGGGTCGTGAGTTATACAAGAAAGAGGCACTCAGTCAGTTGAATAACATAGAGTGCTATTGCAGGATTGATACTAAAGAATATGAAGTGGTGAAAGAATAATTTTTTACGAAACTGGAGTTGTGGAGACAACAAGAACTGTTAAGCTGGGATGAATATAAGTTCATCAAACAAGAGAATCCAGTGATACCGGTTTTCTACATGCTCCCGAAGGTGCATAAAAGTACCACCACTCCACCTGGGAGACCGATAATATCTTCATGTGGCAGCTTGTTTGAAAATGCGTTTAAATACATAGACTATTTTTTAAATCCCATTGTAAGAACATTAACATCATTTATCAAAGATTCGACGGATGTTTTAAAATGTATATATGATATACGTTGGAATAAGACAACTATGGTACTAGTGACTCTTGACATTGCTACTTTAAACACTAGTATAAGGGATATTGATGGTTGAAAAGCCACTGAATATTTTCTAAATAGAAGGCCCATGAGATTTTTCAGACACAATCAAATGACTTTGGAAATGATGAAGTGTTGCTTGACTAGAAATATATTTTTATTTGGTCAAGATGTGTTCCAGCAAGAACAAGGGACGGCGATGGGCACCTGCTTCGCCCCCAGCTATGCTAATTTACATCTAGGCTGGTGGGAGGAGCAGGTGCTCAGCGGGCCGTCGCTGGAACAATGGTCAGAAAATGTCCTACTGTGGGTTAGGTTCATAGATGACGTTTTCGTGCTGTGGCAGGGCACGGAAACGGATAGAGAACTGTTCATCAGGGACCTTAACCTGAATACTCTTAATTTGAAGTTTGTAGGACATTATAGTAGAACCTCCATAGATTTTCTGGATATTAGGATAAGACCAGTGGAGGGGAAACTAGAGACGACTATCTTCAGGAAGCCAACAGCTGGTAATACTATTCTACATGCGGGGAGCTCCCACCCTGCCCAACTTATCAGAAGTATACCCTTTGGGGAGTTTTACAGGGCACAGAGAGCATGTAGCAATCCAGAGGAGTATTGTAGAATAGAACAGGAAATGACCAGCAGGTTTATCCAGAGAGGGTATTCACCAGGAGTTATACGTGGAGCTGCCACAAAAGCTAGGAATCTGGAGAGACAAAAAGTGTCATCTGCGGCGTACCCCAGGGATCGTCCCTCAGCCCAACACTGTTCAACATCTACATGGCCCCGCTCGCACGCATCGCCAGACAACACGACCTCAACATTATCTCCTACGCCGACGACACTCAACTGATCCTCTCCCTCACCAAGGACCCCCTCGCCGCCAAAGCCAAACTCCATGAAGGAATGAAGGCCGTCGCCGATTGGATGAAGATCAGCCGACTAAAGCTGAACACGGACAAAACGGAGGTCCTCATCCTCGGCTCCAACACCTCAGCCTGGGACGACTCCTGGTGGCCAACGACGCTGGGAGCAGCCCCGACACCCACCGACCACGCACGCAACCTGGGAGTCATCCTCGACTCAACGCTCTCCATGACCAAGCAAGTCAACGCAGTCTCCTCCTCCTGCTTCAACACCCTCCGCATGCTTCGCAAGATCTACAGGTGGATCCCGACAGACACAAGAAGAACAGTCACCCAGGCCCTCGTCAGTAGCAGACTGGACTATGGGAATGCCCTCTACGCGGGAGCCCCGGCCAAGCTCATCAAGCGACTGCAACGCATACAAAACGCCTCTGCATGACTGATCCTCGACGTACCACGCCACAGCCACATCACCCCCCACTTGAGGAACCTGCACTGGCTCCCCGTCGACAGGAGGATCACCTTCAAACTCCTCACCCACGCACACAAGGCACTCTCCAAAACTGGCCCAGCCTACCTCAACAGACAGCTCTTCTTCTACGTCCCCAACCGCCAGCTCTGCTCCGCCGACCTCTCCCTCGCCACCGTCCCCCGCATTCGAAGAACAACCACCGGCGGCAGATCCTTCTCACACCTCGCCGCCAAGACCTGGAACACCCTTCCACTAAGCCTACGAAAGACCCAAGACCTGCTGCCCTTCAGGAGGCTACTCAAGACCTGGCTGTTCGACCAGTAGCAGCACCCCCCCCCCCCTTCCCTCTCCCCAGCGCCTTGAGACCCTCGCGGGTAAGTAGTGCGCTCTACAAATTCTTTGATTGATTTATTGATCCAGAACCCAACAGAGAAAAAGTAAAAAACAACAAAAGGGTCTGGAAAATCATCGTTTTATATCCACTTTTAACATTAAACACAAAGAGGTGAGGTCCATCTTGAATAAACATTGGCATCTTGTAAGAAATGATCCAATATTGGGCCCTAAAGTGAGTAAACACCCTGATATAACATATAGAAAGTCGAAATCATTAAAAGATCGAATTGTGAAGAGTGAATATCAAGAAAGGAGGGGGGACCCCACATGGCTTCAAAAGATAATGGGTTTTAGAAAGTGTTTTAAGTGTAAGGCGTGCCATCATGGAATGAATCGGACGCATTTTAAGACATCTTTTAATAAAACCATTACCATTAAGGGCTTTTTAACTTGCAGATCAAGTTTTGTGGTCTACATGTTGCAATGTCCTTGTAGGAAAAAAATCTATATAGGAAGTACCACCCTGCCTGTATATAAAAGAATCTTACAACACCGGAGAGCAATCATCAATCAGGAAAGGACATATCCGATTGCTAGACATTTTGAAACTCATCACCAGAGTAATCCCTTGAGCTTGCAGTATAGCTGCATAGCTGAAATTCCCAGAAATAAGAGAGGTGGGAATAGGGAGAAGGAACTCCGTAGGTTAGAGACATACTTTATATTGCAGTTCGACAGCAAGGAACCTCATGGGTTGAATGTAGCTGAGGACTTATATACTTGTTTGTATTAAATGGATGATGAGATTATGAGAATAGAGATGAGCCTGCACATTCTAGAACCATTTGTTTTTAGTTTAAGTCTATTTTTGTGAAGATTTAATACGAAGGACATAGGTATTTTTAAGAAATATTTTGACTTAGCACTTTATATTTATTACAGTGCAGTACAATACTCGTGTAGGTATGAGGTTAGAGAACAAAAAGGAAAGGAAAAGAAGAAAGAGAAATTCTTGTAAAGAAAATGTTGTTTTATGAGTGTATTGTAAAGTATATGATGTTTTCTGTTTTTACAAAATCAATATACTGAAAAGCACTTGCACTTTAAAATCGTCTAGTACTGTAGAAAAATATACAAGGATCAATTGAAAAGGAAGTGACCTATGTATACTAAAGCACTAGCACTTTTGGAAAAATGGTACTGTATAATTTAAGCACTAGCACTTTTTTATAAAATATGGAGTAATTGTCAGATACAAGCACTAGCACTTTAATTAGAGGACTATCTGTCATAAAGCAAAGAATAAATGACGCACAAAAAATGAAAAGGGCAACCATATGACATGTACATGATCAATTAGATACTGGAGTAGAACGCAAGTAATTTATTTTGCTGCGAATTATAAAAATCCAGATTCCGTGATTGAGGATAATAGTTTTGCTATGTTGGTTAAATACTAATACAATGCTTGTTTATGAATTATGAACAAAGTGGATGCACTAGCAGAACATTTGAAATCATTTATAAAATGGTTTTATTGTACATGTTTAAAGATGGCGCCCGTTTTGAAGATGTGATGAACTCTATGGTGCCAAACAAGAGTTTAGTCCTTCGTTAATGTCTTCAGTTACGAGAGTTATTTTAATGTGAAAAAAATGGCACTTTTACATCGTGAACAAGGCAGCGTGAAGCTGCCGAAACGCGTAGATGTTGTCGTTACTGCAAAAATAAAAACCGAGTGACTAGTACCCCTTGGAGTGCTGGATGGTTATTGCAAAGAGCGGTGATCTCATTGAGATATATATATATATATATATATATTGGGGGTGTGTGTCAGAAGTGGGTCAGCGGTTGCGCACACCGTTCCATTAAAGCCTCTGAAGAGAATCATATGGTGATTCGAAACGTGTCAGGCAATACCACTATGGAGCGGCTCCTACGGGCGGTTCCCCGTCCTTACCTACACATGAATCAAGCTGGTGCTCGAGTGCTACTTACAGGTGGACAACCTTGGAGCAGTGATATATATATATATATATATATATATATATATTATCTACTGGCGGTCGCCAGTAGATAGTTATAGTTAGGACCTTTATCCATAGGAAATCCGCAACATTCTATCTGAAATAACTCTTGCGCCGGTTGACGAATCTTCGCGAAAGCTTCCAACTTGTTGGGGCGCTCCGCTCCTACCCTGAAAGTCTCGGGTTGATTCGTGAAGCGGGGGCCGAGAAAAAAGGGGGGTCCCAAAACGCGTTTTCTCAGTTTTTTCCATGTTAATTCCCATAGGAAATTTTAGCCACGGCTACAGCCAGAACTGCTGAACGGAATTACACCAAATTTTGCAAAAAGGTAGCGCTTGGTTCAGAAAGCGACCTTTTTTAAATGGTGTAAATCCGTTCAGTAGTTGTGGAGAAATTCAAAAAATAAGAGTGAAAAAATCAATTTCCCATAGGAAACTTTATGCAAGGCTACAGCAAAAACTGCTTAACGGAATTACACCAAATTTGGCAAAAAGGTAGAGCTTGGTTCAGAAAGCACCCTTTTTAAAAATGGTGTAAATCCGTTCAGTAGTTGCTGAGAAAATCCAAAATAAAAGTTTCGATATTTAGAGGCACGGAGGATCCGCGCACCCTCCCGACCACGAGCTGCATGGTAATTGGCTGTCAACACTCCAACACCAGGAAGTGTTGGCAGCCATCTTGTTCCTCGGTAGAACCAAGGGACAAGAAAAGACAAAAACAAGGGCGCAAAACGCAAAAAGGGGGCAGGGTAGAAACACCCTGACCCCCTAGCCCTGCTCAGGGGGTCCTATAAGGACCCCAGGGCAAAATATATATATATATTTTTTTTTTTTAAATCGGCAGGATGCGCGGATCCTGCCGAAAAGAAAAAAAAAATCGAAGCGCGGTCTCCGCGCCTCGATGCTAAATTTGCCCCCGGGTGGCCCAAGTCCCGGGGGCATGCGGGGAGGTGGGTTTATTGTTTATGGGGGGCCTCTAAGGCCCCCAAGCCCGGGGACCGCCACCCCCGGGGCTTTATTAAAAATGATGGCGGGAGGGCTCTTTGCCCTCCCGCTGCCCGAGGACCGCCACCCCCGGGGCTTCTTTATTTTTATTTAAAAACCTGTGTGGGGGGCTCCAGCCCCCCACACGCCCGGGACCGCCACCTCCCGGGGCACTAAAGATTTAAATATGGGGGTCCGTTACGGACCCAGAGCCCGGGGACCACCACCTCCCGGGGCTTTGAACTAGTTGGGAGGGGGCCGCGCGGCCCCCTCCTGGAGCCAGTGATGGCCCTGGGGACCACCACCCCCAGGGCCAGCTCCTGCAGTGTCCCGGGGTGCCTACCCCGAGACACTGTAGTTTGCTATGACAGGACGGGAGCCTCGCGGCTCCCGTCCTGTCATAGCAAACTTGGTTTGCATTTTGAAAGAGAGAGCAGGAAACCTGCTCTCTCTTTCAAAATGCAAACCAATTGCTTTCCACATGGGGAGCAGCATGTTAGCTGCTCCCCATGTGGAAAAGCAATGCTGGCTCCCGCAGGAGGCGGGGAGCCGGCTGGGACTGTGGGGGATTAGGGATCCCCCACAGTCTCCAACGAGAGGCCAGGCCCCGGGGATGGGGTCCCCGGGGCCATAAGTGGCCCGGGAGGGGGGCCACGCAGCCCCCCTCCCCAATTAAAAATAAATAAAAAAATAAATAAAAAAAAGGCAAGGCCGGCCCCGGGGGATGGGGTCCCCGGGGCTTTAAATGGCCTGAGGAGGGGGGCCCGCAGCCCCCCTCCAAATATTTTTTAAAAAAAAAGAGGGAATGCCCCGGGGGATGGGGTCCCCGGGGCCAATAGAGGCCCAGGGAAAGGGGGCCACTCGGCCCACTTCCCGTTTTTAAATGCTCAGGCCCCGGGGATGGTGTCCCCGGGGCCAAAAGTGGCCGAGGAAGGGGGCCATGCAGCCCCCTCCCATAAAAAAAAGAAAAAAAAAAAAAACGGCATCGTGCCGGAGGCCCCGCCCTCCCAGCAGCAGTCTGCAAATGCGCCCCCTGGCGCGTTTAAGAAGGGAAGTAATTCCCCTTGAATACTGGGGGTCCCTGGGGGCCAACTAGCCCACCAGGAACCTCCAGTATGCGCTGAGGGCTGCATTGCAGAGAGGTGTACAGAGGCCACGCCCCTTTTACACCTCTCTGCAACGCAGCTCTGTGGCGCTTTGGAGGTACATGGTGGGCTAGTTGGACTCCAGGGACCCTCAGTATTCAAGGGGACTTAATCCCCCAACTTAAAACGCGCCACGGGCGCGTTTGCACAGTGGTGAAGGGAGGGGCGGGGCTTCAGGTGACATGTGTGCAAATAGGCCCCGTGGCGTGTTTTAAGATGGGGAATTAAATCCCTTCAATCCTGAGGGTCCCTGAGGGCCAACTAGCCCACCAGGTACGTCCAGAAAGCGCCACAGAGCTGCGTTGCAGAGAGGTGTAAAAGGGGCGTGGCCTCTGAACACCTCTCTGCAACGCAGCTCCCTGGCGCATACTGGAGGTACAGGGTGGGCTAGTTGGACCTCAGGGACCCTCATGATTCAAGGGGACTTAATCCCCCAACTTAAAACGCGCCACAGGGCGTGTTTGCAGACATGTCACCTCAGGCCCCACCCCTTCCTTCACCATTGCGCAAATAATTCTCTAAAATCAGCCGAACTACGAATTCCGATTTACTCACCTGTTATCAGGAGAGACCTCAGTGCTGCATCTTTCAGCCCAGTACAGATCCTGAAAAGTAATTCTAACCGTACTTACCAGTAACTTGAATTTCCTTCCATAGGCTAACATTGACTGGTTTCACTTGGACATTCTTCTAAGTGTGGAGTTTTGGAACTTTATAATATTCCTCTAAAATCAGCCGAACTACGAATTCCGATTTACTCACCTGTTATCAGGAGAGAACCCAGTGCTGCATCTTTTAGCCCAGCACTGACCCTGAAAAGTAATTCTAACCGTACTTACCAGTAACTTGAATTTCCTTCCATAGGCTAACATTGACTGGTTTCACTTGGAAATTCTTCTAAGTGTGGAGTTTTGGAACTTTATAATATTCCTCTAAAATCAGCTGAACTACGAATTCCAATTTACTCACCTGTTATCAGGAGAGACCTCAGTGCTGCATCTTTCAGCCCAGTACAGATCCTGAAAAGTAATTCTAACTGTACTTACCAATAACTTGAATTTCCTTCCATAGGCTAACATTGACTGGTTTCACTTGGAAATTCTTCTAAGTGTGGAGTTTTGGAACTTTATAATATTCCTCTAAAATCAGCCGAACTGCGAATTCCGATTTACTCACCTGTTATCAGGAGAGAACCCAGTGCTGCATCTTTTAGCCCAGCACTGACCCTGAAAAGTAATTCTAACCGTACTTACCAGTAACTTGTATTTCCTTCCATAGGAATCCATTGTCTGGTTTTCAGCAGAAAAGTTTGTGTCGATTTTCACAAACTACAAATATTCCTTAAAAATCGCCTGTATGACTTAAACGCATTCTTTCAACTGTTTACATGAGATGCACCAGTGCTGGATCCAGGATCCACCACTGAGTAAGAAAAAGTAACGATAACACTACTTACCTGCTAAGTGAATTTCCTCCCATAGGATAACATTGGTGATTCTATGTGAAAAAGTTTCTAAGTGTCAACTTTTAAAATACAATAATATTCCTTAAAAATCAGTACTGTAACCAAAACGCTTTTACTCAACTGTTTACAGGAGATGTCCCAGGACTGAATCTAGGATCCAGTCCTGTGGTTAGAAAAGTAATCCATAAAGTAACTAATTGCATTTAACTAGAAATTCACATTGAGCTCAATGTTGCATTGTGTTTGAAATTGTGTTGCCCATTGCAACAACATTAACTACTGTACTTAAAAGTCTATTGCGTATTTGCAAAGAATTTAAACTAAAGTAATTCATTCTGAGAAAGTATATTTTGTAATGTAATGTATAATGTAATTACAATGTAATTTAAAAAATAAATAGTTTAAAAAAATGTAGAAAATCAGTATCAAAAAAATAAAGATTACAATTAATACATTTAAAAATTGTCATTTACAAAACCTTGGAAATTCACTGAAAAAAACCATAGGTTTCAGACATGTTATAGTTAGGAATTGGCATTTAAAAAACCTTTGAAATTCACTGAAAAAACCATAGGTTTCAGGCACGTTATAGTTAGAAATTAGCATTTAAAAACCTTTGAAATTCACTGAAAAAACCATAGGTTTCAGGCACGTTATAGTTAGAAATTAGCATTTAAAAAACCTTTGAAATTCACTGAAAAAACCATAGGTTTCAGGCACGTTATAGTTAGAAATTAGCATTTAAAAAACCTTTGAAATTCACTGAAAAAACCATAAGTTTCAGGCACGTTATAGTTAGAAATTAGCATTTAAAAAACCTTTGAAATTCACTGAAAAAACCATAGGTTTCAGACACGTTATAGTTAGAAATTTGCATTTAAAAAACCTTTGAAATGCACTGAAAAAACCATAGGTTTTAGGGACAGTTATAGTTAGTTGGACATTGCACTCGTACAAAACCCGTGAAATTCCCCGTTATAGTTAGTTCAGCTAACTATAACTCGCGCCCCGCAATGCACTGCTGATGACGTCACATATTACATCACTCATGACATGGTCAGTGACATCACTGATGACATCACTGATGACATCTCAAATGACATCACTGATGACATCACTGATGACATCATCCACGTGATAATCTGATGCACCACCTCACACCCTAATATAACCTTTGATACACCCACTCTAAATTACAGACTGCCATTCGCAAAACCATAGACACTCCAACACCAATAACTACATACCCACTCACTGATTCTTAGGTCTACACACACATCCACTCACTTACCCGTACAGTCACTCATACTTACGGTCACTCAGTACAGGACTAGCATATGCACTCATACTCCTATATAGACACTCAAACACTGCCACTCATCCATAGAGGTACTCACACACCTAGTCAGTCATGCAAATAATTAAACACACTGCCATTTACTCACCTATACAGTTATACACACACCAGCTCACTTACTCATACAAATACTAGCATATTCTTATGCTCTTATACAATCACTGATACAAGCACACACTCATCCATACAGTCACTCTCACAATCACACACTCTAAGCTTATAGCTATTTATATACTCCAACACACATATATACTGCCTTTCACATATGTAGATACTCACACATGTACCACTGGGACATACATTCACTCACTAACACACTCTTACACACACTTACCCACCCATACAGTCCATCACAGATGCACTCTTGAAACCATCCACCCAGTGAATCACCCACTCACACATCTATGCACAGAGTCGCACACACCCCACCCACACAAACACTCAGGCACCCATACAGATACTCAGACAACCAATCAATAACTCATATAGACACTCATGTAGCTATTCACAAACCCATGCAGCCACTTACACAGCAACAGACAGATTCAGACATTCACCCAGTTTAGTCACTAACCCATGCATTCAGTAAGATACGTTTAATCACTCACTTATAGAGTTAGTCACGCACCTACTAAATCATCCATACAGACACTTATACACCCACTCATTCTTCAATACGCCTTTCCCTATATATATAAAAAATATTTAAACTTTACAGAAACACAGTCACTGCATCATGTCATCAGTGATGTCATTTGAGATGTCATCAGTGATGTCATGAGTGATGTCACTGACCATGTCATGAGTGATGTAATATGTGACGTCATCAGCAGTGCATTGCGGGGGCGCGAGTTATAGTTAGCTGAACTAACTATAACGGGGGAATTTCACGGGTTTTGTACGAGTGCAATGTCCAACTAACTATAACTGTCCCTAAAACCTATGGTTTTTTCAGTGAATTTCAAAGGTTTTTTAAATGCAAATTTCTAACTATAACGTGTCTGAAACCTATGGTTTTTTCAGTGAATATATCTTATAGTTAGGACCATGTTTCTATAAAAAAAGCGTTTACTTGCCTATATTTTTGGCGCCGTTTGACGAATCTTCGTGAAATTTTCCCCAAAAAGTGCCCAGGTGATTCTAATTGTGCATGGAATGTTTTGGCGTGTCCCTCAAGCGGGAGCTGAGAAAAAGGGGGGTTAAAAAAAGTGTGTTTCCCGTGTTAATTCCCATTGAGTCTTTAGACACGCCTGCAGCCCGAACCCCTGGACGGAATTACACCAAATTTGGCAGAAAGGTAGATTTTGTTCCGGAAATCAAGTTTTTTATTATTTGTTGTAAATCCGTCCAGTATTTTTGGAGATATTAAAGGAAAACCAAATTTGCAAATCTGGGTGGAGCCTAAGCACAGATCTCATGGTGGGGTCTGATTGACTTCCAACACTTCAACCAGGACGTGCTGACACCCATCTTGGGACCAATATACATGATAGCACCGCACTGAAATGCTTTGTAGTGAATGGCAGGTTTTGAGGGTCACAAAAAGGAGAACATAATAGGGTGATTACAGATTTTAGTTACAATATAAATCATTTGTTGATGGTACCATACTAATTTTAGGAATTGTGGTGTGTTCTAAGATGTTTTTACCCTGTGAAAAAACCTTCTGCTTGGATTTCATGAATCATGTCTGAGAGAAAACTGTTTTCTCATGATTTTCGCATTGAGGTTATGGAAGGTGTTCCATAAGCTAAAATGAGAACATGTTTTCTGTAAATTCACACCATCTTTCTCAGCCATATGAACATGATGTCTGACATTTTCTGTAAATCATGTACTTCCAACAGGAGCAGCCTGCCAGTTGAACCCTTGTGTTCTACTGCAGCCTCCCAAACTGTTCTAAAGAACATCTAGAGCACCAATAGTGTTACTTATGACAAAACTATGGCACACCTAAAGCCATGTTGATTGAATCAAACTGGTAAAACTTAAAACATTTAATTTAGAAAGGAACAAAATGGGGGGCTCCGTTTGTCATCGAAATTATGGTTAGTGCTGTAGAAAGAAAAATTAGGACACATTTTAAGTGAGCTTTCAAATATCTTCCTCTTCTATTTCATTAAAACATTCTGACATGCAGACTGAAACATGCACTTTCAACACCAGCAGACTGCCAGTTAACTTCCTGGTGATAAGCAGCTTTACTATAGTGTTCTAA
Source organism: Calotriton arnoldi (assembly GCA_963921515.1). Lineage (NCBI taxonomy): Eukaryota > Metazoa > Chordata > Amphibia > Caudata > Salamandridae > Calotriton > Calotriton arnoldi. Next base: position 226,304 of record CAWUFW010000044.1, on the reverse strand, counting down.
TGAACAACTAGAGTGCTAACATTCTGAATTTATGCCTAAAGTGTGGCACTCTGAACGCCATCTTGATGGAATCAAAGTAGAAAACTGAAAGCATTTTCTACTGCAGTAAATGATGAAATTAGGGAGCTTCATAACAAATAAGTCTCTAAAGATGGCAATCAGAGGAAAAAGAGCCCAAATATAGCACAGATATCACCCAAATGTGGCCCAAGTATAGCCCAGTGACAGAAGTGTGCAAAACACTTAATTTTATTGTTTTCTTTTCAGTTTTATATAGCACAGACTTGACCCGAAGATATTGAAGTGCTTTACATGAGCATCAGTTACATTACACAAGGACACATTCATTTTGGTTTTATGCATGGGGAGATTAAGTGATTTGCCCAGAATCACAGGATGTCGAGATAACGCAGAAACTCGAACCTCGTTCCCCAGTTGCAAAGTCTGTAGCTCTGGCCATAATGCCACATCCTCTCCCTTAAGTGTAACATATAATCAAGTGATCGAATGGATAAAAAAAACATAAAGATGGCAATTTTTTTTAAAGTGCTTTGTCGCTAGTTCAAACCTCAGAAAATATGTCCTCACTTTAGTTGTTTAGAGCACTAACCATAATTTCTTTGGGAATAAGACCCTCTCATGGAGGAGGGTACAGAGGCAACAAGCTGACCACGCTGGGCAGGCGGGAGGGGCAGTAGCAGCACAACGGACCATGGAGAGCAGGGGAAAAGGGGGCAGGGGTAACAAACCAAACATGGCAAGAGAGGCTGTGGCAATATCGAAGACCATTGATGGCAAAAGGAAGAGGCAGTGGCATTACAACCATACATGCCAAAAGACCCAATTCAGACAGGAGACTCCCGATGTCCCCTATAGAGGCTACCGTTCAAACTCCAACTTCTACCCCCAGAGAGGAAGGGGTTCAAGAGCCCGTGGCACCAGATCAAGATCCTCCAACCACTCCTATCAAGGTAAGGCCGAAATCCCCCTCCCCCTAGAAGGTGGCAGGGAGACTGAAGCATTTTGCCCACAACTGGTTACGAATTACTCAAGACCCGTGGGTCTTGGAAACTGTAGTGGGGTTCAAGATAGATTTTTGGGAAGAGCCGTCCCAACCGAAAATCACAAGGGAGATAACTCTAGACAAGGAAAATTCAAAACTGATAGAGCTGGAAATATCTCAAATGCTAGACAAAGGGGCCATTATAAAAGTCCCCTTATCAGAAATTTCTAAGGGTTTTTTAAGCACCATCTTTCTAGTCCAAAAAAAGGACAAGGGTTGGCGACCCGTCATAAATCTGAAATATTTAAACAAGTTCCTAACGTACAGACACTTCAAGATGGAGGATATCCATCTTTTGAGGGACATTTTGCAAGCCAAGGATTGGCTAGTAAAACTGGACCTCAAGGATGCCTATTTTACGATACCCATGGACAAGGACTTCCGAAAGTATCTTCGGTTCACATGGAAAGGAACTCTTTACCAGTTCCAGTGTCTCCCCTTTGGCCTGTCCTCAGCATCTTGGTGCTTCACCAAGGTCCTGCGGCCAGTGGTCAGCTACCTCAGGGAGAGAGGGGTTCGCCTAATAATCTACCTAGACGATATCCTCATTATGTCCCAGGACGAGTTAGAACTACAAAAACATCTACAAATGACCGTAGACCTCCTTCGGGACCTAGGCTTCATCATAAATTTGGAAAAATCTATTATGGTTCCGACACAAGAATTGGAATTCCTCGGTTTCAAGGTAAATACTATTCTTTCCAACCTAATCCTTCCCCACGAGAAGGTTACCGAGATAAAAAAAAACATGTCTCACTTGTTCTATCAAAAGATTCTATCCGTCTGAAAGACCTAGCCAGGGTCTTGGGTCTCCGCTCGTCCTCTATCCAGGCCATTTCTCCCGGCCTGCAAAGACTAAAAGCTCTGGGTCTGAGGAAAGGCCTGTGGTACGAAGACTCACTGCCCCTCTCGGAGGACGCCCGAGAAGATCTTCACTGGTGGCTGAAAAACCTTCAAGCATGGAATGGAAAAGCTATTTTCGGAAACGTCCCACATTTTACTCTAGAATCGGATGCGAGCAACCGTGGTTGGGATGCTCGATTAAACAATTTAGAGACCGGGGGAGGTGGTCCTTAGAGGAGCAATCCTTTCACATAAACTCTCTGGAGATGCTAGCAGCCCTGAACGCGCTTATGAGCTTCAAAGAGTTACTAAAGAACTCAAATACCCTAATCCGCTTGGACAATTTCTTGGCTGTCTCTTATACAAATCGCCTAGGAGGTGCGAGATCCAAGAATCTCTCGGATATTGCCAAGCGAATATGGTATTTTTGCTGGGATCAAAAGATCACTCTCAGGGCAGAATTCATTCTGGGAACTCAGAATCTGAGAGCAGACTGGAATTCTCGTTTTCTCGACGATTCCAGTGACTGGAAATTGAATCCCGAAGCCTTTTCCCTGATCCAAGCCCTTTGGGGCCCAATCCAAGTAGACCTGTTTGCCAGCAGACTAACTCACCAAGTCCAGCGATACTTCAGTTGGAGGCCAGACCCGAATGCGTCAGGGGTAGATGCCTTTCTCCAGTCTTGGAAGGGGATCAAGGGTTACGCCTTTCCCCCCCTTCTCAATGTTTCAGAGATTACTGTGGAAAGTGAGACTAGAGTCGTGCTCCATCATTCTTGTAACTCCCTTTTGGAAATCCCAGGTTTGGTTTCCCGGGGTAATGGAATTAGCGGTGGATTTCCCGCGGCTGATCCCATCATCCTTAGGCCTACTCCAGGGTCCGGACGGAGAAGAACACCCTTTGGTCCTAGAAGGGAGGATGAACCTTCTTGTTTGGAGGATATCAGGGATTCAGGCAGATTTTCAGACCTTTCGGGAGAGGCTAAGAGCTTACTGGAAGATTCATGGGCACCAGGAACCAGAAAAAGATACAAGGGTGTTTGGAGAAAGTGGTCTTGTTGGTGCCTGGAAAGGGATTTGGATCCCGTTCAGTGCCCTCTACAACAGGTAGCTAATTATCTTGCCCATCTCTTCGATTCAGGTCTTTCTTTCAGAACCATCAACTGCTACAGATCAGCAATCTCTTCGGGTCATTCCCTGATTAATAACCTTGCTATTGGTAGCAACCCCCTAATCAAGAGTTGTTAGAAATGGGATTTCTGGTTGGCTAAGGCTTGCGCCAAAGCCAAGCAGAAACCACCACTCTAGTCAGGGCAAGAGAGTTACACACCCAAGATAACTCCTGCTCACCCCCTTGGTAGCTTGGCACGAGCCGTCAGGCTTATCCCGGAGGCAATGTGTAAAGCGTTTGCGCAACACACACACAGCACAACACCCAAGGCACACTACAAAAGGAACTCCACACAAGGTTATATATATAAATAGCCTTTGTATTATCATAACACATTAGAATAGTACGCATATACAATACACGGTGCCAACTGGCACGGGACAATATTTACAGGGGATTATGTACACATGACAGGGCCACGTGGACCACTGTCAGAACCCTCACTTAGTAAAAGGTAATAGATGTAGAACACATAATAACTGTAGGACATATCAGAAACGTGCAACCAGTACTCACTGGCAACCACTGTACTCAGCATCAACCTGTAACATAAACCACATTATGCACGGCATCACATTAGGCGCAAAACCTTATGCGCCAACCTCACCAGCCTAAATCCATTATGCAATTATCTCTCCAGTCTAAACGCATTAGACAATAACATCCTAAGTATAAATCACATTAGGAAATAATCTCAGGGGAAAATAGCTCACAACCTAAACGCATTAGGTAATAATCTAATCACAAGCATAAACATATTATGCAAAACCTCATAATCATGAAACACCTTTAGAGGTATAACACAGGGTGCGTAAACCACAATATAGGGATCACATTTCCTAGCACCCAAAATCACATTAGCACCTAACTCAGATCAGGGCCTGGCGCCCTATAAACCTAACTGTCCCCCTGGCCAACTGGCCATCTCTAAGGGGCTCAAATGCCCTATGTCCCAAAGTCAGGGCGCGCTGCCACAGCAGCGAAAGTCAAGGGTGCGCCATCTGCGCAGGCTCTAAACGGTGCAGCTGGCACTAAGTGCTGCGCAGCTGTGAATGTCAGGGGCACAGGAGTGCATCTCACTTCTAACTTCAACATGTCCCCTAAAAGAAAGAATAACCTAAACGTTGCAGCTGGCACCAAGTGCTGCGCAGCTGTGAATGTCAGGGGCACAGGAGTGCATCTCACTTCTAACTTCAACATGTCCCCTAAAAGAAAGAATAACCTAAACGTTGCAGCTGGCACCAAGTGCTGCGCAGCTGTGAAGGGATGGGGCAAAGGAGTGCATTTCACTCCTAACTTCAGAAAGACATGCCCCCAAAGAATTGTGCGCCTAAAACGGTGCAGCTGGCACTAATTGCTGCGCAGCTGAAAAATAAAGATGTGGGCCACTGGCACCGACTGTGCCCTGCTAGCAATTATGCCCAAACGTTGCAGCTGCTCTCTCGCAAGCGGGGCAGCTGGGATCATGGCAAAGGGGAACAGCATGGGCCCTTTTAGGATAATTATGCTATTGTAGGAGCCACGCAGGCTCTAAAACAAACTATGCCCCTTGCTAGAGCCATCTGGGCTCTGGGACCAACTGTGCGCCACGTTGGAGCCACACGGGGCTCTAAAACAATTATGCCCCCGTTGGAGCCACGCAGGCTCGGGAAACAACTGTGCCCCGCGTTGGAGCCACGCCGGCTCTGAAGCAATTATGCCCACGTGTGAGCCCTACGGGCTCTGAAAACAATGATGCCCAAGTTGGAGCGGCCCGCTGCCAGACGGGGCCGCTCGGGAAAGATAAACACGGTGCCTTCCCTGGCACCACAGAACACGGGCACTGGCACTACGTGTACCCTCTGAGCCCCCACCTGGCCGGTATCACCCAGAGCCCCCACTCACCACTGGGGGCGGGACTCCTCCGGTCTTCTCGGGGATTCTGGCGGCTGTACTCCGGGTTTCTCCCTCACTTGGGAGACTCCGGCGGCGCCTCTTCTTCAAGGAGGCGGGGCAGGCACCGACAACGTGCCTCGTGCCCCGGCGCCGCAATCACCACACTGCGGGGCTCTCCCTTCCACATGGGAGCCCCACCGAACCACCTCTGCTTTCTCCCGGCAGCTTCACCTCTTCACCCGGGCCCCCTCCTGGGACCCGGGACTTCACTGCGGAGCGTGTGGAGGCGGGGTAGGCTCCGTTCTCCTCTCTTCACCCCGGGCTCCCCTCGACTCCCGGGAGCCCCGCACAATTACGGGCACAACTTCCGGTCCTGCCGCGAGGCCCGCCCACGTCCCAGCAAGGTTGCCTGACTTCCGGGTCGCGCTACGAGCGGCCCGGAGAGGCATTCTCGACCGGCTCGGCCGCGGCGGTGATACACGGGGTGGGCACCCACAATAGAATAAAAGCAGAAGCGGGGTGGGCACCCGCCATTTCAAGGGTGCACGATGCGGGCGGGCACCCGCATTTTTACAGCTGAGAATAAGCGGGGTGGGCACCCGCGAAGTCAGCATTACGGGGGAATCCTTACGCTGGGGATTCCCTCCCTCTCTCTTTATGCAGCACAGTGCTGCAAAGCCCACACTCTCCTCAGCTGGGCAAATAAAAATAAAGCGCATACAAGGCGCTAGATGCAGCCAAAGTCCTGGGTCCCAAGGAGTCTTTTGGCATCAGGGAGCAAGGCAGGGCCCAGGGAAGCAAACCCTTATGGCAGCCCCCTGGGCCCCTGGAGCAGCGTGCCCCCGGCAGATTCAAATCCAAGCACAAGAACTGAACATCTTCATGGGGTCACAGCCCCGTCTTTTATACACCATTTTCCTTTGTGTTAGGGTGCAGGGCATGGGGGAACCAGATGCAACTGGTTCAGGGAAGTTTTGGAGCACTTTGTTTTGCCCAGCTCCTCTTCCCTTTCACAAGACAGGCTAGGGGCATCAGACGCACCACAGGAGGTGGAGCCAGCATTGTACAGGTCAGGCAACATCCTATTCAGGGTCAGGGGATCTCTCCTCCCACCACTCTCAGCTCAGGTGTCCCATTCAGCCTAGCGCTGACTCACCCTGCCCCTCCTGCAGCCACACACACCTCCCAGCTCCTGTCACTCACAGAGCCAGACATGTAATCCACATCAGGCAGGCAGACACAGAGCACACATAAATGCCAACTTCTAAAGTGGCATTTCTACACCAGTCACAATAAATTTGCGCACACCATTGCGCAGCATCTATTCTCACGAATTCAGGCATACTAGACTTGACCACACTGCACCTTTCATACCAGGAATTACCACAGGCACACTATCCCCCATGCATTCCCATGGGAGGGCAGGCCAAGCTTACTACACACACGCAGAGGGCGCACGTACTTGGCACTGGACCACTGTGTCCAAGTGCCCAGAGGCCTAAAACCACTAACACCATGCCAGGGAAAGGCAAAAAGTTCAGGGGTGAACCTGCCAAAAAGGGCCAGGTCCAACAAGAGTGATGAAGGGTATTAGGTTAAGGAGACCTCCCAAGGCTCGTTACGAATCCCTTTGGGATGTTAACCTTATCTTTAATCTCTTCCTTTCTTGGCCTATTAATGACTTACTCTCCCTTAAAAGAATCTCCATGAAATTGGCGACTCTTTTGTGTTTGATTTCCTTTAGAAGGGTCTCTGACATAAAAGCTCTGGAACTTTCTAATAGGTTTTACTTCTCTGAAGGCGTTCATTTCGATATTTGGAAAAGAACCAAAACAATGTCAGAGTCTATCTTCTATCCCTTTTTTCATGAGTGCGAAAAACTGTGTGTTGTGAACTGCATGAAGTGTTATGAAAATAAGATTTCAACGTTTAGACCTGTTGGCGCTGATCAACTTCTCTTATCATATGTTAGTCCTTTTATGGTTTAAACCTTTTTATTGAAGTTTATCAACAGACAACATACCTGGCAGTTCAGAGTGCGTAACATAATGTGGCAACAGGGCCCCAGTCTGATTGAATACATAAGCGACAGAAACAGAGCCTATGAGGAATGCCTAGGCATAAAATGAAACTTATTCTAATCCCCCGCCCCCTCCCCTCCCTCCCTGACCCTCGTCCACCAGGAAAACGAAAAAGGGGAAGGGAAACAGGAATACCACTCGGGGTTTGGCATATGAGTGATGCTTTAAGCCGCTTCCATTTGTGGGTCAGAAAGTCGTAAAAGACGCAAGTACCTGGGACATGTAACCTCTCGGAACTCGGAAGCCAAGATGGATAGGAACGGCTGCCAGAGCTCGACAAATGTAGAGCCCTTCCCTGCTAGTGTGAGGGTCAATTTCTCCATCCCCAGAACATGCCACAAGCGATACAGCCAAGCTGTGAAAGTAGGGACCTGGGGGGTACGCCAGTGTGTTAGTATGTTTTGTACCGCCGTGCCTAGGGCAATTGCCATCAGGCGGCCTCTGCGAGATTTAAGCGGGTACATCAGTGGGTTTAGGAGGCCCAGCAGGGTGTATGCGGGGAACCGTGGCAGTTGTGTGTCCAAGTGTGCGTCCACCTAATCAAGTATCCGAGTCCAGTATTCCTGTATGTGTGCGCAGTCCCAGAGAAGGTGTACCAGGGTGCCCACGCTCCCACATCCCCGCCAGCATTCAGCACTCTGTCTTGGGTCCGCACGATGGAGGCGCTCAGGCGTGTAGTACCAATAGGTAGCCAGCTTAGTAAACGTTTCCGTCAGTCCCATGTGATAGGCAGAGTGGCGAGCCCTATAATACACCCCTTCCCATTCCTTATAGCTAAGTGACCTACCCAGGTCCCGCTCCCACCGGGCCCGGCCGGCGCTGTACTCGTGCGTGTTCCTAGTTAACAGCATCCTATATAGATCCGAGATAAGCTTGTTATCGGATGTGCGGGTGAGGAGCCATTTCTCATACACAGAGAGACGTCTGTCAGCCGACGGCCGCACCTGAGGGTGCAGTGCCCAGTGTCTAATCTGCAGATAGTGTAGCCTTTCAGATTCGGGGAGCCCGTAGTCCAATCTAATCTGTGGGAACGGTATGATCCCGTCTACATCGAAGAGGTGCCCCAAAGAGCGGCACTCCGACAATCGCCACCTTGAAAAAGCTGCATTGTCCATGCCTGGTTGAAAGTCTGGGTTGTCGAGTATCGGGGTGAGCGGAGAGGGGAAGGAGGTCAGGCCGTGTTTAATATTGGTGCGGTCCCAGGTCTCCAAGGTGGCGCGGGTAATATGTGACGCGTAGAGATTGGGCGGTCGATGCGCCTTGCGAAGGAAAGGGACCCTCTGTAAAAGTGTAGCCGCGACTGCTTGGTCCTGAAAAAGCCAATGCTTCTCCGTCTCCAACCTGTTCCATTCAACAAGGTGGCGTAGCTGTGTCGCCTCGAAGTATAGCTGGAGATCGGAGATGCCGAGGCCACCCTCCTCTGGCGGGAGAACCGCTTCATCCTGGGTTTACGGCCGTTCCATATGAACTGCGCGAGGTCAGATTGGGTTTGTTGGATCCATCCTGGAGGAGGGTTGAGGGGCAGGGTCTAAAACAGGTACAAGATCTGTGGCAATATGGTCATTTTTATGGCTGCCACTCTACCGAGCCAAGAGAGCGGGTAGTGCTTCCATTGACCCAGTTCCCTGCGTATTTTCGCTCGCAGCTGAGTGTAGTTGACAGTGGCCGTGTCTAAGACAGAGGGTGCAAGTTGGATCCCCAGATACCGAACGCCCACTGGATAGGGTGTCGCTCCTGTAGCCACGCCCGGGTGGATGGAGACAGGGAGAGATCAAGCGGGACAGACTTATCCATGTTAGCCTTAAACCCCGAGGCTTGTGCGAAAGCTTCGAGTTACAGAAAGCAGGCCTGCAGCGCGGGTATCGGGTTAGATAATGAGATCAATACATCATCCGCGTATAAGCTGATGGTGTGGGTATCCCCTCCGAATTTGATCCCTGTGATCTCCGGGTTGAGTCGGAAGCGTTGAGCCAGGGGCTCCATATATAGCGCAAAAAGGAGGGGTGAGAGAGGGCACCCCTGTCTGGTCCCTTGGCCTATAGGGAACCGGGGCGATGTGTGGCCATTCACCTGGACCGTAGCAGTGGGGAAGCGGTAACAGTTCAATATGTGTGTTCTGAGCTTCTCCCCATCCCCACCCACTCGAGGACCTGCTCTAAGTATGGCCAATGGACCCTGTCAAAGGCCTTCTTGGCGTCGATGGTAAGCAACATATATTCTCCCGGAGTCCGGGAAGCCTTCTCGATAAGGTGGAGGGCCCGTTTGGTGTTGTCGTTCGTTTGGCGCTGGGGGATAAAACCAGCTTGGTCCGGGTCGATAAGCCCTGGCATGTAGGGGCCCAGGCGTGCGGCTAGAATACTGGTGTAGAGCTTAAGATCGACATTAAGGAGGGAGATGGGGCAGTATGCTCCGCATGCCGCTCTGTCACGCCCCGGCTTCGGGATAGCCACTATGGATGCTGCAAGCATTTCTTCCGGGATCGCTCCCTGTGTACCAAAGGAGTTAAAAAGGCCGGTCAGGACTGGGGCCACTAGTGGGCAAAATGTTTTGTAAAAAGCAGCGGAGTATCCATCGGGCCCTGCGGCCTTGGCCAGTTTAAGGTGCGAAATGGCTGCAATAACCTCCTCTACTCGTATTTCTCTCTCCAGGTGATCGGCCTGAGCCTTGGTTAGGGTAGGGAGATTAGTCTCCGTGAGGTATTTAGCACCATCCGCATTGTTCAGGGGTTGGCTTGAGTATAGACGGGCGTAGAAATCCTGAAAAGCCTCAGCAATCTCGTTATCCTCCGTTACCCGCCGACCGTCCCCCCTCCGGATCTCCTGGACCCCTTGTTTCTGCCTAACCTCGCGCAGTTTGTGAGCGAGAAGTCGACCGCACCTGTCTCCACCCGTATAGTAAGAGTGCCGCAGCCGAAGAGCGGCATACTCCGCCCTGTCTTGATCTAATGCGGCAAGTTGCTGTCGCACAGCCTTCAATTGTCGCCACACCCGTGGGGCCCCGGTGCGTTGATGCATCTGCTCTAGTTCTCTCGTCCTCTGGGAGAGGTCCTCCCTCTTGCGTCTGCGCTCCGCATTGACTGCTGTGGAAATGGCCACGAACTCCCCGCGTATGACCGCTTTAAGTGCTGCCCACTGTGTAGAGGGAGACGTGTCGTGGTTTGCAATGTGTAAGAGGTAGTCTTTAATAGCGCGTTGGATCTGCTCCACAATCGCTGCGCGGTGCAAAAGGGTGTCGCGGAGGCGCCAGTGGCGGGTAGGAGACTGCACAGGGGGGAGCGCGAAGGTAGCAACCACCGGGGCATGGTCAGAGAGCGAGGCAACTCCTATCTCCACCCCAGTCGCGAGCGCGTGCATATCTGAGGAACCTAAAATGTAGTCAAGCCGAGCATATGTTTTGTGTGCACTGGAATAATAGGAATACTCGCGCTCAAGGGGATGGAAACAGCGCCATAGGTCATTAAAACCTAAGTCCTGCAGCCGGGCAAGGCCGGTTGCTGAAATTGCACCTGCCTGGCTCGTGCGCTGACATGACCGGTCGATAATGTTGTCAAACACCAGGTTTAAGTCGCCCCCCAGTAGGATCCTACGTTCTGTCGTCGACGTAGCCTCCGTGAGTGCGCTGTGCAAGAACTTCTCCTGACCCTCATTAGGCGCATACACCGACCCAATCGTGAAAGTCAAACCACCCAGGATAAAGCGGTAGGTAAGAAGGCGCCCCCTGATCTCTGCCTCTTTCTGAAGAACCTTCCCCTGGAATGTGCTGGATACCAAAATAGCGACTCCAGCAGTTTTAGTGGGCCCAGAAGAGAACAGCTGAATCGGAAACGCGCGGGACCTGAGGCAGTGGCAGTCCTTGGTCAGGAGATGCGTCTCCTGCAAGAGGCATATGTCAGCTTTGGCATTTTCTAAGCAGGAGAGGACAGCCTTTCGTTTGATAGGGTTATTAAGTCCTCTCACATTAAGGGAAAGGACTGTAAGTGTAGTTGGGGGCATCTATCCGATTGGAAGTTGGTGGGGTGCAGTACCGCGGGGCAAGGGCCGTCGCTCCCGTAGTGGGTAGTGTGTGATAACAATGGAGGGGTTCTCCCCTTGTGATGCCCTGTGGGGGTGCGAAAGGAGGGTGGACGAGGGACCCCAAAACCCTAAAAAATAACCGAGAACAAAAAGCCCAAGACAAACTATCCACATAAGGCGGATTCAAATAAAAACAAAGTTCAAGATTGCATGATAGTCCATCATCCATAGACGATCGGTGGAGGTCTTCGTGGAAATCGTGTCGTGGTCAGGGGCGCCCCCCCGTCGGCCACTTATCGATAGGAATGGCATTGGAAAAGCGTTTCTTGAGCAGGTGCCCGTCAGGAGGGCTGCGTTGTGGCCAGCGCCGCAGGCATGGCGTCCAAAGCTGCTTTCTGTCCTTGTGCGATCGTTGCGGGGTCTGGTCTCCGAGGGCGGCGCCGACGTACCTGTTGTCTCCCGCATGGTCTGTCCTCCTCTGCTCCGCGGCCGGAGCCACCCTCGCCATCTTCCTCCTCCGGGATGTCAACCCCCAGCAGGCGGCCCGCCTCTGAGAGTGAGCGGAGTTGGTAAAGTTTGCCCTCCATGCGGAATACGAGCCGGAATGGGTGCCCCCAGCTATAGGTGATGTTGCGCTGGCGCAAGTGTGTGGTGATGGGTCGGAAGGTCTTCCGTTTTTGCAGGGTGAGTGCTGCCAGATCTTGGTACAGGACGGGTTGCTGGTCCCGGAATGTAATCGGTTGCATCATTCTGGCCTTCCGGAGGATCTCCTCTTTGGTGCGAAAGTCCTGGACGCAGACCAGTATGTCTGCTGCTGGGGCCGTGTTGGATCTTGGGAGGCCCACCCTGTGTGCTCTGTCCAGTGTGATTGCTGTATCGGGAGGGTTACCGAGTACGTGGTTAAAAAGCTCCCTGACGTACTTGAAAATGTCACCCGCTTCCTCGTTGGCCTTTACCCCCCGAATTCTAATGTTATGGCGGCGGGACCGATTCTCCAGGTCCTCGAGATGGGCCTGAAGGTCCACTTGTTGGTTGTGTATCCGGATGACCTCCTGCTGGAGGGTCGACAGCTCCGTGTCCCTCGCGTCGCTCTTTTCCCCCAGTGCAGAGACCCTCTCGCCAACACTGTCCACGTCTCTGCGTACCTCCTTAATTTCGGCGGTGAGGTCGCGCTTGAGTGTCTGCAGATCATCCCTTAAGGCCATGAAGAGGGACTCGAGAAAGGCCCTGGTGACCGGTTCCGCTCCATCACCGCCCATCTGTGAGGAAGATTCGTCACCTGGGAGAACAGAACCCATCTGGCTCCTGCTTTGGGCGCGCGCAAACAGGACCTTCAAAGTTTTGTCCTTCTTCCCAAGCGTGGAGGACATGTTACGATTCTCCCCCGTGTGTCCGGGTGTGCTGGGGCAGGCCGGGTTGGGGGGTGTCTCGGACCTCCGGGTCCGGCGCTCACGCCGCGAGCCGATGGGGGGGCCCCTCTGCTGGCGCTATGTGTCGTAGGTGCGTTGCCTCCCTCACGGCGCTCTCGGCGTATGCTCAAAGGTTCGGGGAGACCAACACCGGACACCCATAGGCCACCGGGTGCCGTGCTGTCACACTGTCTCCTGCTTTGGCCGTTGGCGGGAAAGGTGGGCCCCGACTCTACTCAGCGGTCTGGGCCCAGTGCGAGCGCCCAGTCCAGCGCGAGGCTCCCGCTGCTCAAGCGTCCCAGGAGCATTCAGGCCCTCCCTCCAGGCCGGTGCATTCGGGGATGGTCGTGCTCCACATGGGATCCCTCCGGGCACCACCACCCCAGGCGGCGTGTGGCGGCTGCGTCTCTGAGCCTCAGGCCCCCAGTGAGCATCCGACTCAATGCCCCCCAATGAGGTGGATGGGCGGCATCTGGACTTTTTGCTGGAGGCAGCAGCGTTTTGGTGCGGCAGGGCCTCTGGGGAGTGTCACTAGGCCCGGTCTCAGTGCAGGGGGAGGCCCCGTCCAGTCGCGTCACGGCCGCACCCTGGGTCTCCCAGCAGCCCACGGGACCCCCGGGCCTCCCCAGCTCTTCGCCCAGTGCCGATCACGCACTGCGAGTTTCCCCCGGGAGGCGCTCACCTGACGCTTCTGTTGCCGGGCTCACAGTCCGTCCTCCGGGCGCTCGGGAGTCGGTCTGCCCCCAGGCACGGGTCCACCAGCGGGGATCCTCTTCCGCGATCGCGGCCCCGACCGACTTGTGTGATGGAGCAAGGTTTCGCAAATGAAACTTGCTCGTATGCAATCTTTCTCATTGTATTAATATTAAAACTTGTATTGTCTGTATTAATATTTGCACACACTACATGAATAGTTAAGAAGCTTGCCTATGTTGTTTTTCTAACAAATAACGCTTGTTCCAAGTCTAAAATGGCCGCTTAAGCGCGGGAATTTAACTGCGCATGTCACAACCTGATCACATGGTGTGACGTCTTTCTTTGCTTGGTGGGAATTTCTGCTTCTGCGCAGTGTGCAATAAAATGGCTGCTCAATGTTCTCACATGCTTAAGCTTGCTCCTGTGTCATTACTAGATTGTCATTTCTTAACACAATTAATGCGGGATAGGATTTTATAATTAAAGGGGATTAGAAATAAGATAAGTGGGTATACAGTGAAACGTTTTATTTTTTATATTAATATTTCCTTCTTGCACTTTTAGTAATTCGTAATCTTGGGCCTGGGTTGGTGACTTGAAACTAGAGAAGCAGAAGGTTCTGCGCATGTCCCCTGAAAGACTGCCAAAATGAAGTCAACTTGGACGTCTCACAAGGCCATGACCTATCGGCCGAAGAGGATGTTCTAAATGTACAAATTTGAAACAAAGGATACAATTGCTGTAGAAATTGTATATAATTTGTTGTGAGACGGGTGGGAAATAAAGTGAATGTATTAAATTGAAGGGGAGGGAACGTTAATACAATAGGCTTCACAAATTAAGCCAAAATTGTCATGGTGCGAGAATCCACTTCCTGTCCCTGCCCAATCAGAAGTAGTGGTCCCATATTTTAGCAACATTAAGGGGAGGTACATGGGCGTAGAAGGGTATAATAGAATATAGCATTAGTAGTTAGTTAGCTCAGATTTTAGAAGAGACAGAAGAGCTCCAGGCTGCCCAGCTGATCGATTGCTGACTGAATCCCTATCCAGAAGAGGTCCTGAGGAGGGGGCGGCGGAGTCCATTAGAGGGAAGAATCGATGAGAAGTCGAGTGCCAGAGAGGGGAACGGCGCAGGCGTCGTTGTAGAGAGGTCACCAGTCCGGTCCTGATCCCGAAGAAGGTCCTTGCTCTTCATCCTTCCAGGGTCCTATTCTTTCAAACTCCTTGGCTAAGGGTTTGGTTCTCGCATTTAGGTAAATATATGCAACCTTTAGTTGCGCTGCTGTTCCTATCTCCTCTTTTCCTTAAACACCGTCATTTATTAGAAATAATCATTCTATGGTTTTCCACGAGTGTTCTGATCAAATACCGTGTCTTTTTCTGTATTTACTCTGCTAAAACTTTAGATAAACATTTTAAAACTTCTTGACTCTGTGGTTATTTCAGGGTTATGAATTATAGTGAATGTCACTCATTTTAAACTTCCCAATTAGCAAAGGATCCATTGGTAAGTTATTACTCTTCAATCAGAAGGTAATTGGTAGCAGGGATTTTGATAAAAGAGTACATCTGACACCCAGCGTAAGTATTAGTGTAGTATGAATGTATGGGCCCAAGTGAGTATATGGTGTATGAATGCTGTTTGCTAATATCGCGCTGGATCAGTTTTCTGGTAAGCAGAGGACGGTTTATGTTACTCTTTGTTAATTGGGTAATGAGAATTTTATTTTGTATTTTTATAAACTAATACCCGTTATTCTTGAATATTGTTTTATGTTGTCCAGAATACCCCGGGGAGAAAGAATAGCGGATGGCAAGTAGAAGCCATACTGCAGTGAGGTTATCTGTCAGGCAGAAATAGTACTGAATAGTTAAGCAGGAATATCAGCACTTGTTAGGGATTCTATGCGTGTAAGTATAGCCAAAGGAGTACGCTAGTGAAAATTTGATGTTATATCACCTAGAAAGGGTAACATTGAAGAAGTAACAGGTATTTCAGAAAGCTTGCGTGAAGAGTAAACGGAAGGGTTTTACTCGTAGTGTATGTTCTAGTAAACGGAAAGGTTTTACTAAGTGTGTAAAAGAACCTATCTTTCTGAATTAGAGAAACTGACACGATAGCGAATGTTTTATGTTGTTACTGAATTTTAATTAAGAACTATAGAGAAAATAAAGTTTGCGTAAATTTTTTGTAAAGGGAGGGTCAGTTACCAGAGAGGGAGCTGACGTCACAAAACGCCGCGCTGGGATTGGTTGGATCCGCGGGCGTGGGAAAACCCTTGTAAAGGAGGGGTCAGTAGTCAGGAGTAGTACTGACATCACAGGTGCCGCGCTGGGATTGGTTGCATAAGCGTGAGAACAGAAAAGAGCAGATTATAAAGGAGGGGTTGACAGAGAAACGGCACCAAAAAGGCCGTGCAAGGATTGGCTTAGAATTAAAAAAGTTAGCAAAGATTTGATTGGTTGAGAGTTTAGAAGCAAAATTCTAAGTGGATAAGGATTGCATGTTAAAACGCGATCCGACTTTAACAGGGAATCGTCCAGATAGGAGATTTCTAGGGTTTGCAGAATATAATTTTATACATCGGTATTTGCCTAAGATGTACGGAGAAAAGAAGAAGATGTCAGTTTTACAAAAGATTAAGAATTTTTTCAAAAAGGATAAACCAATCAAAACTAGAGAGGGAATTATTATTCCCCCAGCCAAAACGCCCGCATCATATATGATGATGGAGAGAGGTTATCATACTTGTGTATGGATAGAGAATTGGAGAGAATATACTAAAAATGACGGGATACTAGAATTTCCCGAGAATGGCACGTTCAATGGGCGAATTCTTCAAAATTTAAGACAAAGGATGAATGATTTAGAACCTAGACCCAGATTAACTCAATACGAAGCTTTAGAGGAGTGGGAAACTGAAGCATTTGAGCGTGATCGATCTCGAAGTAATGGGAGGTATCCAGGATTTTTCCCCAGATATTTACGTGAGAATAGGGAAGGACAAATGAAGCAGTGGAGAAGGACAATGCTTGTTGAGGGATTATATCCACTACTCACAGAAGGAGAGAAATCAGGAGGCAAGTGTACAGAAAAGACAAAACACTTAATGAGACATGAAGACTCAGAAGATGAGTTTATGGAAGAAATATTGAGGAATCCTCCACCGTATCAGGAAGGGTTAAGTGGAATTCCTCCTAGTGCCCCACCACAAACACCAATGGTACCTCAGGTACTACATGAATTCACCCCGAATAGAATACTTCATGAAAAAGAAAAAGAAGCATTAGAAAAGACCAGAGCAGAATTAGTACGGAAAATATCTCAGATAAAAACACATCCTGATTCATTGACTATTCCTGTAACAATTGGTCCAGTAGTGCCATTATATGGTATACAAGGGAATTGTCCTCCTCTGATACCCGTATCTTCTCCTATGAATACTCCCGAAAATTTTCAAAAACTTGAAGCTCCAGTTATAATTGAAGATCACTTTAGTGATTGTGATTCCACAATATCTCTCATGGATTTACCTATCAGAGGTCCAGTAAAGGGTACTCCAAGAAAAGAAACACCTGAGCGTTCAAAAGATGTAAGTTTAATAACTTCATCAGGGGCAAAGAGTGCTACCATAGTAACACCGGAAGATTTAGAAAGGTGGGTACAAGGATCAGATAAATTGTGCACTCCTCCAAAATTACTAGACATTCAAAAATTAAAAGCCGAGTTAGAAGAAATTATAGCAGGAAATATAGGAGTAGAACGCTTAAACACTTATGATGAAGAAGAATTGCTGTTCTTATGCAGGAGTATCACTAGAAATGTAAGGTTATTTCATGAAAAATTGTCCAATCTAGCTCTACAAATGGGAATTGAAATAGGAAATCAAAAGTACTACAGAAACCTTATAGAGCAGAATTTTCAGACAAAGATTTAGAAAATATGAATGCTTCTGGAAGAAGACTGCAAATAAGAGAATTAATGTTAGTTTTACAAAAATGGGGAGACCTAGATAAATGGAGAACTAGGTGGGCAAAGAAAAGGAAGAAGCTCGCTCAAGTCGAACAGCTTCTGAATATGTAATGAAGGAAACAGAAAAGGCTGACAAAATGTATCCGATGCGAGAAGTTGCAGGAGGAGGTTATGTACATGTCCCATGGAGTAGACAGGATATTTTATCATTTACGAATGATTTCCCAAAGCTAAGAGAAAAGCCAATTGAATGGTACAAGCAGGTTGAAAGGTTTGTGAAAGTATCAAAAGTATTGTTGAAGGACTTGGATGGTCTGTTTGACATAGTGGTACCTGCAGATTTATGGACAGATTGTAAGATCACAATCGATTGGCCGAATGATGAATATCCCAGAGATCCAAAAACAGGTGCCCCATCAAATGATGTGATGAAAAAGTACCAGCAGGTGATAACATACTTGAAAGGGAAAATACCACCGAAAGAAACAGACTGGGTAAAAATAGATCGAACTACCCAAGAAGCCAGTGAAACAGTGCATTCGTATTATGAGCGCCTCTTACAGGTGTTCAAACAGTACAGTGGATTTGAGGACATTTGAGACAAAAATATGAGTCAGTTTGTATACCGATTTGTATATGGTTTGAAGCCCGAGATTTGCCAGATGATTAAGCAACATATGCTCTGTTGGCAAGGAAAACCAATTGACGAAATTTTGAAATATGCAAAGTATTGTGGGGATGACATTGAGGATAGACACAAGAAATTGCAGGAGAAAGTAATGTGGGCACAGGTGAAAATGGCTGAGAAACAGGGAATTAATTTAGACAATCCCAATGAAACGCAAGGAAAAGACTCTGGAACGAATGGTGATTCGGGAAATGGTGGGAGAATGAAAGGACGAATGAGTAGAGAAGAAGCCAAAAGAAATTTCCTTGTCATGGATGCGGAAAATTGGGGCATTGGAAGGACGAGTGTAAAAAGATTAGAAACAATAATGGCCAAAATCAAAATTTAAATTTACAGACACAGAATGCCTCACAGCAAGGGGTAAATCCTCAGAGTCAGTTGCCACCTCCACCTGTTCAGGGTAATGTAAGCAGAGCAAAACACGGTACAGACATCAGTTACTCGGGGGGAAGTGGTAAGAATGATTATATGACCTCACAATTTCTTTTGCAGGATGATTTTTGCGGGTTCAACGCATGACGGTGCCTAGGAGAGGGGAGAAGGAATGCGTACTTGGCGCATCCCTGCAGGTAGATCAATCAGGTCCATATGTTGAAGGAAAAGTGAGAGGTAATGATATTACTTTTCTTTTGGATACTGGTGCTACCAGGTCTACTGTGAGAACAGTAGACGTCCCAAACCTTCCTCTCTCTGGTGAAGATATTCAAGTTGTAGGGGTTGCTAACCAAAGAATTAGAACACCACTTACCGAACCACTGGAGGTTAAAATTGGAAATTTCAAAGAAATGCATCAATTTGTAGTATGCGATTCTAGTCCAGTAAACTTGCTAGGTAGGGATTTGTTGTGCAAAATGAATTGCACTATTTTCTGCACACCAGATGGTGTGGCAGTACAAACACCAGATGAAGATCATGTATATAAAATTATGGTCGCAAAACAAGGAACAGAAGTAGATGAAATGTTTTCATTAATAACAAAAGATGAATTGCCAGAAGAATTAAAAGATACAGTAAATCCCATAGTATGGGATCTCACGGGAAAAGAAGTAGGATTCATGGCTAAAATAGACCCAGTTCAAGTAACTGTAAAAGAAGGTGCAATTTTCCCAAATACAAAACAGTACAAAATGAGTGCAGAAGTAAAAGCAGGTGTCATTGAAGAAATCAATCGGATGGTCAAACAAAATATACTGAGAGAAGTAATGAGTAGTCCATGTAATTCACCAATCATGGGACTAAAGAAACCTAGTGGTAAATATAGGATCGTTCAAGATCTGAGGAAAATCAACAAAATTGTAGAGCCATGTTGTCCTATAGTGCCAAACCCTGCAGTAATTCTGTACCAGATTCCTTGGAATGCTGGATGGTTTACCGTCATAGATCTGTGTCAAGCCTTCTTTTCAATTCCGTTACACCCAGACAGACAGTATCTCTTCTCATTTAAATTTGAAAACAAAGTCTATGTATGGAATCGTGTTCCTCAGGGGTACACAGAAAGTCCTTCCATCTTCAACCAGATACTGAAAAAGTGCCTTGAAAAACTAGTGATGCCAGGAAGCTCAGTTTTAGTTCAATATATCGACGACTTATTGGTGGTGTCGACCACCAGAGAAGTCCGTGTTGTTGATTCCATAGCCTTATTAAATCTTTTGGCTGAGGAAGGGCATAAAGTCTCACCTGAGAAGTTACAATTTTGCAGGACAGTGGTTAAATATCTGGGACATCAAATTGAGAGGGGAAAAGAAGAGTAACATCTGAAAGAGTAGCATTAATAAAAAGAATGCAAATGCCAGTAACGCAAAGACAAGTAAGAATGTTCTTAGGAATAGTAGGTTACTGTCGACAATGGATACCAGGATTTTCCATGTTGGCTAAGCCCTTGATTAACATGACCAAAAAGAAAGCAAAAGATCCTGTTGAGTGGGAAGATGAAAGTGTAGAAGCTTTTGTAAAATTGAGAAACTCCCTTTGTTCAGCACCTGCCTTAGGCATGCCGGATTATAAAAGAGAATTCGCATTATTCTGTCATGAAAGAGAAAATTGTGCACTTTCAGTTTTAACTCAAAGACATGGTCTGGACAGACGTCCTATAGCATACTTTTCCGCTACACTAGACCCTGTAGCATCTGCGTTGCCAGGATGTTTGAAAGCAGTAGCAGCAACATGTTTAAGCATCGAACAAAGTGAATCAATTGTGATGGGACATCCTGTAAAAGTATATGTTCCACATGCAGTGGTGATTCTGTTGACCAGAACACAAACTCAACATCTCACTCCTAGTCGGCTGACTAAGTATGAGAGGATAATAATGGGTGCAGAAAATGTAACCATGGTGAGGTGTACGATAATAAATCCAGCAAGCTTATTACCAGATCCATATCATGAAACAAATAAAGATGACGAAGAAGATGAACATGATTGTATACAGATTACAGAACTATGCACAAAACCTCGCCCAGATATAGAGGAACAGCCTCTTAAAAATCCAGATAAAGAACTGTTTGTTGATGGCTCTTGCCAGAGACATGAAGATGGCAAGCTAACAGCTGCTTATGCAGTATGTGAACTAACTGGAATAGTCGAAGCATCCTATTTACCAGGGGTAAAATCTGCACAAGTAGCTGAATTGATTGCACTGATAAAAGCGTGCAAAATTGGGAGGAATCAGAAAATAACCATATTCACTGATAGTCAATATGGTTATGGGGTTGTGCACGATTTTGGCCAACTGTGGATGCAGAGGGATTTCATGACTTCTTCAGGATCCCCCATTAAAAATGGACAATTTGTAAAAGAATTGCTAGAAGCAATACAATCACCAAAAGAATTGGCTGTGGTGAAATGTGCCGCACATCAGTCAGGAAATGACTGGGTGGTAGTTGGCAACAGATATGCAGATCTGGTGGCTCAATATTGTGCCAAAACCAGAACATCAGTGAATAAGAGGGTGGAAAGAATGGGAATCAGCTGCCAACTTATGCTATTTATGCCACCTGAAACTTGGAACGAAGTGAAAAGATTACAAGATGAAGTGGATGAGGTTGAAAGAAAAATGTGGATCAAAACGGGTTGTTCTCAAAGAAGAGAGGATGAAGTATGGGTCAGTACAGATGGCAGACCAGTCATGCCAGATTGTTTACTCTCTCAAATGGCTAGGATGTATCATGGAGACACACACATAGGGAGAGATGCAATGATTAGATTATTCAGACAAAATTGGTACAATCCCAAATTCAGAGCTGTTACAGAGAGTCTTTGCCAGAGATGTCTAATTTGCCAAATGCACAACACAGGCAGGAAAACGATAATTGGGTTTGGGAAGATCGGAAAAGCAGAAGGTCCATTCATAAGACTACAGTTTGACTTCATACAGTTACCACCATGCAGAGGGCTGAAATACGTATTAGTCATAGTGTGTCTGTTTTCAAAGTGGGTGGAGGCATACCCAACTAGGAGAAATGACAGCATTACAGTTGCCAAGCTGTTATTAAGAGAGCTCATACCTAGGTTTGGTTTCCCAGTATCTTTGGAATCAGATAGAGGAAAACATTTTAACAACGAAGTGATCCTGATAATCTGTGAAGCATTTCAAATCAAACAGAAACTGCATTGTGCATATCGTCCAGAGGCTTCTGGAGTGGTGGAACAATTGAATGGCACCATAAAGTAAAGATTGGGAAAAATGTGTGCATCAACATCATTGGAGTGGCCTGATGCATTGCCACTCGTTCTGATGGGACTCAGAAGTATACCTGATCGCACTACAGGTTTGAGCCCCCATGAAATTATGATGGGAAGAGCGATGAGACAAACACACGTTCCCACAAATAGACTGGTGAATATTTCTGATGATATGGTGTTGGACTACTGTAAAGGATTGGCTGACCTAGTGCGTTCTGTCTCTCACCAGGTTGGAGAAGACGCAGTTTCCAGACAGCCTGAACTAGAACATGATCTGAATCCTGGTGACTGGGTGGTGGTGAAGAATCACACCAGAGAAACGTGTCTATCACCCAGGTGGAGCAGACCTTGTCAAATCATATTGACCACAAACACAGCAGTGAAGTGTGCCGGATTTCCGAATTGGATTCACGTAAGTCACACCAAGAGAGTACCAGACCCAGAAGAAGAAAACACTCAGACGACACCAATCACTGAAGAAGCTGAAGGTTGCCAAGCTGAAGAATCTCAAGCTCAAGGTTCAAGAGAGGCTGACGGAGAACAACCGAGCACAAGTCAGGATTGGATACCAGTGGTCGAAATTCCTGAGGTTTTCCACCGAACAAGAAGCCAAAGAAAATTAAAATCAATTGTAGAAGATCAGATAGGTGAAGAAGAAGGGGTTCAGGCTCAAGAAGACAAGCTAGTAAATGACCCTGAACCAAATCAGATAGGGAAAGAAAATTGGACTGAAAGCAGTGAAGAATTAATAGAATTTGAACAGGGAGAGACAGGTTTAGAAGAAGCAGGTCAGGCTGCAGAAGTACACAGTGCAATAAGCCCTGATCAGAAGCAGTTAGGACAAGAGGGAAAAACAGAAGAAATAGAGACTGAGAAAAGTGAACATAAAGAAGTAAACCCAGAACAAAGTGAATTGTTGGAAACTGACAGTGGAGCTGCAAATGAGAAACCAATAAGACCAGAAAAAGAACAATTAGATAAGTTAAAGAAAACAAAGAACAGAACAGTACAAACCAATGAAATTAAAAAGGCACTTAAAGACGAAAATAAAGAAACAGTACAAACAGAAAAGCCAAGAAAAGGAGACCAGTGGCCAAGTTTCATCAAAAGAGTAACGTGCCACATAAAAACAAGAAGTGAAGATCCAGATCAAGTACCTGAAATAACAAGTCAAACAGACCAAGAGAAAAAGTCTGGGAAAAGAAAAAGTAAAAGATTGAGACTTGTGAACAACAAATTCAGGGGTCCTGATTGGACGTATATTGTTCTTGAAGACTTTGAAAGTTCAGAATCAAGTGACAGTGGTGGTGAAGGAACAAGTGCAGAACTAACTTACGAAGAAGAAACAAGACCACCCTGACTAAACAAAAGAATCCATTGAAGAAAAAAAAAAAAAGGAACAGAGACAAGAAGAGCAATCTTCCTTGTCGAAAAATGCCTGATATAGGGATACTGGGAGACCAAAGAGAAAATGCTGTAGGAGATGCTGTGCAATTTGCATATGTAGTCTAGTATTGGTGCTTATAGCATGGTTAGTCCTGATTGTAGCTATTCCTTACCTGATGATAATAGATAAAAAGAACAATAATGAAACTATAGGGAGGAAAGCAAACATGAAAGGAAATAGGGTAGAACTAATGGCAGAAGAAGATGAAGGAATTCATCATGTGATAGCTGATAATGACACTAGTTTAAATGTTTTCACGAAGTTATTGTTTCAGTATGTAGACACAATGGAAGTTAGTAATTGTTATGTTTGTATGAAGTTACCTGAATCAGTAGCAGAAGGATTAACATATCATCATTTACCACTGACATATGGTATTTCATGTAGTGTATTAACAAGTTTATTTTATAGTACAGGTAGACTACAATATTACTATTCCAATATAGATGTTGTATTTTCTGAAGTTCCTATTCGCAAGAGTATGAACCCAGTGCTTAGTGCCTTAGATGCACAGTTTATGGGAGAATTTTTCTTAACAATGAAATCAATAGACTTAACGCATGCACGTAGACACAATCTAACATGTTCTTTATTAGAAGAAGAGAAAATATTTTTAAATTTAGTAGAAGATAGAAGACAGGATTTTCAAAAGAAAGCTACAGAGCATAAGGCTCATTTACCACCTTGGGCAGAGAAAGAGGGAAGTTACACTCCTGGCAAGGCTCAAGCTGCTATGGCTCTGGATTTCGAAAAGAAGGGAAAAATTTGTCTTCATAGGTTAAAGATTGACTATAACAATGTTTTTATTGGTACCAGTGATTGTGAACACAATTTTTTAATATTGGGAGGTTGGGGACTCAAAGGAGGAACAGATTCAGTTTTTCCTGGAATCTATTATGTCTGCGGGAATAAGGCTTATTTTAGGCTTCCTGCACGGTGGTATGGAAGTTGTTACTTTGGAATAGTTTTTCCAAAGATATACCATGTAAAAAGAAACACTGGAAGCAATGAAAACAATGGCGAATTAACACGTAATAAAAGAGCTAGTTTTTCAGAAATAATAGGTGATATATTTGGTGCATTGATACCTTCAGTGGGAGTAATTCTGAACTCAAGGAAGATATGTAAATTGTCTACAGTAGTTGATCGTTTATCAACGAATACTGCTGGAGGGTTTCTAATGATTAATACGGAAATGGTTGCGATTAGATCAATGGTAATGCAAAATCGACTTGCTCTTGACATAATATTGGCAAAAGAGGGCGGAGTCTGTAAAGTATTGAAAACTAAACACTGTTGTACGTATATTCCTGATAAGAGTGCAGAAATTGGGACATATATTCAGAATATAACTAAACTTGAGCAGGAACTTAAACCACTGGAAGTTGATAGTGTATGGGAAAGATTGACAAATAGTATTTCGTCAATTGGAACCTGGTTTTCTAAAATAGGTAAAGGACTTATAGGTCAAATACTAATTCCCTTAGCAGGGATAGCAATAATAGTTCTAACAATAGTATTTTGGTGTAAATGTTGTAGAAAGAGTGGAAATTGTAAAGTGAATGAAAAAGGAAAGAAAAGAAAGAGAGATGAAATTGAACTGGAAGAATGGAAAAGTGAATTATACAAAAAGATGAAAAGAGAGTGTAAAAATAGAAAAGCTAAAAATGAAAATGAGAATGAAGTGATTTGATAGAAGTTGGCATCTGATTGAGGGTACTTTTTGATGGCTCAGAAACGCCATCAGAGAGGGGATTGATGGAGCAAGGTTTCGCAAATGAAACTTGCTCGTATGCAGTCTTTCTCATTGTATTAATATTAAAACTTGTATTGTCCGTATTAATATTTGCACACACTACATGAATAGTTAGGAAGCTTGCCTATGTTGTTTTTCTAACAAATAACGCTTGTTCCAAGTCTAAAATGGCCGCTTAAGCGCGGGAATTTAACTGCGCATGTCACAACCTGATCACATGGTGTGACGTCTTTCTTTGCTTGGTGGGAATTTCTGCTTCTGCGCAGTGTGCAATAAAATGGCTGCTCAATGTTCTCACATGCTTAAGCTTGCTCCTGTGTCATTACTAGATTGTCATTTCTTAACACAATTAATGCGGGATAGGATTTTATAATTAAAGGGGATTAGAAATAAGATAAGTGGGTATACAGTGAAACGTTTTATTTTTATATTAATATTTCCTTCTTGCACTTTTAGTAATTCGTAATCTTGGGCCTGGGTTGGTGACTTGAAACTAGAGAAGCAGAAGGTTCTGCGCATGTCCCCTGAAAGACTGCCAAAATGAAGTCAACTTGGACGTCTCACAAGGCCATGACCTATCGGCCGAAGAGGATGTTCTAAATGTACAAATTTGAAACAAAGGATACAATTGCTGTAGAAATTGTATATAATTTGTTGTGAGACGGGTGGGAAATAAAGTGAATGTATTAAATTGAAGGGGAGGGAACGTTAATACAATAGGCTTCACAAATTAAGCCAAAATTGTCATGGTGCGAGAATCCACTTCCTGTCCCTGCCCAATCAGAAGTAGTGGTCCCATATTTTAGCAACATTAAGGGGAGGTACATGGGCGTAGAAGGGTATAATAGAATATAGCATTAGTAGTTAGTTAGCTCAGATTTTAGAAGAGACAGAAGAGCTCCAGGCTGCCCAGCTGATTGATTGCTGACTGAATCCCTATCCAGAAGAGGTCCTGAGGAGGGGCGGCGGAGTCCATTAGAGGGAAGAATCGATGAGAAGTCGAGTGCCAGAGAGGGAACGGCGCAGGCGTCGTTGTAGAGAGGTCACCAGTCCGGTCCTGATCCCGAAGAAGGTCCTTGCTCTTCATCCTTCCAGGGTCCTATTCTTTCCAACTCCTTGGCTAAGGGTTTGGTTCTCGCATTTAGGTAAATATATGCAACCTTTAGTTGCGCTGCTGTTCCTATCTCCTCTTTTCCTTAAACACCGTCATTTATTAGAAATAATCATTCTATGGTTTTCCACGAGTGTTCTGATCAAATACCGTGTCTTTTTCTGTATTTACTCTGCTAAAACTTTAGATAAACATTTTAAAACTTCTTGACTCTGTGGTTATTTCAGGGTTATGAATTATAGTGAATGTCACTCATTTTAAACTTCCCAATTATAAAGGATCCATTGGTAAGTTATTACTCTTCAATCAGAAGGTAATTAGTAGCAGGGATTTTGATAAAAGAGTACATCTGACACCCAGCGTAAGTATTAGTGTAGTATGAATGTATGGGCCCAAGTGAGTATATGGTGTATGAATGCTGTTTGCTAATATCGCACTGGATCAGGTGGGTCACAGGCGGCGGCCTCGTGTGAATCAGCAACGGGCCTCGTCGCCGGCCGCTGGTCGATGCTGCGGTCGCTACCCACGTGGGCAGGAGAGGCCGCGTCGGAGCCGCCACCACTCGAGCTTCGCGGCGGTAGGCTGTGCGTCGCAGGCCCAGACCCAGACCTCGCGCTCTCGCTGTCGATGGGAGGCCAGGCTCGTCTCCGCGGTCCGCTGGCTTCCCGACGGAGCTTAGTGCTTCCTGCAGCTCTCGGGAGTCATCGTGCCAGATTCCAGAGGCTAAAATGGCTAAAAAGCCAGTGCTTAACTGGGCCGCCGACGGGAGAGACGGAGCAACGCGTCCTATCTCACCGCCATCTTGGCCACGCCCCCATGTTAGTCCTTTTAGACCTGTTTCCTCAGCGACCTTGGCCAGATGGGTCCGTTTGATTATGCATTAGGCTGGCGTGGATCTCTCTAGGTTTGGAGCTCACTCCTCTAGGGGTGCAATGGCTAGCAAAGTATTTTGGGCTGGGGGATCCCTGCCCGAAATACTTAAAGCTGCAGATTGGTCTAACGCAAGTACTTTCTCAAAGTTTTACTTGAGACCAATAGAGCATGTTAGCAGTGTAGCTCTACATGGCTTTAAACATGCATAATGGTAGCCTCCCGTCTTGTAATGAAATGACGATTCTCCAATTATTATGCAGAGAGAATCTTGATTTCTTTAAAGACATACGGAGGCTAACATTATCCCACCCTCCTCTCCCTGAGAGGTTTGGGTTCGGTAATGCTTATCTCTAATAGGTTGATTTTAATCCGTCTCTATACCTTTCACTATACAGTGTCTTTTGATATTTTTTCTCAGATAACAATGTTAAGGATTAACTGGATCGTCACGTCGTACAGCTGTGTCATCGCAGCCCAGGAGGAAGATTGGAGCGTGCACTGTCTCCTTGTTATGTTGCTAATGTTCTACTTATTGTGATGTAGTTACATTCTTTAAAGGGCTGCATGTTGGTCAGCAAATAAAAGTATTTGCATAATGTTAGCCTCCGTATGTCTTTAATGAAATCAAGATTCTCTCTGCATAATAATTGGAGAATCGTCATTTCAGTCCCTCTGCAGCACTCCTAGAGACTGGGCAGACTGGGCTCCGCTCTGAGTGTATCTAATAAACAGTTATTGGTTTGTATTCTCTACGGCCTGACCGACTCTTCACTTGGGATGGAAGGCTGAGGGGTGGTCTTAGTGACCCAGGTGACCCTAATCGGGCCACTTCCATCAGCAGTAAGCTAACTGTTTGGAGCAGGCGGGAAGGGCAGTAGCCGAATAACGCCCACACACGGCTATAATGAGGGAGCAGGGTCAAGGACTTGGACAATGGATGGCAAGAAGGAGGGGGACAGCAGCAGGCTTGGGTGGGGGCAGCACAATGCCAGGCCAGGCCTTGAGTTCAAGCTTCCCCCACTGTGCATTGTATTAGGCATCTTAATTAACGTTAAAAAAACCTTAGAAATTCACTGAAAAAAACAAAGGTTGCAGGGACGTTATCATTAGGAAATAAAATAAAAAAATCCTTAGAAATTCACTGAAAAAACCAAAGGTTACAGGGCTGTTATAGTTAGGTTCACTTATGCCCTGTAATGCACTTATGCCCCGTAATGCTCAGCCTATGAACGCACTTATTACATCACTCATGACATGGTCTAATCCAGTGATAGTGAGTGTTTTCGAAAAGTTAATAAGTGTTAAACATATATACTAAGGTACTACAAACTTTCCACATATGCCCAGATATGCAAATTTGGTTTTCCTATAATGTCTCCAAAACTACAGAACGGATTTACACCAAATAACAAATAGCATGATCTCCAGAACTAAATTTACCTTTCTGCCACATTTGGTGTAATTCCATCCAACAGTTCGAGCTGCAGGGATATCTAAAAACTCTAGGGAATTAACATGGGAAATGCACTTTTTTTTTGGCCCCTCCCTTCTTCTCGCCCCCCATTTGACAGATCACCCTGAAACTTTCCATGCACAACTAGAATCACCGGCACACATTTTTGGGAGAATTTCGTGAAGATTTGTCAACCGGCGCAAAAGATATAGGCAAGTTAAAAAACGCTAAAAAATTCCCTTGCCACCCAATAACCCATACCCGCCCCAACCCCTAAAAATTCTCTTGCTAAATAAAATCCCATACCCACCTTAAACCCTGAAAATTCCCTTGCCACCCAAAAACCTAACAAATCCATTGCCACTCAAAAACCCATACCCACCCCTAAACCCTAAAAAATCCCATCTCAACAAAAAAAAAACAATTACCCTAAACCCTAAAAATTCCCTTGCCACCCAAAAACCCATACGCACCCTAAACCCTAAAAATTCCATTGCCACACAAAAACCCATACTCACCCTAAACCCTAAAAAATACCTTACCACCCAAAAACCCATACTTACCCTAAACCCTAAAAATTCCCTTGCCAACCAAAAACCCATACCCACCCTAAACCCTAAAAATTCCCTTGCCACCCTAAACCCCTAAAAAATTCATTACCACCCATAAACCCATACCCACCCTAAACCCTAAAAACTCCTTACTACTCAAAAACCCACTCCCACCCTAAACCCTGAAAATTCCCTTGCCTCCTAAAAACCTAACAAATCCATTGCCACTCAAAAACCCATATTATTATTATTTTTAAATTTATATCAGGCGCAACAGCTACCCAAAAGGGTTTCCCGGCGCCAGCCAGAGAAGGAGCAGGAAAAGAAACTACTGATTGAACAACCAGGTTTTGAGCGTTTTACGAAAGCGCGTGTAAATGGTTTCACTCCGGAGTGATAGAGGAAGAGCATTCCACAAAGAGGGGCCTAGGTAGGCAAAGGAACGACCGCCCATACGGGACAGTCTAATCCTCGGCACCATAAATTTTGCCTGAGTGGTGGAGCGAAGAGTGCGTGCGGGCAGATAGGGTTTGACTAGTTTTTGCAGATACTGAGGAGCCGTACCCTGCTTGACCCTGAACATGTAGCTCAGCGCTTTAAACTTGATCCGGCTCTCAATTCTAAGCCAGTGGAGGTCACTCAAAGAACCCGAGATGGAGGCTGCTCTAGGAACTTGACAAAGCAATCTTGCCGCAGAATTCTGCACCAGCTGCAGCTTGCGTGTCACGTCTTTATTGGCTCCTAAATAGAGAATGTTACCGTAGTCCAGTCTAGATGTTACCAGTGCCTGGACTACGGTTCTCTGGGTGGAACTGGGCAGCATCCATACAATTTTCTTCAACCATTTCAAGATGGTGAAGCAGGTTGCAGCCACCTTCACGGCTTGTTGACGCATAGATAGTGAGTCGTCAATGATAAAGCCAAGGTTGCGGACATGATGCGAGGGGCGAGGCAAAGCACCCATTTCTGCCGGCCAATGGTGAGGTCCCCAAAGATCTTTGTTTTTTCCCAAGATCAGGACCTCAGTTTTATACCCACCCCAAAATCCTAAAAAGCCAATCTCAACAAAAACCCATACCCACCCTAAACCCTAAAAAATTCCTTACCACCCAAAAACCCATACCCACCCTAAAACCTAAAAATTCCCTTGTCACCCAAAAACCCATACCCACCCTAAAAAAGACCTTACCACTCAAAAGCCCACACCCACCCTAAACCCTAACAAATCCCTTGCCACCCAAAAACCCATACCCCACCCTAAACCATAACAATTCCCTGGCCACCCAAAAACCCATACCCAATCTAAACACTAAAAATTCCCTTGCCACCCAAAAGCCCATACCCACCGTAAACCCTAAAAAAACCTTGGCACTCAAAAACCCACACCCACCCTCTACCCTAAAAATTCCCTTACCACCCAAAGACCCACCCTAACAAGTCCCTTAACACCCAAACAACCAACTCACCCTAAACCTTAAGATTCCCTTGCCATCCAAAAGCCCATACCCACCCTAAACCTTAAGAAATCCCTTACCTCTTAAAACCCACACCCACCCTAAACCCTAAAAAAATACTTTACCACCCAAAAACCCATACCCAACCTAAACCCTAAAAATTCCTTTGCCACCCAAAAAGCCATACCCACGCTTAACCTTAAAAAATCCTTTACCACCCATAAACCCATTCCCACCCTAAACCCTAAAAAATACCTTGCCACCCAGATACACATACCCACCCTAAAACCTAAAAAAATCACATCACAACAACAAACCAACAGCCATCCTAAACCCTAAAAAAGCTCTTACCCTAACACCCCAGCACATAGCTATTTGCTTTTGCTTGGCGGACGCTGTGACTGCTCCTGCCAAGGAAAAGTAAACACTCCGCTCCCAGTAAGCGGGAGCTGTCCAGCCGCTCACGCTTGCTGGAAGTGGAGTTTTTATCTCTTTCCCTGCCCGCAGACTTGCAGAGATTAAACAATTGCTCCTGCATACAGGGAGCTGCATGTCCAGCAGCTCCCTGTGTGCGACAGCAATGCTGGTTCCCAAACGAGGCGGGGAGCCGGCTGGGACTGCATGGGCCTTGAGGCTCCCTCCACTGAAGGGCTCGGCATAGAGTAAATGCTGTGCATAGTAGCGTCTTGACCACATAAGAGGGCTATAATGTCTGGATGGACAAGAGTCCCCATGAACAGTTGAGCACAAGACAAAAGCTGTGCGTAGTAAAGGCTTTGCCACCTAACCTAATAGGGCTTACGTGTTTGGAGAGAGTAGACCCTGCGTGAAGATTCATACACAGAGCGAAGGCTTGCGAAGTAAGAACTGGGCAACCTAATATGGCTTGAGTGTCTGGAGGGAGTGGCCTCTCCATGAAAACCTCCATACATAGCGAAGGCTGTGCATTGTAGGGGCATAGCTACCTTTGTCTGACTGTTTGCGCACCAGAGGTCATCTACCTGTAAAGGGTCTGATACAGGGTGAAGACCCTTTGTATAGTAGCTTGGCCTCCTAATGAGTCTTGTATGTCTGGAGGGAGTTGGCTCTCAGTGAAAACATCTGTACAAAGCAAAAGCTGTGTGTTGTAGGTGCTTGGACATCAATGTCTCATTGATTATGTATGAGAGGACACCTACAGGCAAAGAATCCGGTACAGGATGAAGCCTACGTATAGCAGGGGCTTGACCATCTAAAGGGGCTTGAGTGTTCGGCAGGATTGGTCACTCTGTGAAGACTTCTATGCAAAGCAAAAGCTGTGCGTTGTAAGGGCTTAGCCAGCCTCGTTTCACTAAGTGTGCACAAGAGGTTTTCTACCAGCAAACAGTCTTGTACAGGATGAAGAGTGTGTGTGTAATAGGTGCTTGGTGACCTATTTGGGGTGAGTGTTTGCAGGAAGTGGGCTCTCCGTGAAGACGTCTGTGCAAAGTGAAAGCTGTGCATTGTAGGGGCTTGGCCACCTGCGTCGCATTGACAATGCACAAGAGGTCATCTACCCACAAAAGATCTAGTGCAGGAAGAAGGCTGTGCATAGTAGGGGCTGAACCACCTAGTGGGGCTTGGGTGTCTGAAGGGAGTGTGCTCTCTGTGAAGAGTTCTGTACAAAACAAAAGCCATCTGTCGAAGGGGCTTGGCCACTTGTGTCTTATTGATCATGGACAAGACATTGCCTACCCTCAAAAGGGTCAGTTCAGGATGAAGATTGTGCATAGTAGGGACTTGGCCACCTAATGGGGCTTAAAAGTGTCTGGAAGGAGTTGGCTGTCCATGGGGGACTTCTGTACAAAGCAAAAGATGTGCTTTGTAGGGGCTTGGCCAACTGATTGTGCACAAGAGGTTACCTACCCGCAAAGGGTCTTGTTCAGGGCAAAGATTGCATGCAGTAGAGGCTTGGCTACCTAATGGGTCATGAGTTTCTGGAGGGAGTGGGCTCTGAGTGAAGACTTCTCAGCAAAGCAAAGGCTGTGCATTGTAGGGGCTTTGCCACCCGTGTCTCATTGATTGCACATGGGAGGTCGTCTACCTGCAAAGGATCAAGTACAGGATGAAGACTGTGCGTAGTAGGGCTTGACCACCTAATTGGGCTTGAGCGTAGCGAGGGAGTGGGCTCTCCATGAAGACGTCTGTACAAAGTGAAGGCTCTGCATTGTAGGGGCTTGACCACTCGTGTCTCATTGTTTGCACACAAGACGCCAGCTGCCCACAAAGAGTTTGGGACAGAGCGATATGGTAATTTTTTTATTAAGATTCAGGACACAGGGACCGAGTCCTGTGTCCTTTAATGGTGACAGAAACATCTCTGTATGTGTTCCGACTTGGACAATGGGAAAAAAAGCCCTCTCTGCTAATCAGGATGCTTTATTTTTTATTTTAAATTGTGGTACTCAGACGCACCATGATTCTCTCATGGGACCAACTGGCAAGATATCACTAAGTTTTGAACATTAATTTCTCAAGAATCGATGAACAGATTTACACCAAATCACAGAAAGCATGCTTTCTAAGTAAAGATCAACCTATCTGTCAAATGTGGTGTAATTCTGTTCAGCAGTGGTTTCTAAAACACTTCCAAAAACACCTTTTTTTCTCAGCCCCTGTTTGACAGACCTGAGGTAGATGAACTGTTTTTGGATAGTTTCATGAAGATTCATCAAACAAGAGCCAGAGTTATTAGAGACAAAAAATATGCTCTTCCCATGGAAACTCTGACTTAACTATTACTATATATTGGCGACCGCCACTTTGCAATATAATGTCAAAATAATTTATTTAGTCCTCCATTGTGTTCTATGGGAGTGTGTTGCAGTCCAGTATTTGGCCATGTGTAGTGCTTGACATACTCTAAAACTGTTGTGAGAGCTGTTTTCCATTTATTTTTTGCTTTGAATACTTGAGAAACTGTGCTTGCGCTAACATAAAACTGTGTTTACACTGTCCTCTATCTTGAACCACTGCTGTAATACACCACGTGACAACTATTATTGTTGTTTCCTTGTTCTTTGTTCTAAATAAAGAATTGAAGGCTTCACACAAATAAACGAGAGCGTTCGCAGAAATTTCACCCACACTTTTCCTAATCAAGGACATCCCAAGTGTCCCAGGCTATTTTCGGACAATGTAGCTATTTGCATTGTTGAATAAACCGTGAGAACAACTAAACTCAACATAATACTACTGTGAGAGAATCCTTGAATGTATTCTGTAGTAAAAATGTTTCTTCTTTGTTCCTAATTGCTGCAAACCCTGAGAACTGTGATTTTATGTAGTAATATGTGAAAACCATTGTCTAAAGTCTTATAAAAGGACGTGTTTTTTACTGTAGCCCGGAACCCCCTATTTCCCACCCTTAGAAGGTGAACCTATGCTGGATTCCATATACAACTTTACTAAGGTTCTTGTACTCATAAATTGTATTACTTTACTACTAAACACTGATGGCATATTTCCTGTATATTGTCAATTAATTTCTTACATAAACCAACAAAACTTCATCTTGTGTCTGTCATTCTTATTGGGAATGCTTCGGACCTGAATATTGAACTCATTCTAAAGGTATTAGAGACGGGTCCAATAGGGGATCACCAAAGTTCGTATAGGAATTCCACCGCTTCTGGTCCTAGCCGTTAGCACGCTATTTGACATGACATGATCATTACCCACTGGATTGCGCGCTGACAGATCTGGTAGGAGAAGTGATGTTTGGATTGGATCTGACCAGTTACTGATGAAACCAATTTGCCAAAGAACCAATTACTATTCCTTCATGGTCCAGACGGTTTTCCCCCCCAAGATGCTAAATGGTCCTATCCCACCCCGATCCTGGCACGAGGTGGCTGAGGAAGGATGATGTGAGCATCAATAGGGATTTGCATGCACATGAAGAATTAAATAATTGTGAAGCAGTGTGTGGTGAAAGTTGTAGTGGGGGCATTGTGGTGGAATGCAGTGGACAGATTTTCAAAGCAATTATTATGTGGCTTTAGCTGTCAGATTTGCAGGGGCTATAGCCATTGCGTTTTTGATGCTATTCTTGGATTTTTGAAGTTGACAAATTTATGGGTTGTTATTTACACCAGATACAAGAGCTGAAGAGAGGTATCTCAAGTAAGAATATTTAATTGTTGAACTTGTCTGCTAAGGTGAAGTGTACTGTGAGGCGCTAACGGTCATACCACGACAGGGATGTAAATTCTTTTTGCATAGTTGTACTAATTGAGCTCTGTGGCAGTTCATTCCTGGGTACACGAGAGTGGGCATGCTGAGTACAGTGGCCTCTGCTGGTGTTGGACCTGATACTCATCAGGTAGCGTTTTCCTAAACGTTTTGCTTTGTCCACCTGGGTTTTGTTGATCTGATTCTCTTGTGTGGCGTCCGGGCTCTGGGCACCTTCCCACTGGAAATACAGTGTGAAAGTGCGCGCCCTTCCTATACGTGTTGGGAAGTGGCGCTGACTTAATGTTCTGAAACATGGGCCGGTCTGTCATTACAGAC
This sequence comes from Calotriton arnoldi, assembly GCA_963921515.1. NCBI lineage: Eukaryota > Metazoa > Chordata > Amphibia > Caudata > Salamandridae > Calotriton > Calotriton arnoldi. The sequence goes on along the minus strand of CAWUFW010000044.1, from coordinate 191,635 downwards.
CGGTGTGTGCTCACTGGCATCTATCATGATTAAACTCATGAGCAGTCTGAGTTTAATCATGCCGCTGTATGTGTGCACCTGCACCGATGGTGCCTGTGACTGCGTGTGCCACTTGCCATCGCAGGCTGGTGTGTGCACATTGACACCCATTTAGTTAAACCTGTGTCCTGTATGCCGTTGCAGACTCGGGCGGGTGCACTTGCACCCCTTGTGCTGAGAACTATGGGGCTGATTACGATGGCGGACGGACTTCTGTCCATCCGCCATCGTCCCGGGGATGGGACCGCCCGCCTAAAAGGCGGCGGTCCCACATATGGCATTAAGATGCGGCCCCCACCACGGCGGTCGTAAGTGCCATGTTTTCCATTGCGGCGGGTGCTGCTGGCTGCAGCACCCGCCGCAATGGAAAAAATGCAGGTTTTGCATTTCCCTGCAGTACGTGGCAGGCACCACGTGGTGCCTGCCACATGGTGCAGGGAAATGTAGTGGGTCACCATAGGTGCCCCCCAAGTGCACAGACCAACTGCCCCTGTGCGAGGGGGGGCGCAACGGGCCCCCAAAGGCTATCCCCGCCAGCCATTCCATGGCGGGTGAACCGCCATGGAAAGGCTGGTGTGGAGCCAGCATCGTAATCTGACCGCCGGCATGCATTACGTGCTGAGGGCCTGCACCACGCTGGCGGGCTCTATGAGCCTGTCAGATTTCTGGCAGTCAGAATTCCTGACCGCCACGATCCCGCCCGCCATCATAATATGGCGGGTGGGAAATGGCCACAAGATCGCGGTGAACCCGCCACCGGCAGCCTGCCGGTGGCGGGTTCACTGCGATCGTAATCAGCCCCTATGTGCCCAACCTGCTATCACAGGTCTGTGTGCAAACTAGCACACGTACGCCCAGGTAGTGAGGAATACCTGTGTGTGTTTTCACTACCTATGAGGCTTGCTCTTCCCATAGGTTAACATGGGGAAGTGGTTGACATTACTTCAGGCTGCAATAGGGGATTGCAGTAGAGCAGACTCATGATGTTTCCTATCAATGGATTTGCTGTGCCAAAACCCTTTCCAAATGTAAAAGGGGTTTTGGTATAACTCGCTTAGAAATGTCACTTATAGAATGTGGGCATTTCTATACTGTGTGCCATGGTGCCAGGCTCTGGTGGACACCAGGGGTCGGGGAGCACATCTGCGCATTCCCCAGTGAACGTCATAAACCATGAGCATACCACTAGAACGACAAGACCTCTGCCATTTGAGGGCCGGATGGGACAAATTGGAGAGAGAGGTTTTGACCCTTAGCCTCTCAAGGCCAGATCATGGCGCCACTAAAGATTAAGATCTGCATTCCACAGGCCCATGGTAGATGGGCCCACAAGTCAGGGAAGACATCTGTGGTTCAAAGGGAAACCCCTTAAACCTCAACCATAACTTCAAAGACACACAACAGTATAACTACTGGAGCCATCCTTTAGCAAAGGGTGAGATACGCTTGTGGGGCCGTGGGACAGGAAAACCCAGACTGTGTGGTGCACATTGCCAAAGGACTCAGTTGTGCACATGGAGGATTATTGCCTGTTAAGGGGACCACCTGCCCTTTCTGAATAGTGGCTGGCCTTGGACGAGGACCTGCTGAAGTGTGGCACCCTGAAGTATGCTCTCCAAGGGCCCATCAGCGGGCCTTCTGTTCTCCAGGAAATCTCAGGGACATCAAAGATCTCTTGCGAGGGACCTACACCATCTACCTGTGACATCTGTACAGCAGTGCCCTCTCAAGTGCCCACATCGACTATGGAATCCCATCGGGTGACGCGGTGTGAGTGTGGAATTATGACTTGTGTCTGGGGATCGGATTGTTTAGTGTGGAGCCCCAGAAATCTTGCCTGCATCGAAGGCATGTAATGCCTGTACTGCAGGGACCCTGACTTTCATAAGCGTCTAGTTGGTGGTGAGGGGATTCACCGGTGGCGGGACCCCACATGGCCCGTTTCGTTGACCGTGCTGCATCCCTCTCATGCGACACACTGCATTGCATGTGGAGTCTGGTTCACAAGGTGAGACCCTTGGAGGTGGGGGTGTACCGGTAGTAGTGCCTCATTCTATCCCATGTTGCTCTGCTGAACTTACACCTGTGTGTGTGCCCAGACTGGTCTGGTGCAACCCGTATCATCATGCACCAGATGTTGTGTCTCATTTCCAGGGAGGTGCGGAATTTGCAACTCTTCGTGTTGGAGACCTGAAGTGTCTGGTATGACCCATACCAACACACACCAGACCGTGCCCGGATTGCCTGGACATGACCTTGATCATCGTATACCACTCGGGGTGCTCGCCTCCTACAGAGAGGCTCCCCTATGTTACTCCCCATTCATTGGTTGTTCCCTTTTGATCCTTGTTGCGGTGGACCAACTGCCCTCTCTACACCTGGCCCCTCCCGAAGACATCTCAGCACCAGGTAGTAGCGAGAGAGATTGAGTGGGTTGAAGGAACGCTTCCAAGACAGTTTGGATGCGGGCTAAGTGACTGCGTGACTCCATCATGTTTTGATACCTATGGGTGAACTTCCCAAGTGGCTGCTAAACTCCCCTTGTTTACAACTACCTCCTATTTAAAACTTGTAACATATCCCCACCCGCTTTCAGAGGACCCAGACTAAGTGTGACTATGGCTGTGTGAGGCCTAGTATCTGAGAGGCGGGGCTGGTTAGCTTCCATCTGGGAGTATAGGACAATCAGGGTGAACCAGAGGATGGAGGGAGGCTGGGACCACGAAGTCTGCAGGGTGTTATTCAATGGCCTGCTGGGTACCAGTAGCACCGCATTAGGGTGTTGAGCGCGTATGTGTGTAAGAGCATTCCATACAGATTGGACATTGTGTAGCGGTGCCGAGTGAGTGTGTGTGAGTGGGAGTGATAGTCTGTGGTCTCCCTGTGATTCACTACACTGACCGTCGGTGCCGCTTTATACGATGACATCATGCCAAAAGCACATTACATTTGACATTGGGTTTACCTGCATGGCTCCGGCCCATGGTGCTGTTAAAAAGTGTTCTTGTTTCATGTATCTACATATCTTTGATATTGTTGTGACCTGGGATGTACCATATAACTGTGCGGAACTGTATTATCAGGATTGTTAGGGTGGGTCAGTGGTGGACAGCGTGTCGCACTGCATAAGGGTGCTCTAACTCTGCGGAGGGAGAGTTAGATTAGGAATTGCAACAGTGTGCATACTATTGATATCATAACAATACGAGTGGGCCTAGTACTGCTAGTAATATTTCCAAATGTGTTCTTTGCCTGAAAGTATATTCTGTTCATGTTATAATGACTGAACATGTGTGTTGAAGATAAACTTTATTTACAAACATCCTGTGTGAAGTCTCTTTTGTGATGCTCAGTGTATTTATTGCAAGTGACTGCTGTGCCTTTGCTTTACACATTGCCTCTGAGGAAAGCCTAACTGGGCAGTGCCAAGCTACCTAAGGGTGAGCACAGGTTATACAGCGAGTGTAATCACCTGCCCTTGACGGGAGCGGTAGGTTCTGCCTGACTGGGGGCATCCCTTTAGCCAACTAGAAAGTGCCATTTCCAACAGCCGGTTAAAGGTCTACCGTTGTGTGGAAGTAGGTTATTTTCATGTTATAATAGAAATTTTTGTATAGTTGGAGCAGGCAAGCAAAGAATTATAGTGATAAGTAGTTCAGGAAGTCTCAACAGTATTCGAGCATTGCGTCATCAGGGTGCGGCGCAGAGATTGGCTGACAGACACTGTAGCTGCGCTGCAATAGGGTGGCCTTTGACCGACATGCGCTGAAATTTGTGGACAGATCATGAACCCAGTGGAGCGAAGAGTGTGGAAGATTGGAACGGAGAGTGATTGAGAATTTGCTAGCATGGGAAATCCCTTGTCAGAAAAGGAGAAAGATGTAAATAAAGAGGAGGAGTTTCCCCCAGAAGGCACACCAGCTAGGGAAATAGAAGCCAAGAAAGGGTCATACACGTGCATGTGCCATAGCCAGTGGCACAAATACACATCCAAAGATGGGGAATTACCATTCCTACTAAGTGGGAATTTCTATATTCCTAGAATAGAAAATGTGAGGAGAAGAATGCATGTCTTAAAACCTCAGCCTAGACCCACACACTTTGAAGCCCTAAATCTTTGGGTTCAAATGGCAAGTGAAAAGAAAAGGAAAAATGTTGAATAAAAAATTTGCAGTAGGGCTCATTCATGCAGAAGTGTGCAGGACGAGGAAAGGCAGAGAAAATGGAGGGAGGAAGTCATTGAGACTGTTGGAGCCTATCCCTTGATAGAGAGTGGAGAGATAGATAAGGAGAAACCTAAAAAGGAGACAGAAACGGAGAGTGAGGAGGAGGATGCCTTTATAGGTGAGCTCCTCAGCATAAGACCACCCCCATATAATGCAGCAGCTATTGCACTGAGTGCACAGCCCTAGCAGTAACCAAGACCAGGATAGTGTTAGGACCCCCTGTTGAAACTAGTGCACCTCCAAGCTATACAGAGACTTTTGTCTCTTCACCTGCTCAGATCCCTAACCCTATAACAACAAGCGCACCACCTTTGTTGAGTACCAAAACGGCTTCCCCGGTTGAGGCCCTTGTCAGCGTTTTACCGAGTCAACATATCCCTAGTGCACAACAGGACCCTGCACCGAGACCTGGAGTAAATGCACCAGGACCTCCACAATGGGAGAATTTGATTAGTACTGTGACGGGAGGTCAGATAACTATTGCAGCTTTACCAATCAACTCACCAAGCACAGGGCAAACCCAACAGTGACTTAATGTCACCCAGCTAAAAAACAAATTTGAAGAAATCGTTAATAGAAATGTGGGAATGGATTTGCTAGGACACTACAATGAGAGTGAGTTTCTCTTCATGAGCAAGGAAGCAGCGAGAGTGGCAAGATAGGCCCATGCAAGAATGGAAAAGGTAGTGGATGACTGTGAGATTGACATAACCCAGAGAAAGAAGTTGCGGAAGAATTTTAGTATGATGATGGGTGAGAAGGAGTTAAAATTGTTGAAGCAAAGAGGGTTAAGGACTCATGTAAGGGAGTTGATTGAGAACATTAGGGAATGGAGCAAGACTGAAAAATTCAGAAAGCTGTGGTCTAGGACAGAGAAGGTCACAGTTAAATAAAAGAAAGAGGATGCTAAGAAAGATGGGGAAGGAGCCACAGGAGGGACGGTGAAGGAGTATCCTTTGAGAGAAGTACAGTGAGGAGCATACGAACATGGCCCGTGGTCATAATCAGACCTTTTCCATTTCACAAACTCCCTTACAAAACTTAGAGAGAATCCTTATAAGTGGTATATATAGATGGGACAGATTGTGACCATTTCAAAGGTCCTGTAGGATGATTTAGATGTGTTATTCAAGGTGGCACTCCCAAAGGACTTGTGGGCAGAATGTAAAAGGGTAGTCGATTGGACAACACAAGAACTTCCTAGGGTAGCAAGGACAAATGCATCTTCACCCATAGTCAAAACTAAATACAACAAACTCATAAAACAACTGAAGACCAAAGTCCCCAAAAGAGAAATTAATTAGCCAAAGATTTTCCGAACCTCTCAAGAGCCGAAAGAGTCAGTGCACGCTTATTTTGAGAGGTTAATGCAGGTGTATAGGGAGCATAGCGGAATGAACGACCCACTTGCAGACAACATGGGAGGGTTTCTTGCCTCTTTCGTGCAGGGACTTAAACCTGAAATTAGTAACCAGATTATCCAAGGTGTCCTTTGTTGGCAGAGCAAACCGAATGATAAGATCCTTCAGTATGCAAAATATTGTAGTGACAAGTTGAAAGCCAGGCGAAAGGGGCTTAAGGAGAGGTATATGATAGCTCAAACCCAGTTAGTCCTGAGTGGAGGGACAAAAGAATTTAAAGTTCCACTTCAAGGCTCTGAAGTGGATCCCGGTTGTGGGTTTAGAATGTAAGGATTTTCCATGACATATGGAGAGAATACCCCGGTAGTGGAGAGAGGTTGAGGTAATGTGCCAGAGGCTAGCATAAGTGCCCTAAAGAAGGTTATCCCTTGCCACATTTGCAACAAGGTTGGGCACTGGAAGCAGGAGCGTTGTTATAATTCAGATAGAGTTGTGATTGATGCCCAAAGCTGCGAACCTTGCGGCAACGGGAAAAGATTCCTTAGATACCTAGACCCCCCCATATGCCAGCCCTGAGGATTTCAAAGTCTAGCATGCTCAAAACTCCTTTAGCCCAATGCAGATGCAGAGAGGGATTCCTCATTTCTAACCTGATGATGTATCAAAACAGACAGTTACAGAAGATGTCTGGCATTTCACTGGAAAAGAAATTGGGTTTATTAAAGGTGCCATATCCTAAAGAAAACCCCTCGACCTAATGTTGTTTCCCCCCAAACCGGTCCTTACAAAATGACCCAAGAGGCCATTACAGGAATCACTCCTGTCGTCGAGAGGATGATGGAACAGGGCATTCTAAAGGAAGTTATTGAGAGTCCATGTAATTCCCAGAACATAGTCAAAATTAATTGGGTGAGATAAATGAAGGGATATGGCGCTCAAGATCTGTACACAGTTATCAGTCTATCCTGTTATAATTTGCGGTGCTATGAGGTAGGGAGATCTCTCCAATTGAATGACGTAGGTCAACAATACGCAATTTTTATCCTAAAGCACACGCTTATATCAACATACAAAATTGTAATAATGTAACAAATTTTCACAGCTTCTTTTGTTCTTGTGTTCTTTAATTAGTTCTTAGATCTTTATCCATAGCCAACACGTGTTTCATCGCCTCAGGGTATCAATCCCGCGACTTCCTCAGGGCTGAAAAACATAGAGATATGCAAAGTTGTAGTGTGTCCTCCCATTATTGTGTTAACTGCACTATAAACAAGGTGACATCTGTGCCTGTATTCTCATTAATCTATTTAAAATGGTGACATACATGTGGCAACCCATGCACAATTGTTGAAAATGATGGTCAAAATTTCTATAGCATGATATGTGACTACAAATTCTTATTTGGTAAAATATTCTTTTCAAACGATCATCATTGTTGAGTAAAGTATTCAGCGAGACATCTTGTGACTTACATACAGTGTGTTTTCGTTAACCCTGGGCGAAGTGCTACGCTACGCTCGCGTAGTTTGCGAAGTTGGCGCTACTTCGCACAACGCGAATTGCACGTAGCACAGTGCAAACACGCGTAGCGTAGCGTAGTGCCGCGGTCATTTTTTGCTTGCTCGCGGTCCTCAACGTCAAGTTGGCGACCGCGAGCAAGCAAAATGACATCCCGGCGAGACTTTTTCCTCGTTCGCGATCAGCAACATCAAGTTGCCGATCGCGAGCGTGGAAAATAAACCTCCCGGCGAGATTCTCAACGCGGGGAGGTCAGGTTTCTCATTGCGAGTGGTCGCGTATGCTCGCGACCGCTCGCGATGAGAAACTACCAGTCCGCGTTGAGAAAGCTGCCGCTCGAGTAAAAATCTACTCGAGCGGCAGTAAAGACAGCTCGCACTGTGCAAGTTGCCGTTTTCAATGATTGCACAGTGCGGACAAGCATCCGGCACTGTGCAATCATTGCGAACAGTGCGCTACGCAGTTCGCGTAGTGCTACGCGAAGCTTGCGTAGTGCGAACTGCACTTTGCGTAGCTTCGCGAAGCATTACTTCGCGAACTACGCCCAGCCTTAGTTTTCGTCTAATCTACTAGCTTCTTTGTTCATTTGTCACAGGTTTATTTCCATCTTTAAGGTTTGACGCTAGTCACTGGTATCCTATCCCAACTGTGCATCAAAGTAGTGTGACAATAAAAGTTTCTAAATAGTGTAGGAAAACACCCTTACGTGTGTACACCTAGAGCATATCATCCTAGTGAAATCATACTAACTTGTACCTGTTTACTTGTTGGGTACTGTGTGTCTGAAAATATATCAGGGAAAATAAGGAAACTTCATAAGTATTACATTCAGGGCAATCCAATCTTGTGAGTATGCTTGTTAATTATTCAAATATTAATGGACAAGCAATCCTACCTGTCTACCGGTTATACTTCTATCCCGGCCTGCACAACTAAAGATGCCGGCCCCAATCCCCCGCTCCTCAGACACCAGCGTGTTCTTGCTTGGACTGTTTAAATCCTATTTCCTCTGTGTACCCTAGTTCTGTTAGCCAAACCATATATGAGACGTAATAAGACTAGTGTACTAGATCTCAAAATAGAAACAAGATCCATATGAGTCTACAAAGTAAGCTGAAAGTCAGTGAACATATTCACGTGCTTACCGGGACGGCGCCGAAATTCTTCAAACTTTGCGAGCGTGTGCGCTCTGAATTGTTCATGCGCTCTGAATTGTTCAGCCGGAAGGGCGGCTTAAAGCCTCCTTATAGAGAGCCAAGATGGAAAACGGACTAGTGTTTCCATCGGAAACTAATTGACCGAAAGGCGGTCGCCGTTTTGAAAAGTCCTGTGTGAATTGATATCTTATGGCTACCAACCATATCTTGCTGATCCCCATCCCCTTCAGTTCCAGGAATCTGTGTCTGCATTACAAGCCAGAAAGATTCAGTACATATCACTCTATACTGTGTCTCCTTTTTTCATTATCCATTTGGTGTGTGTACCGAGCAGGCCCGGTTCTAGGGGGAGGGCCGGGTGGGCAGGCCCACCCAAACATGAGCCTGGCCCACCCAAACATGAACATTGGCCCTCGCAGTGAATCTGCCACCGATGTGCAACAACAATAAAAAATGTTCAGATAACTGGTGATTTATGATCCTGTTGGAGAGCAATCATTTGTCTGTTGGTAGTTTTTAAATGCAGATAAACTGAATTTTATGTGGATAGCTCAGGGGGTTACTGCCTTTGTCACAGAGATCCTTGTGTTACTTGCAGTTCAGAAGTTACCATCCTAAAATAGACTTGACCTATGAACTGTCATCAAAGAGCTGCATACAAACTTCGCTTTTTTGTGTTGTGATATAGTTAGAACTTCTTCAGTCTTTCATTATTGTAATGTTGCTAAAAAGAGTTTGTTTGGGCAGTTATACATTTTTATCAGTAAAGCCAACCCCCAACCAATGGAGTACTCTTTAAATCCTGAGTTTGTGCTTCTCCAGACCAAACCATCGTAAAATATATAGCCCACCAGTATGGATGACATGTGATTCCTATACCTTGTAATCCTCATTGGCTTATGTGACATTCCCCGTAGACTGATTTATTGTCTCTGTATAATGTGTGCGTGATGTAAAGTACTGTGACACCCTACTCTGATATGAGTAGCGCTATACAACAAATGAAATGCATATGAGAGCGGGGCAATGGAGAGATGAAAGGCACTAGTGGAGGGTGGCAGTGAGGGAAGCCGAGGAGGAGGTCATGTGGTGAGGGGCTATGGAGCGATGAGGGGCACTGGTGGAGGGTGGCAGTGAGGGAATCCGAGGAGGAGGTCATGGGGTGGGGGGAGCTACGGAGAGATGAGGGGCACTAGTGGAAGGTGGCAGTGAGGGAAGTCAAGGAGGAGTTCATGGGGTGGGTGGAGCTACGGAGAATGAGGGGCACTAGTGGAGGGTGGCAGTGAGAGAATCCGAGGAGGAGGTCATGGGGTGGGGGGCTACGGGGAAATGAGGGGCACTAGTGGAAGGTGGCAGTGAGGGAATACGAGGAGGAGGTCATGGGGTGGGGGGCAGCTACGGAGAGACGAGTGACACTGGTGGAGGGTGGTAGTGAGGGAGTCTGAGGAGGAGGTCATGAGGGAGAGGGGCTACGGAGAGATGAAGGGCACTGGAGGGTGGTAGTAAAGGTATCTATGGAGAAAGAGGTCATTGGTGGGGCCCCAAAAGACTTTTGCACCAGCACTAAAGCAAGCCCTGTCATGGCCTTTCTGTTTTCGTTTATTTAATTAACAGTCGGTGATTAGGACAACTGTGGAGCATACTTTAAAGTGCATGCTAATTACATTTACTGCTATATTCAATGTTTCAAGTTTGAAGGTGATTTTACTAATGTTTTTTACCGGGAATAATGAAAGTGGAACCAGATGGTGGCTGATATGGGGCTGGGGCCCAAGGTCAGCTGCGAAATAAAATGCACTGGAGAGGGGTGGTAGAAAAGTGGATAATCAAGCCTGTAAGGGAGTGCGCTGCAGAGTCAGGGGTGAGGTGGAGGTAGTAATGAAGAGGGATTCTCCCTGAAGGCTCGCACAGAGGGTGCCCGAGTAGTGTCACTTGCCTGATACTCCCACCTTAGAAACCTCCTCTTCCCATCAAAGGGAGATTACATGAAAAAAAAAAAAACACTTTTTGAGAGTGATAACATTTAGAAAGAGATTTTGAAAAGAGTGCATTTTACTGGGCCTTGTAAGACTAAGGAGAGATAAAGGAGGGCCCAGAAGCAGGCCTGGCTAGACATATAAGCGACAAATCGGGCCCGCAGTGGCCCACCCGAATGCACCCTTGGCCCACCCAAATAAAAGTTTCTGGAGCCCGGCCTGGTACCGAGACCGTGCACTCTGAACATTTCTTCCGGCATACACGATCTTAATCCAAATAATTTGAATGACCTCTTCAAAAGAGTATAAGGCTGTATAGTTGGAACCTTATAAACTCCTACGTTAGATGCTATTAATAGTCTGAGTATCCTACTTTTATTCGTATAATCTGCAGTATCAATGTGATGAAACAATGTCAAAACTCTGGTCTGATTAGCAGTTGCTAGTAGTCTGTGTATTCACTCTCATTAGTATACTATGCAATTACAATATAGTGTAAGAATATAAAAAATTAAAACCTTACATCCTATACTGTAAATATTATGACATTTGCATTGTGTATTCACATGAAATCACATATTATTATATTAGATGACCTGGAAAGTATCACAACTCTTTACAATGACCTACATTTTATAAGTATCATATATGAGCATCATGCCATCAACATACACATTTATCATTCTCCCAGGAAGTATTGGAGCTCATGATCTGTATTGAGGCCCATTTCAACACATTGTCACGACCATGCGTTGGCAGCAGGGTGGGACCTGTACATCACACTAGTATGTTTGGTTGCATGGAATCGGGCGAGTGTATGGGGACTACATCTCCCAGAACACCTAGGGGGGGTGGAACACTTGCTGGCACCAGTCACGAGGCTTTATTAACTCAGCCTGCAAATGGCCTGGTGCTTGTCAATTTCTGCACGTCAGAATGCAGAGAGAGCCTTCTTCGTAGTCCGCGCTGGAGCGCATTTGCTGTCCTGTACTGTTCGAGTGCACCGCGTTGGTGCGCGTTTAATGAGTGAGCCGCTGAAAGGCTCAACACAGATTGCCCTGGGTTTTGAGACTCGCCACGCTGGAGCGCAGGTGATCTTTCCCCGTGCTGGTGCGCGTTTAATGAGGGAGCCGTTGAAAGGCTCTACACAGGGTGCCTGGGGCTTTTCGGATCGCCGCGCTGGAGCGCATGGAGTCTTTCCCCGCGCTGGTGCGCAAGTAGTGACAGAGGCCTTTATTTTCCTCCTTTCTTCCGAGGGCCTGAGGAAGAAATAGAGTACGGCGGTTGCGCTGGAGCGCTACCCCCTTTTGCTTTGTCTATAATTACCACGGATGAAAAGAAGCATTTTCATCCAAGGATTAACGCTCTACACAAGGCTAGATTGGAGAAGAGTGTTCCCCTTGTGACTAGAGCAGAACGTTGGGAATGCTCTAGAACTAAGTCCAGCTAAGTACTTTGTGTGCAATTTCATTTTTTTGGTTTATTTTTGCTCGTTTTACCTAAGGATGATTGCGGCAGTGTGGAAGTAAGTGCATGCTACCTAAAGGTATGCTGTTCCTCTTGAAGTGGTGCCTAGACAATAAAAAAATCAGAGAACCAACCACTGTCATTAGTAATGAAAGGGTAGGTGGAGCCTGGTTTAGGAGAGAGAGTGGAGGGAATCCCTCTTTCGGAACTAGGGTCCTCACACACCCAGCAAGCTAGGTGTCATGCTTCATCATCTGGACCTGCTCCTCGTTGGGTCGGCGCTGCAATACCCAACGGGCACCCATAGAGGGGCTCTTTGTCGGAGATCTTTTGTTCCTTGCCGTATGATGAAGTGGGGGTGTGTGGCCTGTGGTGTGTAGATATAGTGAAGTGGAAGAGTGATTTAAAAGAAGTGGGATAGTCCAATTAACACTTTTATTCTGGCTGGCTATCCACCTCAATAAAACAAAACAAAAAGAGTGGCAGCGTATCTGACGTCAAGGTTTAGTTGAAGCTATGCTCATCTCTCCAGGTCAACATGTTTCTTGCCTAATGGTCAGTTCAATCCGTGGCAATTCTTCAGGACCTAATCAGTGGATAAGTGAATCTATCTACACCTTGTGGTGGGGCTATTTGCTACCTACCACATGTATGCACTACGGTTCAAATCCTCAGTAGTGTAGTTCAGTAACCTCCCTATATTGGAAATGTCACCTCAGTCGGTGTGCGGCGGTTCTAGCAGACACCTGGAACATGGTGTCCATTCCATTGGGGAACGAAGACGAGTCACCTACCCCTCCTCGCCGGCACCGGATCAGGAAGTAAGTGCACACACATATTCGTCATTGTTATTACACATCCTTGCACGTATAGATTGTACAACGTGTTGTTCTTGTGTCTTACTACAGGGAACACGAGGCTAGACAACTGGAGTAGAGAGGATAGGACTGAACTTCTACAAACCCAGGACGTATCTCATCGTGTGTTTACCACTGTCTCATCTTTATTGTTTCTTTTGTCCCTTTTTTCCCTTTCCCTCGAAATGGTGTTTTCCGTTGAGTGATAGCTATGTACTCTTGGGACATTCCATGATGGGGATAGGGTTAAATAGCCTCGTACATCGCCCCCGCTGTATCCGGAGCTCAAAGTTAGTGAACTTCCAGTCTGTGTCCTGACACACATCTCAAGCGTAGTATCCATATTGCTTCCTTTCTTCTTAGGGTAAGTTCTCCGTTTCCCCCTCGGGGATCCCTAGGTACCTGCTCCATACCATAAAATTTGAATGATCTGTGCTTATCTTGCATCTCACATGTCGCAATGCGTGCGGCTATGGGGTATCTCATGTCATTATGTATGACTGCTCTCATGTGTTTGCTGATCCCCTCCTTCAGAGCTCTGATAGTGCTCCCCACATATCTACGTTTGCATCTACACTCTATTGCATATATCACAAATTTTGTATTGCAATTTATGTTAGATCCAATTTCAAATGTCTGATTGCGATCACCCTCAAAATCTTTTCTCTTATCATGTGCCCATTTGTAAACTGCTCAATGTCCACATTTATAGAAAGCTCGTGTATGTTCCTGCATCCAGTGTCTCTGCGGAGTTGATACTGTGCAGCTGGGGCTCAATATGTTTTTGAGACATCTCTGCTTGCGAAAGGTGATGTCAGGCTTGTGGAAGGTGAATTCCTCCATAATCTTGTCTGCGTACAATATATGCCAGTGTTTCTTTATGCTATGCACTAATACATTAGAGTTGTTCGAATAGTCAGTGATCAAGCATACTTTCCCCATATCGTCCTGTTCCTTTGGTGTCTGTTTTAGTGTGTCCGATCTCTGCATCATATTAATTCTCTTTCTCGCTTTTGATAGTGTACTTGTATCATAACCTCTGGTGATAAACCTAGTGTTCATGTCATTCACACACTTTTGAAACTCCAATTGCATCTAGCACGCACCATCTTCCAATAAAGAATGGCCCTGATTTGGTGCTTAGGATGTGCCCTTGTGGCGTGTAAAATTGCATTGCAGGCTGTGAGTTTGCGGTATAATCTACTGTGAATCCTGTCATTGTGTATATATAGTTCCACGTCTAAAAATACCACTCTCTTTACTGTATTGATAGGTAAATCTGATGTTACTCCCTTGTTTTATGATTTGGACATGTATGACAGAGAAGTTACACGAGTTTTGTGATCATCTAAACCGGAATGAGAGTAACATCAGATTTACCTATCAATACAGTAAAGAGAGAATGGTATTTTTAGACGTGGAGCTATATATACACAATGACGTGTCACCCCTAAGGTAGGCCTTAAGTGACCCTAAGGGCAGGGTGCTGTGTAACTAAAAGCCAGGACATGTACTTGTAAGTTTTACATGTCCTAGCAGTGATAAGCAGCTAAAATCAATTTTCACTGCTGTGAGTCCTACTCCTTGTGTGGGTTAGCTTTGGGGATTCCTTAAAACACCTTTTAAGCTGTAATTCCTGATTCAAAAGGAGTAGCTACTTCATGTTTAATATCTTTGGAATGGTGGTGATAAATCCTCTTTAATGGTAATGTTGGATTATAAATTACCATTTTAGAAATGCCACTTATAGAAAGTGGACTTTTCTCTGCGCTTATCTTTGCTCTGTGTGCCTGCAGCCTGTCTCCAATACACGTCTTGGATGGGTGACAGGCACACTTTGTGCATTCCCTCTAGACAGCCACAACACATTAAGGGCTGGGTGTGACAGGGATTCATCTGCGTTCATCTGCATACTGATAGCTTTCCTGGGCAGGCAGGGGGAGAGGTGGCTCACACTTACATCTGAATAGGTTGTTTTCTGCCCTCACCCAAAAGGCTGATTTAAAGCCCTGCTGGTAGTCTGGAGCCAGGGCTGGGCTGAAGGGGATCCTTGGGCACTTCAGAGAGTTTCTTTGAAATCACCCCTACATCAAAGACACTTTAGGGTATAAGTCCTAGGGCTCTGGCACTACCAATTCAGTACACTACTGGACCTGGGAGGAACTCTGATGGCGTAAAGGCTGCTGTGCTGTAGGGTTTGCCCCTTTGCTGTGACTGACTGTTCTGAGGAACTGTTTCTCTGCTTTGCTGAGCCCCCTTACTGCCTGCTGATCTTTGTCCTGCTGAGAACAAGGACTGCACCCAGAGTGACCCCAAGAGCTTGGTGGCTTGCCCCCCTGTTTTCCTTGAAGTCCCAGGGCCATAAAGAACTTCACACCTCCTGTGGCATTGCTGCAAGACTCTACATTCTGTGAATCTCGCTAAGGTTAGCCCAAATGCTGTCTGAACTGCACCAGGGGCTCTATAACCGTCCAGTGCTTTGCTTTTGGACCTTCAAGGCTCTACAATAGTTCGGTGCTTTGCTTTTGGACCTGGAATACTCTACAGTGATGATCGAGATCCATGTGTTTGTCATTTTCTAGATGCCACAGTGCCGAGGGAAGTCCTTTCAGCAGCCCTGGTAGGTTGCCATGGTAACAGGAGTCACCTCTGTGCTGACGCATCAGCTCTGCTCATGTGAGCAGATTCAGTGCTGCGCGCCGGCAGCGCGCCTGTGCCCCTAGGGAAATTGCTGCAGCTGTGAGCATTTTGGATCCGCCTGTAAAGCCTGTTGCCGCACCACCTTTTTGTCTGGGAGCCCCAGTGACATAGGCTGTTCAATGTGTCCGTCAACCCCGCGACTCACGAATTAAGTTACTGTGGATGAGACCTGCGACCTCTTCCAAGTCGAGCCGCACTCTTTCAGGCAGCTGAGATCCTCCCAGCTTCCTGGTCCTGAGGGACCCGTAGCGCGCTGCCCTACAGGCGCCTCCTGTTAAAATACTGATTTTGGCCACAATGCTGTGGGGAAACATCCACCAAACATCCCTACTTTGCTTTGTGTCATTTCTTGCCAGTTTTAAAACGTGACCTAATGATCATAAGTGCTGCTTTGCACTGTGTTTACTTGGATACTTGTAAAATGAATATCTCATGAACTACTTATTGGATTTTTGTTGTTTTGGCCTTATTTTAATCAGATACTCTTTATTTTTCTAAACCAGTGTTGAGTCTTTTTGTGGTATTTTCATTGTGTTACTTACTCTGTGTGTGTGTTGCACAAATACTTTACACATTGCCTTTATAGATAAGCCTGACTGCTCTGTGGCAAGCTACCAGAGGAGAAGCACAGGTTATCTTATTGTGAGCTTACCCTGACTAGAGTGGTAGTTCCTGCCTGGCCTGGGTGCATACCTCAGCCAACCAGGAACCCCATTTCTAAGAGAAGGGTAAGGAGACTTTGAAGTAACCATGCCCCAGACTGAGCATTGATATTGATAAGAAAGGATCCAGTGGTGTTGAGAACACCACGCTTAAGCAGCTTAAGGGGGGGGTAATTACCAAAAGATTCACTAAAAATTGATTAATTAAACATCTGCCTCTTCAGTTTGCATGGCTGCAGACAAAAATGATCTTAAGGAATAGCGGGGCATGACAGAGGGGTCAAGTGTTATGTAAGTCAAGTTCAGTAAAGCAGAAAGAAGTAATGCAAAGGAGGAAAAATCAGACAGAGAGAGCAGCAAATAGAGGGAGAGAGAAAAGCAAGTAAGAAACAATAATGTCAGAAAAGAAGTGTTGTCGAATTTATAAAGGGGAAAGAGAAGGAAAGAAGGGAGAAAGTAAGTAAAGGTGGAAGGAAGGCAATATGAAAAGGAGGAAGGAAGGTGAAAGGTAACATGGAAGGAAGAGTGGGTGAAAGAAAAAAGGATGGATGAATGCAAGGACTGATGGTTCAAAGGATGAAGAGTGAAAGGATGTATGGATACCAGAGTGAAAGTATGCAGACATTTATTTACGTGTGAGGAAATGGCCATTGGATGGATGGACCAATAGATAAATGAAAACCTGTAAAGGTGAAAGGATGGATTGATGTGAACAGATGGGTCGATAGAATCTTAATGTATGGTTCGAATAATGAATGGCAGAATGAAGGATGGAAAGATGAACGAATGATAGATGGATGGAAGTGTAGCAGGGTAGCTGATAGATGAGTGGATGTAATGGTGATGGGAACTATTCAAGCAAGGGCCGGGAATACTTGCTTCACATCACTTGGAGGTTTGGTTCAAAGTAGGGGGTATTTTAATTTTCTGCCTACTCCCTTGAAAGGATCCCTATGTATAATGAAAAAGCAAGAGAGAAATGAGACTGTCAAGGAATTGGGACAGAGTGAATGTGGGCATAATTATTTAGTCAAGGACAGAACATTTTCTGAATTAGTGGTAAGTATTAAAGACATCTATTATGTGTGTGGTAACTCCGCTTATTTCCAGTTGGCACATAACTGGGTAGGTAGATTTTCCTCTTGAACACTATTTAAAGCTAAGTAAGAGTAGTTTTAATCAGATCCTTATTGATGTCTTTGGAGCAGTCATACCTTCAAAAGGAATTACATTGAAGGATGTTAAGATTAGAAAGTTATCAACTTTAGTAGATTGGTTTGCTATATACCACGGAAGCCTTAACTCTTATGAATAAGGAATTGCTTGCTATGAGAGCTATAATTATGCAAAATCGCCTTGAATTGGATTTGCACCAGGCAAAGGAGGGGGGAATTTCCAAAGTCATTCACGCTCTGGAATGCTGCGCATACATACCGCTCATAGATATGAAGCAAGAACAGCTATGTCTAAAATTACAAACATAGTGCATGAACTAACTGAGCTGGGATAGTCAGGTGCTTGGGAAGGAATAGGTTCCATATTGGGATCTATTGGAAGAGGGTTTTCTAAGATAGAAGAGTGGCTAGGTAGTGTAGGTGGAGGAATATTAAAACTGTTCTTAACTCCTCCTTTGGTTATACTAATTGGCACTGTATTTGTGCTTAGTTTTTAGCGGTAGGCAAATATTCTGTTCTGCCTGCGGAGTTGAAGGAATTTTGGCGACTCCACGTTACTCTTGTAATGGAGAGTTTCTGGCAAATTCCAGCAATCGCTGCATGGCGGAATTTATTCTCACGCGTGGTTCCAGAAAGGTAAGTTGGCGAGTGAGATTTGGCATCCCCTAGCATGATTTCCGGTCGCTAAGAGGACATCTAGCGAGATATTTCTAACGTGGCTGGTTGCGACCAGTCACGGTCAGAAGGCTGCCACTCCAGTAGAAAAGCTACTCCAGCGGCAGGAAAATAAACTCGAGTAGCTGCGCTTTCTGGTGCAGTGTGGTGATATTTGCTCTGATTTTTCAGCGTGGAATGTGCTTCCGGCACTAAATCACCGCACGAGCCGCGCAATGTGGCTATTTCAACCTGTTGGCAAAATCTCGCTGAGTTTTTATGTGACTCCCGAAAGTCAAATTCTGTAAGTTCTGCCCACCCCTAGTTATTTTCTGAAAACTTTGCAAAAGAATTTCATCAAGCAATACAATGGACTGTGGCCTCAAGAAGGTTTCAGCAACGAGAGGAAGAAAAAGAAGGAGACTTGACATAAAGGTTGAAGAGATGCAAAGTGATCTCTGACACTCTCAAGAATCTGGAAGAATCAAAGAAGAAGATTCCAAAGTTAATGAATGAAGGCTATAAAGTGATGATTTAGAAATCATCAAAGGGGGTTGTCAGAGGTGTTTTACCTTTTTTGCTTGGAATACATTCCTAACTGAGCTTGCGCTAACATAAAACTGTGTATACACTGTCCTCCATCTTGAACCACTGTCATACTGCACCACGTGACAACTACTATTGTTGTTTTTGTGTTTTAAATAAAGAATTGCAAGGGTCACTCTAACAAAAATGAGTGTTCCCAGAAATGTTATCCACATTGTTTCTAATCAAGGACATCCCAACTGTCCCATGCTACTGTTGTACAATGTATCTACTTGCATGCTTGACTAAACCATGAGAATAACTAAACTCAATGTAATACTACTGGGAGAGAATACTCGAATGTATTCAGCATGGATGTCATTTGGAAATAGTTAGGGGTTGCAGCTGTGAGCTCTAGCTTCCACCCTGCTACTCCGTGCCTTTAACTGTACCCTAGGAACCCCCTATTTCCCACCCTTGGAATGCGAATCTATGCCAGATGTCATATAGAACTTTACTAAGTTCCTTGTACTCATGAATTGTATTATTTTCCTACTAAGCCCTTTGAAGAGGTGTGGTGCAGCGGCCAGGGCAGCTGACTTCGGAGCACAGGGTTCACGGTTCGATCCCCGGCTCCGGCGGCAGCTCAGCTCAGCACCATGTGACTCTGGGCAATAGCTCACTTAATTTCCACTACGGCCCCCAGCGCCTTGAGACCCGTAAGGGTGAGTAGCTGCGCTATATAAAAAAAAAAAAACGGACTGAAGGCATATTTCTTATATATTGCCAATTAATTTCTTACATTAACCTACAAAACTTTAACTTGTGTCTATCATTCTTATCGGGAATGTTTCAGACCTGAATATTTAATTTATTCTAAAAGTATTAGAGAGGGTCCAATCGGGGAGGACCAAAGTCTGAATCGGTACTACACCACTCCCGGTCCTAGCTGTTAGCGCACTACTTGAAATTATCAATACATATGCGATTGTACGCGGACACTAGGCTGTTGTACATTTACACCTTATTTGGCACCTTTAGGGTTGTAATAACTTTAGAAGTGCGCTTTGTAAATTTCAACAGTTTACATCTTTTCTGGGTGTATGTTTTTATTACTATATCCATCCTAAACCACTTCCTTAAATTTCCCTAAACCTTTCCCATTTAGCAGTAATTATTCCCCAATTTCTGGTCAAGTCCTCTGGTCCATCCCACATTTACTGCTAAATCATATATCTAACTGTGCAGAGATCTCCACCATCATGGACCTCGAGGAGCATTCTCAGGGGGGGAGGGGGAGGGGTCGCTAGAGAGCCCACAGCAAGATGGCCACACCTTAGTGCAGCTCGGCCAGCCAGACATCATAATCCGACATTTATCCGGCAATCCGACCTCAATATGCTACAATTTGTCTAAATATGACATGCTGAAGCTGTGGAGAGCTATATCCCTTTGTTTCAGGCAAAACAGCTGACCTGACACTGCTTGCTAGCACCGTGGTTAAGCCGCATGGACTGAGAGGCCCGGGGCTGCCTGCCAATGAGCCATTGATTGCGGCGGAGGGG
Organism: Calotriton arnoldi; assembly: GCA_963921515.1. NCBI lineage: Eukaryota > Metazoa > Chordata > Amphibia > Caudata > Salamandridae > Calotriton > Calotriton arnoldi. The sequence continues at coordinate 171,753 of CAWUFW010000044.1, read as the reverse complement.
GCCCTGATGCTGTGGCATCCATGTGGGCCTCAATGGCATGGACAGACTGTCTGCACCGTGTGCTGAGGTTGGTGGGGGCCCCCCTGTCACCATGAGGGAAACACCAACGCTACCTGCTGGGCAGACGTGCCCGCAAAACTGAGACTGGTGCAGACAAGTGACGACGGCCTGACCTGGACCTGGGCCACTGCGGGGCTATCCCTGAGCCTGGCTCTGCTGCCTGGCCGGCAGGGAGCCGGGAACCATCTACTCCTCCCGGTGTGCGGCACTGCGGAGGCGGCAGCAGGTGGCAGGTCTCTCCCACATCCTACTCCGGGCAGCTGCCTCCACTGAACGGACCGAAGCCTACGCACTGATGGGTGCAGCTGACAAGGTGGGTGATCGGCTTGGGCGCCCATCTCCGGTGCTGCGGGAGGTGGGCTGGTTGGAGGGTCCCAACCGTGTGCATTGGTATGCTGCTTCCCTGGAGGCCTGGGGCGCAGCGGCTGAGATCTGGCTGCCGCATGTTGGGTGAAATCTGCTGCGAGCCTGCGCTGAGCCCGCTTGGGGCCCGACAGAGATTCCAGTTCTCCGCAGGGTGGCCGGCGCTCAATGTTAGCCATATCACCCCATCCTGATGCCCGATGGCACATCGGCCCACTCTGAAGTACACCTGCATCCGCTGGAGCCCATAGTCTGTGCTGGGGCTGGTGGCGCCTATGGCGAGGGGCTACTGACTACCTGTGACCTGCAGGAGGGAAATAAAATTGCCTTCTACCCAGATTTCACGATGGCGGTCTAAGCAGCCAGAAGGGACTACCAACCTGTCAAACAACAGCTCCAGAAGACTGGGACCATATATACCATGCTATACCTGACTCGCCTGCTAGTTGAATATCGTGACCAGCAGAAAACATACACCACCCCTAAAGCTGTGACCGCGTTCCTGAACACCCTTTCCCTGCGCCGAATGGACCCTGGTGGCACAACCATAGAGGACGAAGAGCTCTGAAGTAGTGCTGTCCCCGGGTGTCCATACCCCCCCCCGGCATTTTTTTTGTTGTTGGAAATTTGTTTATTCAGTTTTCTGTCAAGAATAATACAATTAACATTGCAGCTTAATACATATATGTACATACATTCTTGTTTGTCAATGTGCGGTAAGTGTCAAGGTAGAGCAGGTGGGCCTCAAGATAAAGCATGGAAAGAGGAGTGTATAGATCCCTCAATCATACATGCTACTAGTAGGCGGAGTCTCGGATGTGGCCAACGGAGGGGGTCATCAACATTAAGTGCAAAACCAACACAATGTCTACTCAGAGGCTGAACCATCAAGCCCGTTCAGGACCAATGAATGCTCACTGTTAGTGATTTGTGCGCATCTGATGTAGTCCCCAGATCGAGTCCCTCCTGGCATTTATTTAATTTAATTTTATTTTATTTAAAACATTTATAAAGTGCACTATGACCATACTGGTATCCTGGCACTGGTAGAGACCAGGGCCGGACTGGCTGTAGCGGGCACCAGGCATTTTCTCACTGGGCCAGAAAGGTGCGGGCCGTTTTTGTACAAAGGGATGGTTTTGCAGCAGTGCTGCAATATCTGCCCCCTGTACCAAAAGCAGCAGCAGCAGTGTTTTCAACCAGCACCCCCAACCCCTCCTTCAGCCCCCGCCGCCAGTCCGACTCAATTGCTGGGACTGGTTTGCATTCCCAATCCGGCCCTGGTAGAGATTTACCGAGCACAGGGGAAGGGAAAAGGGAAAAAGCTGCAACTGAGATAATAGCAAGAGTGATAAGTGCTACAATATAAACAATATTACTTCAGAAATAGCCAAGTTATCAGGGCTTTTCTAAATTGTAGAAGATCTGTCAAGGATCTGATGGGAGCAGGAAGCTGATTCCAGATTTGAATCTAACCATTAAAGCGCATCCGCCGTGTCTGGTCTTCCTGAATTTTGGAATGCACATGTGGTTGGCAGAGCGAAGGCCTCTCCCAGGGGCATATCTTTTTAGTCTGTTTTGTAGGAGCACTGGTCCACCACCCTGGAGGGCTTTAAAAACAATACAAAGTGATTTAAAAGCTATACATTGTTGCAGAGGAAGCCAGTGCAGATCTTTCAAGGCCATTGAGGCAGATGGCCCCCTGGGTCTGTTTAAGGCCAATTTGGCAGCAGAGACCTGGACTCTGTGCAATTTATTTAGAAGAAACTCGCTGGTGTACCTACCAGAAGAGCATTACAATAGTCCAACCTGCTCAAAATAACACAGCGAACAATGAGTGTTTTAGCAGTAGGAGGCAGAAGCGAGAGAATCTTCTGAAGACCTCGAAGTAGTGAAAAGCAGATGCCAGCAACTTTATTCATGTGTTTCCACGGACAGTTTATTCTCAAAAGTAACCCATAGGTTCAACCGGGTTTCGCTGGGTCTGGTGGCTTAGTGGACTAATGCGTCCACTGTAGGGATCTGTGTTTGACCTCATGGTCACAGGTTCAAATCCTGGCGGGTCCACTCTGTCTTTCATCCTTCTGAGTTCATTAAAATGAGTACCATTGAGTTGGGTAACAAAAAACATCTATTATTCAGCACCAAGATGCCCACAGGTAAACATGTGCTTTACAAATACACGTTATGTTATGTTAAAGACAGATTCGGAAGAAGATTACTCTACAGCAGGAGGCACAGGCCAGAAGTTTGAAGGAATTGCAATTGGGACTTTGCCTGCGGAGCTCAATTTTTTCCCTGTTAAATTGAAGGGAATTAAGATTGAGCCAGCTGATGACATCATTCATACAGTTATGAAAAGCAGTGACAGACGCTGGTTAGCCAATGTCTAAAGACAAAATTAATTGAGTGTCATCTGCATAATTCACCACCCTGAAATTATGAGATTTAATGAGTGATTAGAGGTCTCAGTAAGATATTGAACAGCACCGACTCAAAACTGATCCTTGAGGAACTCCGTGATCCAAGTTCTTAAAGTTGGAGCAGTATGAGGAAAGAGCAACTGCCTGAGAGCATTCAGATAGATAAGAACACATCCAATTGTATACAGTGCCACACACACTGATTGAAGCAAGTTGATCCAGGAGTGCATTGTGGTTTACCATATCAAATGCGGCTGAAAGATCTAAGAGGACCAGGACAGATGATTGGCTGACATCAGTCCGCATTCTGAGTTTGTCCAGTGCCATAAGCAAGGCAAATTCTGTGCCATGCCTAAAGCCAAAATGCTCTCATTCAAGGAGAAGATTTTCTTCCACAAACTGAGACAGTTTCGGGCTGACAAAACATTCCAGAATTTCAACTGCATAGGGCAGGGGAGATATTGGCCTTTAATAACTGAGAATGCCTGGGTCCAGGGAGGGATTTTTTAGTATAGGGGTAACTATTGCCTTCTTCCAGGCTAGAGGAACAGTGCCGGATTCGAGTGACTGATTGCAGAGTTGCTTTAGTGGCGGAAAAAGTTCAGCCGCTAGCTTTTTCCAGACCCTATGGGGTAGAGAGTCGAGAGGAAAGCCGGAGGAGGTAGACATTGTAATAGTATAGAAGAGATCCTACGTTAAGGGTTCAAACCATTCCAACCTGTTCCCATAATGAGGTATATCCTTACTAATAGCGAAGGCGGCCTCAGATCTGGGATTATTTGGTGGATGAGATACACTAATAGTCTCCAAGATCTTGTAGCTCTTGTTGTCAAATAAATCAGAATGTTTGTCACAGAGCTCCTGTGAAGAAGTTACTGCCTGGCTCAGGCACTCCACATTAGAGACATTACGCACAATGTCAAAGACCTTTTTAGCTATATTTATTGGACAAGACCAATTTTGCTTTATTCATTGGACAAGATGCCTGAGCTGCCCCTGCGGTGATCTGCGGGTGTACCTTTCCCCTAAACTTGTTGCTATTTTTACATCTTTTGCCTCATACTGGTCACCCCAATGTCAGAGGCGGACTGCAAAATCACCTAACTGGCCATCTCCAGACAACTGGAGGCATGACTGGGCCTCTGGCAGCCCTTGATGGGCAGACCCCAACGGATTTTCATGTACCTGTTTGTGAACTTCAACCTTGCTTGGAAAACTTATCTTCTGTATCCTCCTCAAAGTTTTTTTTAGTGTGTTTGTGGGGAAGGCAAATGTTGTTGGCCTGATTGGGATGCTGATGTGGGAGGAGGGTGGACCTGTTTGTATGGTTTGCCACAGCGCCACGGTGGATGCATTCACGGCTGGGCCAGTTAGACTTCATTATGCCACAATGCTGACACTGATCACATCTCTAAGTATCTATGCCCTATGCCGCTTTGAACTAGGCAGATCCAGCACACGCCCACTCTAACACTGTGACAGACACACCCTGCAATACAGTCACACTACTTACCTGGAATGTGCAGGGCCTTAACAACCCCAGAAAAACACAATAGGTACTGGCCCACCTGGACCGTCATAACTTCCAGATTGCATTTTTGCAAGAGACACACTTGACGAGACACACTGAGCATCTTATTGGTACTTTCAGGGTGGCACACATGGTGACCTCCTCATACTCTGCTTACTCTAGGGAGGTGATGATTTTGGTTAAAAAAAGGGTTCCCTTTCACCTTACCCACACCCTAACATATCACCATGGCTGATATGTCATTGTGCAGGCTGTCCTTAGTGGCACCCCTGTCACTCTGGTTAATGCCTATGGCCCGAATATTAATGACCCCGGGTTCTACGAGACGCTCTGGAACGAGCTCCTCAAATTGCAAACGACTACCATTATTTGCGGGGGGTGGACTTGAACACTTACCTCGACCCCCTACTTGACCGCTCTGTCACTACAGACTGGCATGGAAAGCACTCCACTAAACAACTTTGTGACGGTCTGGAGGAACATAGTATGGTAGACCTGTGGCACCATTGGTATCCCACAAAGAAGGGGGGGACCTTTATGTCATCGGTGCACAGCTCATGGTCCCGCCTGGACTACTGGCTAGCTACCAAAGACATGTGAAATTGGGTGTCTGATGTTGCCCACCTACCCAATATCTTGTATTGAAAATCCCCACACATACCCCTAAACGGTTCGTCTGGCGTTTTCAGGTAACTGCTATGCTGGATCCACTGTTTCGTGAGGAATTGTGCACCTCTATCAATGCTTACTTTACAGAAAACACGGGCTCTTTGGCCAACGCAAGCACCTTTTGGGAGGCTTTCAAGGTTACGATAAGGGGCATTTGCATAAGCACACAGGCCGGCATTGTGAAACCCCTCCGTACACAACTCTGAAAAACTTAGCACGCCCTGCAAACATCCTTGAGCGGGATTATGAATTCCACCCAGTTCTCCGCACTGTAGCTGCTATCCATGAAAATATCACCAACTTCCTCGACACTGCGAATCAAGTACTCCGGAACCTTTCTAAACGCCATGTGGCTAGGACATATGGGAAGAGTGGACACCCAGATGCAATCTAGCCGCTAAACTGAAAGCACTGTGGGCCCTGAATCATGTCATCAAAATTGTACCCCTAGACGGTAATCCAGCGCTAGCCAATACCTAATCAGGGATCAATACTCAATACATCACAACATAATGGCCCATACACATTCACCCAAATCCCTGATGCGCTGGGGTTCAAGTTTTAATGACGTTAAATTTGTTTCCTTCACAAATTCATGTTTGACATCTCTGAGCACATAACTAAACCTATACATCAACTTTCTTTCTTCTTGGTCGATGGACCAATTAGTTGAAGAGTTGATGGTAATGATAATACTGTCTAACTAACTATCATGTCAGCTAAATAATCACAGACTCTCTGTAAGATTAATAAAGCTTTATCTCATATTAAATGCTCAAATGCATACAGTCACAACTGCAAACAATGAAATCCACAAAGGAAAAGTGAAACATCAGTAAAATGAAAATAGATTCATTCTCATCACAATAATCATAATGCACAATGAGGAGTGGATAGATTAAGAGACATCAGTTTCAGCAAAATATTGTGAAACAATAAACATATATCGGAGTGGATAGATGAAGAGACAAGTTTCAGAGACAAAAATATAATTGCAAATGATTATGCAAAGAACGAGTCAGAATAATACAAACCCAAAGGATCTGTGAAATACCACCCCCTTGGCTGAGGGGACGGTGGGGGTCCCCTGAAATAGGGTCAGGGAACAAAGATTCAGGACCCAGAAGCAGGACAGGGACAGGACAGCTAGGCCTCTCTGCAAACCGACGATCAGCGACGCATCACCCCTCTGGGTAAGCTAAGAATCAAGTGCGCTAACCACACCCCTAAAAGCACCCCAGTTGTACCCTAAAACCTACATGTCCAACCCACATCAGTTGAAACATTTCACGAAACTCAACAGTTGATTGGCTAGTTGGGGAGGTGGTCTTGTCACACCACCAGATTCCCATTCAAGACTACCATAGGCTATTGTTTTACTTCTCTTCCCATTACCTCAGTTCTGACTCGTTCATACATTCAATACATGTAGCAGTTTAAACGACATTTTTATAAGTCTTTCGGCTATGTCCGCAGAAAAGGTTTAGGTCCCACGGTAACTCACATCCCTTTGGCAGGCACTCAATATTTTCTTTCAGCGCATCAGCCTTGAACTTCTGAGCCTCATCTGCTGTGCTCAGCGTTTCTGTTTGTACTGACAGGTCAGTTTCACTCTTTCTCCAACCCCTCCTCTATCCAGCCAACTTAAGAAATATGGCGGTTTATTCGGTTCACTACGACAAATGGAATATAGACATTCATTAATTATACAGAAATGCACTTTTCACTGTTATGCCTCCCAGCTTAGCACTATCCCTCATTTGTTTTTCCGAGCATAGCTTTAAGCAAAAGCAGCATTATTTATTATTTCAAAGCAAAAAATGCAACATGCAGTCTACGAATTACACATGCGGCCTAGTCATGCATTATTTCTCGTTTCTTTTCAAAATATAATGTAAATACGGTTTTAGTTCTTTCATGCGTTATCTCACGTTAGTGCATGCATGCGCAAAGCAGTTTTCCCTTGTGTTTATGTAAGGTGCATGTTAGTTTTCTATTACTACTTACTGTTAGTACGTATTATGGGAGTGTTAATCCGAGCAAGTTTCTTTGCATGAAATCCTGCTCCATCAATCCCCCCTCTGATGGCTTTCAAGAGCCATCATAAAATACCTACCATACCAAGTGCCATCTTCATTTATCTAAAACTCTGTATTCTTCTCTCTTTTTATGGCACTTTCATCTATATCTTTCATCATATTATAGTATTCTTCTAGTTCTATTTCCTCTCTTTTTTTTTTTCTCGCTCTTCGTTTATTCTCTGATTCTGTCACTTCCTTTCTTCCACTTACAACATTTATATGCTGTAATTATCACTAAGGCTACTATAGCTATTGAAATAATTGGCATTATTATTTTTCCTAATAAGCTACTTCCAAAAGTCGAAAACCATTTACCTACAGAGAAGAAACTCTTACCAAGTCTCTCCCAAACACCGTCAACCTCTAGTTGGGTCTAATCTTCATGTTCTCCCATGTGGTGTGCCACAACGATCATCGCTGAGTCCGACCTTGTTTAATATATACGTGTCGGACCTGGCGAGGGTCATCAAAACATACAGCATCGGCCTAACGTCGTACGCTGATGACACACAACTGGTGCAAGCGGTACACAACGACGGAGGGGCAGTGGCGGCAAACTTTCAAGAGGGAATGCTAGCCATCAATGCATGGATGGCAAACTGCCTCAAATTAAACTCAGACAAGACGGAGGTGATGATCTTTGGCAATCTCTCACCTAGCTGGTCCCCCACTTGGTGGCCAGCTAAGTTAGGCTCACTGCCGTCCCCCGTCACAAAGGTCAGAAATCTGGGTGTTATGTTCGACGACAAGCTGTCATTCATACACCATGCCAACGCAGTCGTTTCTGCATCCTTTTATGTCATCAGGATGATAAAAAAATTCCTACCTTTTCTCCCAACCAGCGTTGGCAGGACTCTCATTAGTACATTGGTTATGTCAAAGGTTGACTACTGTAATGGTCTACTCATCAATGCTCAAGAAAGAGTCCTAAAAGTTACAACTGGTGCAAAACGCAGCCGCCAGGATTCTGACAGCCACCCCCAAATTCAAACCAATATCCAAGGTGGTGCGACAGCTCCACTGGCTACCCATCAGGAGCAGAACCAAGTTCAAGGCTCTATGCATTGCATACAAGGCAATCCACGACACTGGACCTGAATTTCTCAGGAAAACTCTCTGCTCCTACAAGCCCAGCAGACCCTTGCGCTCATCAGCAGCGAACCTGCTGATTGTTCCCCGAACCATGAAAGCTTCTTGGGGCGACAGAAGATTCACGGTCGCCCCCTCCAAACTATGGAACACGCTCCCCCTCCACATCAAGACCAGTCCCACCCTGCTTACATTCCGGAAACAATTAAAGACCTGGCTTTTCAACCAATAACCACCCGCGCCTGGCCTTCCCACTGCCTAGTCCGCAGCGCCGAGACACCTAAGGGTATTTGCGCGCTTTACAAGTTGCTAAAATAAAATAAATAAATTGTAATTTTATAATATTCTTTATATATCCCTCAATTCCTTTACTTTTGTCAGGGATATAGGTACAGCAGTGTTGGATTTTCAACATGCCACAGACTCCACCCTCTTTTGCCAATAGAATATCAAGGGCAAGTCGATTTTGCAAAACCATTGATCTGATTGAAACCATTTCAGTGTCAATCATCAAGAACCCACCAGCAGTGTCAGTCGACAAACGATCAACCACTGTGGACAATTTTCAAATTTTATGTGAATTCAGAATGACTCCAACTGAGGGTATCAGTGCGCCAAAAATATCACCTACTATTTTTTGAGAAACTCGCTCTTTTATTACGTGTTAGTCCTTGTTTTATTTCATGGATACTATTGCTTTTTCTGTCTACATGGTATACCTTTGGAAAGACGATTGCAAAATAACAACTACCATACCAATGTGCAGGCAACCTGTTATAGGCTTTCTTACCACACACATAATAGACTCCTAGAAAGATAGGATCAGTTCCACCTCTAAATCACCAACCTCCTGTAATTTGGAAGGTATGCTCACATTCACTAGTACTAATGAAATAATTGTTATAGTTAGTTATCATTCTAAGCAAACATATGTTTCCCTTTTGATGCCAGTCCAGGGACATTGCAGCATATGTCTCGCCTTTCTCATAATTTCCTTCTCTGAAAGCCCATGGTGGTACCTGTGACTTCTGTTCAGCAGCTTTTCTTTGAAACTTTCCCTTCTACTTTATACCATTTCTATAAATACCCTTTCTTCAACCTGTTTAACTACATGTTAAATTGTTTTTATAAGCATATTCTATATCTAAAGTTTTGGTAATATGAAAGAACTCTCACATATAATGTGCATTTTTACTACTTAAAACCTTATTCAACTCCTTTATAACAGGTATTTCTGAAAACACTAAATCTATATTGGAATAATGATACTCGAGTTTCCCCGTTACATAGAGGAGGCTCGTTAGGACACTACAAGACACACCATATGTTAAAGGTAGGTGATGATACGTCACCCCCTCTGAGACAGATGAAGGTAATTGCATGCACACATAACAGTCACTCACATTCATTGTGTCAATATATTCATACAACAATTTAGTAAACACATTTAACGAGAAATCACTAATTGATTTATCATGATGGAGAATGCTTCCATCCATTTGTTCTATATTAGGATTAGGTGTTCCTTTAGTAACATCATTCACTCTTTCACTTTTTACATTATTAGTATTATTTCTGTTATTAGTTACCATTAGAATAGGTACAAGGACAGTTAGTAATATCCACATAAATGTTAATAACAAGACACTACATAAGCAAGCTTTAATACATCTACGTTTTAGACTAGATTTTGGATGTTCCGTCACCTTTTCTTCGGCCATTTTGTATTCTACTAAAAAAATATAAAAAATCTATAACCACTAATCTTATTAAAAATTCTGGAAAAATAGTCTAATCCTACACTTCAGGCTTTCTCCTTTACCCCTTTCTTTTCTTTTTCTTTTCTTTAGGTCTTCAGAATTTCTTCACTTTTTCTTTCAACTAACAATGTTGCACCTTAATTTTTGTCACAGTTCTTTAAGGTGGTCTCAATTTGCTTTCATCAACATGCTCAGTGTCAGATTTGTCTTTTTCTTCACTTGGATCTGAGCTTTCAATTTCTTCCAAGATAACGTAAGTCCATTCTGGTGCTGTGTATTTTCTGCTTGGAATTCTTACTCTTCTTGTTTTTCCTACTAATTCTTCTCTTGACTCTTCTTGTTCTGTCTGACTTGAGACCTCATTACTTTGCTCTGGTCTTCTCTTTGACTTTCTCCTTACAAGAGTGTATTTCATATTTCAGTCTTTTCACTCCACCTGGCCAATTGTCACCTTTTCTTGGTTTCTTAGTTTGAACTACCCTTTCACCTTCTTCATCTGGTTCACAGGTTCCTTTATTTGGCCTTTCTTCTATCTGTTCTTCTTCTTTTGGATTTTCAGTAACTTCAGTTTCTGCTGATTCAACAGCAATTTTACCTTCTCCTGGTTTAACTATGAACTCACTTTCTTCTGGTTCAACAACAGTCTCACCTTATTCTGGTTCAACAGCAGTCTCACAAAACCCAGTAGCTGGTGCCCACTCTTCTTGACTTGTGCTTGGCTGTTCATCATCAGTTGGTCCTTCAGAATCTGTCACTCTAGATTCCTCAGCTTCACACACTTCAACTTCTGGTTTTTGACTTTGATTTACCAGTTGCTGCTCTTCTTGTCTTTCAAGTGGACTTGGGACTCGTCTGGTATGGCTTGCGTGAATCCAGTTTGGCAGACCACCACACTTCACTGCCGTCGTCGTCACCAGAATTATTTGGTAAGGACCATTCCACCTTGGTTCTAAACACGATCTCCTCACGTGTTTCTTGACGAGAACCCACTCACCAGGACTCAGATCATGAGCTTGATTCGGCTGTGTTGTTGTGGCATCTTCTCCAACCTGGCGAGACACAGAACGCACCAGATCAGCCAATCCTCTGCAATAATCAAGCACTAGATCATCAGATATATTCATCAGTTTGTTCGCTGGTATGTATGCTTGTCTCATTGCTCTTCCCATTAGGACTTCGTGAGGACTCAAACCGTCTTTTTGTCAGGAATGCTTCTAAGACTCATCAGTACAAGGGGTAAAGCATCAGGCCATTTCAGTGTTGTGGATGCACACACCTTTCCTAATCTAGATATTATTGTGCCATTAATCTGCTCAACCACTCCAGATGCTTCGGGTCATTAGGCACAATGCAGCTTCTGTTCAATCTGCAATGCTGCACAAATCATCCGAATTATCTCATTGTTAAAGTGGGTTCCTCTATCTGTTTCTAAAGTGACTGGAGATCCAAACCTGGGGATCAATTCTCTTAGGAGCAACTTTGCTACTGTAAGGCTGTAATTTCTTCTCATTGGATAGGCTTCCACCCAGCGAGAGAACAAGCAGACAACAACCAACACATATTTCAGCCCGTTGCAAGGGGGTAACTCTATGAAGTCCAACTGAAGTCGGGTGAATGGACCTGCTGCTTTCCCAATTCGTCCCCAACTAACAACTGTCTTTCTGCCTGGATTCTGCTGCTGACAGATGACGCACCTCTGGCAAAGGCTCTCTGCAATGACCCTAAACTTTGGGTTATACCATGACTGCTTGAAGAGTCTGATCATTGCATCTCTTCCAACATGCGCAATTCCATGATACACCCTGGCCATATGGGATAGTAAACTGTCTGGCATGACTGGTCTTTCGTCTATATAGACCCACACTTCGTCCTCTGCTCTCTTTCTGCAGCCTGAATTTTTCCAAATTACCTTTTCCTCATCACTTGCTTCTTCCTGCAGTTGTCTGATCTTATCCCAGGTTTCATATGTAGATGTGAACATAAGATGGCAATTTGTATTTTCCTTTTCAATCCCTCTGTTTAAGGCCATTAAATTTCGTGCACAGAAACGCGCTACTTGATCGGCGTATCTGTTGCCCTTCATCACATAATCATCTCCTGATTTATGTGCGGCACATTTGACCACTGCAATTCTTTTGGGCATTTGTAAAGCATCCAATAATTCTTTTACAGTTTTGCTGTTTCTAATGGGGGAACCTGAAGAAGTCAGAAATTCCCTCTGCATCCATAGCTGTCCAAAATCATGGACAACCCCGAACCCATACTGACTATCAGTAAATATGGTTACCCTCAGGCTTTTGGCAATTTTGCACGCTCTAATCAGAGCTATCAATCCAGCAATTTGGGCAAAATGTACCCCTTTTAGACAGGATGCTTCTAGAACTCCCGCTATGGTGCAAACAGCATAAGCAGTGCGTAATTCACCCGTCTCATTTCTTAGACAAGACCCATCAACAAACATTTCACAATCTGAGTCTTTTAATGGGATGTCCTCTATGTCTGGCCTAGGTTTGGTACACAGTTCTGTCACATCCAGACAATCATGATCCGCTTCCTCTCTCACCTCCTCACAATAGGAATTCGGCAATAAAGTTGCCGGATTTACAGTTGTGCACCTCACCACAGTTACATTTTCAGCACCCAGAATCAATCTCTCGTACTTAGTCAGCCGACTAGAGGTCATGTACTGTGTCCTGGTGCGAGTTAAAAGGATTTCAACTGAATGCGGCACATACACCTTGACTGGATATCCCATCACGATCGCTTCACTCTGTTCCAGACTCACACAAGTGGCAGCTACTGCTTTCAAACAGCCTGGTAATGCTGCGGCCACTGAATCCAAAGTAGCAGAAAAATATGCTACTGGACGTCGTGCTATTCCATGTTTCTGAGTTAAGACTGAAAGTGCACATCCATCCCTTTCACAGCAGTACAACGCAAAATCCTTTGCATAATCTGGCATTCCCAATGCAGGTGCTCGACAAAGACTGTTTCTCAATTTTGTAAAAGCCTCCATACTTTCATCATCCAGCACAATCGAATCTATCACATCTTTCCGTGTCAACCTCTGTAGAGGTTTTGCAATCAGTGAGAAACCACTGATCCATTGCCTACAGTACCCAACCATTCCCAAAAACATTCGTACTTCTTTCTGAGTTTTAGGCGGGCTCATTTGTTTGATCACATTAATTCTTTCTGGTGTCACTTTTCTGACTCCCTTTTCTGTTTTGTGTCCTAGGTACTGGACCTCTTGTTTACAAAATTGTATTTTTTCTGGTGACACTTTGTGTCCTCCTTCTGCCAAATGGTTCAATAAGGCAACTGTATCTGTCACACATGCCTCTCGTGTCTTTGATGCCACTAACAGGTCATCAATGTATTGAACCAAAACTGAATTTCCTGGCATGACTAAAGTCTCCAGACATTTCTTCAAGATCTGATTAAAGATTGAAGGACTCTCTGTGTACCCTTGAGGAACTCAGCACCATGCCAAAACACGGTCTCCGAACCAGAATACAAACAAATATTGGCTTTCCGGATGTAATGGAATCGAGAAAAATGCTTGGCACAAATCAATCACTGTGTACCATTCAGCATCACAGTGAATTTGGTAAAGGATCACTGCTGGATTTGGCACCACTGGACAACAGGGTACTACGATTTTATTGATTTTCCTTAAATCCTGCACTATTCTGTATTTCCCACTGGGCTTTTTGATACCTATAATAGGCGAATTACAGGGACTGCTCAGTATTTCTCTTAGTATTCCTTGTTCAATCATTTGGTCAATCACAGGTGTGACTCCTGCAATTACTTCTGGACTCATTTTGTACTGAGGTGTTTTTGGATATACAGCACCCTCTTTCACTGTAACCTGAATCGGATCTACATTTGTCATTAGACCAATCTCTTTTCCTGTAAAATCCCATACATCCAATCTTACTGCACTCTTTAATTCTTCAGGCACATTCTCTTCTGTGAGAAGTGAAAACAATTCATCCACTTCTGTCCCTTGCTTTGCTAGCATCATCTTAAATTCGACATCCTCATCGGGTGTCTGAAATGCAATACCATCTGGCGTACAATAGATGGTACAATTCATTTTACACAATAAATCTCTACCTAAGAGATTTACTGGACTCGAGTCACATACCACAAACCGATGCATGTCTCTGAAGTTTCCAATCTGAACTTCTATTGGATTTGTGACTGGTGTTCTAATATGTTTATTCGAGACTCCTACAACTTGGATAGTTTCTCCCGAGAGGGGTAGGTTTGGAAGTTCTGCTGCTCTCACAGTAGAACGGGTAGCACCAGTGTCCACCAAGAATGTAATGTCATTCCCTTCCACCTTTCCGTCAACAAATGGACCTGACTGATCTACCGCCAAAGATCCGCCAAGTACGCACTCTTCCTCCCCCCTCAGGCACCGTCATTGAGATGAGTCTAAAATCACTCCCATTGCACTGCAACCAATATTGCGGAACCATTTGCACACTTTGATTCTTACCGAATTGATCACCTCCGTGAAATCCAGTGTTCGCCCTGCACCTCTGCACCTGAGCATTCACATTATTTGGCATGGGAGCTTGTGGCACCTGTAACTGTGGTGTAACTACCTGCTGCTGCTGTTGATTTACACCCACCTCATTCTGCATCTGTGGAATTAAATTTTGATTTACCCCATTATTCTTTTTAGCAGATCTACACTCGTTCTTCCAATGTCCATGCTTTCCGCACACATGACAAGGAAATTTCTTCATAGCTTTCTCTCTACTCATTTTACCTCTTCCTTTACCCCCACTGGGTATTTGACTATTTTAATTTTGACCATTCATCTGGTAACCTGCTTGAGGACTATTATTTGCTTCTTGCTGCTCTGCTACTTTCACTTGCGCCCACATCATTTTCTCTATTAACTTTTTATGTCTCGATTCAATATCATCACTACAATACTTTGCATACCTCAAAATTTCATCAATTGTTTTGCTTTGCCAACAAATCAAATGCTGCTGAATCATATTACTAATATCCAGTTTCAATCCAAACACAAAACGATACACAAAATGTCCCATATCCTTGTCTCCAATATTCTCAAACCCACTGTAACGTTTAAATACCTGCAACAACCTTTCATAGTAGGCATGCACTGACTCCTTTGGTTCTTGGGTCGTCCTGTCAATCTTAACCCAATCTGTTTCTTTCGGAGAAATCTTCCCTTTCAAGAAAGTGATTACCTGATTATACTTTTTCATCACCTCATCGGATGGTGCACCTGTTTTAGGGTCTCTAGGATATTCTTCTTTTGGCCAATCGAAAGTGATCTTACATTCTGTCCACAAATCTGCTGGAACGACAATCTCAAACAAACCATCTAGATCCTTTAACAGAACCTTGGAAACTTTCACAAACCTTTCTACTTGTTTATACCATTCAACTGGTTTCTCTCTTAATCTGGGAAAATCATTTGTAAAAGATAATATATCCTGCCTTGACCATGGAACATGAACATATCCACCACCTGGAACTTCTCTTATTGGACACGCTCTTTCAATTGTTCTGTCTCCTTAAGCGGAAACATAGGCGCTCCTTTACTAGCTGCTTCTTCCTTCTTTTTCGTCCATCTATTTTTCCATCGATCTACATCTCCCCATTTCTTCAAAATATTCAACAATTATTTTATCTGTAACCTTTTTCCAGACGCATTCAAACTCTCCAGATTCTTATCCGTAAAGGCCAATCTGTATGATTTCTGTAACACCTTCGACTTTTCTATGTCTATTCCATACTCACTAGCAGCCTCGGATATTTTCTCATGAAGATTCCTTGCACTCCAAGTAATGTTTTTACACAAGAACAATAGTTCATCATCTCGATAAGTCCCTAATCTGTCTGGACTTATTGTGCCAATAATCATCTCTTCCAAATCTACTTTCAATTGACTCACATTTATACTCTGTGGTTGTGGTTTCAGCTTCACCATTTCTTTTATCCAATTATTCAATTCTTCTGGTGAAGGACCTGCTGAACTCCCTGCCATTGGAGTGACGTTCGGCCCTATTCTCCTTGGATCTATTTGTACACTTCTTCTAGGGGTTTCTGTTATCTCACAAACCGGAAGATCTAACAAAGTATTATTCGTGTCAGTCTGTTCTCCCTCATCTGCTACCATCACCATTCCACTCCTGATACTAATCCTTGGAACTGATAACGTGTGTGCTTTTGTCACATTGTTTTTCTCCATATAATGGGACAACGGGACCAATTGTTACTGGTACCGTTAATGCTTCTGCAGTCAGACTTAACTGATTCATTTTCTGGACCTGCTCTAGTCTTGCCTTATTCAACAAATGTACTTCATTTTCTCGCACTACCCTAGCTATTTCAGTGACTTGTGGAGTTAATGGGGTTCCCAATTGTGGGGCACTTGGAGTCACCTCCCCTGAATTTTCTTCATACAGCGGAGGTCGTTTGGTCATAATGTCCTCTAATATCTCATCGTCATCGGAGTCGTTCGGATCATCCCTTAAACTTGAAGTCTCTACATTTTTCTTTTTCTCCTTACATTTACCTCCTGTCTGATCGTCAGCGACTAAAACTGGATACAATCCTTCCGTTATCACAGCTCTCCTCCATCTTTTCAACTTATTCTCCCTACTCTCAGAAGGATATCCAAATATTGAATTTCTGTATCTTCTGTTACCTCTATATTTCTCTCTTTCAAATGCCTCAACTTCCCATTCCTCTAAGGCTTCGTACTGTGTCAATCTGGGATTCGGCTCTAGTGAATTCATCCGATTTCTCAAATTCTGCAAAATCCTTACATTAAACGTACCATACTATGGAAAAGCTATAACACCATCACCCTTCGTATATTCCACCCAGTTCTCTAACCAAATACACGTATGATATCCTCGCTCCAACATCATATAAGAAGCAGGCGATCTTGGAGGTGGAATAGGAATTCCCTCTCTAGTCACAATTGGTTTATCCTTTTTAAAGAAATTCTTTATTTTCTTAAGCAGCTTCATTTTCCTGACTCTTTACGCTAATGTATCTCAACAAAACAAACAAGGAAACCTTTCCATAATTCTACTTATTCTATTTGTCAGTTCCTGTCCTATACCAGCGCGACACACACCAACTGTCCAATCGGAACACCACTACGTAAGCAAAATCTCAACCAATACTAGCGCGGCTCACCCTAACTAACCAATCACAGCTCAATACACGCCCGCTGCCTGACCAATGCCAGCGCGGCTTTTTCTGACGTCAGTATTACTCCTTCTACTGACCCTCCCTTTAAAAAATAATACGGCAATGTATTTCTAAGTACTCTTAATCAAAAATTCGATTAGTAACAACACAAAACAATGCTACCTTGTCTGTTCCTCTAATAAAGAGATAGTCTTCACTTTTCCGAAAGGTTTCCTTCTCTACGGGTAATAATAATGACTAGCGCTATTTTACCCTTCAAACAAGCTCCGGGTGGACCTATTACTCCTCTAGGGATAAGGCCAACGTTTTGCAAGAGGACTTTTTGGTGTGAAAAGAGGTCTTGGTACTCCCCTGGGGATAAGGCTAGAGTTTCGGAAGTGGACCCTTTGCTATTTCAGGCACTCTACTTACATACGAAATTGTCCCTAAATATAACACCTACAGCCTGTAGCTTTGGTATTATTACAACAGACAAAGTACTTCTGCAGTGGGATTTCTCTATCCACACTCTTCTGCCTATTTCAGGCCAAATTCCTGTCCCGGGATTCCACAGGTAGCTCCGTACCTGTACTTCTAGACAACATAGAACAGGACACTAACTTTTTTCGTGTTAAAAAACATATAATCAATAATCATTACCAAACTAATCAATAATTAAACCGTCCTCTGTTACCAGAAAACTGATCCAGCACTAGCCAATACCTAATCAGGGATCAGTACTCAATACATCACAACATAATGGCCCATACACATTCACCCAAATCCCTGATGCGCTGGGGTTCCAGTTTAAATGACGCTAAATTCGTTTCCTTCACAAATTCATGTTTGACATCTCTGAGCACATAACTAAACCTATACATCAACTTTCTTTCTTCTTGGTCGATGGACCAATTAGTTGAAAGAGTTGATGGTAATGATAATACTGTCTAACTAACTATCATGTCAGCTAAATAATCACAGACTCTCGGTAAGATCAATAAAGCTTTATCTCATATTAAATGCTCAAATGCATACGGTCACAACTGCAAACAATGAAATCCACAAAAGAAAAGTGAAACATCAGTAAAATGCAAATAGATTAATTCTCATCACAATAATCATAATGCACAATGAGGAGTGGATAGATTAAGAGACATCAGTTTCAGCAAAATATTGTGAAACAATAAACATATATCCGAGTGGATAGATGAAGAGACATAAGTTTCAGAGACAAAAATATAATTGCAAATGATTATGCAAAGAACGAGTCAGAATAATACAAACCCAAAGGATCTGTGAAATACCACCCCCTTGGCTGAGGGGACGGTGGGGGTCCCCTGAAATAGGGTCAGGGAACAAAGATTCAGGACCCAGAAGCAGGACAGGGACAGGACAACTAGGCCTCTCTGCAAACCGGCGATCAGCGACGCATCACCCCTCTCGATAAGCTAAGAATCAAGTGCGCTAACCACACCCCTAAAGGCACCCCAGTTATACCCTAAAACCTACATGTCCAACCCACATCAGTTGAAACATTTCACGAAACTCAACAGGTGAGTGGCTAGTTTGGGAGGTGGTCTTGTCACACCACCAGATTCCCATTCAAGACTACCATAAGCTATTGTTTTACTTCTCTTCCCATTACCTCAGTTCTGACTCGTTCATACATTCAATACATGTAGCAGTTTAAACGACATTTTTATAAGTCTTTCGGCTATGTCCGCAGAAAAGGTTTAGGTCCCACGGTAACTCACATCCCTTTGGCAGGCACTCAATATTTTCTTTCAGCGCATCGGCCTTGAACTTCTGAGCCTCATCTGCTGTGCTCAGCGTTTCTGTCTGTACTGACAGGTCAGTTTCACTCTTTCTCCAACCCCTCCTCTATCCAGCCAACTTAAGAAATATGGCGGTTTATTCGGTTCACTACGACAAATGGAATATAGACATTCATTAATTATACAGACATGCACTTTTCACTGTTATGCCTCCCACCTTAGCACTATCCCTCATTTATGTTTTTCCTAGCATAGCTTTAAGCAAAAGCAGCATTATTTATTATTTCAAAGCAAAAAATGCAACATGCAGTCTACGAATTGCACATGCGGCCTAGTCATGCATTATTTCTCGTTTCTTTTCAAAATATAATGTAAATACGGTTTTAGTTCTTTCATGCGTTATCTCACGTTAGTGCATGCATGCGCAAAGCAGTTTTCCCTTGTGTTTATGGAAGGTGCATGTTAGTTTTCTATTACTACTTACTTTTAGTATGTATTATGGGGGTGTTAATCCGAGCAGGTTTCTTTGCATAAAATCCTGCTCCATCAACGGCGACGAACTCTATGATACCCCCGCAATCCTGGACACTTTAACTCACACCTGCCTCGGCGGAGGACACGGCGGACTACCTGGCAGAGATTGCACTTGCTTGGCTGTCTGTGAAGCATAGGGAATACTTATCGCAACCGATCACATAGGACAAAATTGAAGATGCCATCACCAAAATCCCTAATCGTAAAGCGACAGGCCTAGATGACTTGACAAGCAAATTCTACAAACAATTTGCACTGATCCTTGCACTGCACCTCGCCCTATATGCAAAGACGTATAAGAAACATATTTTACCACCCTGTCTTTGGGAGGCATTGATAATTACATTACTAAAATCTAATAGGGACCCGGCGAATTGCGAATCCTATCAACCACTGTCCCTAATAAATACGGACGTCAAAATCCTGGCAAAAATGATAGTGACTAGATTGCAACACCTCCTAACCAATTTAGTGCTGCTTGACCAATCGTAATTTATACCCGCCTGCTCCACCACGCACAACCTGCGCACTATATTTGCATTGCTGCATCAGATGAACCCCTCCTTACAGGCGGCTGCAATCCTCTTGGGCGCTGCCAAAGCGTTTGACTCTATTGAATGGTCATATATCCACAATATCCTATAGTGCATGGGGTTCCCGAAATGCTTCATGCGTTGGATCCAACTGCTTTAGACAGGTCCAGTGGCCTGTGTGTGAGTCAAAGCGGTGATATCCGATATATTACCTATCCATAGGGGCAGCCACCAGGAATGTCATTTATCCCGGCTACTATTTGCACTTGCACTGCAACCGCTTGCATGTAACCTCCAGCATCGATATGCAGCATCTGCACTGAAATTCAAGCAGCGTCCCTTTGGCATATCCCTATACACACATGGCATGGTTATATGCAACACCTCCTAACCAATTTAGTGCTGCTTGACCAATCGTAATTTATACCTGCCCGCTCCACCACGCACAACCTGCGCACTATATTTGCATTGCTGCATCAGATGGACCCCTCCTTACAGGCGGCTGCAATCCTCTTGGACGCTGCCAAAGCGTTTGACTCTATTGAATGGTCATAAATCCACAATATACTATAGTGCATGGGGTTCCCGAAATTCTTCATGCGTTGGATCCAACTGCTTTAGACAGGTCCAGTGGCCTGTGTGTGAGTCAAAGCGGTGATATCCGATATATTACCTATCCATAGGGGCAGCCACCAGGGATGTCCTTTATCCCGGCTACTATTTGCACTTGCACTGCAACCGCTTGCATGTAACCTCCAGCATCGATATGCGGCATCTGCACTGAAATTCAAGCAGCGTCCCTTTGGCATATCCCTATACACACATGGCATGGTTATATATGTGCGCAACCCACCCACTCACCTAGCACCCATAATTCGTGAATATATAAGATTCGGTCGCTACTCTGGCTTCAGGATCAACTGCTCTAAGTCCATTGTGTTCCCCCTGACTCCTTACCCTCTGCTCCATGCTCTAGACTTCCCTATACGATGGAGCACAGACCCTGGGAAGTATCTGAATCCACGCAGACCCATATCTGGTGATCAAATATAACTACGGTAAGGGAGTGTTGCAGTTCGAAGACCAGGTTGTCCAGTGGTCTCGGCTGCCCCTCTCCATGGTGGATAGGATTGCAGTGATAAAATTGTTAATATTACCCACATTCCTCGAATTGTTCATCAACATACCCATAGTGCTGACGTGCCAATTTTTTAACGTGCTCAGGACGCAGCTTATGACTCTTGCATGGGTCTCAGATGGAACATGCTTATCCTCCCATACTCCAACGGCGAGTTCAGCGCCCCTTACATGGCGCTTTATTACCTTTTTGCGCAGGCACATTTTGCACACTACTGGTACCACCATCATGACTATGTCAACCATGTAGTGATTGAACACCATGATGCTCTCCCCACCACGCTCGCCTCAATTTTACTACATACGCGCACCTGTGCTAATGGATCCAAGTTTCACGCTATCCATTGCACCACGAGAGCATGTTGCCCGCTTGGGGCGTGAGCCGTTTAACTCCCCCTGCAGTTCCACCCAGCCCTATCTGTTACCTAAGAGCCATGTGCACTTGACCTCCTGGGCTAAGCGGGCCTGAAGACGATGGGTGATACATATACTGGTGGTACATTCATTCACCTAGAAGATATAGTCAACACTCAATGCCACAACCCTTTACTTACGTTCATTTATTTTTGTCTGAGAGCGGCAATGCGTACACTTTTCCCAACTACCCTGCTGTACTCACCGCTATGAAGGCTCTCATGGTTCTGCTCTCCAACCCCTCAAGTAGAGGTCTTATCGCCAAACTATATGTTGCTGATTAGGGAGACAGACCTGAGGTCCCGAACCCAGCATGGACACAGTGGAATGCGACGTTGGACCAGATACTAGAACCGGCTGAGTGGGATTTTTGTTGTTCGCAGATGTGCATGTTCACGCCTAACTGTAACTTGCGTATCATACACTTTAAGTACCTCCATCAGCTGTATCATACCCCTTACAAGATATATAAGTACGAGCTGCGCACTGATGTGAATTGTGTGAGGTGTGGGGCGCCTGATGCTGATTTCCTACACTTGTCATGATTGTGCCCTCCCCCCATGCACCGGATTTGGATACAAGTTATGGATGCTCTCACTGAAATGGCTCTGGAGCCTGTGGCGTGCCGGCCTCACATGTGCTTCCTTGGTCTGGTAAAGGGCTTGCAGCCCGCGTCATGCAGACTGGTGGCAGTTGCTTTGTTATTTGCCAAGTGCCGAGTAGCAATTAACTGGAGGACATGGAGAGTGCCAGGCGCGCAACGCCCATAGGGCTAAAAGGGCTTCAGCCCCCCCTGTCGTGTGTCTCAGCCCGGGCTGCTGCAGCTTGAGCTGCTGGGGGCAGTGTGGAGTCTTATCTCCAGCACGCCCGAGTTTTTCACAGGTCTTTGAAAGACCATTTGCATATTTACATACCTTTGTAAACTGGTTAACAAGGCTTAGTTTTTTTTCTGGTTCCAGTACCCCCTGGGCCCCCACTCTATCTATTCCTCACATTTGTATTTTACTTTTACTGCTGTAGTGTGAGAATGCATTTCATGAAAAGGAATATAGGGCTACCTAAAGAAAATTCCAGCCATTTGTTGTTTAAAGAGCATGCAAAGGCCTCGTCTTGACACTAAATAGGGTTATAAATAAAATAGTATGTATTCATTTGTAATGTGACTTTTCTGTCTTTGTTCCCTTTAATTATCAGTCATGGATCATTCAGGCAGTCCTAGAACACAATTAAAAATGCTTTTTATTTATATTTGCAGCTCCAAGTATGCACAGATAAGTGCTGAAAATAGGCTTTAGGTGACTGCTTATTTTTGTACCGTCTGGGACATCAATATAATGAGCTGGCAACCCTAATCACAAGACTGGAAGTTTGTTGCAGGATGAGCACTATATTTATTTCCTCCACCCTCGATCTCTAGACCCTGAATAATGCCATAATAGCAATAGTTTAACTTATATCTGAAACCCTATGCTAGCCCTCAATAACATGATGAGTTACTTCAAATGTCTGGGAATGCACCCTGCATTCAGACAACTCACTCCTCATTCTCGCCCTTCACCTTCACACTCAACCTGCATTCACAGCGATCACAATGTACTCACACTGATCACCATGCACTCACATCATTCACCCGCTCACTCTGCACTCACAGTGACCACACCGCACTTATGCCACTCGCCATGAACTCACACCATTCTCCCTCCACTTACCCTGCGGTCATATGACCACACCACTCACTCTGCACTCACAGTGATCACTCTATACTCACAATGCACTTGCACTGTTCACCCTGTACCTCACCCTGCAGTCACACCAGCACACTACTCACCCTGCACTCATGTGACACTTCACTCACCTGTCCCCCTCACTGCTCACTCTGCAATCTCACTCAAACAAGCCCATCACTAACCATACATTCATTCCTCCCACTCTGCACTTACATCCGCACCCAAATCCATATGGTCACCTCACTCATCCTGCAGTCCCTACTCTCACACTGTCACATGGCTCACCGTGCACTCACATGGGCACTCCTGCCACCCACACAGTGCAAAGGTTTAAAGTGCCTGCTACAAAGAACGTGTACCATGCAGATCACAGAACTGAGTGTGAGTAAACTACAGGTAGCCCTATAAAAAAATGAAATGTTTGTCAGAAAGGGGCTTTAGAGAGAGGAAGTGCATTGTTGGCGAGTGGTAGTGAGGGAATTCACAGAAAGGAGGAAATGGGGGAGGGGGCGCCAAAAAAGACTGTTGCACCGTGCGCGATCAGTGTTAGGGCCAGCCCTGGCTGGGGTTTTTAGCCCCTCCCCCCAAAATTCGGGCTAGTTGCGCCCCTGGAGAGTGCCCACTCGGAACCACTGGCTCTCTGATGTGTCTTACTGCAAGGAGCAACTAGAACCTTATGCTGAGGAACTACCAATACCGTCCCGACCAAAGGACATTTGGGGCCCATTCACCGTGTATTTGTTAACCCAGATCTTGATGAAGAGCGTATGTGTGTCGCCATTCTTTCGTTGGTTGTTGCGCTCGCTGGCACTGTCAGATGGATTGTAAGCACTTGTGGCTAGCATATTGGAACTCTCATATGGGGCGCAGTTTGTTTGGCATTGTGGTATATGTGTATATATTCCATAAAAGCCAATAAACACATTTATAAAAACAAAATGTAAAAAAAAGTAGCAATCTCTAGTTAGGCTTGGGAAAACCTTGACACTGCTGTCAAAAAATATAGATGCACATGTTTAGCACTGGTGCTAATGCGTCATTTGTGGATTCGGACACTCGCAAAAAAAGTATTCATGTGTTTATCATAGGTCCAGCAGCCATAGATACCTCTGTGTCACATCCTAGGAGGCAAATGAAGAAAGAATACTAAAGTCCACCAATAAGGACAGTTAGCGTTAAACAATAGAACCACTAGGATGAAATAAAGACAGAAAAATCTGCTAGTCGTTTCGACTATTCATATCGATCAGCTAGTAAAGACTGTTTGACAAAACAAAACCTGATAAATTATCATTTTCAGTTTTTCTCTCAAAACTAACAATTTCAATTGCCAGCCTGACATGGCAAGGGACTGATTTTAGAGCCTAGAATCAACTTTATGACACAGAGCATCATTCTTCTGCCTTTGCATGTGTATACCTGCTATCGTCATGAAGTGGTGGGTTCCAATTAGTCTCAAGTACACTTTGATGCTTTGACTAGTTTCAAAACATTTTTATTATTATTTTATTCTTTTGATGCCGTTCAATGTGTGCCTTAGACAAGGACCTTGCAGTAGATGTGACGACTATGTTAAAGGATGGTACGGATGTCCATCATTTCCTCATGGAAATTATTTACTTCTTATAAAATGGATTATTAAAATTAATAGAATTACATTCATTGGGACTCACGACCTGGTTTCCTGTGAAAGGTCCTCACATGGCACTTTCACGAGCACCGAAGGAGGACTATAATGAAGAGAATGTAACGTTGAATGAGTGTTCGCGCACATATTTATGAGTCTTGAAACGCCCAATACTCTTTTAGTAAAAGTGCAAATAAACAGCAGTGTTTTGTATTTGTACTAATTGTATATGAATATCCCCATGTTATTTATTCAGTGGCTACGCTTGCAGACCAGGGAATCACGTATCCAGCCAGCGTATCCGTATGGTCAGGCATGGGGGGCGCTCTTTTTCTTTCTTGACCCACCATCATTGGAATCAGCTGACACTAAACCTACGCTCCTCTGTTAATTTAGGCGTATTTAAAAATGTTCTTGAAAACATGGCTATTTTAATCTGTAAATGTCAGGTAACTGACTCTGTGCGGTCCGTTGGAGCGCCGAGAGACCCCTTGGGGGTGATTCGAGCGCTTTACAAATATCAATAACATAACATGCCCCTAATAGTTGTTTTGAGTTCAGCTCCCAACTGCAGTTAAGAGTATACAAATGAGTGCAACTGGAGAAGTGTTTTCCATACTCCATAATGCCTTGGTGAATAGGCCCCTACAATATGAAGAGGAATACCAGAGCAAACAGATGTTTATCCTTGTCAGCGCTCACAATGTATTCCCAAGGTTATCAGCGTCATTGCTTCAGTATCTGTGGCTTCCAGTCTGGTCTAGTTACTTTAAGGGTCAGAGACCAGGAAGGAAGAAAGAGGCCATTTGATAATGGGGGCGTTGGATAACAAAGTAGCAGATATTCGATAGCATTGCAATCGTTATCTGTAGATGCCTTCATTATTTACATTAGGAAGTTCAGATTCAATTCCCACAGGATAAACCGTGTTTGTGCACCGTGGATAAAGCATCGATCATTGTAGTTTGTATGCAAAGTCTCTGGTGTTGAGTCACATGCATAATGTAAGCACGACGTGTGTGTAATAAAAATCCATTGATTTTACTCTGAATTCGTAATGCAAGCAATGTGTACAGTATACATGCATATGTTTACAAGTCAGAAAATAGTAGAATGTCTGAATTTTGTAATTGTACTATTTTAATATGGAATAAAAAAGGCCCAGATATACATTCAGTGGAACCCCAACTCCCCCACCACAGCCCCAATTTTTGAAATTGTTTGAAACTTGAACTGATTATTGAACTTCCCCATCCTTTCTGCGCCTCATTCCTTTGCAGCGCATAACAAAAGTTACCATCTGATTTGGAATTACAAGATCTGTGGGAACACTGCACATCCGATTAGTTTCACCCATAAATTTTGGCTGGGCAAATCAGGAATTTCTAGGGAAACTGAACCCAGAATTACCCCCACCATACCTCATTTTTAAAGGGACCTTTAGAGTCCAACTTACAGGGCCATCCAGTGTAGAGGAAAAACATAGTTCTCATCACCAAGCCCTGCATGTCCAGCAATCCCAACAGTAGGCATTCTAAAATGTTGCTTTGTTTTAAGACATCTTTCTGGGTTTTGAGCTATTTAGTGACATAATTCACTGGGTGGCCCCTTTAAATCCCCAGTCACTACACACTCGAATCTACTGGAGTTTCCTTTCTACCTCTGGGGCAGAGTAGCTGGTCTTAACATAGGGGGTCTTGTGACATGCCTATCTGTGTTACTTATACCAAGTCAATTTGGGTATACACTAAAGGGAATATTTATAAAATTAGTGTTGCAGGGTAGCGCAGCGCAGCAAGTCACCTTGCTGCGCTGCCCTGCGTCAATGGGAAAGGGCAGGAATGCACTGTATTTATCCAATGCAACACATTCCTGTCCTTTCCCCCTGCACTGGCACCATTTTGACAGCCTTACGCCAATGCAGGCACCCTTGCACTATGGTACAAGGGTGACCCTGTTGCATGCAGGATTGTTTGTGTGCAGGAAGAGGCATTTTTCTGCACAAACCACAATCCTGAGACTCTTTTTCCCCTTTCTAACATAAAGAGGAAAAAACAAGGAGAAATAAAGATATTTCTCCCCGTTATGCCTCACCTGGAGAGGCGTAGGATTGTGGTGCATTCCCAGGTTTACAAGTCCTTGTAAATCTGGGAAAGCATCAAAAACCATGGGAGTTGCGTGGGAACCCCCACCGCAACGCCTATGGAACACCTCCCTTGTGCAGAGTAAGGCAACGCAATGTCCATGGAACGCACCCTTTGCGCAGAGTAAGGCAGCGCGGTGATTTCAGCTGCATTGCCTTAGGATTTTTGAACAGCGGCAGCACTCCGTTCTGGCAGAGGAGCGGCACCCCACTACTGGAGCCAGCATGTAAAATAAAATGATAATAAAGCAATTTAATTATCATTTTATTTTTCATCATGGAGCAAGCCCGAGTCTTCAGGGAGGGGCCATTTTCTGACATCAGCGAGCTGTAGGAGGAGTAGTGGGCATTGTAAGTGCGCTTTCCTGTTTGGCAAGCTGTCTTAGGACGGCCAAACCGGCATGCACACTTAGATACCTCGAGGCTGTTGCATGGAGAACAGCAGACACAGGCTTCCAGTCCCTGCTGGAGCGTAAAACGAGCCCGCTCCACCCAATCCCGGTGCTTCTCTCATGCTGGGTATTACTAGCATGAGAGTAGCGTCTGCATTGGAGTCTGGGAGCCTGTGCGTCCGGAGCAGAAGACCACCGAGGCATCAGGTAAGTTGTCTTTTTCTTTTCTTTTTTTTATTATTGTCCCCCGTACTGTGTGCCAGCCAGCGCAACCTGCTGGTAAGCCGGGCTCCGACCTGAGGGCTTGCCTCGTGCCTACTGCCATCCATGTGGTGGTGCTGTGTGTTTGCTTTCAGCCTCGTACCTGGATCACGACATCTTCAGATCCAGCCTTGAGGTTCAATGCAAACACGAGGAGTCTTTCAGCAAAACACTCTCACATGTGCCAATGAAGTAATTAACACATGTAAGAGCGCCTTGAAATACGTAAGCTCAGGATGGGCGCTGTACAAAAGGAAACATTTTTGTATAGAGCTCACATAGTTCAAGGCGCTCTCATATGTGCTAATGATGTCATTAACACATATGAGAGCACCTTGAAATTCGTAAGCTCAGTATGGGCGCTGTACAAAAGGAAACCTTTTTGTACAGAGCATATCTTGCACTCACGTATTATAAGACACTCTCATATATGCTAATGAAGTAATTAGCACATATGAGAGGGCCTTGAAATACGTGAGCTCAGGACGGGTGTTTTACAAAAGGAAACCTTTTTGTACAGGGCCCATCCTGAGCTCACGTATTTCAAGACGCTCTCATATGTAATAATGACGTCATTATCACACATGAGAGTGCCTTGAAATACGCTCAGGATGGGCCCTGTACAAAAGGAAACCTTATTATGTATAGCGCACATTCTGGGCTCATGTTTTTCAAGGTGCCCCACCACTTTTAAACTACACCAGTTGCCACTGTTTTTGAAGCCATTCAAGCTACGCAAAGTGGTTTGCGTGGCTTCATAAATCTGGCTTAGAAGCTTGCGTCATGCATGTACCACTTTGCGTGGTGCAAATGTGATGCAAGCCTCTCATAAATATGCCCCTAGATGTTCATCTTAAGTGCAGACCTAGATGTTTGTGAATGCCCAAAAAATCTATTACTCTGTTGGTGGTTAGTGAATTTGCATCGCATTGCCCTGGACACTCTTTCGAGCACCTCAGAGTTTATGCATACACATGGTATACATTCCTTGCTAACACTAAGCACATATAACTCACAATTGCATGTGCACATTGCATATGTAACAGTTGACCAACCCCAACCTCGATCCTTTCAAATTCTAGCATATAAGGCCAGTATGAAATGTATCTACAAGGTCAAATGTATGGCAAATCTGGTAACACATCAAATTCCAGAACAAGATCAGATTGTCCGTTTGGGCCAATCAGTGCTTCGCCAATAGCTTGGCAAAGGGCCAATTGTCTCTATATGTTGGTCCTGTCAACGGTCTTTAATGCAGTCAACCTTCACATGGTGGTAAGCATATGAACCTCTTTAACAGGAAAATGCGATCAGAATTATGCAGGCTTACACCATGCCTCAAGAGAAGAACACAAATGCAAAAAGAACAATTGATGGACAGAATGCTGCCCAATGTCAAACATTCACCCCAGTACAGAGATATGGGCCTAAATTCATCATTTTTTTGCTCCCCATGCCATTCCAGTTCAGACCCAGCCATGTGCAAATCAGTCTTGACCCTGTTCCCCATGGGAACAGTCCAGCCCGAACTTCCAGGCCAGGTCCTCCCTGGACTGAAAACAAGCATCCTGGGACCGGTTTCGGGGCATCACCCCTCATCAGCCAGGCTAGCTTGACTCCAGTGGCATGGAGAGCATGGGACTCACGTCTGGGCATACCCGTCCCACTCAGGGTGACAAATGCAAAAAGAACAATTGATGGACAAAATGCGGCACAATGTCAAACAATCACCCCAATACAGATATCTGGGCCTAAATCCATAGTTTTTTTGCTCCCCATACCATTTCAGTTCAAACCCAGCCATATGCAAATCAGTCTTGACCCTGTTCCCCATTGGAACAGTTCAGACCGAACTGCCAGGCCAGGTCCTCCCTGGACCAGAAACAAGCATCCTGGGACCAGTTTAGGGGTAACACCCCTTATCAGCCAGGCTAGCTTGACTCCAGTGGCATGGAGAGCATGGGACCCACGTCTGGGCATACCCGTCCCACTCGGGGTGACAAATGCAAAAAGAACACTTGATGGACAGAATGCTGCCCAATGTCAAACATTCACCCCAGTACAGAGATCCAGGCCTAAATCCATCGTTTGTTTGCTCCCCATGCCATTCCAGTTCAGACCCAGCCATATGCAAATCTTCAAGAGAAGAACACAGCGGGTGGAGTGGCATGACTTAGGTTCAATTTCACGGCCTACAAGTGAGATATTGGGCTCTGGAGGGTTCTTCCCTCTCACTTGTTCTATCGCATGTATATATGTGCTCAGTTATCTTTGTAATCAAAGCATAACCTGTATTACCAGCTGTATGCAGGTGACATGCTCCAGCGTACCAACTCACTCTCAAACACCGTCTCCACCACCTACACATGCAGACCCATCAAAATGCCTTCTTAGCCTGCTGGATGAGGACCACATTACAGAACAGCTACACGATTGCTATCCTAATACAGCTAATACCAGCACTAAAAACACACCTGCTACAAACACACACAATACTGATCACTCTTCTACAAAACAAAGTCTCACTATCACCAAAGCACATTCTCTAAACTGTCTACTAATAAATGCTTGATCGCTCTCTAAAAACAAACATCACATCTACGCCCTTCTCACCGATGCAAAACCAGACATACTATTCAAAACTGAATCATGGTTTGGAGATGATATGGCTCCAGTCCTGCATGAAGCCATTCCTCTAGGCTATCAAACGATTGTTTTGTATTGTATTGTAATTGCATTTATATAGCCCTTACTACCCCTGACGCGGCGTTGAAGCGCTTTTTCGGCGATTAGCACGCTACTCCGGAACCCATAAAGGATTAGTGTTGAATTAGTATAGTGAAATATGAAGGTGATTTAAGTGGTGGATAGTTTAGTCAATTATTTGGATTCAGAAGGATAGCGGAAAGATAGAAGAGGGAACAAAAGGTTTGCATTTATATAGCGCTTGATACCCCTGATGGGGTGTTGAAGCGCTTTTTTTGGCGAGTAGCACGCTACTCCGGAACCCATAAAGGATTAGTGTTGAAAATTAGTATAGTGAAATATGAAAGTAATTTGAGTGGTGGATATGTTATTCAGTTATTTGGATAGAGAAGGGTAGCGGCTGGATAGAAGAGGGAAAAGAGGTTTGCATTTATATAGCGCTTGCTACCCCTGATGGGGTTTTGAAGCGCTTTTTTGGCGAGTAGCCCGCTACTCCGGAACCCATATGGATTAGTGTCACCCAAAATCGTATAGGCAAAAAAGGAGGTGGTCTAGCTGTTGTGTTCAGGCAAACATTACATATCACTAAAGTTGACAACATCTCCATAAAGAATTGTGAGGCTTTTCTCACCAGATGCAATCTTACACCGTCTTCCTCCTGTCACTTCCTGCTCCTTTACTGACCTCCACCTAGCAAGGCGACATTCCCAGACACAGTTTCAAACCTGATAACAATACACTCCAACCTATGCGTTCTGGGTGACCTCAACATTTGGTTTGACAAACCCAATATGACCCATCCAAAAACAATAATCACTGGCCTAGACGCACTGAACCTGCATCAGATTGTCCACATACCCACACACATCGCTGGACATATCCTAGATGTTATTTTTGCTAATACCGAACTAGTTACCTTTCAAACTATAACTCCAGTCACATGGTCAGACCACCATTTGCTTTCTTTCCAACATAAAACAACACTAAGCGACTCACCTAAAACTGCCTTACATGCATCCACCTATAGACCATGGAACAAACTCAATTTGGAACACTTAGAAACACAACTAACATCCAGTACAGATCTGGAAACAATAAATTCTGTTCAAAAACTATGTGATTAGCTACAGGAAGCTTTTGACATCCTGATACCACTCAAAACCACACAACAGATTAAAAGAAAAAAGCGCCTTCGAGAAATATAGAGATAAAAGACATAAAACAACAAATTAGAAAGCTGCAACGTACCTGGCTCAAAACAAACGCCAAACAAGACAAACTTCACCTACAGAAAATTAACAGATTATAAAAGTCCGCTATTAAAAAAGCTAAGAAAAGGTACTATTCAGACAGAATTCAAAATGCTAAATGTGCAAATAAAGAATTCTATAAAATACTCAATGAATTTCAGTAAACCAAATTGCCTAGAAGGAACTCATCCTGTTACTCAAGATTTCACAGACAAACTGGCAAATCATTACACGGACAAAGCAGACACGTTGGACTCGTACTTAAAACAGAGACAAAGCACCAGCACTAACCCTTTTACAAAACAACAATCCAAGAATACTCTAACCCAGCCTCTCCGTTCCTTCCAACACATCTGACACAATGAATTTATGGACCTGGTCAAAGCAAGCAGGCCTGCCGGCAGCCCTTCTGACCCGTGTCCACCGCAAACTTTCAAGACAATTCTTTTAACAACCTCTGCTGCCACTCCAGTAAGAAGAATCATCAACAATTCCTTAACTACCAGAATATTTCCAGAAGAACTCAAAAAGTCATACATACGCCCTTTACTGAAGAAAACAAACTTGGACCCGCTGAACCCTGACAACTACAGACCCGTTACAAATGGGCCTTTTCTGGGCAAGCTGATGGAAAGAGCAGCGTTCGCCCAGATGTCACAATTCATTGAAGAGAATGCCATACTTTCACACTTCCAAACAGGATTCCGTCCGGGAAGAGGCACAGAATCTGCCCTCCTTGCCATCTGGGATGACCTGAAGAACACAGTAGACCGCAACGGGGTTGCTGTGCTACTCCTCTTGGACCTCTCGGCTGACTTTGACACGGTTGACCATAACACTCTGAAACAAAGACTCTATGAAGCCGGCATAGTGGGGACTGCTCTAGACTGGATCGCGTCCTACCTTCGAAACGGAACTAATGTCATCCATACCCCACCTTTCTCGTCCAAACCATACTCCACAAAAGCAGGGGTCCCTCAAGGCTCTATCATCTCGCCCATGCTTTTCAACATCTACATGAAGTCATTACTGGTACTGATCAATCAATTTCACCTCATGTGCTATAACTATGCAGATGACACACAAATACTCCTTCAACTGGAATGCCCCAAAGACATTGGAAACCCACCAATTTTCAGTTGTCTCAGAGCCGTGGATCAGTGGAGGACTTGGAGCCATCCCAAATTGAATGCTTCCAAAACGGAAATACTCATGTGTGGCGATTGGAAACATTATGACCCGCTTGCCGCCTGGCCTGATGAACTGGGATCACCGCCTAATGTATCGAAGGACGTATGAAACCTCGGAATGACCATGGACTCCAAGCTCGATGAATGCCCAAGTGGACAAACTAGCAAGATCAAGTTTTGTCACTATAAAAACGCTGCAACAAATTTTCCTCCATTTGGGATTTCCACACAAGGTTCAAGCTAACATCTCCCTTGTTCTCTCCAAACTCGATTACGCCAATAGCCTCTACCACGGATCACCTTTAACAACCATGAAAAGACTACAACGGATTCAGAACTCGGCTGCCAGACTACTCTTGCATATCAAACCGCAAGACCACATCTCACCTGCCTTGAAAGCCCTGCATTGGTTACCGGTTGCCAGAAGATCCACGTTCAAGCTGCTTTGTATCACCCACAAAGCAATACATGGAATGGGACTGCTCTTCATTAGGAATAAAATCACCAAACACATTCAACAAAGGAACCTCCGTTCTGAAGTGGCACCTCGCCTCAAAATCCCAAGATACAAGAAAAAAACCATGGGTGGCACATCCTTCTCTGTTCAAGCAGCTAAACTGTGGAACTCTTTACCCCCAACATAAGATCCACACACAACCACCTTATCTTCAGAAAACTACTCAAGAATTGGCTCTTCCCCCACATAAGCACCATACGCAAACAGAAATTTACAGCATACCCCTCTGTATATAAGCATTTATTTTTACTATAGATATGTACCCATCTTTGTGTATTGCTTTGTATAAACATGTAGAATAATTATGTTGTTAAAAAATAAGTACAAATACATTTTTAAAGTACAATAACACTTGAAAACCAGAGTTTATCTGATGCATCTTTTTACTTCCTCTATGCATCTATATACCTTCCATGTACTTGGATCTATATATTTATAACTTTTCTCCTAAAAAAGCATATCCAATGCACTACCCTATTTCTCATCCTATACCTCTATCAATATATTTAATCTACATATACCTACCGCCTTTATGCATCTATATACTTTCCATGTAATTATGGATCTATATATTTATCACTTTCTTCCAATTCCGCATATCCAATGCACTATCCTATTTCTCACCCTATACTTCTCTCAATATATCTTCTACCCCAACTTTCTGACTCATCTCAAACTTCTTTCTACTACTCTTTCCAATGCACTACCCTATTTCTCACCCTATACCTCTATCAATATATCCTCTACATCCACTCTCTCATTTATCCCAAACCCCATACCACTACTATAATCCCCACAATAACCCTTTCTAGACTCTCCCATACTCTACCCCTCCTTGCATCATGACACCTCTTTTACTATACCGATCCCCCAAAACAAGCCTTTCTAAACTCTTCCCTCTGACTCTTCCCCTCCACATCCCCTTTTTACTCATCCCAAAGCCTCTTCCTACTGCTATGACCTCCAAAAAAAAAGAAAAAGTCTAAATCCTTCACCCTTCTATCCCTCCACTATCCTTTTCAATCAAAATAACAGACTAACATGTTCACTTCTCAAATTTCATATTTCACTATACTAATTCACCACTAATCCTTTATGGGTTCCAGAGTAGCGTGCTACTCGCCAAAAGCACTTCAACACCTCATCAGATGTAGCAAGCACTATATAATTGCAAACCTTTTTCCCTCTTCTATCCCTCCGCTACCCTTCTCTATCCAAATAACTGAAAAACATATCCACCACTCAAATTACTTTCATATTTCACTATACTAATTTTCAACACTAATCCTTTATGGGTTCCAGAGTAGCATGCTACTCGCCAATAAAGCGTTTCAACACCCCATCAGGGGTAACAAGCGCTATATAAAGGCAAACCTTTTTCCCTTTTCTATCCCTCCCCAACCCTTCTCAATCCAAATAACTGACCAACATATCCACCACTCAAATTACTTTCATATTTCACTATACTAATTCAACACTAATCCTTATGGGTTCCAGAGTAGCGTGCTACTCGCCAAAAAAGCGCTTCAAAACCCCATCAGGGATAGCAAGCGCTATATAAATGCAAACCTCTTTTCCCTCTTCTATCCCGCCGCTGCCCTTCTCTATCCAAATAACTGAATAACATATCCACCACTCAAATTACTTTCATATTTCACTATACTAATTTGCAACACTAATCCTTTATGGGTCCCGGAGTAGCGTGCTACTCGCCAAAAAAGCGCTTCAACACCCCATCAGGGGTAACAAGCGCTATATAAATGCAAAACTTTTTTCCCTCTTCTATCCCTCCGCTATCCTTCTCACTCCAAATAACTGACTAATATCCACCACTCACATTACTTTCATATTTCACTATACTAATTCACCACTAATCCTTCATGGGTTTCCGGAGTAGCGTGCAACTCGACCAAAAAAAGCTAATCAACACCCCATCAGCGGTAACAAGCGCTATATAAATACAAACCTTTTTTCCCTCTTCTATCCTTCCGCTATCCTTCTGAATCCAAATAATTGACTAACCTATCCACCACTTAAATCACTTTCATATTTCACTATACTAATTCAACACTAATCCTTTATGGGTTCCGGAGTAGCGTGCTACTCGCCGAAAAAGCGCTTTGACGCCTCGTCATGGGTAGTAAGCGCTATATAAATGCAATTACAATATATATATGGGAACAGGGAGACCATGGAGAACATTGAAAAACAACCATTATTATTGCCTTCATTAAAAAGAATATTCATGCATAAATGTAGACATTTTATCTTACCCTTAAAGAGTAAAGAAAAAGCTATCTTTGGGTCTACCATCAAATCCATTAAACTATTAACAAGCCCCGTGACCCTTAAAGCAGCTTCTTGCATGGTGCAATATATGAAGGAATTGGTAATGATGTTTTTGTTGTCGAAGAAGTGAAACTGGAATACGCCTCGACAAAAAGCAGTCCCTTTAAATGCATTCCTGCGTATAGTGTTTAAAGGTTTCCACCAGCACCAAAAGTAGGGTATTGTGGCATTAGCCCAGTCCAAAGTAGATTTTTAGAAAACTTGTTCTGCCCACATAAGAGTATTAGGGCTGTAATCAAATTCTAGAGGGGAGGTCTGTGATCAAATTCAGCAGAGGTCAATGCACGCTTACTATGCCAGCTCCTACCCTCTGATTGGTCAGTGCCTCTCCCATACTGCACAATGTTTGTCAAAAGTGAAACCTGTCTGTGGATGAGTTAACACTTTGCTGACCTTAGGTATCTGCCATATGTAAAGCAAAGGTTAGCAACTGGGTTTCTGTTTGCAGTTTTTTATTATGTATAAAAATCGGTTTCAAATATTGTCATTTAATTCCATCTTTTCTTCAATATAAAATGACATTTTCTTCCTCCACAGTTTCTCAACCTGTTGTCAATCAATCAAATCAATCAAAAATTACTTTATTCAATATAAACACAGTAAATCTTAAAAATACATAAAACGTAATATTCATCATAAAAATCGTCCTAAAATATCACCAAACTTGTCTCCTCTCAGAATGAAAAACCCCAGCTAAAAACCTTCATACATATAAGCAATCCTTGACAGATAAAAATTGCAAATATAACAAAGCTGGCCGAACTTGTTTAAAATCCTTATTTATAAAAAGAGGGCGGATATACTTGTGTGGTAGAGATACATACTTATGGCATATAAAAACTTCATGTAAAGTGTCAATTGCACTGGCCCTATCACAAGTACAGATTGGTAATTCTGAAGGTCTATGCCATCCTACTAACAATTGGGGAAACAAATTCAAGCGAAAGTAAGACAGCAGCCAGAGCAGAGCACTGGTGCTGTATTTAGCAATAGTCAGTTGGCATTGGCAATAAGGTGTTATCATTGTGTAATGGCACCCAGTTGCCTGCAATCGCAGTAAAATGTCTCTTAAAGTGCAGTTTAATCACTGGATGTCACTTCCACACCGTAGCTCTTTTCAAAATCCACCCAAAGCTGTGATGTTCCGTCTTTACCAGACCAAACACGGCACCATAATTGCCGCGCACAGGGGAATGGCCATTTACGGGCTCTTTGAAACCTGGGATATTTGCTGAGAAGAAACATACCCGCATACTGACACCGCACCAGAGTGCATTCCTTTGCTTCCATTTATAATTTCAATACAAAAAGAAAGTATCCCGCCAGCAGGTTTTCGTCCGTTATGCATATCTTAACAACAAAAGACTTTAATATGACTCTTGTTCAGCCCTCAGCAGCTTAGCAAAATTAACTGAACAGATTAATGATTTCTCACAGTAGGGTCTGCAGCCGTGTTTTATGACATCATTGAGCAAGCACTTGCTGGTAATAGCAACTCCCCTCTTAATTTCCCCAGAAAACTACTTTAGGCTACACGCCGAAATGTCAATATCCACCTACCAGTCAACAATCAAGGTTAAATTTCAAAATACAACCATATATGCATTTTGTCGTTCTGGAATCACAATTCTCATTCGAATATCAGGCAAGTAGTGACTATCACTGAAAAAATATCCCATTGACTATCCTAAAATAAGACATAAATTCAATATACACACATACATATGATTTTCGTAGATATGGATGTGCATGCTTTCAGATATTTGTAAATCCTATTAACATTGTACATTTTATTAAAAAGACATCTATATTTTGTAGTAACCCTTATTTAAAGGTTTACACGATTTATGGCACTTAAATTAAACTGATTTAGACCATGATCAGTCCTAGATAATACTGCTCCAGCTATTGGGGTCGCTATTAAGTATTTTTTAGTAGTCCATTGTTGTCAGGAAACATAAATCCAGCAAGTAGGTGTTTCGTACAGAACTCATTATCAAACATGAAATTACAGTGATAACATTTAACACGTTTTAACATGCAGTAGCGTCAATGGTCAAACTAAAAGAACAGGGATGTTCCCTACCACTTATGAATTCAAAGTACCAATATTAAAAAAATACAGCAAATCAATGGCCCCTCCTTAATATGAGTCATATATAAATTGTGCTAACAAGGTTGGCTTTGCAACTACAGACGTTCTGCCTGTTAGAGGCCCATACATTGCAGTGCCCCTTCCTGGTATTCTGCCTTACTTGGGTTTTCCAAATAAGCTATGTCAAGACAGGGGGACAATCATCAGGTCGTCATATATAAATACTATTGGGGTGATTATGAGTCCCCTGCTTTGGGGTCAAAATTTCCCACATACACTAAAATCCAATATGCCTGGGTTTGGGATTTCCTGAGCATAAACAGCACAAATTAAAAAATTTCCAACTGTATAATGGGGAATAACATACCGATGTTGGTGGTATCTGCACTTAATTCCACATGTGCAGGCATTTTTCCTCCAGTACATTTCGGTGGGATTGGCCAGCCCAGAGTACCTGGAGAAACATGTTAATGTAGTAATTACTGCAACCGTTTAATACTGATCCCTGAGTGTGCTGTTGCCAATAAGCTCCCCTTATATTTTCTACCAAGACCATTGGATTTCTTAAGAGATTAAACAAGACTCTTAAAAGCATGAATGGAAGTTGTGAATAGCCCCATTAATCATACAGCATGCATTCTGGACACAAACATGATGCTTGCTACCTGGCCTCAGAGAAATAGACAAACATTGAACATTCTTTCGCTCTCTTCAAAAATAGGAAAAACAGTACATCCTCTAAAGCAATCTTCACTTTTTAGGTCGAGCCTGGGCAGCGCAAGCGCTGCTCTGTGAGGCAGGCTGTAATCAGGCATGGACTTGAAGCTCCGCCCACTCTCCGTCCATATTTTTCATTGGCTTGTGCCATTGTCCACTGTAAATGGGTCAATAGGCTTAGTAGTCCCTCCTTAGTACCGCCTTGTCTCATTTTGTAACCTCCCATGAGGACACCCCCTATTACGTGTGTTGTTACTCTGTAGGCTTTATTTACATCCTCCGAGCACTATTTTCTCAAATCGCTTTGTCCTGCCAGCTGTTGCAGGCAGGACACGCTCTCTCCTATCTCTCCTAACGCTTTAAAAAAGAATCTTTATAACTGGTCGCCGGAGTCGATGGATAAAGTGTCCCTTTACGCTGATGACATTTTGCTTTATCTGGCCAAGCCCCGATCTTCGATCCATAGAATACTCCATATATTCACCCTATTTCAAAGATACTCCGGCTATACTATTAATTGGGATAAATCCCTGATATATATTCTGAGTGGACACCTCCACTTCTTCCCGCGGGTTGTGGGGCTAAAACTGTCATGGACGGCTTCCAATACTTAGGAATCTATATT
Source organism: Calotriton arnoldi (assembly GCA_963921515.1). NCBI lineage: Eukaryota > Metazoa > Chordata > Amphibia > Caudata > Salamandridae > Calotriton > Calotriton arnoldi. Next base: position 132,588 of record CAWUFW010000044.1, on the reverse strand, counting down.
ACGACAGATGAGGCGGTCTTTTATCAACATAATTTGCTGCCCCCCCTCCAGCGTCTTAAGGCGGATGTACAACATTGGAGGACTCTTCCTCTCACGCTCTTGGGGAGGGCAGCTCTTTACAAAATGATGGCGCTCCCTCGTTTCTTATATGCGTTACAGAATACACCACACCAAGTCCCAGCTCAGTATTTCACCTCCATCGAGTCCGAAGTTCGCAACCTCTTGTGGAACAACGGAACACCCCGAATCGCCCTCGTCAAACTCATTAGGAGCTGGTATGATGGCGGCATTGCTTTGCCGTCCATCAGATCATACTACTGGGCTTCACAGCTTATTGTCCTTAATCACTGGATGCATCGACCAGTCGATGACCCAGCATATCGGATGGACAGACACAATATGCTACCTGTTACTTATTTTAGGGCATTGTATGGAGGATCAAAACTAGAGCCCAAATTCACCCCGACCTCCACGACAGTCTCCGCCTGGCACTCAGCGAACTCAGCGTTGGGCTGGCGGGGTAAAATTACACAAGCGACTCCATTGTTTGACTCCTGTCGCCTGGGTATACTTGGGCGGCAGCCTGGGTTTGATAAATGGGATTTGATTGGCCTGTCCAGGGTGGGCGACTTGTGGGTTAAGGGCGGTATGGTGCCTTTCAGTGACTTGCAGCGGCAATATCAACTACATGAGGGGGAAACTTTTTGCTACCTTCAGGTGCGAAGCGAACTGACCAAGGTGCTTCGTAGAGGCGAGGAATTACCGGTATCTTCCCCGTTGGAGGATAGGCTATTGGACGACTATCTCCCTAACAAAGCCATATCTCTCACATATTGTAAAATCCTCAATAATTCACCTGACCCCCTTGACAAAGTCCGTACAAAATGGTGCTCTGATGTGGGTGAGATTTCTGACGAGGAATGGAGGGAGGCCCTGGCGTCGCCCCGTGAGGTTGCGATTTGCTCCCGGTTTAAATTGATTCAGCTTAAACTACTGCATAGGGCCTACTACACAAGCTCCTTATTGGTTAAAATGGGTCTTTTGTACTCTTCGTTGTGTCCCCGTGGCTGTGGCCAAGTAGGTACTTATTTGCATCAATGGTGGGAATGTCCGACTCTTCAGAGATATTGGGGAGAGGTCATCTGTGCTTTATCTCAGACTTGCTGTAAGGACGTCGAGGCGACCCGAGACTGTGTCTCTTGAACATTTGGGATGCCACTGATCTGTCTAGACCTGAGCGGCTATGGGTCACTCTGGGTTGCATGGTGGCTAAACGAAACATCGCCAGAACCTGGAATGGAGGGTTTGACTTGCAATGCACTGATTGGGCGTCCGATATGGACTGGTGCAGGCAAGCTGAGAGAGTGGTGTACGAAAGCAGAGGTTGCCCGGGTAAATGGATGAAGATCTGGGCCCCCTGGAACAAGAACAGAGGTTGGCTGTGCGTCCCCTTTAATGTCGAATCTCCGTTCGCTGTCGATAATGAATCACTGTAATTGTGTATCGCTGGAATTATTTGCAAATATGAATCCTTAAATTGGGCTCCATTCTGATATGCTCTCGGTAATGTCTACAAATATTTTTCTTTGACCACTTCTCATTTAATTCATTTTGTGTACTTATTGATGGTTTGTTTTGTATTTGTGTTGATTTGTGTTGTCATTTAGTTGTTTTATTTCAATAAAAAGATTTATAAAAAAAAAAAAAGAATCTTTATAGCACAGGCGCCGAACGCATTTGCAATGCAATAGGTCTCGCATTTGCGAGAGTTTAAGCTATTAGCATTGTAAATGGCAATGCCTTTTATTTATCTGTTTTAAAAACAACACATAAATAAAAGGCATTGTCATTTACAATGCCAATAGCTCAAACTTGCGTAAATGCGAGACCTATTGCTTTGCAAATCTTTGTTCCCTTATATGTTGTGCATTTCTCAGTTCTTGATTTCATCAAACTAACTACAGAAACCGATGTATTCTTACCGTGTAGTACCAAGAGATTGGGATGGACCAAAAACAAATCCTGTCTACTGTAACCCCATTCTTTCTTATTTACAAACAAACATCACTGTGGTGAGGGAATGAACAATTGTGCATTTCTTTATTACAGTCCAGTCAACATATTCTTACACACTTGATGTGCTTCTTCAAATTTGTAATCTGAATTAAAAAAATATATAAAGTATTGGGATGGTATGTAAATGATCATTAATACATGTGCTTCATTTCTTGTTTGGAATTGATCATTTTTCTTAGTTTTAGTCAAGAAATCAACATTGATGTAAATTTTGCAAAATTACGATTGCAAATTCAAACTTTAATTTGAAGTTATATATAAGTCCTCCACTTTATAATTTACTATAAATATGTGAATACATATGTCTCATAAGGCAAAAGTCTGTGATAGCAGCAGTTTTTTAAATTATTATTTAGGGTACCTTGTGTATCACATGTGTAAAGAGACCACTGATTCTCATTGGGCCGCACGCAGGCCTCATGCTACCCCACAGATTCCTCTATGTGGCCTTCGGAGTGGGGCAGCTAAAGTTCTGGAGAGCTGTGGTCCCCCAGGAGAGTGGAAGCTAAAACACTGTAGAGCTGAGTACCTACCTGCCATAAGACATAAGGGGTCTCATAAATATACAAACATAAATAAAGAATATAAATATTAAAGTTTATATATTAATCCTAAAACTTTTCCAGTGTTGGCTTGCAATGGAAAAAGTCTCATTAACCATCCTTCTCTTAACCTTGCATCCTCTATGACTTACTGTAGGTCACACCACATGAACGTAGGCAGTAGTGCAACAGAAAATTATTCTCCCCGCAGAATGTGAAGTGTGGCCCCTGGCTCTCCCATATCTCACATATATTCATTGATTGTGTGTTGAATATGGCATCCCTGGATGGTTGGGGGACCCCTAAATAAGTTGGGGGGGCCCCTGCGTCGCAGTCGCTGCAGGAGCCTACGGAATACACCCCTGAACATATGGCGTGTGCAGACAATAGCTGCCTAGCTCTAGTATCCAGACAATATACAAGAACACCTTTACTGGCTACCTACTGTCAACACTTGTGTACAGATAATTCTGTGAACGTATAGACAAATTAGCTAGCAGATGCCTGTCTCACTTCCAGGAGTTTCATTTTTCTTTAATTACCTCCTGCTTTGCTGACAACGCTGCATTCCCAAGATGCATTCTGCATTTAGTTACATAGAGTTGCATGGAGTATCTTCTTTGTATAACTAAAAATATAGCATCTTTGCTAGGGATCAGTCTTAGGAGCCGATTTATATATTGACAGAGAGGGAACTCCATCGCAACGGTGACAGAGTTCCCTCCATGCCAACACCGTGCTCCGCCCACCCGATTTATATGTAAGTGGACCTTAGGTTTAGCTACGACGGTGACTACTCCGTCACCGCCATAGACAAACTTTGCTGATGGCCCGATGGCATAAGAGCCGTCGAGAAATTGGCTATATGTCCATCCACCCAATTAGGATGGGCAAACATAAAGCCGTTTTTTGTTGTCCGTCACAGCCAGGCAAACCGGGGTGGTAAGGGACTGTAAAAAACAAAAAATACACAGCTTGCCATGGGGTCATCTCCCATGGAGACGGGGGGGGGGCATTCTCTTTTATATTTTCAAAAAGAAAATCCAGGGTTGGCATTTTCTTTTTCTTAAATAAAAAAGAAACCAGTTTGGTGCAAGGCTCCATCATGTTGACCGAAGCCTGCACTAAGCTGCAAAAAGTATCGATAGGAACAGCTGTTACATGGGTTCCTAAAAATGCTTTATAAATGACTGCCAGCTTGGCGGTCATTTATAAATTAGGCAGGCGGCATCTCTGTCGGGGTGATGAAGTAATTTACTCAGTTGCCTTGGTGGAGAAACAGGCCATCCGCCTACAATTAAATCAGCCCCTTAGTGGTTTTTGAAGGAGTATAGCGCTCTAGTAAGTGACACTGTATTGTTGCTTCTGGGTTGGTCTGGATCAGACTTCTATACAAGCCAGAATGAAGATAATATATAGATATAAGCATTCCTGCTATACCAGGGTAACAGCTTTCAAAGAATATCTTCATCACAATAAAGATCAGAAATAGCCTTTTGTACGTAAGCTAAAATTCTTACCTGGAAGCTTATACTGCTTGTTTCTAGTGAAGGAGTGAATAACAGTAAAGTGAACTGAACCTGTTTTCCTCTCTTCTGGACATAATGTAAATATAATATATATATAGGCGTGGACTGCTGCAGTCCTTACATTTTCCCGAGGATTCTTTGAAAGGATGACTCCCCCAAACCCTGCTATGAAGTGGTTTTAAATCCCTTTCATGTTTCACTCATTTTATTGTCCCAATGTGATTTGACCCTTTCACTGCAGAGGACGTAAAGTTCATGGTCTATGCACTACTTGCATAGTGCACAGTGCGGAGAACGTGAACAGCACATCCTCCTGATGAAGAGCAGGGAAATTTCAGGTACTTGCACTTGAGGCTTTCACCTTTGATATCCCCACTGGGATGCTTCCATGTCAGTCTCCGGCCACTCCCACGCAGTGTTGGATGACATCAGTGGCCAGGGGCTCACAGAGGTCATCATTATGCAGGAAGGCATGGCTGCTGGAGAGTGGTGACTCTCACTGTCTGCACCTGTGTAGTGATCTTTTCCCCTAGGCATCTTCCCGCAGAGGAGAGGCACTGCTGGAATGAAAGAATCTCCCCTTTCCAGTAGTGTCTCTCCCCAAAGGATTCCTGCTCGTGGACTGCGACTGGGCTGCAATACTCGATCAGAAATCCTCTGCTGGAGACCCTACCAAGTATCCACATATTCCACTTGTTGAGTTACACTAGACATCTTTCTAGATCTGAATGGGCTGGGCGCTTTTCACTGGAGAAACCACACTCTATTCAGCAAAGCCAATAGCCATATCTATGCCCAAAGATCTGTGGCCAATCCAGCCAAACTCTGTGATGATATTCATGTCCACAGTAAACAGCTGCCATAAGCTCAACATGCACAATATTGCAAAACATGGGATGACAGTCCTGGTTGGTGCAGGGTGCACATAAATCGGTGTAAACTCTTGTAGTTCATGCCTGTGCTGAAGAAGATGCGGGGGATGAAAGCTAAGAATTTGGAGTTTCAAGTCTCCATGTCGTCTGCCATCTCCTGCCATCATCCAAGGTAATGGAAGCTCCTGTTTGCCTTTGATCCCCCCCAGTATGGGAATCCACAGGGGTACTGTGCTGGATACTCTTCATGAGATCCACACTGGGATGAAGTGCAGGCAGTGCTGTAGTACAACCTGCATGCTGCCACCTCAGCAAACCTTTCTTCAGAGGCAGAAAGGACCACTGTGAGGCCATAGAGCATGGCTGGGGTTTCTTTTAGGGGCACCTCATGACCTGGGCAAGCTTAGGGGAAAAAGAATAACTAGTTGGTCGCTGCAAGCAAGCTCAGTATATGGGGCTCTTATTAAAGGACACTGAGAGGGAGGCCTAACTTTGGCAGGGTTTCTAGTTAGATTCGAGAGCATATTGTCCTGGTATCAACTTTAGGCTGATCTTGAGTAGATAACTGGGCTTATATCATGCACAAGGAAGTTGGAGCTTGCTTGAATAGGATTTTCAGGTGCTTCCATAACATAGTCAGGAGGATGGAGCTTGCTCCTTTGTGAAAGAATAACGTTTTTTGGCTAGGCCTCTGTCAGGGGCTCAATAGCTCCTCACTGGCTGCTCTCCTTGTCCGTCATCAGCCGAAGACCATAAGGGAGCTGTGTCACAGAGATTTAGGTGCATTCTCTAGAATGAAAGCAGAGAGGTAGGTTTCTGTCTGCCAGTGATATATCACAGGTCTTACTCTTTCCTTTGGGTGTACCTAGAAAAAGCAAGATATTACAATGTAATTTGCATTACATAATATGGAGGCTTTGTACAGCACAGTTGTAAAGTCATTGAATGTTGTGTGTCACTGTGTGGCTTGGTTGGTAGTTATTGCGGGTGGTCTGATCAGTGAGGATGCTGCTTCTGATTGCGTTTTCATTTGTGTTCTAGTCAGTAACCCATAATCTGTCTTCTACAATATATCTACTATTAAATACCAAGAAGTCCCTACTTGAGTCCTGCTTATCGTTCACAGAACACGATGGAGCCAGCTGACCCTTTCTAAAACATTTTTCTGTCCATGCATCAACCTAAAAGAGAAGCATCCACTCCTTGTCTGAGATCATCAAACTGGCTGCACCAGAACAATTTCAGCCTGCATTCTGATGTTGACATTTAATAGTCTAGAGCAATTCCAATTATTATCCTTCTTCAGGCCAGGATTCTTTTGAAGAAGAAAGGAGCCGGACAGAATCTGTTTCATTAAGAGGATTAGCTAACTGCCGTGCTGAATAGTAGTGGCGGTTGTGATGTACCAAGAGTGGTGAGGCACAAAATAAATAAATAAAATAGACTTACCTTCCTTAGGTGAAGCACGATATCTTCCCCCTTCGGATGTCTTCTGGAAGCTCCGGATGCCGGAAACTACACTACCCAATCCTGGCGCTGCTCTCAGCATGAGAGCAGCGCTAGTATTGGATAGAGCAGGCTCTCTCAGAGCTTCTAAGAACACTGGAGGCCTGCACTTTCTCAAACCCAGCTGTCTAGGAAAGCTAGGTTAGAGAAGTTTAAAATGTTCATGTCTGGCTGGCCATCCCAAGATGGCCGGCCAAAGAGACATGCACATTTTAAAGCTCACAGTTCCCTGCTGCTGCCGCTCACCTGCTACCGAGGTGGCAGATCAAGCACAGCTACCAACAGGATGCATTCAGAGTTCAACATAATAATCAACGACAGACCCGAGGCCATTGGAATCACAAGTGTCATATTAGGCATCTGCCCATGTATGCCATTCATACCAGATGATCAAGGCCTTGATTGGCAGCACAAGGCAACAATGTAAATTAAAGCCTCGGAGCCATGTTTTCTGGGGATAGTTACTACTTTTGTAAATATTGGTGTCTTAATGTGTTTTCCTCTTAATCGTGGAATTTTACAGGAGAGTAAGCGCTTATTCGCTGTACTAAGCCCGGGAGACAATTTTAATCTTCACAGCACAAGTTGATCCCTTTTGTACATGATTAGAATTGAAAAGCCTAGGCCGTAGGCGGGACTCGCACTTATCCCCAGTGATTTTCCAACAGCTCTTTCCAACAACCTGACTTCTCAAGAGTTCGGAGTGTTTATAACCTTTTGTTTTATGTTGCTTCAACCATCTGTAATCTGTTGCCCCCTACAGCCCAGTTCACTGGAGTCCAACTGCATCATTATATGCACACCTTTTAGCCATATCTGTCTAAACCACCTCAATTCACAGCTAGGACACCTCAGTTGTGTCTACTCCTGCATTACATTTGAGCTATCTACTCTACTCTTTTCATCAAGAGCTCAAACAGAAGTGGGAGAACTTTCCCGTTGTACGGGATTACACTTGCTAATATACCTAAGTGTGGTGCAAACCCCATTCTATATGCAGCATTTGCATCCCATATTTACAAGGGTTCTCTATGTCAAGCCTTTCTTATTCCTTCTTTGCAGGTGTCAATTTACAACTTTTCCTTGACTATATGGATTTTTTTTACTTTTTTTGCAAAGGCCATCTATCGCATTGCAATGTTTATTATTTGCTGTAGCTATTCTTTTTGGGTCCCCGCTGTGTGGTCTCATTTCTGGAAGATCAAGCCTCACTACATAGCATGGTAATGCTAAAGATTAGGTCTTCTGTGTGTATTGATTGTTAGACTGTAACAGGTAACCAATTGCTGGAAAACCCCATAATTGAACTGAAATAAAGTTTGGTTGCATGTATTATGTAATCAGGTTTGCTGTCAATTGAATGTTATGTAATTTGAACTGAGGCAGTGGGTGGCTCAAAGATGTCCACTCTGATTGGATGCTGTGACTGAAATACTGAGAGAGGGTTGCATGAGGCAATTGATTTGAGTGTGTGTGAAGAGATACGATGGCTGAGGATCTTATTTTTTTTTTATAACCACATTTTATTGATTTTAAAATAACAGAACAGTTGAAACTACAGGAGAGAGAAATGGAAAAAATCAAAGGGGTGTGGCAAATGGGACTACACCATTTGAATGATGAAGTTGCAGCAGGGGGCAGTGTCAAGCTGTGACAACACATAAATTAGATCTAGCAGTCAAGGTATGAGTATATTATAGTATAACACCATTGGCCCCAAATCTTCCCATGTTTATGGGGGCAGCCCAGCGCAGAGTAAATCAGTTCCACCACTTTGGGAGGGTCATTGGGTGGATTTCCAATGTTTCGTTATGACGCGTTTAGCCAGGGTACCTACAATACCCACCAACATACACTGCCCCTTAGGCCCGCCCACATCCTCCGAAGCCCGGTAGGGTGATGCACGGGGAACAGACAATCGGGCGTTGGAATATCTTAGAAAGTGTGGAAAAGATTTTGGCCCAAAATTATGTAATCTGAGGACATTCCTTTTCCATATGGTAGAAACCGCATTCGTCGCTGGCGCATCTGAGACAGGTCGCCGCCGGAGTTGCACCCATCCTTCTGAGGCGTTGGGAGGAGGGGGTAGATATGAGGTGTGATGGTACTTCAGTGCAATGAGGCATGGATGTGAGAAAATCACCTATACTCTCTGGCCTTTTTTGCATCCCACCAATCGTTATAATCTAAGGGGCCCATCCAGCTCTTCAATTTATCTGTCAGGGCTCTAAATTGGTCGGGGCGCTAGGTATTTGGGAACAATATAGGGTTGAGATAGTGCCTCGACCCAGAGGCTCAAACAAAAAAGGCGAGGGGGGCAGTCCTGTCTGGTTCCCCGAGGATCACCTTTTTACAACAGCAGTTGATACTGACAGGACCAGAGTCCATTAGGCTGACTACAGAGTAAACAAGACATGTCCTCTATAGACTCTTTAAGGCAGAGTCACTCAGAGGCCAGACTACAAAATTGGGTAACAAAAAAAAACCAATGGATTGAGGGTCTAAGGGAACGTTTTAAGACCAGCGCATGGATATATTCCCCAAACATAACCTAGCAAACAACAGAAAATCCATGGGTCTATGAGCCTGAATAGAGCTCCAAAAGCAAATGAAACAAACAAAAGACCTTCTAGTGTAGTCAGTGGAAATCCTTTTAAAAGGACGCAATCCCATCACTCACCGTAGTGACATGCTTCATCATCTGGGATCTCCTCTTGGTTGCAACCTGGTGCAACCAAGGGCTACAACCCCCTCTCTTAGAGGGAGGAGCTCAGGGATGTTTTCAAGTGAGATGAATATATATAGGATTTGCTACAATCCAACAGATGTGAAGAACAGAGATTTCTGAGAGTGGTGGGCGCAGTGCAAAAGTGTGAATGGTGATGTGCAAGTTAAAATTGGTTAACAATAGAAAAAACCTTTATTCATTATCCATTGGTCACCAAGTTAAAAACAGTGCAGATGCAGTTTAAAATAATAACTGCATAAGTCCAAATCAAGGTCTACATGTTTCAGCCATTTTGATTGAATGTAATCTTGGCCTTCCTCAGGACCTAAATATGATTATGCTACTGCGTATGTGAATCGTGAATACAAAAATCATTAAAATAGGTTGAACCAATTACAACCTACCAACCTGACGTCTAGGTTCTCAGTGAATTATGCTGTAGTGATGACACCTAGACAAAAGAAAAAAGACAACAACAAAAAATTCAAGTGTACGTGCCAAATGCTGAATCTCTACGAGGGTCCAAATGACCCCTCGTTGCTGTTATCTGAGTAAAGTACTCATGAAAGTATATGTAATCTCATGCTTACCTATAATGCACGAGAGAACTGCCTCCCCTCCCCTGGCTACAGCTCAGGAAATGAGGCCCTGCTCTAAGAAGCAAAAAGAAAAGAAACAAAAACTAGGTAATAACGAGGCATAGGGCAAACCACAAAGTCTCTGAAGCCTATGCTGCCTGTTTGAGTTTAAAAACCAGACACTCGTACAGTGCTTGATGTAGCAATATTCTAATGCGGAAGTATATAGCAAAACATTAGGCTTACAGAGTAAAGGCTTTTAATGTGGATATTAGTCAAACAAGTCAATGGAACTGCTTAATATCTAGCACATATCGGAGTGTGAAGTTAATACAAACCTCCGTAGTGCGATAATTCAATAGACAGAACACCCGTCTTATTCTGCTACGATTAAAAAATCCCCATCTACAACACAGATCTTGCCCAAGAATGGGTACTTTTCGACTCAAACATGTGAGCGACACTGATCGATAAAGGATCATTTTCACAAGCTTTAGGCTACAAAACAAAACGTGTCACTCGCAGTTCTATAGATGGATAAGTCTACGCGTCAACATAAAGGGAACAGAGACACAATAACTGTGCGCGCGGACTAGATAACTAGAACAGCAAAAAGTACAGCGATGCCTACCTCTCCGTCGGTACCTCGGGCCACAACTAAGCCGTTTGTGGAGGTAACTGGCGGTCGGTGAAGGCGCTGTATTTATGTGTATAAAATACACCGGTGTTGCTCGTTAACTGCCATCGGTCTCTTGTGGATGATGTCAGTAGACGGAGAGACAAGACGGACTACAAAAAACCGTACGGCATCATGGGAAAAGTAGTCTCTGGTATACATACATCAGGCTACGCGAATCTTAGCCCGTGAGCCCGAGTTATTACACATTAGTGGACGCCCCGATTGGCCGAAACTTACAAATTAAGAAATAATGATAATGCAGACAGAAGCCAGAAGTACATGAAAAATGCACATTAAACGATATAAAAATGTCGCAGCCTAATTCCCGCATAGGAGTGTATCGACATAGGTGGAAAATAGCCTAGTAATGCTGCGTTTTCTGTCGTCAGTACAGAGACGTCTGCAGTGGGTATTAACTAAGTCATATTATACAAATTCTCAAACATGGTCACTCCTCATTTTGATTCAGTGTTACCTGGGTTAGCCATGTACGTAAATGTGGATAAAGAAAAGGCCAGCTTAGGCTGAGTGCAAAATTTGTTATAGTCTCGTTTAAAGTCTCGTTTAAAAAAAGAAGAATACAGAGGCAATCAAATTGTTAGACCTACTATAATGAGGTCCAGGGAATTTCATCGTTCAAACCAATTTTATCGCTCTGGAGTTTGAACACCCATCTTTGTTCCTTGCAAAAAAGGAATTTGGACACATCTGTAATATGTGCAGGAATAAATGGTTGTTCTAGTACAGTCCATTTAAGTTCATCAGCACTATGGTTCAGATCTAAAAAATGCTGAGTAAGCCTTGTAGCCTGTTTTTTACACCTTATCGTGCTCTTGTGCTCCATGATCCTCAGTTTCACTTTCCGTGTGGTCATGCCGACATATCGATACTGACAAGGACAAGTGATCAGATAAATTAACTCATCACTGTTAGTTAGTGTGTTTACACAACACCCATGGTCTTGCTGTACCAATATCTATGGTAGTAGTGTGCTCAGTTTGTGGACATGCTGCGCATGACCCACAAGGGAAATGTCCTTGGACTGCTGGTAAATTCCAAAGGGTCTCATGGATCCGGACTGGTTTACTTTTAGGTCCAGTATGTACCAAATTGTCTCGTAGATTAGAGCTTCGTTTAAAAGAAAACAGAGGTAGGGGAATGTTTTCATTACTAATGTTGAGTATCCGCCAGTTCTTGCGCACACTATTTTGTATCCCATTAGATAATGTGTGGAACGTGTTCACAAACGTCAGTCTTGTCATTGGAGGTTTCTGTATTGGTGGATCCAAAAGAGCATCTCGGTTGTTGTTGGATGCCCTTTTTAAAGATCGTCTTACCAATCTTTTCGGATACTTTCTGTCTTGAAGTTGTTTAGAGAGTGATTTTGCATGAGCCTCATGTTGTCATGACTTGCTCCCTGCATTCCCGTGTCCACCACCAGGGGGCTGAACTGGGGGACTTTCCAGTCCTCTAATAAACTTCCAGACCCTCCCCTGCATGCAAATCCTGACTTCCAGCCATTTGGACACTTATTGGGAACTGACATCTATTCCCAATCCATGCCGGGTTTTGTGAGGCCAGCCTACTCATGCCTGAAAACTCCATTGCCCAGGATTCCCTGCTCACTGCTTAGTCTCCACCCCTGCAGGCCAAGGATGGGTGGAGGAATTCAGCTCACCTGTGGCTGGCTGCTGCTAGCCTGCTCACACCTGCTGCATATGATTACAGTGAGCTCTTTTAAGCCCCAGCTCCCTTCAGCCCAGTGTTGGTCATTGTAAGCTGTTTACCGGTGAGACCGATCCTTGTTTCCTGTGCTCCCTGAGCTTTTTGTTTCCAGTGATTCCTTAGCTATAGATAATCCTTGTTCTTTGTTTCCTGAGCTATAGCTATTCCTTGTGCCTGAATTAGCACTGTCTGCAGTGCTACCTGGTTTCCTGTGTTCCTGAGCTATAGCTATTTTCCTTGTGCCTGCCTTAGCACTGCCTGCAGTGCTACCTCGTATCCTGAGCTATAGTTAGTCTCTGTTCCTTTTCCTGGGCTTCAGCTATTTCTTGTGCCTGACTTGCACTGCTTGCAGTGCGCTCTTGACTCCTTGTTTCCTGAGCTATAGCCATTTTCCTGTTTCCTGAACCAGCACTGCTTGCAGTGCTTCCTTGATTCCTGAGCCTTAACATTTCCTTGTTCGTGACCTGTAGTGCTACTTTGACTCCTGAACCTTTGCTCAATTCTTGCCCCAGCACTGCATCCTATGCTACTTTGTTTTCTTGTTTCCTGACCCTGTACTATTCTAGTATACCCTTGTAGCCTCCCTTTCTGTATATCCTTTTCCAGTCCCTGCCTTTCATCTCATTTCCTTGGTTCCAGTTCTAGTTTGCTATCTTTCTATTCTGCTGTCTCGCTTCTGTTACCTTGTATGTTTGTTACCTGCTTTCTGCCAAGTGTGCCCTGTGATTTCCTTCCTTTCCTGTTAAGCACTCCTCTTTGCTAGCTCCTTGTCTATTGTGCTTGTGTTTAGTTCTACCCCTTTGCTGTTACTGCCTTGCGTGTTCCTGTTTGAGCGCCAGGATCCGTGGGCACGGCTGACTACCCAGGTGGTTTTTCTTGTTCACTGTGAGTATTGTCTTTGAGTTACTGTTATAACATCACCATAGGTATAAGCTCCACAGACCCTGCCTTTGTATACATAGCCTATATGTGGGTATTTCCAGTCAGTATCTGTAACAGCAATTGTGGGTGATGAACTTACTGAGCTTCAGTCTTACCGTGTGGAGCTCCTGAGTGCTTTACCCCACATCCCCTTTATTGTTAACGTTGTTTCATGTTTAAGTGTATTGCACATCCGTCCTGGGTTTAAGTGATTCTGAATGCTGAGCCGCCTCATGAGTGCCCTTCCTTTCCGAGTCTCACTCTTCTTGTTCACCTCTACAGGCTTCCCCTTTGGATCCCTTTTCTCCTCTGACTTCCTGTGTGCTCCTGGGCAGCGCTGTACTCCTCTCTGTCTTTGTTTTCTACCCTGTTCCCAGTCCTTGCCCAAGTCCCTGACTGTGTTCCCCACATAGTCCCGGACAGGCCCTGACACATATGTATCTTTAGTCGAACAATTCCTCCGAAGACGAAGGAATTGCCCATAAGGCAAGTTATCACGTAGTGATTTCGGATGGTAGGAATCATAACATAGGAGAGAGTTCCTTGCCATCGGCTTTCTATATAGTTCGCTCTCCAGACTAGTGGATGTTGCAAAAATCAATAGATCTAAAAACGGCAATTTGTACTTATCAAATTCTACCGTGAATTTGAAATAGTCGTTTCTTGAATTCAACCATGTTTGAAAGATGGTAATGGTGTCTGGATCTCCTCGCCATATGACAAAATTGTCGTTGATGTAGCGTTTCCACAACCTGATGGATCCGTGGAAAGGATTAGTATCTTTGAGTACATGTTCTTGCTCAAACAAATGAACATACAAATTCGCCAAGCTTGGCGCAAAAATACTTCCCATGCTGGTCCCAGATACTTGGAGATAAATGGTATCCTCAAACCTGAAGAAATTTTCTTTCATGGCTATTCTAGCATATTCCATGATAAAGTGTACGGGAGAGATAGTGTCCAGATCTCTCTCATCCAAAAGCAATCTGATGGCATCTAATGTCTCTTCTTGGGGGATGCAAGTATATAAGGACTCAACATCAAACGATACTAAAAAGTCTGAATGTATGTTGAAGTCCACTTTAGGTAACAGTCTCAAGATATCCTTAGTATCTTGTAGATACGTAGGCATCTCCTTGACCATCGGTTTCAAAAAGTGGTCAACAAAAGTGGATAAGGGTTCAAGGAGGGAACCCAATCCTAAAATTGGGTAGCCTGGAGTAATAATTTGGATGTGTGAAATTCCTATTATTTACTTTTGCATAATTATGTGAAATTTCTAGAACACTATGCAAGATTGTGTGAACCACAAATCCGGCATTTCGTGTTATTTCATAGTGCAATGGATCCATTAAAAATGTTTCAAATGGACACTAAGGGCAAAATAATCTTTTAAAAGACCACACTGCTTTACTTTACAAGGGGGTAACAGAGCCAGACTCTAAAATCCCCAAAACCCGAAGTGTCAAGCATTAATCAAAGTAGTACATCACATTCACCCAAGGAAGCAATAAATCCAGACTTCTGTCAGGCTAAACACACTGTTTAAATAAATAAACCTGGGCTAAAAACCTGGAAGTTATGGCACAGAGCAGACAAGCTTACCTTGTGGAAATGCGTTAAGTATTTTGCAGTAGCAAAACAATCAAAAAATCAAACCAAAGCACAGTATAAATTTCATAACCAGTTTCTAAAAACAAAGAAAAATATAATAAAACAAAATGACACCAAAATGATAAGAACCGAATCAGGGGAACCAGAGATATGAATTTTTAAAAGGTTTTAATTTAAAAAGCTTCAGGAAACATCATAGTGTCTATGGGTGAGCGTGACTGTGATCTAGGCACATGTTGAGACCAACCGCGATGCACCGGAGGTCAGTTAAGCCTAGTGGGTTGACCCGGTGAATGATTTTACCTTCTGGCTTATGGCATGATGTAAAGTTTGGTAGACAGGGTACTCCAACACAAATGAGACTGAATACCCTGTTTGCCAAACTCTCGGTCCTCCTGCCCTATGTAGATTCGGGTGGACCATCAGCTTTCCATTGGTGGTGCCCCTCTTGGCTCTGTCAAGAGAAAGCTTACTCCAATGGCCTGACGAAGTCAGAGTAAGAGCATCACACAGGCCGCCCTGTTTTGCGCTGACAGTCTGATGTCCTTGTCTGTCCGTCAATGCCAGGGAAAATCAGACAAACAGAAATATACAAGTAATGACTACCCCCCCCCCCCTCACTCATGAAGAAAACTCCATGGGTGTGGGGTTATTAGATATATTTTTTGATAAAAATACATTTCCACTATGGACGTTTATTTTTTAAAAACAAAACTTTTGTTTGACAAATGTCAAAACCTACGGCAGCTGCTCACCAAACCTTTGGTACCTTCAGAGGAACTGTTGTATTCCTCTTAGGGTGTCCGTATATAGGTTTTCCTGTATCATGTCCTTATATAGGCACAATTCGCCCTGCCCTTATATAGGCATAAAATCCCAGTCCTTATTTAGGCATTAAACCGTGCAATCCAAATACAGGCATGGTCTCCGACATCCGTCCACCCTAACGTCACAACGAGTCCTTGAAGAACAGACCCTTAGGCTTCGGGAGTTTCCCTAGCACAGGACTATTGATTTCTTCAAGGACTCATCTATTATACATGAACCGTTATACCTTAGGGGTTCATTCATGACGTCTTCCGCTGTCCGATTCACGTCAATGCTAACATTGTGAGGTACCTCTCAGGTATAAATATACCTTCCCTAGCCCTTGTAAAATAGAGGAGACCTCGACTTCAGAGGAGCCCGTATCCCCGCCTGACGCACTAAGTCGCTGTCATCCCTGCACGCAGAGAGTCCAGCTTCCAGTGATCTGACTTCCCTTGCGGGGTGTTGGAGCTCGAGTCTGGCAAGAGATTCCTACCTCTCTCATTCTTAAGGTATGGAGCTGACTAGAACCTAGAGGGACTCTTGGCATACTTGGCATACTAGGCATACTATACTTAACATACTCTGAGTATACCATAGTAAGGAATACTCCACCTACTTCATACCTCTCCCTACACCTAGGTTAGGTACGGTACATTGGGGTAGAACTAGCTTAGAAATGCATCGTATGAGTACTCGCATTTTTAGTCTGTGTTATTTATGTAAATGAATATCTACTAAAGATCATGCTAGCGCAGTATTATTTATTTCTACTGCTTACACTGTACATTATTTATCTTGCATACTGTCTTGTGATCGTAACAGCACATATTACTTACACAAGAAACAAGACTGTTCAATAAACCTTTTATTGAAACGCCCGTCTATTCTTTCTGTGTAACTTTGAAGAAAACTAAGCATGCACGATTGAGCTGAGTGAAACGGTTATCTATTGTTTCCACGACTCTGGGACACGTTCTGATTCTAAAGGGAAACAAAGTGGTCATGTTTTGCGGCTGCCAGAAACTACTCCCTTCTTGTTTGTCAAGGAGTTTCTAGTGGCCTCTGAGCTAGCTGGCACAAGTAATTAAGTTTAATATACTCGATAGGGACATACCGACCTCAGTCCTATGTCATGCCTATAGGGTATATTATTCCAATGCGCAGAGCCTATTAGGGAAATAGGAGCTACACTACATGGTGCCCAACGGTTTGGTAAGGCGGTAATTTAACGTTCGATACTGAGTAACTCAGCTGTGCTTTTTCTCTCAGAGACCCCTACCCATATACTCCAAAAGACGTCTGGAGTGGGCAGGGTTAAGTATCCACCATGGCTACATAGGGAAACACCCTATATATTAGCTGTTTGGTTTGCTCAACGTTGAAGGATACAGTGTTCCAAAATATTGTGCACCTTATCTTTGTTTCCTTGAAACTTGTTCTACATTTTTCAAAAAACAAATGTCCATACACGGGGACGATGCCACCGGAAACGGTGGAGCTGCGGCTGATCCAGCCCTAGCAGCAGTTTTTAACATTACAGGTTTAATTGAAACCGAGGAGGGTGTTATAAACATCCCTCCAAACTTAAGAAGAGCCATCACTCTAAAACTCATAAAACACGGCCTACCACCAAGAGGCGGTAGAGCAGTTTTCGTGATAGAGGCACACGAATCCTTTCAGACAGAGGTATTCTATTCATGGGTAATATTTCCTGAATCAAATCCAGTAACACACGTTTCACTTCTACAAAGAAGATGATCCACCAGAGGAATATATTCCTTTCGAGTATATTGAAATTCCACTAACATACCAGGAGCATCAGCTCTGGTTTAAAGGCGCCCTAAAACATCACAGAAACATTACCAGGCTCGGTCCACTAGGTAGACCAGGAGCAACATGGCCGATTCTAGCCGGCTACACACCTCATCCTGACATTGAAGAGATGTCAGACGAGGAATTACTTACTCAACTTACAGAGTTAATAAAAATCTACAGACAATTGGTCCAATATGTCATGCGGACTTTCACAGTCCAACCACCATTAACACTTCCAAATCAAACTCCCCAACATGGGAATACACTAAAAATTACACCACAGACTCTATACGCAGTCATGGGTAAAATGCCCACAAAACGTGAGCAAATTCCATTATGGATAGCTCAAATAATTACTCAAATCGAAGCAGTATTTCCAAATACTAGCCCGTATGAGAAACACAGAATACTAACAATCAGTTTACCAATGGGGATCACACCACAACTGGAAGACTGTACCACTTGGGGCTCAGTCTTTGCTGCCATCTATACTAAAACACATGGTATTCCATCAATTGCGGTAATACCTGATGTCCTGAAACAAATTCAAAATGAATACGGGGCAGAGCCTGCTCTGAATTTAGGTATGAAATTACTGAAAAATTTCGACCAGGTCTCAACAATAATATTATCTAATATTAAAGGGGAGGCAGCAGCAGTGGCGATCCGCCAACGATTAAGGGAATTCGATGTTACAGAACATCAAACTGAACTACCCAGAATAATAGAACAATCATATACAGAATTAGGCAGAGATAGTTTGGGTGGAAGACCAGTGAAACCAAAACTATCTGAAAGTCCTGAGAAGGACTCTATTAAACAAACTCCTACATCTTCTAAAAAGAAGTAGGAAACTACTAAACAAAACTCAAATGAGAAACGTTCTCAATCCCGAGGTAGGACTCCTCAAAAGGAGCCCTCTGAAAGGAGGTATAACCTCAGGAATAGGGATAATTTGAAAAAGCCTGACGGGTATCAAGATACTGATACACGATCCTCTCGTACCTTTCAGATCTCGTCACAGACATCGGAAAGAAGAGGACGGTCAGAACATAGAGAAGAACGCTTGAAATCCAAAGAAGATAAACACGCTCCAAAAAATAAAACAAAACCTCAATTCTCCAAAAAGAAAGTAGCAGGTCTGAAGATCAGACATGCCGAGAATACTGAGAACACAACTCAAGAACGGAGAATGGGCTCAGACAATGCTGGACAGTGCAGCAGAAGTCACAATAGTTCGCCAGAACCTGAAGGAACTTCTGGAGATAGTGAACTTGAATGAGTACATTACAGTTGAGACTGTAGACACCAGGGTTAGTACTCCACAAAGGTTATATGAAATAACACTCCGAATGGAGGGAGACATACCTAGACAGGTGAAAGCACTCTTTTGGGAAAAACTTTCAAGGGGCTATGACATACTTCTAGCAGAAAAAGACTGGCCACCACAATTTGTCAGGGAGTGCCCACATGGCGAGGATATTATTATGCCTGCCTTCTCTAACCATATTCCAATTAATCTAAAATATACTTATGCCAGGAAATGGGCAGCAGCCCAGGCCCCAGCATTATATAAAAATCATGTAGGATGGGATGAGGACTCACCTCACCATAAAATACATCTAAAAAATGAACCAACTGCACAAAGGCGGTATCCAATAAAGCAAGAAGCTAAAAAACAGGTCAGGGAGATCTTAGATCAACTTGAATACCAAGGGGTGATTGAAACATGCACCTCCTCAATGAACAATCCTTTGTTTCCTGTCTCCAAACCAGACAACACCTATCGTCTAGTTTTGGATTACAGACACTTAAACACTTGTTGTAAAACATTTGCAGTGCAAAATGCACATAGCACAGCATTAATGAATAACATTGTGCGTAAAAAATATAAAACCACATTGGACATCTCAAATGGTTTCTTTTGTCAAAACATAGCACCTGAAAGCAGGTACTTAACAGCATTCTCCATGATGGGGACCCAGCGTCAATTTTGTCAACTCCCACAAGGGTTCAAGAACAGCCCGGGGTTATTCTCAGCGAGAGTAACAGAGTTACTACAAATTTATGACAATGAGGCATTGTCCTATGTCGATGACATATATCTGACGGACGATGACCTGGACAAACACTTGAACAGGGTAAGCACCATTATAATGGGCTTCGCCTCTGAGGGCTACAAGTTCAACTTTAAAAAGTCCCGAATTGCCCATCTCAATGTCCTATTTCTAGGATATGAGCTTTCAAGTGAAGGCAAGAGCTTGGCAGCTAACTTTTAGAAAAGTGTGCGCTGCTCCAAACTCCAAAAACGCTAAAAAACTTACAATCCATCCTGGGTTTCCTAAACTTTGGAAGAACATACATTCTAAACTACGCAGAAAGGGGTTAAACCTCTCTACGCATTAATCAAACCTGATTTCTCAATCAAAAATTGGACACAAGAACACACAGAAATCATGCGTTCACTACAGGCTAACATGTTAGCAACAAATCACTTACAAACACGCGTAAGTCAACGCAACCTGGTGATCCGAATAATTTTGGGTCAATGCGGATTCACCTACTTAACCTTCAATGAGGGTGAGAAAATACCAATCGCATACAAATCTCATTTGTACACACAAGCAGGAATGCGCTTCACTTCAACTGAAAAAATTCTGACAGCAGTTCAAACCGCTGTAGCAAAAGAAAGAGCCCTAGCCCAAGGGAAACACATTATTGTCGTAACCCCAGTTCCGGCTTTAGAAGCGGTAACAAAAGCAAGCATTCCAAATGCTAAAGCATTACATCCAAGATGGATACAGTGGGTTAATTCTCTTGCTGCAACAGATGTTGAATATGTTTTTGATCCTGATTTAAAAACACAAGCATTCCTGCAATATGAACAAGAATGTCCTCTGCCCACTGAAATTCTGCCTCTCAATCAGTACGAATTCATAATTTACACTGAGGGATCCGCACAACCCGCAACAGGGGGTAAGCAAGCTTACAGTGCAGCGTGTGCAATCGTTAAAGGTCGCATGCGAGATGGCATCTTCAGACCTATGGTCACAAAAACTCAATCTCTAGGAGATTGTACAGCTCAGCGAGCTGAACTACAAGCATTCAAACTGGCACTTGAAAGTACAGATCGAGAATTCCCCACACTAATAGTGTGTGATTCCTTTTACTGTGTTCAGTCGTATAATGAATATATACAAAACTGGCTTGAAAATTGATTTAAAGATGCGAAAGGTGGCACAATAAAGCATAAAACGCTTTGGGAACAAGTAGTTCAGTTGAAAAACGAACTACCAAAGGCTCACGTGATCCACACACTGAGTCATCAACGTGATGGCGTTCACGTTGCAGGAATTCATTGGCTGACGAAGCCGCAAAGGGGGCTGTTCAGACGGCTTCCGTAGCTGCGATCACTCGTTCAAAAACAAAAATAGACAGTGAGATAATGTTGGCTGTCAATGCTACAAGCAAAGGCAGTGGTGCAGCGTTACCAAAAAAGTTTCCACTCAAGTACTCTTATGTAATTGATGCGAACAACGTTCCTTTTGCTCGAATCCCTGGAGTGGGGGATAGGGTAATTCCAAACAAGGAACGTAGATTAGGACTGATCCTAGCAGCACACGAAGGGATAGCTTCTGCCCATGCAGGTGTTTCTGCAACAGTATCTTTACTCAAGAAAAGATATTTGTGGCCTGGCATTAGAAAACAAACAAAGAACTATGTTTTAGAATGTGATATATGCCAACAGATGAAAGTCTCCACAGTGAAACGCCCTGCGCAGACACCCCTGTTAATTGCAGACAAACCATTAGCTTGTGTTTACTTGGACCACTGCGGTCCCTTGCAAAGGGACGGTAACTATAAATATATCATGGTTGCAGTGGATTCATGCTCTGGTTCCTATGGTTATGGCCTCAGCGCTCGGCTGACGCTCGAACTGTTATAAAAGATTTACGAGTCTTTATCGGCACATACGCAATAGGCACACTACATTCTGACCAGGGCCCTGCGTTTAGCTCTCGGGCTTACAAAGAAGCCATGGCCAGTCTGGGCGTTGCATTGCGGTACTCCTCTCCATTCCATCCTGAGGGAAATTCGGTTGTGGAAAGGAAAAACCGGGACATAAAGCAGTCTATAACAGCTAGGGTATTAGGTTCGGGTGATGGGTGGGTCAAACATCTTTATGGGGTCCAACGCTCATTAAATAACTTGCCAAGAAGTTCTCTAGGGGTGGTCACTCCATATGAGGTCCTATTTGGGACAAGAATGTGGGTACCAGACCTCGATCACGTAGGCACAGTGGTGGAAAATAAACCCTTTGATATCAAAGATCGTTTGGCTGTTTTACAGGAACTCAATGAACTAAGATCGAAACAAAGCAACGTATTCCTACAGCCAACCACCACTGGGGAAAAACCGGCGATCCCAGCAAGGTCTGTCTGGATTCCAAAAGTTGGGGATCTAGTCAGAGAAAAGATTGCGGACAAGAAGGAATTTGGACCTTCTTACAGACAGCCAGTACCTGTCCTAGCAGTTCAAGGAACAAGAACAGTACTTCTGCCGCCCCTTGCTGGTAAAAAGGAGAAAAGATTTGTGTCCATTGACCTCATCAAACCACAGTATGTGGCCAATACTAAATAGTAGGCCTCGTGGACTCCGACCTAGTAGCAGACACACTCCTCTCGCTATTATCCAAGAGGTTCAGACTGAAAGACTGATAACAATTGAGACTTCAGCAGTAACAGATGGAGGACTGAGCAACAATGCAATGGAACTCATCCCTCTTGAAAATCAAGTAACAGTTCGTCTAAATACACCTGTCTACACCAATGTAGCAAGTGATCAACTGGTTCCAGCGATTTCTACAAATCCTGATGCAATTTCAACAATTGACAGAACTGCTTCTGGTTATTTCATTAACTTTGATACGTTCTCAGAAGATCCGAGTGAACCTGAAACGACGCCAGCATCATTAACATTCAAGCAGCAAGTACAAGACTTTCTTCACTTTCTGGAAAAAACTTATCTGGTTTCACCATGGATTGAACTCTGGATTATTTCTGGAATATTTGTTTTCCTGCTTTGGCTAGCTTTAGTTATGACTATGAGCGTGCTTGTAAATGGCAGATACATCCATGTGAACACTGAAAGAAAAGATGTGAACTTACTTTTGAAACCTCATAAATCTTCCCATCGTGAAGCAAGAAACTTGTCAACAGTGAACATCACAGCCGTTCCTATACAGGATGGTATAGTGTGGGACAAAACAGATTTTGATATATTCGGTCCAATGGAACAATTGAACATTCCAAATTTGTTTAAAATTTCACTAAGTGATCTCATTTCGTCCAGTACCTATTCTGATGATTGGGACTTTGAGACTGTTAACGACATAATGTTTGACCTAGAAAAATCTGCTGCATTTTCTAAAAGTGAATATTTTGAGGGTTCATCAGACTATGAACAGCTGTATTGCTATAACCACTATGGTCATCATTATTTGCATACCCTAGAAATGTGTTTATGTTTAACCAATGGGAGCATTGTCCTACACCACCAAAAGGTAGTTCAAAAACATTTGTTAATAAGTTTCCATATTTTTCAGGTTATAATACATCTGATCCAGAAACGTTTTACTATAAAAATATAAACAAAACAGGACTGAAAATTATGTTAACAAATACAAAACAGATTTATTCTGCAGCATTTATTGCCCAACTGTCTATACAGGGTTTCGACTTTTGGAAAGACACAATAGACCCAAAAACTGTCTGGGGTACTAAAGATTGGCAAGTGCAGGGGATAGAAGCTTTATTTAGAGCCTGCATCATCCCTGAACAAATAATGTTTTTGAATGAAACTATCCAACAAACATCTTGTCTTGGACTAGCCAAGATCAAAGAGATGAAAACACCTTCTGTACCAACACCTGCAAGTGCTAACAATACACAGGCAGCGGTTACAGTTGACAAAATACTACAACTCAACAGATCTAATCCTGATTGGAGAAAATGGTTGATCTGGCCCACAGACACGAACAGCTGTCAGGAAAGATTCCTGAATAAAACTCAGGGCTTTACTATTCATAGGCCAGACCCAAGATACGTCCAAAGACAGCATCCGGGGGTAGTAACAACATACAGTGTAGGTAAATTATGCCTCGATTGGCTGCAGAAATCTACACTACAGGATGTGAAACAACACTTATCCTTACTTAAAGAAGACGCAGACCTTAGGGAATTCTTGCTTGGACCAACAAAACCGCGTCAAAAACGTTTCATATATGCCGGCATTTATGCTGCCTATAATGAAGCATGGAAAGTGTCACAGAACGAATACGTGAACTTGATCGTATTAATTTAGAGCAAACTCTCTCTGTGGTTGACAATGGGTTAACAACTTTGTCCTCCAGAATATATTCATTGGATGGCATTGTATCCTCTGCTATCGACATACTAGAACAATATTTGGCGATGTTACAACAAGGCCAATCTCAATTACGTTCTATTGTGTTATTAAGCTGGACGCTGCAATCTTTGCGTGCGGGCTATGTGCCTTGGCGTTTTATCAACACGTCAATTCTGTTTGCAGAATACAATCTAACTGATAAACAGATCGAACTGGCACAAAGAGGAGCAAAGTATACAGTGCTGGGCATTGAAAAACTGGAAAAGTTACCATTCACAGTGGCAGAAAAACCAGCTACAGAATGGCTTATTCATGGCAAAATCACACTACCTGTGACTACTTTTCAGTTTCAGTATTGCCTCAAACAAATGCAAGCAGGCAAATATGAAAGGTTGGGTAAGGAATACATTAAGACATCTTGGAATTTACCATACACATATAGATGTTGGAGTGGGGATCATGAAGTGTTTCTGAGCGGTACACACTGTAAAAATGCACTGAGCGGTTCACTAATATGTCAGGACATTTCTTTACACGGGCTTGTAATGGTTCTGTGGCAAATTTGTCTTGCCACCAGCAGGGTACACCAGCTGCTGTGATTAATCCAACGTTTGGACAACTTTCTAATGGGAGTTACCTCATGTTGAATGATCAGAGTTGCTGCGGCATGTTGCCAGGCATCCCATATCTAGTAACGGTGAACTCCAGGGTCACTTGCTGTATGCAAGTATTGTTTGCCCCAATAGACACAGTCAGGGAGTCGCCTTTGTGGCCTTCGCTGAACGTCTC
The DNA here is from genome assembly GCA_963921515.1 of Calotriton arnoldi. NCBI lineage: Eukaryota > Metazoa > Chordata > Amphibia > Caudata > Salamandridae > Calotriton > Calotriton arnoldi. Next base: position 107,996 of record CAWUFW010000044.1, on the reverse strand, counting down.
TTTTATAAGATTTGATACTTTAAGCAGAATGAAAGCCATGCTTTTACAACAAACAGTGCCTTTGACCTCGGCCAAAGAAACCTATGATCTACAAATCGCAAGGACTTCGGCTGAGATACAGACTTTAATACGTACAAATTGCCCTATACATTTCGTGGACATGATAGGACGTATCTTTAACATGTCTGATACAAGCGGGATTGTACATGTATTTAAGAGCATCTGTTCCGGTCTGTTAACACCTTTCCAGGCAATACTCGGAATAATCCCGAACTTTGCACATTCGGTGTTTGGTGGCATACCATTAATTCTAGCACTTGTTGCCGGAATTCTATTTCTCTTTCTGCTATTACGCTATGGCCAGCCTATTCGCAGACATCACTCCGAGCGAAGTCGAGAAAGCTCTCCTTGAACGAAAGTGCCGTGAGCGAATAGTACAGCTTTTGGGCATGAATCGTCTACGGGAACTTAATACCACGTGGTTCCTGTCGTTCAGACCAATCTGGCAAGATTGCATCTTACCTGTTCTACGATGCCTGCTATGCGGTGAAGAATGCGTGTTGGACACCTGTCTAACATTTCCATCAGCTACGCCAACGGATATCGATACTCTGCTGGACCCGATAACGGCCCATGCTCTGTGTTGTCCCCAGAGGCTACCAATCCTGATGATGGCATTCATTGAGATCTTACAGACGCTTCCGGCTGCTGCTGAGGTACGAGAAAGATCTACAGGCACACAGGTAACAACGGACGCGAACATTGCTGCGGCATCCTATGCTGAAAGCGGTGCTTCACATCTCTGTGCAATTAATCTACTACATGAGGTGTTCCGAATGTCACCAACTACAGTGGACGATATTTTGTCTACAGAAATAGATGATCTCATGTTTACACCAGACCCGTACACTGACTCTGATTCAGCCCACGGTGTTCCAGAGACGCAATAACAATTTGGCCTTCATATTTCAAAAACTTGGAACTCTTCCCAAATTGAACTTTTTTCCGTTTTTTCAAATTAAATGGCACAACAATCTGCTTGAAGTAGAACTATTCTTATAGTACGGACTTCGCGGTACTTCCTCAGACACTTTATCATCGTGTTAGTCTAAAAAAGTTCATTAATTTCCATGACATGAAATGACTTGATTTTGAACAACTTATCGATCATTTCTCTGTCACATGTAAATATTACTGCTTATTTCATTCCAATTGCATTTTATTTTCAAATATATGCCTGAAATGAGAAGCAATGCTTAAAATGTACAGTACTTTTTGCATTCTAATAGGTTTTTTAAATGCCTTTTAATGCTTTTAAGAAATATTTTTAGCAATATGCAGTACTCCATTTTATGTTTAGCATTTTAAATGTTTAGCATTTATATTATTATCGTACACACGAAAGTGGAGTGGGTGTTGTATTCCTCTTAGGGAGTCCGTATATAGGTTTTCCTGTATCATGTCCTTATATAGGCACAATTCGCCCTGCCCTTATATAGGCATAAAATCCCAGTCCTTATTTAGGCATTAAACCGTGCAATCCAAATACAGGCATGGTCTCCGACATCCGTCCACCCTAACGTCACAACGAGTTCTTGAAGAACAGACCCTTAGGCTTCGGGAGTTTCCCTAGCACAGGACTATTGATTTCTTCAAGGACTCATCTATTATGCATGAACCGTTATACCTTAGGGGTTCATTCATGACGTCTTCCGCTGTCCGATTCACGTCAATGCTAACATTGTGAGGTACCTCTCAGGTATAAATATACCTTCCCTAGCCCTTGTAAAATAGAGGAGACCTCGACTTCAGAGGAGCCCGTATCCCGGCCTGACGCACTGAGAAGACGCTGTCATCCCTGCATGCAGAGAGTCCAGCTTCCAGTGATCTGACTTCCCTTGCGGGGTGTTGGAGTTCGAGTCTGGCAAGAGATTCCTACCTCTCTCATTCTTAAGGTATGGAGCTGACTAGAACCTAGAGGGACTCTTGGCATACTAGGCATACTATACTTAACATACTCTTAGTATACCATAGTAAGGAATACTCCACCTACTTCATACCTCTCCCTACACCTAGGTTAGGTACATTGGGGTAGAACTAGCTTAGAAATGCATCGTATGAGTACTCGCATATTTATGTAAATGAATATCTACTAAAGATCATGCTAGCGCAGTATTATTTATTTCTACTGCTTACACTGTACATTATTTATCTTGCATACTGTCTTGTGATCGTAACAGCACATATTACTTACACAAGAAACAAGACTGTTCAATAAACCTTTTATTGAAACGCCCGTCTATTCTTTCTGTGTAACTTTGAAGAAAACTAAGCATGCACGATTGAGCTGAGTGAAACGGTTATCTATTGTTTCCACGACTCTGGGACACGTTCTGATTCTAAAGGGAAACAAAGTGGTCATGTTTTGCGGCTGCCAGAAACTACTCCCTTCTTGTTTGTCAAGGAGTTTCTAGTGGCCTCTGAGCTAGCTGGCACAAGTAATTAAGTTTAATATACTCGATAGGGACATACCGACCTCAGTCCTATGTCAAGCCTATAGGGTATATTATTCCAATGCGCAGAGCCTATTAGGGAAATAGGAGCTACACTACAGAACTGCTGTGATGGTGGTTCCTCTGATGGTACAGAGATCACTGATGGCCAGTCGTGATCTTTAAATATGAGGGTCTTCTGTCCATCAGGCTGATGGACTTAATGTCGTCATCATCCTGATGGACAGAGTACAGACCACCATACAATAAATCAGGCCCATAGGTTTTTAGCAAAGTAGAAATCCACCTGCGGGGAAACATTGAGGGCTGTAACCATTTGAGATGTCATCAGTGATGTCATGAGTGATGTCACTGACCATGTCATGAGTGATGTAATATGTGACGTCATCAGCAGTGAAATGTCCAACTAACTATAACGCCCCTGAAACCTATGGTTTTTTCAGTGAATTTCTAAGGTTTTTTAAATGCTAATTTCTAACTATAACGTGCCTGAAACCTATGGTTTTTTCAGTGAATTTCTAAGGTTTTTTAAATGCTAATTTCTAACTATAACGTGCCTGAAACCTATGGTTTTTTCAGTGAATATATATATATATTTATTATACTATGTATACATGTGAAAATGTCTCGGTCCCCTGTTTGCCTCGGTGGCACGGAAAAAATGGGTGGAACTGACGTCAGCACGCCGACGAGGTTCTCTTATGGGTCCGATGACGTCATACGGTGTCGCGAGCGGAGCCGTGCTATTATGACGTCCTCGTTGACGTGGGAGAGCTAGGAAAGAATTTCCGTGGAATGCTGGTGCAGGGGATATTCACCTAAGTGTTTAGGCTAGTCCTTTGGGAGCAACTGTTTATGTTGCCACTCCAGAAACCGAAACCAGTGATCCGAGGGCAGAGGCCCTGCAGATGGCACATGAGGTGGGGTGCCCAGTCGTGTGCACCGGCGGGGCAGCGAAGTGACAAGCACCACAACCCACAAAAAAGGTAACGAGGGCACTGAATAACACAGGATCTTCTCTTTGTATCTGGCTGGAACAATGAAGTTAAAATGCCCTAGTACCAAAATGTAGAATTAGTGCTACAACGGTCTTCAAGAGGACCTGCGATGCCGCTTCTGCCTCCCGTACCCTGGAGGTGGCACATGGGTCACGCGGTACGGTCATACTGCGGTGGGACGCACACTCATTGACCTCTCATGGCACTGCTCCACACTTCAGGGAGGACGCATTCCATTAGCTATGTTTTCTGATGACATGTCGCGCCGGCCCCGTCCAACAACAGAACTCCTTTAGATCCAAACAGACTCTTCCACTCTCTCACCGGAAGTGAAACCAGGCCACGCGGACACTTTCACAATACAACAGCCGGGAATGCACTTTTCGGTAAAAAAACACATTCCTTCCTCCTAATTAATCAAATAAACGTCTCACTGAAGAACAGGGGCCAGCTTCGATCGGTAAACAGCCGTTACAACGACTTTTACTTTGCGATACCATTACAACGCATGCATTACCACGCATGCGTTGTACATCACGAAGTCATTACTACGCATTTTTAGAACGCATGGTCATTTACCACGCATGCCTTTACAACGAATTTTGTTGTAAAGGTATGTATGGTAAATGACAATGCGTTCTAAAAACATGTAGACGATCCATGTCGTTGTAAGGAAACAGAGGCTGTTCCGTTTCCTCACAACGGCGTGCACCGCCCCTCAGAGACGACGTGAAGCAGGAACCACGAGGAGAGAGGAACCATGAGGAGTGAGAGGTAAGGGGGATTGGGCATGGGGTGGGTGTTTCTTTTCTAGGGTTTAGGGTAGTGCAGTGGTGTTTGGGTGGTGTAGGGGGTCGTGCTGGGGATAGTGTTTTAGGGTTTAGGGTAGTGCAGTGGTGTTTGGGTAGTGTAAGGGGTCGTGCTGGGGGTAGTGTTTTAGGGTTTAGGGTAGTGCAGTAGTGTAGGGGGTCGTGCTGGGGGTAGTGTTTTAGGCTTTAGGGTAGTGCAGTGGTGTATGGGTAGTGTAGGGGGTCATGCTGGTGGTAGTGTTTTAGGGTTTAGGGTAGTGCAGTGGTGTTTGTGTAGTGTAGGGGGTCATGGGGGTAGTGTTTTATGGTTTAGGGTAGTGCAGTGGTGTTTGGGTAGTGTAGGGGGTCGTGCTGGGGGTAGATTTAGGGTTTAGGGTAGTGCAGTGGTGTTTGGGTAGTGTAGGGAGTCGTGCTGGGGGTAGTGTTTTAGGGTTTAGGGTAGTGCAGTGGTGTTTGTGTAGTGTAGGGGTTGTGCTGGGGGTAGTGTTTTAGGGTTTAGGGTAGTGCAGTGGTGTTTGGGTAGTGTAGGGGGTAGTGCTGGGGTAGTGTTTTAGGGTTTAGGGTAGTGCAGTGGTGTTTGTGTAGTGCTGGGGGTAGTGTTTTAAGGTTTAGGGTAGTGCAGTGGTGTTTGGGTAGTGTAGGGGTTCATGCTGGGGGTAGTGTTTTAGGGTTTAGGGTATGGCAGTGGTGTTTGGGTAGTGTAGGGGGGTCGTGCTGGTGGTCGATTTAGGGTTTAGAGTAATGCAGTGGTGTTTGTATAGTGTAGGGGGGTTTAGGGTAGTGCAGTGGTGTTTGTGTAGTGTAGGGGGTCATGCTGGGGGTTGTGTTTTAGGGTTTAGGGTAGGGCAGTGGTGTTTGTGTAGTGTAGGGGGTAGTGTTTTAGGGTAGTGCAGTGGTGTTTGTGTAGTGTAGGGGGTCATGCTGTGGGTAGTGTTTTAGGGTTTAGGGTAGTGCAGTTGTGTTTGTGTAGTGTACGGGGTCGTGTTTTAGGGTATAGGGTAGTGCAGTGGTGTTTGGGTAGTGTAGGGGGTCATGCTGGGGTTAGTGTTTTAGGGTTTAGGGTAGTGCAGTGGTGTTTGGTAGTGTAGGGGGTCGTGCTGGGGGTAGTGTTTTAGGGTTTAGGGTAGTGCAGTGGTGTTTGTGTAGTGTGGGAGGTCATGCTGGGGGTAGATTTAGGGTTTAGTGTAGTGAGGTCGGGTTTAGGTAGTGTAGGGAGTGGTGCTGGGGGTAGTGTTTTAGGGTTTAGGGTAGTCCAGTGGTGTTTGTGCAGTGTAGGGAGTCATGCTGGGGCTAGTGTTTTAGGGTTTAGGGTAGTGCAGTGGTGTTTGGGTAGTGTAGGGGGTCGTGCTGGGGTAGTGTTTTAATGTTTAGGCTAGTGCAGTGGTGTTTGTGTAGTGTAGGGGGTCATGCTGAGGGTAGTGTTTTAGGGTAGTGCAATGGTGTTTGTGTAGTGTAGGGGGTAGTGTTTTAGGGTTTAGGGTAGTGCAGTGGTGTTTGTGTACTGTAGGGGGTCGTGCTGGGTTCTAGTGTTTTAGGGTTTAGGGTAGTGCAGTGGTATTTGTGTAGTGTAGGGGGTAGATTTAGGGTTTAGGGTAGTGTAGTGGTGTTTGGGTAGTGTAGGGGGTCGTGCTGGGGGTAGTGTTTTTGAGTTTAGGGTAGTGCAGTTGTGTTTGGGTAGTGAAGGGGGTCGTGCTGGGGGTAGTGTTTTAGGGTTTAGGGTAGTGCAGTGGTGTTTGGGTAGTGTAGGGGTCAACCAACATGAATTTGTCCTTGTGTGATGTAACCAATGCTCATGTAAAGCACTCCAATACCTGACCAGTCTGCACTATATAAAACTGCAAAAAAACAAAAAATAAAAAGTGTTTTGCACACTTCTGTTATTGGGCTATACGTGGGCTACCTCTGGGTGATATTTGTGCTACATTTGGGCTCTTTTTTCTCTGGTGGCCATCTTGGGAGACTTATTTGTTATGAAGTTTCCTAATTTCCTCATTTACTACAGTCTCCTCAGTAGGAAATGCTTTCAGTTTTTTACTTTGATTCCATCAAGAAGGCATTCAGATGTGTCACACGTGTGCCATAAATTCAGAATGTTAGCACTCTAGTTGTTCATTAGATCACTGTAGTAAAGCTACTGTTCACCAAGGAGTTAACTGGAAGTCTACTGCTGGTATTGAAAGTGATTGTTTCAGTCTGCATGTCAGAATTTTCTAATGAAATAGAAGAGGATTTGAGATCTCACTTAAAACATGCACTAAATTTTCTTTTTGCAGCACTAACCATAATTTCTATGGCAAAATGAACCCCCTCATTTTGTTCCTTTTTAAATTAAATGTTTTAAGTGTTACCAGTTTATTCCAATCAAGATGGCTTCAGGTGTGCCATACGTTTGTCATAAGTAAGACTGTTAGCACTCTAGTTGTTCTTTAGAACACTCTGGGAAGCTGCAGTAGAACACAAAGGCATCAACTGACAGGCTGCTCCTGTTGAAATATAACAGGAAGATATTTGAGATCTCACTTAAAACATGTCCTAATTTTTCTTTCTACAGCACTAACCATAATTTCTATGGCAAAATGAACCCCCTCATTTTGTTCCTTTTTAAATTAAATGTTTTAAGTGTTACCAGTTTATTCCAATCAAGATGGCTTCAGGTGTGCCATACTTTTGTCATAAGTAAGACTGTTAGCGCTCTAGTTGTTCTTTAGAACACTCTGGGAAGCTGCAGTAGAACACAAAGGCATCAACTGACAGTCTCTGCCATTGTTGGATGTACATGTTTTACTGAGAATGTCAGACTTCATTCTCACATGACTGAGAAAGATAATGTGAATTTACAGAAAATATGCTCTCATTTTAGCTTCTGGAGCACCTTCCAAAACTGTATGGGACAAGCATGTGAAAATAGTTCTCTCTCAAACATGATTCATGATATCCCAGCAGAAGGTTTTTCACAGGGTAAAATCACCTTAGAACACACCACAATTCCTGAAATTAGTATGGTACCATCAACAAATGAATTCTAATGTAACTAAAGTCTGTTATCACCCTTTATAGTTCTCCTTTTGGTAACCCTCAAAATCTTCGATTCACTACAATGCATTTCAATGGGGTACTATCATTTATATTGGTCCCAAGATGGCTGCCAGCAATTCCAGGATGAAGTGCTGACAGCCAATCAGATCTCACGATGACATGTGTGGTTAGGCTCCGCCCAGATATATATGTGTTTTTACTTTTGATTTTCTCAGCAACTACTGAACGGATTTACACCATTTAACAAAAGGGTTCTTTCTGAACCTAGAACTACCTCTTTGCCAAATTTGGTGCAATTCCGTTCAGCAGTTCGGGCTGTAGCCTTGCATAAAGTTTCCTATGGGAAATTGATTTTTTGACTCTTATTTTTTTAATTTCTCCGCAACTACTGAACGGATTTACACCATTTAACAAAAAGGGTTCTTTCTGAACCAAGAACTACCTCTTTGCCAAATTTGGTGTAATTCCGTTCAGCAGTTCGGGCTGTAGCCGTGGCTAAAGTTTCCTATGGGAAAATAAATGGGGAAAACATGTTTTGGGACCCCCCTTTTTTCTCGGCCCCCGCTTGACGAATCACCCCAAAACTTTCAGGGTAGGAGCGGACCGGAGCGGGCCATAAAGTTTGAAAATTTCGCGAAGATTCGTCAACCGACGCAAGAGTTATTTTAAATAGAATGTTGCGGATTTCCTATGGAAAATAGGTCCTAACTATAACTATCTACTGGCGACCGCCAGTAGATAATATATATATATTAAAAAAGAACCACAGGGTCCATGTGGTTCAACGGATGGGGAGCAACGTGGAGTGAGCAGCTGGATTTTAAGTTAAAAATTTAGCTGGATGAGGGGGACGGGGGGTCCATGCAGCAACTGGGGGGAAGTGCATAGTCAGAACAACCTGGAGCACAGGGAGGGTTGGTGGTGCAAGAAAAGCACATAAGGAAGACAGCAACAAGGGTTGGCAGAATTTAGCCAGAGGAAAAGGACACAAGGAGAGCGCTAAAAAAACGCATGCACTCCTATGGAGTGCTAAAACAAAAAGAAAATAGTTCCCTAAAAGCAAGCATTGGAAGAATGCAAGTCAGCCAAGCACAGTAATGGTAAAGAGGTTCCAGATGAAGGAGAAAACAAAAGATGGACAAGGAAATCTATTGAATAAGAAGCAAGCAAATGCTAGTGACAATAAAGCCAATCAACGGTAGGCAATGGGCAGGCTAAAAGCCCATTGTTAGTTCTTGGTAAGCCCACAATAGATCTTGACAGCTTGCACTGTCTGTTAAGCGACACCTAGTAAAACAATGATTCAATCTTTTTGAGTTTCAATAGGTTTTTATGGCATTTTCCACAGAAAAGAAGAACAACTTTCATAAGCAGATGATGGGTGCAGCCACCCCTAAATCCCCCACTCCCGAAACCCCAAAAACATCTAAGAGTCCAAATTAAACAACAGGGGCCTACAGTATAAAGCTCTCAATGCCAGTAATGCTCCTGCTCAAATGTACATTACATTTTAATTCTGCTAATGGATATGTTTTCTGCCATTGACATCGGTACTTCAATATTTATACATGAGGTAATTTTAGATGCTTTTTGCATGATAAGTATTTTTAGTGCTACCTACAGTAATGATATGAATTTCCTTGACATAATACGAAAACATAGCACCGGAGGTATGTTGTTTTTATGATTTTGGTTTTAGTATGAATTGTGAAGCTAGTTACGGTTTTAATTACCCAAACAATAAACTCAATCAATCAATTACTACAGGCGAGAGTGGGGAAGGGAAGGGGGTATGGCCCCTCCGAAGTACAATCGAGTTCAACACGACAAGTGTGGTCCGTGTGGCCGGAGAGACCGACAGCAGTTTTTCAATCTTTCTTTAAACGGTTGTTAAGTGTGGAAAACCAATTCAAATCTTACCAAATAAGATGTCTAGAGCTTACATTTCGATGGAACTGTGTCTCAGGTAAAGTGTACATCTGTCCATGCAAATACAAGAATGTGTTTTATTTTGTTACCCTTTCATAATTGTGCAGGTCAATGGGGGTTCCAGGTGGTTATTGTTTGTGCAACAAAGGGCAGTTGAGCACCTTTTGTTGGTTTGTCTCTTGGTCTGCGGGTAAAATAGAGTGGATCACAACTGTTCAAGCGTGGCTACGAGGATCACATAGAATATATGTTGTTATTTGTTATGTTATAAGGCTTATAAAGCGCATGGCTGCCCCAACAACTGGGTTTCCCAGTGCTGGACCCAGAGGACAAACGAGATGCACCTGCTGGCACCCCAAAGGGAGGGGGGCGAGCTAAGTGGAGAAAAGCCATGTCGTGAGCGATTGCCTGAAAAGCAGGTGGGTCTGGGTGTTCCTGATGAAGAGAGGAAGTGAGTTCCAGAGAAATGGGCCCAAGGCACAGATCCGCCATCCGCTCTTGCTCTCCTAACTCGGGGAACAATGACCAAGTTGAGGTCGGCTGAGGTCAAGGGTCATGAGGGCTGGTACGGTGATATGAGGTTGATCAGGATGGGTGTCCCCTGTAAGTCTACAGGTTAAGAAAGCAGTTACAGGTGGGTGCTATTATACTTCATGTAGATATGGGAAGAGACTGAGGAACTTTCTAACTAATGGAGTTGCATATTTCAGGGTTCAATCATTTTGAGGCCATCTCGTTAGTGGTTGGTTATTGCCCTTATAGAGTTGGAAGATCTGCCTTTGGGTTCCACACCAGTTTTTGTATGCCTTGCCTCTTGGAAGAACAGGGACCACTACTTTAGCTATTTGAAGATTTCTGTGACTTTCCTTTTGTATATCGTATGAATTTATGTTTCAATAGTTTTTAGAGTTTTACATATAAAGTATACAAACAGTGTTTGCAATAACAACCGACCAACGTGGTCAGTACCACACCTGACCCTCTCCCGGCCCACGCCCACAATCACACCAGTAGCATGAATGTTGTAGTGTTGCAGCCTATTCAACAGAATCAGCTGGGAGGGCCACACCGGAAGGAAGCTGTGTTGTATTCAGTAGGCCTAAGGTGCGAAGCCTCTGGGGGCATGTCCTACCCCGCAAATCAGAGTTCAAGTAGAGAAGGACGGGGTCTCAGAGTCTGTGAAAGAGATGGGACTTGTCCGCTATATTGTGGGCGATCTTCTCATGGCCCAACAGGAACCACAGTTTCTGGAGCCAGTGTTCATATGTAGGGGCAATGGGTCTACCCCAGAGGTAAAGAATTGTGTGTTTCGAAGCCAGAAAGAGATTAGAGATATGCTTGTGGCTGTAGAGTAGAGGGGGTTAAAGCCCTCCGCAGGTCTTCCCAGGATGGCAAATTCTGGAAGTCTTTCCAGGTTGCAACCCTGGATCTGAGAGATTGCCTGGAACACAGCATCCCAAAAGAACTCTAGGAGGGGGCAGGACCATAGGATGTGTAGGGGGGTACCCTTGTCTTTGCAGATGCACCAGCATGTTGTGGGGAATGCCGTGTTGATGGTATGCAGGGGTTGGGGGGTGAGATGCCAGCGGTATCGAATTTTGCATAGGATTTCCCTGTCCTGTGCATGTCTAGAAAAATTAGTATGGCAGTGGAATGTTTACTTTCATTGTTTAGTGCCTAGAGTAAACTGCAGGTCTCTATCCCAGTGTAGTTGGTATAGTGTCTTAGGCAATGTTGTCCGGGTATTAAGGAGTCTGTAAATATTGGAGATCAAATGCTTTTGGGAGGTTAGGCATTGATGAACATTTTCGAAGGCGGTGAATGATCTGGTGGCTCCGGTTTTGACACTGGTGTAGGAGATCTAATGGTGAAGCTGAACATAGTGGAAGCGTTGAATTTCTGGTATCCCATAGTTGAGCTTGAGGTCCTTGAAGGACAGAACCTGTCCCTCTGTAAAGAAATCCCTGAGACGGAAGCAGCCCTTCTCAGTCCATATGTGGAAGGCTCGAGTCTACTGTCCCTGGGAGAACTCGGAGTTGTCCAGGACTGGAGTGAATGGGGAAGGGAATGAGGTGAGACCCTGCTTAGTGGCAATCAAGTCCAAGACAGCCAGGGTAGCTGTAGTATCAGTGGAAAAGTTCAGAGCAGGCCACTTGAGGCCTTTGGAACCCATGGGACCTCATCCAATGGTCTAGATGCAAGGTTCTGATCAATAAAATACCACAGTTTGTAAGTTTCCCCCTTGAACCATTCGATCATGTAGCATAGTTGGAAAGCCTGGTAATCGCAGAGCACGTGGGGTACCCCCAGGCATCCCTTCCTGGGATGCCAAGTGCAGGTTTTGGGGTCTAATCTAGAGTTTTTCCTTCTCCAAATGTGTGACATGCAGGCTGATTGGAGATAGGCGAGCTCGGTTTTAGGAATTGTCAAAGGAATGGCCTGAAAGAGGTATAGTATGCGGGGGAGAAGTGTCATCTTGAGGGCCACGATACGTCCCACCCAGGAGAGAGAATGATTCCTCCAAGCGAGGAAAGATGCCTTTGCATCACGCAGGAGGGTTTCAAAGTTGAAAGAAGGGCAGGTGGAGAGAGCTGTGGTCAGGCAGATCCACCAGTTCTTGATGTAGGTGGTCGTCCATTGTAATGACGTCGCCATGGTGAGGCTCTCCGCCAGGAGGCCTCCCCCCCAACAGGGCCAAGCCCTCCGACTGTCATATTGATGGAAGGCCGGCTATCACCTGATATTCCTCCAGGAGGGGAATTAGAACTTGAAGGGACTATTGGGGCTCCATTAGGGTAAGCAGGATATTGTCTGCGAATGCAAAAACTTTAATGGTGTCTCTACAGAAGGAGATGCCGCGTACTCAGGAATTGTCTCTGATGCCCTGGACAAAAAGTACCAGGAAAAGAGTTGGGGAGACAGGGTACAGCCCCTAGCTGGTGCCCCGCCAATGTGGATCGGAATGGATGGGCAGCCATTTACTATCACTTTTGCCTAAGGCGTGCCGTAGAGTGCTGCAAATCCCTCACTCTGTCACCGAAGTCAAACCCTTCGAGCACAGCGAAGAGCATGCTCCAATCCACCCTGCCAAATGCTTTCTCCGCATCTAAAGACAGAATGACTGCTGTTCTCAACTTCCTTCCAGCCAGGTCAATAAGATGGAGCGTAAGCTTGGTTTTGTTGCTAGAGGAGTGACCTGCAGTGAATCCCCCTTGATCAGCATGGATCAAGTCTGGCAGGGACGCCACGAGGCGAATAGCTAGAACCTTTGCGAAGAGTGTTAGATCTGAATTCAGGAGGAAGATGGGGCAGAGAGTGAGGTCTTTGCCCCGGTTTAGCTATGAGTCCAGTGGCTGCCTCTGGCATACTAGTAGACGCCCTCTTGTCAGACGTGAAGGAGTTTAATAAAGTAGTGACGATCGGAATAAGTTGAGGGGCAAAATGCTTGTAAAATAATGGGGTGAAACCACCTAGTCCGGGGGCTTTAGAGATCTTAAGCTGGCATATGGCCATAAGAATTTCAGTCATAGTTATGGGGGTGTCTAGTTCCATGAAAGCAGCAGTCGAGAGCTTAGGGAGTGTGACCGAGTTCAAGAATATCTTCTTAGTAGTGGCTTCAGGTTGGTTGGCCGTGTGAAGTGATTGGTAAAAGGACCGAAAGGTCTGAAGATTGCCCTCCGTCATGATGTGGGTGACGTCGCCCACCTAGAATTTGCTAATGTGTCTGTAGGGATTGCAATTTGTGAGCCAGCAATGTGCCAGGCTTATTACCCCCTTCGTGAAAGTATGTTCCTGTGTGGGCAAATATATAGTGAGCCTTGTACAGCTCTAAGGTACGAAGCTGGACTTGAACTGCTAAGACTTTGCACCAAAGCTTGTTAGATGGGGAGTGTTTATGCTGTTGTTCAAGGGTCATTAGCTCTGTGGTCTGTTGGGATCTAGTGAGGTCGCATGTGTGTTTAAGTCTAGAAACTTCCAGAATTAGATGACCTCTAGTAACTGCCTTGAGTGAGTCTCAGACCACCCGTTCATCCCCGTTATATGTTAAGTATTCAGTAAGAGACTTTTTTATGGTCACTATCACAGGTCGGGAAGGAGGGAGTCGTTCAGGCTTGCCTCTGCATCACTGTGTCACGCCTCTAGTCCATTGGAGTGTCAGGGTGACAGGTCTATGGTCAGAAAGAGACTGGGTGTGTAGATCTGCTTCAAGCAGGCCGTGCTCTGGGAGGAGAAGATCTATGTGGGTGTATGTGTGGTGCGCCACTGAGAAATGAGAATAGTTGCTAGTTAGATGATGCGTGCGCCAGTCATCTAGAAGCCCCAGGCCGGCGAGCCAAGCTCATGCCTCTGCAGTCATCTCTGGTGTCCCCACGTGCTGCTGGTGGAATTTATCTTGGGAGGCACAGGTACTATGTTGAAATCAACCCCTATTATGGAGGGACCTTCTGCGAGTGCTCCCACTGTTTGGAAGCATGTCCAGGAGGAATCTTTCCTGACCTATGTTAGGGGCATAGATGCACACTAGGCTTAATGGGCTGCACTACCAAAGCCATTGACCAACACTCATCTTCCAGCCACCTCATGCCGGTGATGGCATTCGACAAAGGGTGCTGTGTGGGTATCTGGGATCGCAGTGCCTTCTGTCTTGATGCGTGAGGTAGCATGGTGTTCTACAGGGAAGCTCTGAGACTGAAGTCTGCCTTTATCAGAGTGCAAGAGATGGGTTTCCTGAAGAAAGCAGACTTGGGCTTTCAGAGAGAGGAGTTTGTTGAGGGTACCTATGTGTTTGGTGGGGTAATTTAGTCCACTGAAGTTATAGGTGGGGTTGGTAGGGTAGGAACGATGTGGGCTTAAGGCCCTCTCAGGGTGGCAGTGTCAATGAATATGGCAGTACACGCTATGGTGTAGGCCTGTCTCCCTCCCAACAAAGAACCAAAACAACCAAAAACATCGAATTTTGAAATCAAAAGAGCCAAAGGCCTGGGTCAGTGTCCAGGAGATGTCCCCGGGGTCAAGTGCAGGCCTCCTGGGGAGTCCCCCGAGCTCACTGTCCTCATGAGATGAAAGGGAGCTCAGGGCATAGAAACGTTGCGAACGCCACTCCACTTGGCCCTGCACGACGAAGAGCCCCAAGATAGAGCTGATGGCGGCCAGAGGAGTTGGCACTATTCATTGAGAGTCAGCAGCCTCAGGCTGTGGTTTGGTGAGGGTGGGAGCATCTTCCCAGTTGGTTCCATAAGTGCCTTGCAATACTCAATCTCAGTGACACTGGGCCCACAGTGTTTCCCACGCCCCAGCACCACCCTCCAGCTGGCAGCGCTGGGACCAGGCTGAGAGCCAAGGGTAAGCATTGTCTCAGTCCTCCATTGCTAAGTTCAAAGTGCGTTTGGCTTCCTGGAGGGAGGCTGTAAGGTGTGTTCAGCCTTCCCAAGAGAATGAAATACAGAAGGGGTGAGTCCAGCAATATTTCTCGTCTTCAGAGATTAGGAAGTCCATGATCAATTTGAAGGCTCGCTGTTTTGCGAGGGTCATAGCTGAGAGGACCTGGAAGAGGAGAAGGCAGGAGCCACTGAAAGAGATGCACCCTCCGACAGGCTCTGGACTTAATTTACTCCTTGTCTCAAAACAATGTACGCAGGCAAGGACATTGGATAGGTGCTTCTCTGCCAAGGGAAGAGGCACCTCACTGTCTGTTCTGTCTATAGGGATCAGTGTCCTGGCATTGCGTTCCAGGATAGCATTGAAGAGATCAACAAGGTACTGAGTGAGGAAGGTCAGTGTCAGAAACCGTGGCCGAGAATCCGCGAACGCAGATATTGTTGCAACTTGACCTGTTCTCCAAGGCCTCACACTTTTCCTGGAGGTGATATTGTTGGTCCTCTAGCTGAAGAATCCGTTGTTGTAGAGCTTCATATTCCTCAGCTTGCTTGTCCAGTGTTTCTTCAGTCTGCACCACGTCATCCCCAAGATCATTGAGGTCCAGTTGGAGGACTAGAAGGTCATGCTGGAGGTCATATTTCATCCCCTTAATGCCATCCTTGATTTTTTTGACCAATTATAGGAGGAGGTTTTTAGTGATGGATTGGTCGTCCACGGGTGCTGTTGCTTTTCCTATGTGAGGGGCAGCGGTGTGGTGCAACTAGTGTCGCCCTGGGACGATGGCTGGAAAAAATGGTTTGATGGAGGAGTCATTTTTGGTGGTGCACCCCTCCCCACCATAATGTCAGAGTCCCGGGGCAGGCCACATGAGAGATGGTTGCTTAAGTGGCTGGCGGAGCTAACGTAAGCTAGAGTGGCAATTCTAGCTGAGGCCCTAGGGTGCACTGCCGTGCCGCTCGGTCCTCCACCTGGCCAGTGGCTCCTCAAGGTCAGGGCAGGGGTGGTCGTAGGATCGGGCTCCTCCAGTGACCCTTGTAAATGAAGTTGTGTGGGGGTGCAGATACTGACCGTGCCCTGTCTGTGGTGGAGTGTGTAGTCGGGCCCAACACTCCAGGAGGCAATTGGGCCAGAGGGCCACGGTGACCAAAGCAATGGAGTTGTATCGGGCCTCTGCCGAGCCGGAGAGCCAATGTCTCCTCAGGAAGTCCGGGAGCTCGGCCAATTCACCCCAGTCTGAGGGGGAGCAGTGAAAAAGCGGTAATCCCTCCCGGTCGATATCGGCGCGCAACTTTGCTCACCGTGTCCAGGGCGGTGCCCAGTAGGTGTTTGGGCTCGGTGGGCTCTGTATCTCGAGGGAAGCGATGGCTCTCTGTCTCTGGTGTGAGTCCAGTGGGTGCCGCACAAACTGGAAATGGTCAATGCTCCCTAGGAGCCATATCGGGCATCAAGTCTGCCTCACTGTGGGAGCCAGGGAGCGAGGAGCGACTCACCGATGCTGGAGCGCGAGAAGGGCCGATGACTCAGAGCCACCGATTCCAGACCGCTTCTGCGAGATCTGTAGCCCAGGCATGGCTTGCTCCTCATGCCCACAAGGGCCTGCTCTGGGGTCGCACAAGGGCCGAGTCATTGTCATGGTCCGGGGAGCACCGGCGGTTTTCTGTGCTCGGCCTGGGTGCTGTGCGGTGTTACAGGGGTAAGCGCCCACCCCCCCTCAGCCCTCCCGCCGCCCCCTTTCAGGCCTCTAATCCATTACACTGAGGGCCACTGGGAGCGATGGAGGCGGGCCCACACCACAAGGATCAGGCCCACTGCGGTCGTCCCGTAGCTTCTGTAGCGGTGCTAAGTTCCAGCGGGTGCCAAGGGGTACAGGCGCTCTTGAGGTTCACTGATGCTGATGAGGGAAACCCAAAGGATGGGTGATCCGGCAGGATTGAATGGCCGGGTTCGGCCACGCCCCCCATCGTATGAATTTAGTCCAGACGAATGCGGATGCTTCTGATGTGTGCTGACTTCTTGCAGCCTCAAGAGTGATCTTGTGAAGACCCTTTATTCAGTTGCCGAGTTACGGCTTACTTTTTTCAATTAACCCCTTCGCTGCTAGGCCTTTTCCCCCCCTGTGCTAATCCTTTTTTTGGCTATTTGGGGTAGTTCGCGCTTAGGCCCCTGTAACTTTTTGACCACATAAGGTATCCACACCAAATTTGCGTCCTTTTCTTCCAACATCATGGGGATTCTAAAGGTACCCAGGGTTTGTGGATTCCCCTGGAGGGGACCCAGAATTTGTTTTGAAAAATGGGAAAAAAGTGCTGCAAATGAAAGCATCTGGTTTTTCCCTGCAAATGGTATCAACAAAGGGTTTGTGGGGCTGAAATCACCATTTTCCCAGCTTTTACAGACTGACAGACTTTTTCAGAAAACCAAAATTTTTACACAGTTTTGCCATTTTACTGGGACATAGCCTATTTTTGCTATTTTTTGTGCTTTCAACCTTCTTACAGTTAATGGTGGAAATGGATATGAAAGCAATAATGGATCCTGGAAAGCTATACATTTTAGATAAGTAGACAAAATTCTGAATTCAGCAAGGGGTCATTTGTGTAGATCCTTCAAGGTTTCTTTATAGAAACTAACAGTTGAATATGGGAAAAATTGAAAATTAGTTGAAAAAACAGCCATTTGTGCCAACGTTTTCACCTGTAACTTCTTCTAATTATGACAGCTGTTTGAAAGCAATATACTGTTACATCCGCTGGACCTTTCTGGTTGTGGGGATATATAGGACTGGTAGGTTTACCAAGAACCCGACGAATGCAGAGCCAATAACTGAGCAGCTTCTTGCAATGGTTTTTTATTATGTACCGGGTATAATTTGGGAAAATATATACAGTACCCATACTAGCATGAGAATTATAGGACATTTTTCAAAGTGACTTCTTTTTTACACATAGTCTTTCATTTGGAAAGCAAAAATGCATCGAAAGTCAATAGGTAATAACAGTTGCTCTACAATTCTGTGTTACCCTAAGTCTCCCGATAAAAATGGTACCTCACTTGTGTGGGTAGGCCTAGTGCCCGCGACAGGAAACGGCTCTAAACGCAACATGGACACACTTTATTTTTACAGTGAAAACTGACCCTTTTTTTGCAAAGTGCCTAGCTGTAGATTTTGAACCCTAGCTATGCCGGCACCTAGGGAAACCTAGCAAACCTATACATTTTTAAAAACTAGACACCCAGGGGAATACAGAATGGGGTGACTTGACTGGCTCGCACCAGGTTCTGCTACCCAGAATCCCTTGCAAACCTCAAACTTTGTCAAAAAGCCACATTTTCCCCACATTTCTGTGGTGGAAAGTTCTGGAATCTGCGTAGCTCCACAGAATTCCACCCACCCCGCTTTCCCCAAAGTCTTCCGAGATAAATGATACCTCACTTGTGTGGGTAGGCCTAGTGCCCGCGACAGGAAACGGCCCAAAACACAACGTGGACACACCACATTTTCACAGTGAAAACTGACCCTTTTTTTGCAAAGTGCCTAGCTTTAGATTTTGAACCTAGCTCTGCCGGCACCTAGGGAAACCTAGCAAACCTATACATTTTTGAAAAGTAGACACCCAGGGGAATCCAGGATGGGGTGACTTGACTGGCTCTCACCAGGTTCTGTTTCCCAGAATCCCTTGCAAACCTCAAACTTTGTAAAAAAAAAAAAAGAAAAACACATTTTCCCCACATTTCTGTGGTGGAAAGTTCTTGAATCTGCGTGGATCCACAAAATTCTACCCACCCCGCTTTCCCCAAAGTCTTCTGAGAAAAATGATACCTCACTTGTGTGGGTAGGCCTAGTGCCCGCGACAGCAAACGGCCCAAAACGCAACGTGGACACACCACATTTTCACAGTGAAAACTGACCCTTTTTTTGCAAAGTGCCTAGCTGTAGATTTTGAACCCTAGCTCTGCTGGCACCTAGGTAAACATAGCAAACCTATACATTTTTGAAAAGTAGACACCCAGGGGAATCCAGGATGGGGTGACTTATCTGGCTCTCACCAGGTTCTGTTACCCAGAATCCCTTGAAAACCTCAAACTTTGTAAAAAAAAAACACATTTTCTTCACATTTCTGTGGTGGAAAGTTCTGGAATCTGCGTGGATCCACAGAATTCCACCCACCCCGCATTCCCCAAAGTCTTCCGAGAAAAATGGTACCTCACTTGTGTGGGTAGTCCTAGTGCCCGCGACAGGAAACGGCTCAAAACGCAACGTGGACACACTTTATTTTTACAATGAAAACTGACCCTTTTTTTGCAAAGTGCCTAGCTGTAGATTTTGAACCCTAGCTCTGCCGGCACCTAGGCAAACCTAGAAAACCTATACATTTTTGAAAACTAGACACCCAGGGGAATCCAGGATGGGGTAACTTGTCTGGCTCTCACCAGGTTCTGTTACCCAGAATCCCTTGCAAACCTCAAAATATGTCACAAAAACCACATTTTCCCCACATTTCTGTGGTGGAAAGTTCTGGAATCTGCGTGGATTCACACAATTCCACCCACCCCGCATTCCCCAAAGTCTTTTGAGAAAAATGATACCTCACTTGTGTGGGTAGGCCTGGTGGCTGCGACAGGAAACTGCCCAAAATGCAACGTGGACACACCACATTTCCACAGTGAAAACTGACCCTTTTTTTGCAAAGTGCCTAGCTGTAGATTTTGAACCCTAGCTCTGCCGGCACCTAGGGAAACCTAGAAAACCTATAAATTTTTTAAACCTGGACACCCAGGGGAATCTGGGATGGGGTAACTTGTCTGGCTCTCACCATGTTCTGTCACCCAGAATCCCTTGCAAACCTCAAACTTTGTAAAAAAAAAACCACATTTTCCTCAAATTTCTGTGGTGGAAAGTTCTAGAATCTGCATAGAACTACAAATTTCCTACCACCCAGCGTTCCCCAGGTCTCTCGATAAAAATGGTACCTCACTCATGTGGGTGCCCCAAGTACCCGCGATAGGCAAGGGCCCAAAACGTATTGAGGAGACATCAAAATGACCTATCACAAAACAACTCGGTTTTGCAAGGGGAGTCACCTGGGTTTTTTGCCCCAGGCTCGGCGGCCATCTTGGGAAATCTACCAAACCCACACATTTCTGAAAACTAGACACCTGGGGGAGTCCAGCAAGGTATGGCTTGTGTGGGTCCCCCAACGTTTTCCTACCCAGAATCCCCTGCAAACCTCAAATTTAGCTGATAAAATCACTTTTTTCTCAAATTTCTGTGTGGGAAAGTTCTGGAATCTGCATGGATCCACAAATTTCCCACCCAGCATTCCCCCAGGTCTCTCAATAAAAATGGTACCTCACTCGCATGGGTGGGTCAAGTTCCCGTGACAGGCAAGGGCCCGAAACGTATTGAGGAGACTTCAAAATGACCTATCACAAAACAACCTGGTTTTCCAAGGGGGGTCACCTGGGTTTTTGGCCCCAGACTCGGCGGTCATCTTGGGAAACCTACCAAACTCACACATTTCTGAAAACTAGACACCCGGGGGATTCCAGCGAGGTATGACTTGCTTGGGTCCCCCAATGTTTTCCTACCCAGAATCCCCTGCAAACCTCAAATTTAGCTAAGAAAACTTTTTTCTCAAATTTCTGTGTGGGGAAAGTTCTGGAATCTGCATGGATCCACAAATTTCCTACCACCCAGCGTTCCCCTAGGTCTCCCGATAAAAATGGTACCTCACTCGCGTGGGTGGGTCAAGTACCCGCGACAGGCAAGGGCCCAAAACGTATTGAGGAGATATCAAAATGACCTATCACAAAACAACCTGGTTTTGCAAGGGGAGTCACGTGGGATTTAGGCCCCGGGCTCGGCGGCCATCTTGGGAAAATACCAAACCCACACATTTCTGAAAACTAGACAACCGGGGGAGTCCAGCAAGGTATGGCTTGTGTGGATCCCCAAACGATTTCCTACCCAGAATCCCCTGCAAACCTCAAATTTAGCTGGAAAAAACCTCATTTTCCACATATTTTTGTGTGGAATCACCGTGCCGGCACAAATGTCCCCCACAGCGTTCTCCTTAGTGTCCCGAGTAAAATGATACCTCACTTGTGTGGGTGTCCAATGCAGAATTGGCTAAAAACGTATTTTTAACAAAATGTAGCACTTAGAATTCTAGGTGCTATACCCTTAATCCCTATGTTTTGGGCTCTTCCCAGTCACAGGCCCTTGCCCCACCCTCACAAGTGAGGTATCATTTTACTCTGGAGACTGAGGGGAACGCTGTAGGGTAGGACATTTGTGCCGGCACGGTGATTCCACCCAAACATATGTAGAAAATGTGATATTTTTCAGCTAAATTTGAGGTTTGCAGGGCATTCTGGGTAGGAAAACGTTGGGGGATCCACGTAAGCCATACCTCGCTGGATTCCCCCGGGTGTCTAGTTTTCAGAAATGTGTGGGTTTGGTAGTTTCCCAAGATGGCCGCCGAGCCCGGGGCCAAAAACCCAGGTGACCCCTAGCAAAACCAGGTTGTTTTGTGATAGGTAATTTGATGTCTCTCAATACGTTTTGGGCCCTTGCCTGTCGCGGGTACTTGACCCACGCGAGTGAGGTACCATTTTTATCGGGAGACCTGGGGGAACGCTGGGTGGTAGGAAATTTGTGGATCCACGTAGATTCCAAAACTTTCCCACATAGAATTTTGAGAAAAAAGTGATTTTTTTCAGCTAAATTTGAGGTTTGCAGGGGATTCTGGGTAGGAAAACGTTGGGGGACCCACGCAAGCCATACCTTCCTGGACTCCCCTGGGTCTCTAGTTTTCAGAAATGTGTCAGTTTGGTAGGTTTCCCTAGATGGCTGCCGACCGCGGGACCAATAATGCAGATGCCCCCTATGTATCCGAAAATGACCTGCTTTTGCAAGGGGGGTCACATTAGTTTTTGGTCCGGGCTTGGCGGCCATCTAGGGAAACCTACCGAACCCACACATTTCTGAAAACTAGACACCCGGGGGAGTCAAGGAAGGTATGACTTGCGTGGATCCCCCAACGTTTCTCTACCCAGAATCCCCTGCAAACCTCATTTTTGATGAAAAAATCACTTTTTTCTCACATTTCTGTGTGGGAAAGTTCTGGAATCTACGTGGATCCACAAATTTCCTACCACCCACCATTCCCCCAGGTCTCCCGATAAAAATGGTACCTCACTTGCGTGGGTGGGTCAAGTACCCGCGACAGGCAAGGGCCCAAAACGTATTGAGCAGACATTTTTTTAAACCGTTTATTTATAATTTTCATCATATGTAACAAACGGTACAGCTTCTGATAACCATAGGGTTGACATGCGTTTGTCTGGCATAGTGACCTCTCCCATTTCTGTACATTATCAAAAAACGTCAGATGGATGAATCCCAGATAGCATACAATTATAGCAAGGCAACATGGTTCGAGAACAGTACAATAAAGATGCGTTTGGGACATCAAGGGTACATTGCAGCAGGCATGCATCACCATATTACTTACATATCGCGGAGAGTGTGCCTCACGAAACCCCAAGCAGCACTGGCGAAACAGGCAAGAAAAAAAACAACCTCAGAGCACCCAGCAATAATAATGGAAGGCACGTCATAGTACATTAGCACGGAGGAGGGGAGTGCGGGAGACAAGGAAAAGCATGTTTCACATATTGGTCAAGCAACATTTCCCAAAGGGTGGGCGTCCAACCCATCCGGGTCTTGCAAGAGGAGATAGCCCTGGAGAGGACCCCATATATCCCTGGGCCTTGAAGCACGTGGAAGCGTCTCAGCATAAGCCGTTAGTTGCTCCTGACAATAAAGCAGATCCTCCAGCCAATCCTTGAATTTCGGAGCTCTCCCCCTGCCCCATCTACAGGCCACTCTGCGTTTGGCCAGCAAGAATGACACGGCAATGAACTTGCGATATGTCTTGGGTATCTGTGCTGTATAGCCTAAAAGCGCCATCAGGGGATCTCTTTCCAGGGTGCTATTTGACATTTTCTCAAGTGCCTCAAAGACCTGCTCCCAGAACTCCTGTATCTTGGGACATTCCCATGCTAAATGTATGAATCCCGCCCCCAGCCTTCCACATCTCTCACAGTGATTGTTATCAGCCAGTTTAAATCTATACTTTTTGGCAGGCGTATAATACAGACGATGTAAGAATTTGTAGTGTATGACCCGTAGTCTACAACTGGTGGAGATCTGTGAGGTCTGGAGACAACAGTATGTCCATTGTTCATCAGTCACCTCTCTCTCTAGTTCCACATTCCAGTGTATGCGAGCTGGGCTAGTGGCCTCCTTTTGTTGTGTGCGTATGCTAGTATATAGTCTAGATACTAGGTGTTTTCCATCCGTGGATCCTAACATTTGGTGTAGCGGGGTAAGGTTCGTGGGCTCCCGGGGGAAGTCTGGGATAACCGACCGCACTCCTTGTCTGAGTCGAATATACAGGAAAAGCTCTAAAGGCGAGGGTCGAATCCCATGGAATAATTGGTCTGAAGAGCGGAATATGCCATCTTGAAAGAGGTCACCCCATTTAGTAACATTAATCCGTTCGCATAATTTATGAAATCCCTTTTCCTGCAACAGCGGCACGCAGGGATGATAGGACAATGGGAGCCGCGATGAATATAATAAAGGGGAATCAAGAAGGTCTGTAATACGGTGCCATGCGTCAACCGTGCCTATGACCGTGGTGGGTGGCGTTGCTCGGGTTCGAATAGGGGCATGTATGATGCCATCCAAGGGTATAGGGTCAGCGAGCCAATCCTCCATAGCCACCTGCGGCATGTGTCTGGGGGGGTGGATCCAATAATAAGCATAATGAGCTTGCGCGCTCAGGAAATATACTTCAAAGTCCGGAATATCAAAGCCACCCTGAGCATAGGGTCTCGTGAGTATGGACCATCTAAGCCTGGGCTGCTTACCTCCCCAAAGCAATCTCAATAGTTCAGTGCGAAGAGTTTTAAAAAAATGGGGGCCAGGGTTGTAAGGTATATTCATGAAGAGATATAAGAACTGCGGGAGGACAACCATTTTTATCAGTGAGGCTCGGCCTGTGAGCGAGAGAGGTAGAGAGATCCAGCGCGTGACATTGCTGGTGAGTCGCGTGATAGCCGTGCCATAGTTGAGACGTATGATGTTTTCTCTGTCTCCGGCCAACACTATACCCAGGTAACGAAGGTCAGCATCACACCATTCCAATGGGAAATCGAGTGCAAATCTAGTGACCGCAGGTGTCAGAGGAAAAACTTGAGACTTCCCCCAATTAATATTGACCCCGGATAGTCTACCAAAGACAATGAATTCCCATAATAGGGGGTTGATGTTTTGTTGGGGATCTCTGACATAGAGTGTGACATCGTCTGCGTAAAGGGATATCAAAATTTGGCGCAGATAGCAGCAGAAAGCCTTGTCCTGGTGGTGCTGGCGAAGCTTAGACGCCAGTGGCTCAATCGCTATGGCAAAAAGAAGTGGGGATAGTGGGCATCCCTGCCGGGTGCCTCTCATGATGGAAAAAACGGGGGAAAGATGACCATTGATCAACACTTTGGCAGTAGGCTGTTGGTATAGTAATCTGATCCAGGAGATGAACAGAGGGGGAAAGCCCATACGCTGTAGCACTCCGAACAGATAGTCCCACTCCACAGAGTCAAACGCCTTAGTGGCATCTAAAAAAACTGCAGCTAGTGGGAAGTCTGGTGCTACATTCTGGAGCAATGAGAACAAGGTACGAAGATTATGGGTGGTGGCTCGTCCGGGGACAAAACCCGACTGATCAGGAAGGATAAGTTTATCCATTAAAAGAGTTAACCGGTTAGCCAGGACCTTAGCTAATATTTTCGTGTCACAGTTGATAAGCGACAACGGTCTGTAGGAGTCACAGGAATCAGGGGGCTTGCCGGGCTTCAAGAGGGATGTAACTAGCGCTTCCTTCATGGAAGGGGGGAGCATGCCCTTCTCTAAGGATTCCTCATAGACTTCTTTAAGAACTGGGGCCATGATGTCGATATAATTTTTATAAAATTCAGCGGGTAGGCTGTCTAGGCCTGGTGCCTTCCCATTTTTCAGCTGCATTATCGCCTCTCTGATTTCGTCCATTTCGAAAGGGATGCATAGGAATTCCCTCTGTGTATCACTAAGCCACCCAAGTGCTACATCCCCCAAGAAGCTGTCTAGGTCCGCCGACCCCTCTCGCTGCGTAGTGTATAGCGTATTATAATGCGAGGTGAACGTTTCGAGTATGTCAGTTGTATCTCTCTGTACTACCTCCCCCGGTCCTTGGATTTCAAGTATGTGAGTGGAAAAACGGGGGCGTCTAGTCACTTCAGCCAATGCCTTTCCTGGCCGTTCACCTTCACCGTATCTACGGGCCACCCAATATCGTCCCCTGAACTTCGCCTCTCGCGCCGCAGTGTCCTTATATTCTGATACTTTCTCCCGGAAATCCGCCTGCACCTGTCCTGTTTCCCCCATTCCCATCCGTACCTCCAGCATCTTCAAGTCACTTTCCAGTTTCCTGAGCGTTCCCTGTATATCCCGGAGCACACCAAAACTCTTTGAGATACAGAACCCTCTGATTGTGGCCTTGAAGACCTCCCAGATCGTTTCCACATTATCTACTGACCCCTTGTTCCTTAGAAAAAAATCTTGGATCTCCTCCCCCAGTTCATGATGAAAAACCACATCCAGCAGGGCAGTAGGCTGTAACCTCCAGCTAGGCCTGGGCTTATCATATCCTGGTGGTATGAGCGTTATCTTCACGGGGCAATGATCTGAAAATGTTCTGGCAGGATGTACGACGTCTCTGATAGCCGATCCCAGGCTTCTTGAGAGTAAGCAATAATCTAGTCGAGCCCATGTCCCAGAGTATGTTGTAAAATGTGTGCCTTCTTTGACCTGTGGGTGCGTATAGCGCCAGCTATCTATCAGACCCCCCTCATCTAAAATCCCCTGCAACACCGTTAGAGAGTTATTATAATGGTGCGAGGCTGTGTTGGACCGATCCAGTCCCAGGTTAAGGGCTACGTTAAAGTCCCCGCCCCAGAGTATATGGGTGGATCCTACATTCACAATTTTTCCCCAGAGGTTGGTAAAGAACTCAGGGGTGTCTACATTAGGGCCATAACAGTTTGCTATCGTGACCGAATCCCTGCCCAAGCGTCCCCATGCTATCACATATCTCCCCTGGGGGTCCGTTATCGCACCTACCAATGCAAAAGGTGTCTGTTTTTTAATCAATATAGCCGTACCGCGGGCATAAGATGAATAGGAGGAAAATAGCCTGGTTTCCGCCCACTTGTTAGCGAACGTGGCTGGAGAGTGTGGGTTAATATGGGTTTCCTGAAGCAGAGCGATGCTTATTTGTTGACGATTCAGATAGGCTAGGATCTGTCGTCGTTTTCTCGGGTCCCCTAAGCCTCTGACATTCCAGGACAGTATTCTCAATTGGGATTTATCCACCGGGTTCATCATTCCCTCTTGTAATGCGCTATCTACTACATAGCAGCCCTATATACAGTAGTAAGCGAACATTTAGAGAGTCACATTTACGAAAGAAGTGCTGTAGGCTACGCTTGTCAAAGCATTCATTAACCCATACCCCTACCCCCCTCCCACTGAAGCATCCCAATCATGCCAGTTACATTCAACCCTCCCACCTCCCTAGTACCCGATAAACAAACCATGACTTTGAACTTCTCTGGTCTGGGACCAGAGTGGACCTGATAAGGGGATCTCCCTTAGGGGGAAGTTCTGCTGGGTGGCCCACGGGTACCTCTCGCCATTTAGGGGCCGTCTGTGCTGTCAAGCCAGTCCCCCTAGTGGGCTTCGAGGGTGCCTGGCTGCCTTTGATCCTCATGTCCCGCCAGAAAGGTGGCCTTGCCCCCGTCGTCATGTGTCCCTGGAGGGCATGAAATCATGTTGTGCAAGTGTCCGACGCACTACAGCATTACTGTGTCCATTCTCATCAGCGAGGAACATACAGCAGGCGATCTTCTATCATAGGGTCCATCAGTCTACGTTCGGTGAGCGTGATCGCGGCGAATCTTCTGGTGTGGTGGTCGAAGTTTTTTGTCTCTTGAGCTTTTTTAGGAATTCTTCGGCTTGTTGCGGCTTCGTGTAGAACATTTGCTGACCTTGGTACGTGACCCGGAGGCGTGCAGGATATAGCAGTGCATAATCGACTTGGGCCTGTCTTAGCTGTTGTTTTACAGGGAGGAATTTGCGCCGTTCTTCCTGGACATGTGCCGTGAAGTCAGGATACATGGCAAAGGGCACCCCTTCAAAATGCAGTTGTTTCTTCTCTCTCGCCACCTTCAGGGCCACATCTCTGTCCCTATAATTCAGAAGACGCGTAATGATGGGTCTGGGCGTGCTTCCAGGGGGTGGCCTCGGCCCAAGGGATCTATGGGCCCTTTCGACAATGAAGTGAGGGGAGAGAGCTTCCGCTCCTACCACCGCCAGCAGCAGCCTCTCAATATACTCCATTTTGCCCTTGTTTGTGCTTTCCGGTATTCCTAGTACGCGTATGTTGTTCCTTCTGCTTCTCGCTTCAATATCCTCGTTCTTGGCTGCTATAATCTTTAGTAGCTTGTCCATTTGCTTCACTGTGCTTTGAATATGGGTCGTGGTGTCTTCCGCTTCTGATATGCGTTGTTCAGTGTCCTTTATACGCGTTTCATGACTATCTATTTTATGGACTATCGAGTCCATGCGTGTGGTCAGAGTGTCCATTTTGTCCGCAATGCTTGCGAAGCCCTGCCGCACCTCCAGAAGGATTGCTTTCATGTCGTCGCCCTGTGGGGGCTGTGCATCCTGCAGCTACCCTTCACCTCCGCCGTCTGCAGGCGGATGCTTTTCTTCGCGTCGAAGGTGAGACGCGGTTGGCGCGCGTCCGGTTTCCCCATCGTGTGTCGCCTCGAGATGCAAGAGGCGTCGTGAGATCTATGGATGTTGTGGTATCCAAAGGGGGCCGTCCCGGGACACCCTCCCAGGCCCGTTATTCTTCTGTAATGGCGCTTATGGGGGTAGCGCACGGTCCGCCGGTGTTCCAAAGTAGGCACGGCCCTAAAGCGGCGGCGTGGGGTCAGTGCGCCCTGCGTAGCCCTGTGTGTGGCTAGACCTCAGTGTCGTGCGGATCTACAACCGCAAACCGTGTCTCTCTACCGGCCTGTCGGCAGGTCTCCAATATGGCAGCAGGTAGCTTTGCTCTCGTCGCATATTCAAGAATCAGGGTTAGTTATCATGACATACGGGCAATGTCTCATGCGCGCCAATCTTGTCAGTGCGCAGTGTGTATTCGTCCCTGGTGTGTTGTGCACCTCGCACCAACTCCGTGACAGCCGCTCTTGCAACGTATCCGTGTGGCGCTGTTCCCGCTTATGGCCGTTCCTCAAGCCACGCGACGCTCAAAGTCAGTGTGTCGTCGCCCTTTTTGCCATATGCCAGCCATGCATTCGCAGGGAAGAAAAGCTAGATATCTGCCTGCTGCAGTGTGCGTCCCAGCGTGTGGGTGCGTGTGCGCTATAACTGAGGCACTCACCGCCCTACAGCCGCCGCCATTTCAGCCCGCCGGCCTACGAGCCTCATGGGAGCCGCGATGCTTGCATGTATATTCCACCCAGCGGTAGTTCCAAGCTGTTCAGTGACACATCGCGGTCACGTTTATACTCGGCAATTGCAGCCGCAATCCGCGTCGGACTTTCACCAAACTCGGGTCGCTTATTCCCCAGGTTTCAGGCTTCCCATTCCGGTGTTGTGTTGGGCGAGCCTCGTCGGCGGAACAGGATAATTGCCAGGATATCGGCGCCAGGCTGCGGGAGCCTCACACAGTGACAGCCATTCCGCTCGTGCGCCACCTAGCGCCCCCCCAGACATCAAAATTACCTATCACAAAACAACCTGGTTTTGCAAGGGGAGTCACCTGGGTTTTTGGCCCCGGGCTCGGCAGCCATCTTGGGAAACCTACCAAACCCATACATTTCTGAAAACTAGACACCCGGGGGACTCCAGCGAGGTATGGCTTGCGTGGGTCCCCCAACGTTTTCCTACCCAGAATCCCCTGCAAACCTCAACTTTAGCTGAAAAAAATCACTTTTTTCTCAAATTTCTGTGTGGGAAAGTTCTGGAATCTACGTAGATCCACAAATTTCCTACCACCCAGCGTTCCCCCAGGTCTCCTGATAAAAATGGTAAATCACTCGCGTGGGTGGGTCAAGTACCTGCGACAGGCAAGGGCCCAAAACGTATTGAGGAGACATCAAAATGACCTCTCACAAAACAACCTGGTTTTGCAAGGGGAGTCACCTGGGTTTTTGGCCCCGGGCTCGGCGGCCATCTTGGAAAACCTACCAAACCCACACATTTCTGAAAACTAGACACCCGGGGGAGTCCAGGAAGGTATGGCTTGCGTGGGTCCCCCAACATTTTTCTACCCAGAATCCCCTGCAAACCTCAAATTTAGCTGAAAAAATCACTTTTTTCTCAAATTTCTGTGTGGGAAAGTTCTGGAATCTATGTGGATACACAAATTTCCTACCACCCAGTGTTCCCCCAGGTCTCCCGATAAAAATGGTACCTCACTCGCGTGGGTGGGTCAAGTACCCGCGACAGGCAAGGGCCCAAAACGTATTGAGGAGACATCAAAATTACCTATCACAAAACAACCTGGTTTTGCAAGGGGGGTCACCTGGGTTTTTGGCACCGGGCTCGGCAGCCATCTTGGGAAACTACCAAACCCACACTTTTCTGAAAACTTGACACCTTGGGGAGTCCAGCGAGGTATGGCTTGCGTGGATCCCCCAACGTTTACCTACCCAGAAACCCCTGCAAACCTCAAATTTAGCTTGAAAAAACTCATTTTCCACATATTTTTGGGTGGAATCACTGTGCCGGCAGAAATGTCCTACCCTCAGTCTCTCGAGTAAAATGATACCTCACTTGTGTGGGTGGGGCAAGGGCCTGTGACTGGGAAGAGCCCAAAACATAGGGATTAAGGGTATAGCACCGAGAATTCTAAGCGCTACATTTAAAAAAAAAAATAAGTTTTTAGCCAATTCTGCATTGGACAACCACACAAGTGAGGTATCATTTTACTTGGGACACTAAGAAGAACGCTGTGGGGTAGGACATTTGTGCCGGCACGGTGATTCCACACAAAAATATCTGGAAAATGTGTTTTTTTCAGCTAAATTTGAGGTTTGCAGGGGATTGTGGGTATGAAAATGTTGGGGGATCCACATAAGCCATACCTCGCTAGACTCCCCCGGGTGTCTAGTTTTCAGAAATGTGTGGGTTTGGTAGTTTCCCAAGATGGCCGCCGAGCCCGGGGCCAAAAACCCAGGTGACTCCCCTTGCAAAACCAAGTTGTTTTGTGATAGGTCATTTTGATGTCTCCTCAATACGTTTTGAGCCCTTGCGTGTCGCGGGTACTTGAACCACCCACGCAAGTGAGGTACCATTTGTAACAAGAGACCTGGGGGAACGCTGGGTGGTAGGAAATTTGTGGATCCACGCAGATTCCAGAACTTTCCCACACAGAAATTTGAGAAAAAAGTGATTTTTTTTCAGCTAAATTTGAGGTTTGCAGGCGATTCTGGGTAGGAAACCGTTGGGGGACCCACGCAAGCCATACCTCGCTGGACTCCCCCGGGTGTCTAGTTTTCAGAAATGTGTGAGTTTGGTGGATTTCCCAAGATGGCCGCACAGCCCGGGGCCAAAAACCCAGGTGACCCCCCCCCTTGCAAAACCAGGTTGTTTTGTGATAGGTCATTTTGATGTGTCCTCAATACGTTTTGGGCCCTTGCCTGCCGCGGGTACTTGAACCACCCACGCGAGTGAGGTACAATTTTTATCTGGAGACCTGGGGGAATGCTGGGTGGTAGGAAATTTGTGGATCCACGCAGATTCCAGAACTTTCCCACACAGAAATTTGAGAAAAAAGTGATTTTTTTCAGCTAAATTTGAGGTTTGTGGGGGATTCTGGGTAGGAAAACGTTGGGGGACCCATGCAAGCCATAATTTGCTGGACTCCCCCGGGTGTCTAGTTTTCAGAAATGTGTGGGTTTGGTAGATTTCCCATCATGGCCGCCGAGCCTGGGGCCAAAAACCCAGGTGACTCCCCTTGCAAAACCAGGTTGTTTTGTGATAGGTCATTTTGATGTCTCCTCAATATGTTTTGGGCCCTTGCCTATCGCGGGTACTTGGGGCACCCACATGAGTGAGGTACCATTTTTATCGGGAGACCTGGGGGAACGCTGGGTGGTAGGACATTTTTGGATCTACACAGATTTCAGAACTTTTCACCACAGAAATGTGAGGAAAATTTGTTTTTTTTTTTACAAAGTTTGAGGTTTGCAAGGGATTCTGTGTAACAGAACCTGGTGAGAGCCAGACAAGTCACCCCATCCTGGATTCCCCTGGGTGTCTAGTTTTCAAAAATGTATAGGTTTACTAGGTTTCCCTAGGTGCCGGCAGAGCTAGGGTTCAAAATCTACAGCTAGGCACTTTGCAAAAAAGGGTCAGTTTTCACTGTGAAAATGTGGTGTGTCCACGTTGCGTTTTGGGCCATTTCCTGTCACGGGCACTAGGCCTACCCACAGAAGTGAGGTACCATTTTTCTCGGAAGACTTTGGGGAATGCGGGTGGGTGGAATTTTGTGGATCCACGCAGATTCCAGAACTTTCCACCACAGAAATGTGAGGAAAATGTTTTTTTTTTACAAAGTTTGAGGTTTGCAAGGGATTCTGGGTAAGAGAACCTGGTGAGAGCCAGACAAGTTACCCCATCCTGGATTCCCCTGGGTGTCTAGTTTTCAAAAATGTATAGGTTTGCTAGGTTTCCCTAGGTGCCGGCAGAGCTAGGGTTCAAAATCTACAGCTAGGCACTTTGCAAACAAAGGGTCAGTTTTCACTGTAAAAATGTGGTGTGTCCACATTGCGGTTTGGGCCGTTTCCTGTCGCGGGCACTACGCCTACCCACACAAGTGAGGTATCATTTTTATCCGAAGACTTTGGGGAATGCGGGGTGTGTGGAAGTTTGTGGATCTGCGCAGATTCCAGAACTTTCCATCACAGAAATGTGATGAAAATTTGGTTGTTTTTTTTTTACAAAGTTTGAGGTTTGCAAGGGATTCTGGGTAACAGAACCGAGTGAGAGCCACACAAGTCACCACATCCTGGATTCCCCTGGGTGTCTAGTTTTCAAAAATGTATAGGTTTGCTAGGTTTCCTTGGGTGCCAGCTGCGCTAGGACCCAAAATCCAGAGGTAGGCACATTCCGCAAAAAAGTCTGTGCCTAGTGGGCTTTCTGCCGCCCTGGGGAGGGGGGAAATCGGGGGCTATTGCCCGGATATGACCCCAGGGGGGCAGAAAGACTGTGGTTATTTTGTTTGGGTGGGTGGGGACATTGGGGTGCCCATTCTGGGCAGCCCCCACCCCTATGTATAAAAAAAGCCAGCATAATCGCTGGCGCCTCATGGGCTCTCTGCCCCTCGGGGGGCAGATCAGGGGCTACTGCCTCCTGGGGGGGACAGAAAGACAGTGGCATCTTTTTTTGGGGGGTGGGGGCATTGGCATTCCCCTTCTGGGCAGCCCCTACCCCTGAATTTTGAAAAACATTTACCCCTGGTTCCTAGTGGGCTTTCTGCCCCCCCAAAGGGGCAGATAAGGGGCTATTGCCCCATCTGACTCCGGGGGGGGGCAGAAAGACTATGGTAATTTTTTGGGGGTGGGGGCATTGGCATGCCCATTCTGGGCAGCCCCCACCCCTACGTATAAAAAAAACAAATCCCTGTGGCCTAGTGGGCTTTCTGCCCCCCTGGGGGACAGATCAGGGGCTACTGTCCCCATCTGCCTCCTGAGGGGGGGGGCAGAAAGACTGTGTCATTTTTTGGGGGAGGTGGGGGCATTGGCATGCCCATTCTGGGCAGCCCCCGCCCCGAACTTTGGAAAAATAAAAATCCCTGGTGCGTAGTTGGCTTTCTGGCCCCCCGGGGGGGCAGATAAGGGGCTATTGCCCCATCTGCCTCCCAGGAGGGGCAGAAAGACTGTAGCATTTTTTTTTTGGGTGGGGGTATTTGCATGCCCATTCTGGGCAGCCCCCACCCCTACGTATATATAAAAAAAAATCCCTGGGGCCTAGTGGGCTTTCTGCCCCCCCGGGGGGCAGATCAGGGGCTATTGCCCCCATCTGCCTCCTGGGGGGGCAGAAAGTCTTATTCCTTCTTTGGGGGGGGTAGGGTGGGGGCTTTGGCATGCCCATTCTGGGCAGCCCCCACCCCTGGCGTATAAAAAAAATCCCTGGGGTCTAGGGTGCTTTCTGCCCCCCTGGGGGGGCAGATTGGGGGCTATTGCCCCATCTGCCTTCCAGGAGGGGCAGAAAGACTGTAGCATTTTATTTTTTTGGGTGGGGGTATTTGCATGCCCATTCTGGGCAGCCCCCACCCCTACATATATATAAAAAAAATCCCTGGGGCCTAGTGGGCTTTCTGGCCCCCCCTGGGGGGGCAGATCAGGGGCTACTGCCCCGCAGAAAGGCTGTCTGGGAAAATTAAATGGGGGGGAGCAAAGGCCCTTGCCCAAGGTGCCGCTCCCCCCTCCCTGGTGGCTAGTGGGTGGATCCCTGCTTGGGGATCGCCCTCCTGGGGTGATCCCCAAGCAGGGATCCACTAGGGAAGGGTACCATTGGAAAGGGGAGATTCTCCCCTTTCCAATGATACCTCTCCCAAGTGTTTCGGTGCTCGGGGGGCTGAGATAGCCCCACGAGCTCTGAAACATTGAAACTGAAACTAAGTTTCAGTTTCATTTTCACTGTAATGACGACAGCGCGCCATGCGCGCGATCGTCATTAGATTGAAAATGAGTCAAGGGCCTTGGCAGGTTGGGGAAGCTCTTCCCTAGCTCCCGAGGCCCCCCCCAAAAAATGGCAATACCTCTGCTGTTTGCAGCAGAGGGATTTCGTGCCCCTGTCCTCATGACAGAACCATTCCGTCATGATCACCGAAGGGGTTAAGATGAACCATCCCTGTTCATCGAACCCTCTTCAATTACTCGGCGCTCAACACATTCCTCTTGGTTCTTGCAAATAGATTTGTCCTAATGATGACCCTGACAAATACCATGGGTCAAAATGCTTTCGACGATTCTGACATTTTAGACTAAATAGTTATAACACTGTCTAGGTGCCTGAACAACCAAGACTCAGCCATTGTACCTAATACATAAAAGAATTGATTGCTCCATCGTTGTTTGTTTATACTCACTATTGTACTGTTTTTTTGACACTCATTGTGTTATTACTTGAGCACTGAGCCCTCTGTATGATGCTTCAAATACAATATCCTATGAGAAATTACTTGTGGGTCTGATTTTTTCATGTTATCATCAGAGAGAACGTTCTATAATCACCGCTTGATATTACTTGATATTGCTTATAATATCTTTACCAGTGATTGAATAACTGTTGACTGTTCCACACTGAATCTTTTTTGCACATGTATCTAAACGCCTCTGGTTCCAGGTGGTATTTCAGGCTGCCACTTTTACATTTAACAACCAGAGATTCCTTCAAAGCATAAATCTGTTGCTTCGATTGTTGTTCTCGTTCCATAGATTTTAAAGATTGGTCTCAAATATTTTTTTCATCTAATAGTTTAGGCAGAATAGATAGAATATGTTCTATTGTTTCTTTGTAGGATTGACACATATGACAAAGTATTGACTTGTTAGAGGAAATACAATCTGAGAAATTAATTTATGAATTTATGTTTCTGTCCAAATATGATTGTCTTTTTGTTGTGTATGAGGAAATTAAACGTATACATGTAAAAAACCAAAGGTTACAGGGACATTATCGTTAGGCTCATGTTTCACTCGTACAAAACCAGTGAAATTCAGCAGTTATAGTTAGCTGAGCTAACTATAACTCGCGCCCCCGCAATGCACTGCTTATGACCTCACATATTACATCACTCATGGCCTGGTCAGTGACATCACTGATGAGATCTCAAATGACATCACTGATGACATCACTTATAGCATCATCCAGTGACTGTGAGTGTTTTTAAAAAGTTTGAGTGTTAAATATATATACCAAGGTGTATTGGTGAATCAGTGGGTGTATGAGAACCTGTATGGATTATTCACTGGGTGCATGACTGACTGTATAAGTGAGTGATTAGGTGTCTCAGTGAATGTATGGGTGAGTGACTGGTTGTGCAAATGTTTATATCAGTCTGTCAGTTGGTGTCTAAGTGGCTGTATGGGTGTGTGAGTGGGTACGTGAGTGGCTGTATGGGTGATTGATTGGTTTCTTGAGTACCTGTATGAGTGTCTGAGTGTCTGCATTGGTGGGTGAGGGTGTGTGTGACTGCCTGTATGGATGAGTGAGTGGGTGAGTCAGTGGCTATATGTGTTAGTGATTGTGTGTGTGAGGAGCTGTATAGGTGAGTGAGTGTGTGTATGGCTGTGAAGGTGAGTGAGTGGATGTGTCAGTGGTATATGGGTCAATAATGGGTATGTGAAAGGCAGTATAGGTGAGTGATGGGGTATATGAGTGACTGTATGGGTGAGTGAGTGCATGTGAGAGTGGCTGTATGAGTTAGTGTGTGCTTGTGTCAGTGACTGTATAGGTGAGTGAGTATGTGATAGGATATGTATGAGAAGTAAGTGTCTGTGTGATTTACTGTATGCGTGAGTGATTGGTTGTGTGAGTAGCTCTATGGATGACTGACTCAGGGTTTGTGAATGGTTGTGTGGGAGTGGGTGTATGAAAGGTTCTGTAGGGGTGTGAGTGGGTGCATTAGTGATTTTGTGGATGATGTCATCAGTGATGTCATTTGAGATATCATCAGTGATGTCACTGACCATGTCATGAGTGATGTAATATGTAAGGGCATAAGCAGTGCATTGTGGGGGTGCGAGTTATAGTTAGCTCAGCTAACTATAACTGCTGAATTTCACAGGCTTTGTACGAGTGAAACCTGAGCCTAACTATATTGTCCCTGTAACCTTTGGTTTTTTCAGTGAATTTCTACATTTTTAAAATTCCATTTCCCAACTATAACGTAGCCGTAAACTTTGTTTTTTCAGTGAATTTCTAAGGTTTTTTAAATCTAATTCCGAACTATAACGTCCTTGTAACCTTTGGTTTTTTTCAGTGAATTTCTATGGATTTTTAAGTAGTAATGGCATTTGCAGAGTGGTGGAGAAAGGGGGCAGAGCCTCTGACCAGCTCTCTGGAATCCTGCTGTGTAGGACTTACAGAAAGTCCCATGAGGGCTTATTGGCCCCCAAGGTCCCTCACCATCCAACCAGAAGTGCACCAGGAGACGCATTTGCAGAGTGGTGGAGAAAGGGGCATGGCCTCCGAAGACCTCTTAGCAATCCTGCTGTGTGGGACTTACTAGAGGTGACAGGAGGGGTAGTTCCCTCTGTGTCAAAGCAATTCTGCTCCGCTTCTGGTAAGTGAGAGCATTTTCTGCTCTCGCTTAAAGAAGCAGAGCAGTTTGCTATGGCTTCTCCCACCAAGCCATAGTAAACTGCCATGTCCCAGGAGCCAACCCTGGGAGGTGGTGGTCCCCAGGACCATCTATGGCTACGGGAGGGGGCCCCCCTACATTGGACTACACAGCCCTGGGGAGGTGGTTGTCCCTGGGGCTACGAGGGCCTTGCGGCCCCCGTATTTAATTTTGAAGTGTTGCCCAGGGGAGGTGGTGGTCCCTGGGGCTGGGGGGGCATGCAGCCCCCCAGATTAATGTTTTCTTTTGTACCGGGGAGGTAGCGGTCCCCGGGGCAGCGGGCCGGGATTGCACCCTGCATTAAAATTCACATTTTGCCCTGGGGAGGTGGCGGTCCCCATGGCGCTGGGGTTGCTGTGAGGGAAACCCTGCACTATTATTACAATGAAGCTTCGGGGAAGTGGTAGTCCCTGCCCTGGGGCTGCGGCGGTCGCACGGCCCCCTTATTTAATTTTAAAGTGTTGCCTCGGGGAGGTGGCGGCGTCTGGGGCTGCGGGGGCGCATGCAGCCCACGCCTGCATTAATATTTTCTTTTGCCCCTTGGAGGTCAATCAATCAATCAATCAGGGAATTGTAAGCACGCTACTCACCCGTGAGGGTCTCAAGGTGCTGAGGGGGGGTCCGCAGATCTGTTTAGCCGAAGAGCCAGGTCTTGAGGGTCTTCCTGAAGGTGTTCAGGGAGGGGGCGCATCTGATGTCTGCCAGTAGCTCGTTCCAGGTCTTGGCTGCAATGTGAGAGAAGGATCTTCCGGTGGAGGTCCCCGGGGCTGAGGGGGTGCGCCCCCTGCATTAAAACTCACATTTTGCCCTGGGGAGGTGGCGGTCCCCAGGGCGCAGGATTTGCCTCGAGGGCAACCCCGCACTATTATTACAATGAAGCACCGGGGAGGTGGTGGTGCCCGGGGCATAATAAGCCCCAGGAGGGGGGGGGCTTGTGCACCCTCCTCCTTTATTTGCACATTGCCCCCGGGACCTGGTTCACCCGGAGGCCAATTAATAATTAAGCGCAGGAGACTGCGCTTTTTTTTTCTCACCCGGATCCGTGGATCCCGCCAAATTCTTTTTACAAAAATGCTTTTTTTTGCCCTGGGTGGTCCCAGTGGGACCCCCGAAGAGGCCTAAGGGATCAGGGTGTTTCTACCCTGCCCTCTTTTTTTTTATTTTATTTTTTTACATGTTTTGTGGGACTCGGTTCAACCTAGTCCCAAGATGGCTCCCAACACTTCCTGGTTGAAGTGTTGGCAGCCAAAGGGTTGCATTAGGCTGTTGGGCTCCCAACATTATCTGGACCAACATCTAGCTTTCTGCCAAATTTGGTGTAATTCCGCTCAGCAGTTCGGGCTGTAGATGTTTCAAAAAATGAAAAATTCCCATAGACATAACAGGGGGAAAAATGCGTTTTGGGACCCCCCTTTTTTCTCGGCCCCCGCTTGTCGGATCACCCCAAAACTTTCAATACAGCAGCTGAACCAAAAAGGGGACATTGTTTGAAAATTTTGTGAAGATTCGTCAGGCGGCGCCAAAGTTGACAAAACAAAAAATGCTTTTTCTATGGAAACTTTGGTCTTAACTATAACTACCTACTGGCGACCACCAGTAGGTATTATATATATATATATATATATATATATATATATATATATATATATATATATATATATATTTTGCCACACGATCACCTTCTCCAAAGTAATCCAAGGACACAGCGGGGTACAGTGTGGGAGCCTTTTTATTCACAGATTAGTCCACAGCATAATGCATTTCGACTAACGAGCCTTCTTCAGATGCTGGTATAACCTCTGGTGTCACTTCCTCCCTCCTTTGAAGATACTAGGGCACTCCCATTGGTGGGAGATCAGCTGACCCGGCTTCCTGGGACCGCTGCAGTCTAATGAACAACTACAGCTCCCAGCATACATCAGATGGAATCAGACTGGCAGCTGGATCCGATGTTACTCTCGTAAGTGCTGAGTTTTGCCACGCAAAGGGGGGGCCGTGTAGCGGCTGGTGGCCCCGTAAATTAAGTGTTTAAAAGCTCCCTCAAGTCCCCAACGTCCAAAGCCCCGAGAGTGGAAACAAACCGGGCTGTGATGCGGGAGGAAATCAATCCACCTCTCTGTGAAGTCACAGGCTGCCAATGACAGTGGCCACTTGCCTGGCCCATTCCAGAGGCGGTCCTGGGACAATCAATACCTTGATTAGTTACGCCACAATACCAGCAAAGTCCCTGGACTCTTGTTTGGACGGGTCCTTGTATCGCGCTCCT
This sequence comes from Calotriton arnoldi, assembly GCA_963921515.1. NCBI lineage: Eukaryota > Metazoa > Chordata > Amphibia > Caudata > Salamandridae > Calotriton > Calotriton arnoldi. The sequence continues at coordinate 69,536 of CAWUFW010000044.1, read as the reverse complement.
GGCAGACGCGAAAAATATTGCCACACGATCACCTTCTCCAAAGTAATCCAAGGACACAGCGGGGTACAGTGTGGGAGCCTTTTTATTCACAGATTAGTCCACAGCATAATGCATTTTGGCTAACGAGCCTTCTTCAGATGCTGGTATAACCTCGGGTGTCACTTCCTCCCTCCTTTGAAGATACTAGGGCACTCCCATTGGTGGGAGATCAGCTGACCCGGCCCCCGCTTGACGGATCACCCCAAAACTTTCAATACAGCAGCTGAACCAAAAAGGGGACATTGTTTGAAAATGTTGTGAAGATTCGTCAGGCGGCGCCAAAGTTGACAAAACTAAAAATGCTTTTTCTATGGAATATATATATATATATATATATATATATATATATATATATATATATATATATATATATATATATATATATATATATATATATATATATATATATATATATCCAAAACATCGCGCTGTCGTCGGGGGCCCCCAACCCTGCAGGGCGGTCGTGACAAGCGGGAGACAGCATTCCCGTATATTAACATCCAACACAAAAGGCGTCACAACCTGGTTCTGGAAAAAGAAGCTTTATTTCAATTGGCACAGGCAACAACGATGGTGAGGCACCTGACGCGTTTCAGCGAATTGCCTTCCTCAAAGGTGCATCACGTGTGCAGTGTCCCAGGTGTGACCAGTTTGTGTGCACCAGTATATGCCTAAGATCCGTACTTACCTGCAACATCATTCTGAAGCTGACAGTGGGGCTAAACATCACCATGACTGCACGGGTACTCCACTGAGGCTCCTGATGGATTATGGGATTTGCAGTACGGCAGCAGTCAGGCAGGTGACTTCACCATCAGCAATCACACCTGGGACACTGCACACGTGATGCACCTTTGAGGAAGGCAATTCGCTGAAACGCGTCAGGTGCCTCACCATCGTTGTTGCCTGTGCCAATTGAAATAAAGCTTCTTTTCCAGAACCAGGTTGTGACGCCTTTTGTGTTGGATGTTAATATACGGGAATGCTGTCTCCCGCTTGTCACGACCGCCCTGCAGGGTTGGGGCCTCGACGACAGCGCGCTGTTTTGGATGTTGAAATGGGGGGCATGACCCGCTTGCCCACTGTGAGTCTGAGGAATTACCGGCGATTATTACAGTGATAGGCGAGAAAGGGAGCCGAGTGAGGCTGATGCCTCTGCTTGGCGGGTTCTGGACACAGCACTTTATGGACATTGTGGGGCTGCAACAAAGAGTTTGTGTGCACCAGTATATGCCTAAGAACCGTACTTACCTGCAACATCATTCTGAAGCTGACAGTGGGGCTAAACATCACCATGACTGCACGGGTACTCCACTGAGGCTCCTGATGGATTATGGGATTTGCAGTACGGCAGCAGTCAGGCAGGTGACTTCACCATCAGCAATCACACCTGAGACACTGCACACGTGATGCACCTTTGAGGAAGGCAATTCGCTGAAACGCGTCAGGTGCCTCACCATCGTTGTTGCCTGTGCCAATTGAAATAAAGCTTCTTTTTCCAGAACCAGGTTGTGACGCCTTTTGTGTTGGATGTTAATATACGGGAATGCTGTCTCCCGCTTGTCACGACCGCCCTGCAGGGTTGGGGGCCCCCGACGACAGCGCGCTGTTTTGGATGTTGAAATGGGGGCATGACCCGCTTGCCCACTGTGAGCCTGAGGAATTACCGGCGATTATTACAGTGATAGGCGAGAAAGGGAGCCGAGTGAGGCTGATGCCTCTGCTTGGCGGGTTCTGGACACAGCACTTTATGGACATTGTGGGGCTGCAACAAAGAGTTTGTGTGCACCAGTATATGCCTAAGAACCGTACTTACCTGCAACATCATTCTGAAGCTGACAGTGGGGCTAAACATCACCATGACTGCACGGGTACTCCACTGAGGCTCCTGATGGATTATGGGATTTGCAGTACGGCAGCAGTCAGGCAGGTGACTTCACCATCAGCAATCACACCTGGGACACTGCACACGTGATGCACCTTTGAGGAAGGCAATTCGCTGAAACGCGTCAGGTGCCTCACCATCGTTGTTGCCTGTGCCAATTGAAATAAAGCTTCTTTTTCCAGAACCAGGTTGTGACGCCTTTTGTGTTGGATGTTAATATACGGGAATGCTGTCTCCCGCTTGTCACGACCGCCCTGCAGGGTTGGGGGCCCCCGACGACAGCGCGCTGTTTTGGATGTTGAAATGGGGGCATGACCCGCTTGCCCACTGTGAACCTGAGGAATTACCGGCGATTATTACAGTGATAGGCGAGAAAGGGAGCCGAGTGAGGCTGATGCCTCTGCTTGGCGGGTTCTGGACACAGCACTTTATGGACATTGTGGGGCTGCAACAAAGAGTTTGTGTGCACCAGTATATGCCTAAGAACCGTACTTACCTGCAACATCATTCTGAAGCTGACAGTGGGGCTAAACATCACCATGACTGCACGGGTACTCCACTGAGGCTCCTGATGGATTATGGGATTTGCAGTACGGCAGCAGTCAGGCAGGTGACTTCACCATCAGCAATCACACCTGGGACACTGCACACGTGATGCACCTTTGAGGAAGGCAATTCGCTGAAACGCGTCAGGTGCCTCACCATCGTTGTTGCCTGTGCCAATTGAAATAAAGCTTCTTTTTCCAGAACCAGGTTGTGACTCCTTTTGTGTTGGATGTTAATATACGGGAATGCTGTCTCCCGCTTGTCACGACCGCCCTGCAGGGTTGGGGGCCCCCGACGACAGCGCGCTGTTTTGGATGTTGAAATGGGGGGCATGACCCGCTTGCCCACTGTGAGCCTGAGGAATTACCGGCGATTATTACAGTGATAGGCGAGAAAGGGAGCCGAGTGAGGCTGATGCCTCTGCTTGGCGGGTTCTGGACACAGCACTTTATGGACATTGTGGGGCTGCAACAAAGGGTTTGTGTGCACCAGTATATGCCTAAGAACCGTACTTACCTGCAACATCATTCTGAAGCTGACAGTGGGGCTAAACATCACCATGACTGCACGGGTACTCCACTGAGGCTCCTGATGGATTATGGGATTTGCAGTACGGCAGCAGTCAGGCAGGTGACTTCACCATCAGCAATCACACCTGGGACACTGCACACGTGATGCACCTTTGAGGAAGGCAATTCGCTGAAACGCGTCAGGTGCCTCACCATCGTTGTTGCCTGTGCCAATTGAAATAAAGCTTCTTTTTCCAGAACCAGGTTGTGACGCCTTTTGTGTTGGATGTTAATATACGGGAATGCTGTCTCCCGCTTGTCACGACCGCCCTGCAGGGTTGGGGGCCCCCGACGACAGCGCACTGTTTTGGATGTTGAAATGGGGGGCATGACCCGCTTGCCCACTGTGAGCCTGAGGAATTACCGGCGATTATTACAGTGATAGGCGAGAAAGGGAGCCGAGTGAGGCTGATGCCTCTGCTTGGCGGGTTCTGGACACAGCACTTTATGGACATTGTGGGGCTGCAACAAAGAGTTTGTGTGCACCAGTATATGCCTAAGAACCGTACTTACCTGCAACATCATTCTGAAGCTGACAGTGGGGCTAAACATCACCATGACTGCACGGGTACTCCACTGAGGCTCCTGATGGATTATGGGATTTGCAGTACGGCAGCAGTCAGGCAGGTGACTTCACCATCAGCAATCACACCTGGGACACTGCACACGTGATGCACCTTTGAGGAAGGCAATTCGCTGAAACGCGTCAGGTGCCTCACCATCGTTGTTGCCTGTGCCAATTGAAATAAAGCTTCTTTTTCCAGAACCAGGTTGTGACGCCTTTTGTGTTGGATATATATATATATATATATATATATATATATACACATATATATATATATATATATATACACATATATACTAAAGTCGCCGCCGCACCACCACTCTTAGAGAAAAGGCCACTGAAATTCCAGCAACACAATCAGATGCTCCATATATGACAAATAATATCTTCACATTCGCAGGGCAGCTGTACAGACAACAACGGGGGACTGCGATGGGCACGTGCTTCGCCCCCAGCTATGCGAACCTTTTCGTTGGCTGGTGGGAGAAGCACGTGGCCTGGGCAGGAAGCAATAAAAAATGGGTTGACAATATTGCACTGTGGGCGAGATACATAGACGACTTGTTTGTCATTTGGCAAGGCGCCCGCTCTTCGGCTGAGGAGTATGTCAAATCACTGAATGACAACGAGTTGAACCTATTTTTTACAGCCACTATCAGCAGCGAGGCAGTCTGCTACCTGGATTTAAATGTGTACATTGAAAAGAACAGACTTCTAACTAGACTGTACAGGAAACCCACATCGGGGAATTCGACCCTCCATGCAGGGAGTCATCACCCAAGGAGCTTAATCTCCAATATCCCATACGGAGAACTATTGCAAATTAAACGCAATTGTACAAAAGAAGCCGAATACCAACAGGCTAAGACAGGGGCGTTTGAACGCTTCACAGCCAGAGGCTATTCCATCAATGGCCTCCGTGCTGTGGAAGCAAAAGTAAACATGGTGCCTAGGACACAACTGTTAGTGGCAAAGAACAAGAAGAGTGGAGACCATGAGATGAAAAAAGAACCAGTCAGGATGATCACACAATTCAATAGCAGATCCGCCCAGATTATGCAGATCTTCAAGAGAAGTTGGAAGATCTTACAAACATCAGATCCTGCGTAGAGATCTTCCACCTAGACCTATGATCAACTATAGAAGAAGCAAATCTATGGGTGACCATTTAGTGCATAGCCACTTTCAATCTATGCCCCTGAAAAAAAGATCTGATTACCGGTTTCTTCCCCTGCATGCGGTGCAAAGCATGCAAATACAGCAAAAAAGTCTCCAGTTACAGGATAAATAACAAAGATCCAAACAAGGTGTGGAAGATTAACTTGCTACTCAATTGTAATTCGGAATATACCGTCTATTGCTTGGTATGTCCTTGCAATAAGCAATATTTTGGTAGCACAATCCACCCTGCTAAGAAGCGGATTTTGGAGCATATGCGGGCGATCAGTCATAAGGATAACAACTACCCGATCGCCCGCCATTTTGAGGAAGTCCATCAGAGTAATAGAGACTTATTAAGCTTCTTTTGTCTAGACCAAATACGAAAGAATGAGAGGGTGGGAGACAGGACCAAGAAATTACGAATTTTGGAGTCAAAATATATTATCAAGCTCCAAACGTTGGCCCCCGAGGGTCTTAATGGAGATGAAGAGATGTGGGTTCATTTAGATTAAATATTCAATTATTTGAATTTTGTCACTGTACACAGCTATAAGACTTTGAGGAATATATAAACTTCTGAACCTCGCAAGAATCTTTTTAGCTGCCTCAAGCCTTACCCCACAACCTGAAAACAAAGACCATATACATTAGATCCAGGCATTTGCCATAATCCATTTGGGCATATAGTTTAGCTACCGCTCCGAGACATTAGCAATACATGCAGGTTGCATAAGGAAATGTGTAGCTTTCTTTCTGAAATCAATGGACCAATGCAAATATGGCTTTGGGTAATAATGTGGGATTAGAACTGAGTTAATTATTTCAACAAATGAAAGAGAAACATGGTTGATATAGGCCCATCCAGGGCACAATTTTGAGGGGAGATATATACATCTTTACATCTCTGAACGTATGGTTTTCGTGCATTTTTGCAAAGATGAATTGCATATATATATATATTCTTTAATCAGAAGAGCAATATTAATGTGCACGTCAGAAATGTTTGCCCCTATGTTTGTAAATACCTTTTTTGGTTTATTTATTGTATATCACGATCGAATAATCACTTATTGTTTTTGCACGTTATAAGATGGCCGCTATGAACTAAGGCCAGAAAAACTGTTTTCCATTTTTATTTATGATTATCACATGCACCAATGGACTTGTACTTAAGCCAGTGAATGGTTTGAGGACACCGACATTGAAAAAGGCTCTTATGCCGAAACGCGTCTGTCGGTGCGGGGGGGGGTCCGCACAATAAAGAAAACATCAAGAACTAACCCGAGAGTGCGTCCGTTTGTGGCCCCATTGTGCCGTTGTGGAAGAATATATATATATATATATATATATATATATTTATTTTGTGCCCATAATCTGAAGAGAAGTTTGGATGAAGGAGTCCTGTATTCCCACTAATGAAGGGCAGCAACATATTTCTGAAATGGGTGCAGTACACCATAAATTTCAATGATAATCTGATTTGTGACACACTTTTATTTCATAGGTGTTTCAATGAGGCACCACCTTCTCTGTAGTTCATAAGAAGATCATAAAAATACAATTATTTTCTGCCGATTTGCTCTTCGAGGGAAGGAGGAGGTGTAAACGCATTACAAAAGGGAAAGAGAATGCTAAACAGGGAGCTTTAGGTGATAAATGAAGGGATTGGGGCTGGGCCGGCAGCGCAGGTGGTGCATGGTGCGACAATGTTTGTTGGTGCCCCCAATGACCAGCGTACACCATGGATTCCCTCAGTACCTCCCTTCAACAGTGCTCCTCGAGCCTCCATAATCACTCTCTCTCAGATGCATTTAATTCGTGTTTTAGAGCTACTTATACCAGTATAGGGTGTCAGAGCACTTTACATCACATACACATTACACAGAGAAAATCAATCATATCTGTGTAAATCGGTGTATATGAATTGTTACATAAGACAGAGGACTACATGGTGTAGGAGTCGCATGTCATCCATTCTGGTAGGCAGAATAGTTTGATTGCCTGCTCTAGAGAAGCACAAACTCAGAATTTAAAACATAACACCATGGTTAGGAGGTTCGCTTTAATATAAGAATTGATTCTACCCAAATGAACCCTTTTTGCAACATTAGGATAATGAAAGACTGGGGGAAAAATCACAACGCTCTAATTTATACCTTGCAGGTTGCATGGAGCTCTTTGATGACAGTTAATAGCTCACTGTTCTATATTAGGATTTTAACTTATAACTGCAAGTAACAAAAGAATCTCTCCAACAAAAGCAGTAACCCACTGACCTATTTACTTTATATACACTCTGTGATCTGCATAGTAAACGTTCTTTGCAGCAGGCATATTAACCCACTGCGCTACCTTACCATGAGTCAAAACTACCACTAGACAAAACTCAGATCTCTCTCCAGGAAGAACATTAATCACAGGAGTTATCTTGACATTTTTATTGTTGCCGGAAAATTGCTGGAGGCCAGGAACGGGCAGCAGGCGCTCTTAAAACCATAACATACTTACAAACACGGCGCCCCCACCTGAAGTCAGCACCAGGTGCGGTGGCACTGGTCGCACCACCCTAGAGACGTCCCTGGAGATGTGGATAAGGTGGCTTTTCAGAGATCCTAATCTCGGGAAAAAAGGAATTTTAAAAAATTGCAACAATTTTAAAGCAGTCCTTAAAAAGGGGCAATGTGCACAGTTGTGCTGGAGTGCAGTGTTCTATATTATAATCTTTGTGGAAGGAAACTAACCTCATTTCCATGAATAGATTTATCATTTGCGAGAATAATTTTCATTTTTTTAAACTTGAACTAGTCTAATATCTATTTCATGAAACGTCAAATAGATTTTTGAAGCCTGTCAGTGTAATGGTCTGAATGTGCTGTACAGGATTTTCATTAAACCCATCACTGGTTCCCCACTTTTGCATAATCTTTTCTACATAATACAGGGCCATATGTACTATTTACTGATCTCAAAATATTTCTCCTACTTTGTGACCAGTGCAAAATTTTGAGAACCGACCTATATATTAATAGGTTGGTTATTAACATTCTGAATTATAGTGGGTCGGAATGCAACCTACCTCATGAATATTAATGTGGTAGATCACAAATTCTGACTCAGTGCGACTGGAGGCCATCACATGGTTGGTGGCCTGCTGGGGTCAGCAGACCACCCTGTCTGTGATGGTTTTTTAATCAAACTTTTTTTTTTTTTAAATCTGTTTAAAGGAAATGGGACGGCGTTTAAAGAGAAACGTTTATTTGTGTGTTTGTTTAAGAAGAGAAAGTGGTCCTTTGACCACTGTCTCCTCTTAAGCATTTTTATTTTCACATTCACTAAGAGAAAGGGATTCCCAAAGGACCCCTTCCCTTATAAGCATGGGTTACCACCTCCTTTGAGGTGTTGGTAAAATATCAATGTTCTGCCACTGGATTTCGGTCATTACTTTAGTTACAAAGTTGGTATGTGGAAGGGATGCCGTCAATAAGCCCAACCAGATACCAAATCAGTATCCATTCAGAATCCCATTTTAGGAGTCAGGAAAACTTTTTGGACTCCTAAAATGGTACTAGTAACTAAGAAAAAGGCATTTTAATGTTCACAAAGGCTGAATCTGAGCATTTGCGACCATTAAATTACATAGTACATCTGGCCAATAGTCTCCTATGGTGACCTTCCTCCAGCAATGAGTGTGCAAAGAACCAGACAGGTCACTGGGAAGCCACAAGAATGTATTGCTTGTATTGCAATGGTAATAGGTTAATGCAAGGTGCTGACTGGCAGAACAGCAGGGGTGTCCAACAAAAGTCCAGGTCGGCCACATCCATGCCAGATTTGCAGGCTATCTACGAGATAAATTTGTTTGTAATGAATCTAAATACAACTCACTTGCATGGTCAGCGGTTAACCCCGACCGCTGTCATGGACCCAGCATTCTTTAACAGCGCTAGTCACGCCTGTCTTATAATATCCCATGATGCTACCCACCAGGCGCGCAACGCCCATTGGGCTCAAAGGGCTTCAGCCCCCCCCCCCGTCGTGTATGTCAGCCCGGGTTGAGACCTACACACACACACCCGAGTAATTCACAGGTCCTTAAAAGACCATTTACTTTTTAATTAGGCTTTGTTCTGTTTTCACTCCTTCTTAGAGCCCCTGCATCTTCACTCTGCCGATTGCTGGAAGAATTACCCCCCCCCTGAAATTTTTATTAGCCCCCCCTCCCCCCCTGAAATTTCACTCTAGTTGCGCCTCTGCTACCCACCTTTAGCAATGCAACAATGGTGATTTACCTATGGATTTACCGATATGCCTGTCCTTCCTGTGTAGTATTTCTGTCGCCTCTTCCCCGAGGTTGTGGAGTTCGCCTTCTGGCAGCGTCGGATTGGTAACGGGGGCACTCGGGCAATGCCCGAGGGGCCGGTATCCGAATTCCAGCAGTGGACTGCTTTCTTGAGCAGCCTGGGGGGCCGATTTGGGCGATTTCTGCGTTGTTGGATGCCGCCAGCGGCCCAGTGGGTGCCTGAGTGGCCTTTCTGGAGGCAGATGGGCGTCCAGTACCTCCCTTTTGCCAACAGGCAGAGGTGCCACTCCCTTTCTCTCGCTGGGCTGGCCCATTAAAATAAATATATATATATATGTTATCTACTGGCGGTCGCCAGTAGATAGTTATAGTTAGCACCTATTTTCCATAGGAAATCTGCAACATTCTATTTAAAATAACTCTTGCGTCGGTTGACGAATCTTCGCGAAATTTTCAAACTTTATGGCCCGCTCCGGACCGCTCCTACCCTGAAAGTTTCGGGGTGATTCGTCAAGCGGGGGCCGAGAAAAAAGGGGGGTCCCAAAACGTGTTTTCCCCATTCATTTTCCCATAGGAAACTTTAGCCACGGCTACAGCCCGAACTGCTGAACGGAATTACACCAAATTTGGCAAAGAGGTAGTTCTAGGTTCAGAAACAACCCTTTTTGTTAAATGGTGTAAATCCGTTCAGTAGTTGCTGAGAAAATCAAAAGTAAAAACACATATATATCTGGGCGGAGCCTAACCACACATGTCATCGTGAGATCTGATTGGCTGTCAGCACTTCATCCTGGAATTGCTGGCAGCCATCTTGGGACCAATATAAATGATAGTACCCCATTGAAATGCATTGTAGTGAATCGAAGATTTTGAGGGTTACCAAAAGGAGAACTATAAAGGGTGATAACAGACTTTAGTTACATTAGAATTCATTTGTTGATGGTACCATACTAATTTCAGGAATTGTGGTGTGTTCTAAGGTGATTTTACCCTGTGAAAAACCTTCTGCTGGGATATCATGAATCATGTTTGAGAGAGAACTATTTTCACATGCTTGTCCCATACAGTTTTGGAAGGTGCTCCAGAAGCTAAAATGAGAGCATATTTTCTGTAAATTCACATTATCTTTCTCAGTCATGTGAGAATGAAGTCTGACATTCTCAGTAAAACATGTACATCCAACAATGGCAGAGACTGTCAGTTGATTCCTTTGTGTTCTGCTGCAGCTTCCCAGAGTGTTCTAAAGAACAACTAGAGTGCTAACATCCTTACTTATGACAAAAGTATGGCACACCTGAAGCCATCTTGATTGGAATAAACTGGTAACACTTAAAACATTTAATTTAAAAAGGAATAAAATGATGGGGTTCATTTTGTCCTAGAAATTATGGTTAGTGCTGTAGAAAGAAAAATTAGGACATGTTTCAAGTGTGATCTCAAATATCTTCCTGTTATATTTCAACAGGAGCAGCCTGTCAGTTGATGCCTTTGTGTTCTACTGCAGCTTCCCAGAGTGTTCTAAAGAACAACTAGAGCGCTAACAGTCTTACTTATGACAAAAGTATGGCACACCTGAAGCCATCTTGATTGGAATAAACTGGTAACACTTAAAACATTTAATTTAAAAAGGAACAAAATGAGGGGTTCATTTTGCCATAGAAATTATGGTTAGTGCTGTAGAAAGAAAAATTAGGACATGTTTTAAGTGAGATCTCAAATATCTTGCTGTTATATTTCAACAGGAGCAGCCTGTCAGTTGATGGCTTTGTGTTCTACTGCAGCTTCCCAGAGTGTTCTAAAGAACAACTAGAGTGCTGACAGCCTTACTTATGACAAAAGTATGGCACACCTGAAGCCATCTTGATTGGAATAAACTGGTAACACTTAAAACATTTAATTTAAAAAGGAACAAAATGAGGGGGTTCATTTTGCCATAGAAATTATGGTTAGTGCTGCAAAAAGAAAATTTAGGGCACGTTTTAAGTGAGATCTCAAATCCTCTTCTATTTCATTAGAAAATTCTGACATGCAGACTGAAACAATCACTTTCAATACCAGCAGTAGACTTCCAGTTAACTCCTTGATGAGCAGTAGCTTTACTACAGTGATCTAATGAACAACTAGAGTGCTAACATTCTGAATGTATGGCAAATGTGTGACACATCTGAATGCCTTCTTGATGGAATCAAAGTAAAAACTGAAAGCATCTCCTACTGAGGAGACTGTAGTAAATGAGGAAATTAGGAAACTTCATAACAAATAAGTCTCCCAAGATGGCCACCAGAGAAAAAAGAGCCCAAATGTAGCACAAATATCACCCAGAGGTAGCCCACGTATAGCCCAATGACAGAAGTGTGCAAAACACTTTTTATTTTTGGTTTTTTGCAGTTTTATATAGTGCAGACTGGTCAGGTATTGGAGTGCTTTACATGAGCATTGGTTACATCACACAAGGACAAATTCATGTTGGTTGACCCCTACACTACCCAAACACCACTGCACTACCCTAAACCCTAAATCACTACCCCAGCACGACCCCCTTCACTACCCAAACACAACTGCACTACCCTAAACTCAAAAACACTACCCCCAGCACGACCCCCTACACTACCCAAACACCACTGCACTACCCTAAACCCTAAATCTACCCCCTACACTACACAAATACCACTGCACTACCCTAAACCCTAAAACACTAGAACCCAGCACGACCCCCTACAGTACACAAGCACCACTGCACTACCCTAAACTCTAAAACGCTACCCCCTACACTACACAAACACCATTGCACTACCCTAAACCCTAAAACACTACCCTCAGCATGACCCCCTACACTACACAAACACCACTGCACTACCCTAAACCCTAAAACACTACCCCAGCACGACCCCCTACACTACCCAAACACCACTGCACTACCCTAAACCCTAAAACACTACCCCCAGCACGACTCCCTACACAAACACCACTGGACTACCCTAAACCCTAAATCTACCCCCAGCATGACCTCCCACACTACACAAACACCACTGCACTACCCTAAACCCTAAAACACTAACCCCAGCATGTCCCCCTATACTACCCAAACACCACTGCACTACCCTATACCCTAAAACACGACCCCGTACACTACACAAACACAACTGCACTACCCTAAACCCTAAAACACTACCCACAGCATGACCCCCTACACTACACAAACACCACTGCACTACCCTAAAACACTACCCCCTACACTACACAAACACCACTGCCCTACCCTAAACCCTAAAACACAACCCCCAGCATGACCCCCTACACTACACAAACACCACTGCACTACCCTAAACCCCCTACACTATACAAACACCACTGCATTACTCTAAACCCTAAATCGACCCCCAGCACGACCCCCTACATTACCCAAACACCACTGCCATACCCTAAACCCTAAAACACTACCCCCAGCATGAACCCCTACACTACCCAAACACCACTGCACTACCCTAAACCTTAAAACACTACCCCCAGCACTACCCCCTACACTACACAAACACCACTGCACTACCTTAAACCCTAAAACACTACCCCAGCACTACCCCCTACACTACCCAAACACCACTGCACTAACATAAACCCTAAAACACTACCCCCAGCACAACCCCCTACACTACACAAACACCACTGCACTACCCTAAAACACTACCCCCAGCACGACTCCCTACACTACCCAAACACCACTGCACTACCCTAAACCCTAAATCTACCCCCAGCACGACCCCCTACACTACCCAAACACCACTGCACTACCCTTAACCATAAAACACTACCCCCAGCATGACCCCCTACACTACACAAACACCACTGCACTACCCTAAACCCTAAAACACTACCACCAGCATGACCCCCTACACTACTCAAACACCACTGCACTACCCTAAACCCTAAAACACTAACCCAGCACGACCCCCTACACTACCCATACACCACTGCACTACCCTAAAGCCTAAAACACTACCCCCAGCACGACCCCCTACACTACTGCACTACCCTAAACCCTAAAACACTACCCCCAGCACGACCCCCTACACTACCCAAACACCACTGCACTACCCTAAACCCTAAAACACTACCCCCAGCACGACCCCCTACACCACCCAAACACCACTGCACTACCCTAAACCCTAGAAAAGAAACCCCCACCCCATGCCCAATCCCCCTTACCTCTCACTCCTCGTGGTTCCTCTCTCCTCGTGGTTCCTGCTTCACGTCGTCTCTGAGGGGCGGTGCACGTCGTTGTGAGGAAACGGAACAGCCTCTGTTTCCTTACAACGACATGGATCGTCTACATGTTTTTAGAACGCATGGTCATTTACCATACATACCTTTACAACAAAATTCGTTGTAAAGGCATGCGTGGTAAATGACCATGCGTTCTAAAAATGCGTAGTAATGACTTCGTGATGTACAACGCATGCGTGGTAATGCATGCGTTGTAATGGTATCGCAAAGTAAAAAAGTCGTTGTAACGGCTGTTTACCGATCGAAGCTGGCCCCTGTTCTTCAGTGAGACGTTTATTTGATTAATTAGGAGGAAGGAATGTGTTTTTTTAACCGAAAAGTGCATTCCCGGCTGTTGTATTGTGAAAGTGTCCGCGTGGCCTGGTTTCACTTCCGGTGAGAGAGTGGAAGAGTCTGTTTGGATCTAAAGGAGTTCTGTTGTTGGACGGGGCCGGCGCGACATGTCATCAGAAAACATAGCTAATGGAAAGCGTCCTCCCTGAAGTGTGGAGCAGTGCCATGAGAGGTCAACGAGTGTGCGTCCCACCGCAGTATGACCGTACCGCGTGACCCATGTGCCACCTCCAGGGTACGGGAGGCAGAAGCGGCATCGCAGGTCCTCTTGAAGACCGTTGTAGCACTAATTTTACATTTTGGTACTAGGGCATTTTAACTTCGTTGTTCCTGCCAGATACAAAGAGAAGATCCTGTGTTATTCAGTGCCCTCGTTACCTTTTTTGTGGGTTGTGGTGCTTGTCACTTCGCTGCCCTCCGGTGCACATGACTGGGCACCCCACCTCGTGTGCCATCTGCAGGGCCTCTGCCCTCGGATCACTGGTTTCGGTTTCTGGAGTGGCAACATAAACAGTTGCTCCCAAAGGACTAGCCTGAACACTTAGGTGAATATCCCCTGCACCAGCATTCCACGGAAATTCTTTCCTAGCTCTCCCACGTCAACGAGGACGTCATAATAGCACGGCTCCGCTCGCGACACCGTATGACGTCATCGGACCCATAAGAGAACCTCGTCGGCGTGCTGACGTCAGTTCCACCCATTTTTTCCGTGCCACCGAGGCAAACAGGGGACCGAGACATTTTCACATGTATACATAGTATAATAAATATATATATATATATTCACTGAAAAAACCATAGGTTTCAGGCACGTTATAGTTAGAAATTAGCATTTAAAAAACCTTAGAAATTCACTGAAAAAACCATAGGTTTCAGGCACGTTATAGTTAGAAATTAGCATTTAAAAAACCTTAGAAATTCACTGAAAAAAACCATAGGTTTCAGGGCGTTATAGTTAGTTGGACATTTCACTCGTACAAAACCATAGAAATTCCCCCGTTATAGTTAGTTCAGCTAACTATAACTCGCGCGCCCACAATGCACTTCTGATGACGTCACATATTACATCACTCATGACATGGTCAGTGACATCACTCATGACATCACTGATGACATCTCAAATGACATCACTGATGACATCACTGATGACATCATCCAGTGAATGTGTGTTTTTCTGAAAATTAAATATGTTTTATATATGTATATCTCAAGGTCGATGGAAGAATAAATGGGTATTTAAGTGTCTAATTGGATGATTTTGTTTTGTAAAATTGATTGTATAACTGACTAAGTGTATCTTAGTGAATACATGGGTTAGTGAGTAATGTTTAAATATGAAAATATCTGTATCAGTCTCTCACTTTGTGTATAAGTGGCTGCATGGGTTGGTGAGTAGCTACATGAGTGTCTATATGGGTTATTAGTTGGTTTTTGAGTATCAGTATGAGTGTCTGTATGGTTCGGTGGGGGTATTACTTAGTGCATAGATGCATGAATGAGTGACTCACTGTTTGTATGTGTTGAAGACAGCATGTGTGCAGGACTGTATAGGTGGATGAGTATGTGTATGGGTGTGTTAGTGAGTGAATGACTGTCTCAATAGTGTCTTTATGAGTAACTACATATGTTTTAAACTAGTATATGTGAGTATTGGTGTATATAAGTGAGTATATGTGAGAGTGAGAGATTGGAAGAGTTCCTGTACAAATAAGTAGGTGTTTCTATAAGTGATTGTTTAAGAGAGTAAGTATGTGTAAGTTTCTGTAGAAGTAAGTGTGGTAGTGTGTGTATAACTGTATATGCAAGTAAATGGATGTTTGATACTTTGTTTGCATGTGTGACTATGTGTGTGAGTAACTCTATGGATGAGTGGCGGTGTGTAACAGGATGTATAGGTGTATGAGTACATATGATGAGTGAGTACATGTATGAGTGACTGTTGGTGAATGAGTGGATGTGTGTGTAGATCTTGGAATTACTGAATAGGTGTGTTGTAACTGGTATTGGTATGTCCATTGTTTTGAAAATGTTAGTTTGATACACACACTCAAAAATACAAAGGTTATATTAGGGTGAGAGGAGGTCTGCCACTCTATCACAAGGATGATGTCATCAGTGATGTCATCAGTGATGTCATTTGAGAATTCATCAGTGATGTCATGAGTGATGTCACTGACCATGTCATGAGTGATGTAATATGTGACGTCAACAGCAGTGCATTGCGGGCGCGCGAGTTATAGTTAGCTGAACTAACTATAACGGGGGAATTTCTATGGTTTTGTACGAGTGAAATGTCCAACTAACTATAACGCCCCTGAAACCTATGGTTTTTTCAGTGAATTTCTAAGGTTTTTTAAATGCTAATTTCTAACTATAACGTGCCTGAAACCTATGGTTTTTTCAGTGAATATATATATATATATATATATATATATATATATATATATATATAAACATTGAGCGGTTGCAGGGGCCTGAGCAAAAGTGGCCTCACTTGTTTTCAGGTGTGTTTCACCAGTGTAAACTAATCCGTGCATTTTTTTAACCCCCTTTTTAGGTCGAGCCTCGAGTAGCGCGCAAGCGCTGCTAGGCGAAGACTTTAAGTAAGTGACTTTCAGAAGCAGTCCAAACGCTCGTGCGTCGTGGCTGGCCTTTTTGGGATGGGTACGCGCGGCAGACATGTGTTTCCAATTATCGTGCCCAGACGCGTGCGCGATAATTGTAAACACATGCCGGCAAAAGGCCATGACGCACGAGCGTCTGGTCAGCTGAGCAGGCTGCCGTGCTCGCTCGCCCCCGCTTCGATTCCGTGCTTGTTTTTAAAGCAATTATAGACTCCGCTGGAGCACGCACTCAGCAGTCCCCCTGGGGCACAAGCAGGCATCCACTTTGGTGCTGCCTCGTAAAAAGCACATAGCTTGGTTCCCTCCCACCTTGCTGCTTCCCACCCACACGGCGCTTGTTTATCGTTAGAGTGTGCGCGCTTTGGAAAGCGCTTTTATTTGTTTTAAAGGCAGAAGCGCTATGCATTTTAAGGAAATGCAACACACTTCTTCCTTTCAAACAAATAAACAATTAGATTTCGAAAGCACCCACGCTGTTGACAATAATAAAATTCAAAGTTTAGCAGTAAGTCAGCGGAGGGAGGCACGTTACAGATGGACTGAAGGGAGCTCCCCGGGCACAGTGCGGCAGCAGCAGCAGGCCTCTGACACATCACAGGCCGTCGGTGTGCCAGTCTGAACCCGCGGAGCCTTCCACCAGTTCTCGGCTCCACGAGGAGCAGCACCGAGCCAGCCCGGCGTCCGGAGGTAGATGGTCATGACTAACTCCGGAGCCCGCAGTCCCCGTAAGGAGCAGGTACTACATGTGCGGGACGGGTACCGGGTAAAGAGACGGGCCGGCTGGCACGCAAACTAGTGAAGTGAAACGTACTCTTGTATAACGCCAAGCCAGGGATATATGCTGGACGAGCGCTTCGAAGAAAGTTATGTTAGTAAGCTGCGCATCTTTTTGCTGAGTCAGGTAATTGGGATGCAGTGCACTGGAAGTGGACCCAGAGCTGCCCCTCTCACCCCAGTTATTCTGTTCTGTTTCCAGTCCTGAAGGCTTGGCGCTCATCTGACTTTTCCTTCTGTTTCTCTTTTGGCCGCTGTTGTGACGTCTGTGTGCACATTTCTGCTTTAATGTATGTTTTATAAAGGGAAATGCCCCAGAGAGCTCCACTCTCCTGTGTGCGGATTCAGCCCCCGGGGAGAGGGGGGGAGGGAGAGGAAGGAGGGGGAGAGTGCTGCTTTCTGCGGGAAGCAGGTTTCAACAAGTGCGGTGTGGGGAAAGGGAGGCGGGGCGGGCTGGGGCTGCTCACGGTGACAGCGCTGATGTTTGTTCCTTGTGTTCACCTTCGTATTGTTTGGCCAACGTATGATTTCCCCGAGTAGTGGCTGGGGTGTGTCCTCATAGGGCCGAGAGCGGGGACTGCTTGCACGAGCTTTTGTTTATTAATTGTGCATTCTGTTGTACTCTCACCAGCATTAGCCTTTCCTACATTCCTAACTTGAGACGGCTGAACCAACAAAATAACAAGGAAAGCCGAACCAAGGGTCTGGCTTGGCTCTAAGAGCCCGTCTCCGTGCACGAGCCGAGCCTTGAACATGTTCAGAATATAAATCATGCAACAAATATGACATAGTCCCTTGAAAATTAAAATACGTGTGTTTAACGCGAGGAAACGTTTCACTGTAGTACATCACATTAAATCACTGCAGTGTGAGGTATTTACTAAAAGAGATAGTTTTTAAAAATGAATTTAGAAGTATTCCTGCCTCCCGCCCTGGTCCCCACCCCGATGGCGATACCATTACTGAAGTAGCAAGTCCATTGTCACATATACCCGAAATGTGGCCTAGATTCTTACTATATATGGTGCAACGTTATAGTCTAGCAAATCACACACAAGAGCAGTGAAACAGTCCTAGGGAGTGGAGCTCACCACAGAGGGCTCCATCACGAGGTGTCTGAAGTGGTATCCACAAGAGGGAACCTCTCCAAGCAACTACAGGTGTCTGGACTTAGAATTATTAGGCCCACATTGGGATTCTTCATGCTGATGTTTGGTGGGATTAATAAAATACAGATGAATGCAGATATTCTGAACCCTTTCCATGTTACAAGCAATAGGCAGTTCTCGGGCACAGCCTCCTTGTCCTAGCCTCATCGCAGCCCTGTGCCCTTTGTGCTGCAAACCACTCACTGGTGTTGTTTGAAGACCTAAACCTTTCCAGCAAATAGAAAACAAGCATTGGCATAGCCAATAGGTCTCGCCTTTGGGACCTTATAAGTGTTTAGCCATGCAACAGTTGATGTTGTTGCACCAAGGATATTGTGCTGCATAACTAAATACTTATAAGGTCCCAAAAGCGAGACCTATTGGCTATGCCAATGCTTGTTTTTAGCAGTGTTTTGCGAAAAGGCAATATGCAAATGTGGGCCACTTTTTTTTTAGCGTGCCCGGGCCGATTTTTAATCCCAATCCAACCCTGCTTTCTGGGATTAAAACATCTAAGGGCACCTATGTCTCCCGCGCGCATTTCCGCAAAATTGAGCAACAATAGACGTTGTGCCTCCTTCTCTGGTGTTAGCTGGTGAAGACAAACTGGTAACCCTTTCTGCTGCAAATGGCCGCTGCCATGCCCAGGAGCACTTGCATCGTTTGATACCGCTAAATGGCACTCAACCCAACCCTGGCTAAACACAATAGCAGGATAGCCATTTGTGAGTCTAAAAACAACGTCTCTCCCTTTTGCCGCTTTGCAGCCTATTATTGTCCATGGCGTATACCCCTGTCTTAATTACCAGTTCTATAAATATTCTTCTTTAAACAAGCAAAATCTCGTTTTAAAAGCCGGGTTAACCCTGCATACTGTCGACACCCTGGGTGCTATGGAGCACGCGCACAAGTGTTTCTCAAAACCAGGGCTTCTCTCAGGCCAGTAGTGTGGCGTCAGGGGCAGGAATGTCACATGTGTTCCAAAAATACCAGGCATTCGATGGCTCTGTTCGCTTCCAATCCGGCACAGAAAACAGACTCTTAATTTGGTACATTTCCCCCGCATGCCACCCCCCTTTCAACAAAAATTAAAAAAACAAATGCTATTTTTTTTCTGAGAAAACCACAAATGGCAAGGTGGAGAGGCGCAGTCCTTTCACCTCAGGTTTCGTGGGTGGGCGCGTGATTGACACCGAGCAGCCTGGAAAAGCCAGGCCTGCTGAGCGCGCCCTGTTGCCCGCGAGAGAGGGATCCCAGCCAGCAGTCCCTTTCAATCACCGCGGCTCCTCTGGCTACCCCGGCGTATCATCAGCCAGTTACCAGGCAACTGTAACAACGAACGCATTCTGGAAATTAGCTGCACCAGAGATCAGTAATCTTGTTTCATTGTGTAGAAAAAATAAAAAGACAAGACATGTGCTTTGCCCAAAAATGCCACATTCCTTCGTGTTGAGTAATGTGGCAGGAAAATGCAAAACCTTCATCAGGCAAAGTCTCACATGAAAACATCCGCGTGACCCCAAGCCAATAATTTTACTAAAAATCATAAGAACACTGAAGACGTTGAAGAAGGTCAACATAAAACAATTGCCAAAGGCAAAAAATGTCATAAGAATCAAAATAAATATTTTTATTTCAGTTACATAAACCATATACAACACAATTACAGCAGAGCAGTGTACACTCAACATGGCAACCACTTCCTACTTTGAAGACATTAAAAACATTACCAAATCAATGTTTCTGGGGATTTGTTCAGAGGTCCCCGGTAATTCCAATTTGGGCGAGGGCATAGCCGTTATCATTGTATATTACGAGGCAACCTCTCCTTCAGTGCCAGCTCATGGAGTCAGACTATCCTTCCAAATAGCATACCAATATGGTTTCGATACTACAAGGGGCATTTTTTCCCCCTTTTTTCTGACATGCTAATTTTGCATGAGTTTTTTAAGAAATAGGCATACAATATATATAAAACCGCAGATATATTTTGAGTGCAGTAGGGATCTTATTAGGTCATGACGAGTAAGCGCTGGGGACGGCTTACGAAACATGTTGACCCAGTAGGGGGCATCTCATTAAAGTATACCCCCTACGACTCTCCCCACATTTTAATATTTCCAGCTAGGGAAGTGAATACAATTTGTTTTTTCCACTAGCCAGGGAATTTTTACAACTCACCCCACATTCTTTATAGACCCTATCACTCTCACTCTCACACTACACATAGCCTATTTCACAAAAAAAGTGCTCCCACGTCTCCGTAGGTTGAAGCACGCCCCGCCCCGTAGAGGGACGGGAAGACCCCTATGATGAAGCATGACACTAAGGGATTCTTAGTGTGTGAGGGGTATTTTTAAAAACACTTAGTGCTTTCCCATGATATCTCATGGATCACTAATACACCTTTTTCTAACCACTAAAAAACGAAAAATAAATTTCTTTTTGTAGGGTAGAATCTTATTGTTTATCGAAAGTCTGAACAGGAGGTTGATTCTATCTTTATACCTCTTTACTCCCTCCCCCATTTGTTATTTTTCTCAGTTCCTAAAATCAACAGATGGTACGCATGTGCTCTTTGCACAGTCTACTAGCAAACAAATTGCCGGGCTGACGATCTCACAGCCCTGAAGCCTGTGAGGTCACCAGCCCGGCAAAGCACTGTCCACTTGTGCTGGGCTCAACCCCTTGATGGCGTTTTGTAAAAGTTTGCCCTGGGCGCTTCAGGTTAAAGCCCTGCCAAGCCAGAGCTTCACCTCAGTCAAGGACCGAAGCCTCGCCGCTCTACCCTTCCCTAATTCGTCACAGATTGGGGTGGAGTCAGGGATCCTCACTGACCTCACCTCACTTTGTGAGGAGTTGGGCAAGGGAGGGGTTAGAGGCTGGAAGCAAGAAGCTGAGCACTGGATTCTGCGCAGTGTATCCACTCGAGTTTCATGGATCCACTGCGCAGAATAGGGCTTTGGGGGGGCGGCCGACCACCGGGAGGCTTGCCCCCCTGGGGTTTTTTGGGCCTTGGTGCAGCCCAGAACCCAATTGGGCTCGTTGGGCTACACTTGGGCTAGGGGAGTTAAAACCAGCCATTTTAGGGTGCCGTGTCACCATTTTAGTAAGGTGACACGGCGGCCGGTTTGGGGCGGCTGGGTGCGTGGGGTTAAAAGTTTTTTCTAGCTTTCTACCTTTGGCTGGGTTTGTGTAGAAGCGTAGGTGTAGGATGGCAGAGGATCCTAGGGTCAGCGAAGCCATGCGCCTGCTCACGGAAGCAGGCCGCATGGATTTGGTGCGGGCAGACCCTGCTGTGAGGCCCGCGCGGTTGGCGTCGGAGGGGGTTGCCGCGGCGGTATTGGCATGTTCGCCGCCGCGGGCCCGGAAAGTGGGAAACAAGAAACTGGTGAGTGTGTGCGGCTGCATTAACAGCGCGGCCGCACGAGGGAAGAAGCGGCAGGGGGGGGTGGCGCGCCCCTCATCGTCCCGCTCTTGAATTCTTGGCGGGAGCAGGCGGGGCCATAATACAGGCACGGAAGGTTGCGGTGGCCGCGGGGGCCGCGCGCGCATGCCCAGGCATGAGGAAGGGAGGGGGAGGAGTTGGCCATACACCAGAGCGGAATCAGGGTGGGCAAGAAGGTGGCACCAGGGAGTTACCAGCAGGGGGACTGGGGCTGATGTCGATCCTCGGGCCCAGGTGCCTCAGGAGTCAACTGGGGGCAACGTGAGTGGGGGGGAGGGGCCGGGCACCTCGTGGAGCAGCCCCTGGAGGGAGGAGAGTGGGGGAGGGACCAGGCATCCGGGATCAGCAACCAAGGGGGGCAAGGTGGGGTCAGGTGGGGACAGATGCCGTCCCTTGAATTAGGAGGGTGGTTGGAAAGGGCCCCTGCAGGGCTTAGGCAGAGCTGGTCTGAGGAGGGTGTTTGGGCAAAGGACAGGATCCCCCCGATACTGGGGGGGGCAGAGGGGACACTGAAAGGAGGCCCCCAGCTAAGGAGGGAGGGGGGGGTTGGGAGGCGCATCAGCCAGGCTGGTGGACATTTCAGAGTGGAGTGAGGGGGAGGAGCAGGGGGGGAGGGGGGAGCACAGGCGAGGGGCGCCGGGCCCCGGCTGCAGTATATTTGCACCGGAAGGAGGGCCCGGGGGGATCCCCGGCACGGCGGGGGGACACTCGTCAGGGTTGGGCAGGACGAGGATGAGGGGCGCAGAGCAGGCTGAGGGGGCGAGGGACATCTCAGTTGATGGGCGAGAGGGGGGGTTATTGGCAGTGGTGTCCAGGGTTGCCAGGAGCAGGTGAGGGCATTAACCCCGGCACGTTGGACCTTACTTTTCATTTGCAGGGGCAACAGGCCATGAATTCGGGTGAGTCCCATGCGACTCCGATCTGATGGGTGGGCATTGTCACGAGCAGGCAGCCAGACCCCGGCGAGGGACCTACAGGATACGGAGAGCTGGAGGACGGAGGCGCGAGCAGCGGTGCCAAAACCCCGGTGGGTCGATGCAGCCTCAGGGGCGGTGGCGCAGGGCTCTGGGCAACCACAACGGGTTAGGGATGAAGAATTGAGGCCAGGCCAGTTTGGTTCAGGTTTGGGCTTGGAGGAACTCATATGCAGCGGAAGGGAAGCGGCACAGTCACGCATGCGGGAGTCATGGGCAGGGGGACATTTGCAACTGGACTATGACGAGGCTAGCGTTGAAGAAGGGGAAATCCTAGACGATGAGGAGGAACAGGAGGAAGGCGGGGTGGCTTGAATAATCCTGCGCCTAGTGTGTTACAGATGGACCGGGAAGAACGACGTACCAGTACAAATAGCGTGGGGCCACCTCCTGCACGACTGGTTAGGCGGCGGGATCCGGTGAGGACGCCGACCTTGACGCCAGGAGGGCGAGAAAGAGGCACGCATGTTCAGTGGCGAAAAAGGGAGATTGTCAGTGGGACGGATGCACGGGGGGGTGGAGACGGGGAGGTGCGCCTGCGGAGGGGGTTATACGACAAGGATACTGGGGTAGGTCTTGAGTCCCTTGATTTAGTCGGGGACGAGAAGAAGGCGAGGGCGACGACAAGTGGGCAGGGGGAAGAGCAGGCGGACGGGTCTAGAAAGGTGACAGCTACAGAGGACAAGGGCGAACAGGGGGCACAGGCAGACGGGACTAAGGAGAGCCACGAAATTCAGCTCAAGGGGCTACCATACATGGGAGTGACCAAGCCGCTGGGAGCACACCTTATGTTATAGATGAAGGAGAAGATTTGGAAAGGAGAATTTGTAGATATGTTGAAACTGCTACATAGGGAACTGAGGGCCAAAGAAGGGTCGAAGGAAGAAGAGCTAGAACTGGCTAAGAGGCCCCGGGTGCCCATGACCATTGAAAATTGGTCGGCGGCCTTCTTGATATTCGCAAGCGTATACTGCGAAAAATACCCAGATAGATCCGTTGCCCTTTTCAAATACATGGACGTGATCAGAAGAGCACAACTGACATACGGGAGGGACGCCTGGTCACATTATGATGAGGAGTTCAGGGCTAGGCCCGCATGGGACACAGAGGCTAAGTGGGGGGAGATAGATTCAGATCTTTATCAACAGACAATGGGAGCAGTGAAGTTTGGGAAGACGACGTATACAGCCAGCGGCCTGCCACTGGTTTACCGCCCCTTTCAGAGCCGCCCCACCCGAGGGGGGGTGGGATACACAGCTAAAGGCACAGGAAACGTGCAAGGGGCATGTTGGGATTTCAAC
Organism: Calotriton arnoldi; assembly: GCA_963921515.1. Classification (NCBI taxonomy): domain Eukaryota; kingdom Metazoa; phylum Chordata; class Amphibia; order Caudata; family Salamandridae; genus Calotriton; species Calotriton arnoldi. The sequence continues at coordinate 45,588 of CAWUFW010000044.1, read as the reverse complement.
ATGGGTACATGTTCCAGGGAGTACTGCAAGTTCAGACACGAATGCTCGAAGTGCTCAGGCAGGCACCCATTGGTGCAATGCTATGGGCCGGGCTTCAGCGGACAGGGACAGCAGTTTAACCAAGGGGCTCAGCAGAATGCCGGGAATAGGGGTGGCAGAGGAGCGCAGGGGAATATGGGGAAAGGCTCATACACCCATTAGACAGGCATGTTTAGAGCAGTTTTTGGCAGCCTATCCACTCTCGGAAGATGCACAGTTATTGAGAGTAGGTTTCTGAGAAGGTTTTCGACTAGGCTATGACGGGCCTCGGTCTGCCAGGTGGGCCGAGAATTTGAAATCAGCTAAACCACGCAGAGAGGTAGTGAGGGACAAACTGTTTAAAGAGGTAGCGGAAGGGCGCATGGCAGGCCCATTTTCAACCTGCCCCATCAAGGATCTGATTATTTCTCCTAAAGGGATCATGCCAAAGAAAGAACCAGGGCAGTTCAGGCTGATACAACACCTCTCCTGGCCGGAGGGGTCGTCGGTTAACGATTTCATAGCGGACGAATTGACATCAGTTTCTTATTCATCAGTGGACGTGGCCAGGGAGTTAGTGGCGACAGTGGGGAAGGGAGCCATGATGGCAAAATGCGACATTAAGTCGGCATTTCGCTTACTGCCTATACACCCTGACGATTACCAGCTGCTCGGGATACAGTTTGAGGGCCGCATATTTGTGGACAAGGCACTGGCAAAGGGCTGCTCGATATCCTGCGCTTTATTTGAGCGTTTCAGTTCATTTTTGCAATGGGTTTTTACTTGGCACACGGGCACAGTGACGGTGACACACTACCTTGACGACTTCTTCCTGGTGGGCCAGCCTGGTTCAACGGACTGTCAGCACTAGCTGACAAGTTTTCAAGAGCTCATGGGCCATTTGGAAGGTGCCCCTGGCACCAGTGAAGACACAAGGTCCAAGTACGGTGTTGTCATTTCTTGGCATTGAACTGGATTCGGAAGCGCTGGAGGCACGCCTTCCAAATGACAAGAAGCTGCACATGTTGATTTTGATTGATGACATATTGGCAAAGAAAAAGGTGACTGTCAGGGAGGTCCAAGTACTGCTAGGACATCTGAACTTCGCATGTAGGGTAGTCAGGGCAGGACGGACTTTCTGCAGGAGGTTGGGGAGGGCTCTAGCGGGTTTGACAATGCCACACCATCACATGTGTCTGTCCGCAGGGATGAAGGAAGACCTACGCATGTGGCGAACATTCTTGGAGGATTTTAACGGCATCCCCATGGCGAAGCCACAGGAGTGGGAGGTCACTATATACTCCGATGCTGCGGGGGACCACGGTTTTGGGCTTTACTGGGATGGGAGATGGTGCGCAGAAGAGTGGCCTCGACACTGGGAGGAGCATCGCTTTTCCCACTAGTGGTGGCTGTTGCAGTTTGGGCGCAGGATTTGGCACACAAGAAAGTAATTTTTAAAGTGGACAACATGTCAGTGGTTCAAGTGGTGAACAGGCAATAGGGAAGGGATGTGCAGGTACTAAAATGGATGAGGGTTTTTGTCCTTAGCTGTCTGAAACACGACATTTTGTTTCAAGCCAGACATGTGCCAGGTGTGGACAATGACATAGCAGACGCTTTGTCTCGTTCACAGTGGGAGAGGTTCCATGGGCTAGTCACGGAGGCGGACGAAGGCAAGACGCCGGTTCCAGCAGGGATGTGGTCCGTAGGAGACAAAGGATGCTTAACCTGGTGGTAGGGTCTCTGGCAGCATCGACGCGGAAAGCATATACTCAGGCATGGAGGGAATTTCTGGAGGGGGGGCTCAGAGAAGATCAGAACAATGGGCAAGGGAGGAGGAGATGGTCCAGTTTATTTTGTCACTGATTGACAGAGGTTTGTCGAAGGTTACTATAGCAGGCAAATTGTCAGGCATCGTTTTTATGGGGAAACTGTGGTGGGGCTATGCTCTTTCAGCGGGGGAGTTAGGCAGCCGCATACTAGAGGGTTGGGTGAGAGAAAAGGGCGTTAGGCCATGGGTGAGGAGACCGGTGTCTAAGGTTTTGTTGTCCGGCTTGCTGCGAGCAGTGCCTCGGATCTGCAGGAACCAGGAAGAGGCTGTCTTGTTTTCCACCCTAATGTCTTGGATGTACTTTGGGGCTTTTCGGGTGTCAGAACTTTTGGGTAGGAAGGGCGTGCGGGGAGTGCAGTGGGGCGAAGTAGAATTGAGGGATGAGAGGGTGGCATTGAGGATCAAACAATCCAAGACAGACCAGAGAGGATCGGGGAGGTGGGTAGTTATGAGTGCCACAGATGACAGGGAGGTGTGTCCAGTTCTTTGGGGAAGGGCTTTGAGTAGGTGGCGGTTTCCGGGCTTTGGGGCGGTTTTTTGAAGGGGAACAGGCCTCCAGGTTACAGCGGCACAGCTGCTGTGGGTAATGCGACGAGCGCTATTGTGCGTAGGTGAATCGCCAAGTGATTTTGGTACTCACTCTTTCCGCATAGGAGTAACAACGGATGCGGCCAAGCAGGGTTGGGGGAGGGACTGGATTATGCGCTTGGAAGGATGGAAGTCGGATTGCTTTAAAAGATACATCCAGTTTCGGCATGTGGTGGGGGAAGAGGCATAAAAATTTTCCAGTGTTTTTTTTCCCCTCACAAATGTGTTTTTTCAGGTGCGGTGGCTGGGCCAGCGTCCGCGGAGCTGTCCATTTGGATTGTTGGCCATTCCTTCGTTAAGTGGGCCGAGCATCACGAGTGGGATAAAGTGAAAGGCTTGAGCCTTGGTCTCGACACAGCTTTGTTTAAGTTTTTGTGGCATGGGAAAGGGGGCATGAGATGGCATGAGTTGTTTCCGGTGTTAAATAAGCTAGTTAGAGGTAACATTTGCCCAGATGTTTTGATCATTCACTTGGGTGAGAACGATTTGGTGTTGTGTAAGGGCCTGGCCCTGTTGAAACAGATGAAGAGGGACTTATTGGAAATTTAGCAGCAATGGTCTGGATGTTATGTCATATGGTCAGAATTCATCCCGAGAAGACATTGGAGGGGGGCAGAGAGACCTGCAGCAATAGATAAGGCCAGGAGGAATATTAACAGGGACATGAGACTGTTTTGCGAGAAGGAGGGCATCGGGAGGGTGGAGCACCCCGAGCTTAGATATGCAGCAATCTATTTTTTCAGACAGGATGGGGTGCCCTTGTCACGTTTTGGTTTGGAGTTGTACATCATCCAAATTAAGTAAGTACTAGACAGAGCATTGGACATTAGAAGGTATCCAAAGAAGTCCTAGGCCATAGTTGGGGGGGTGGGGGGTGGGTCAAAAAAGTTTGAGAGGCAGGGACTTTTTTGAGTGGCGGTTTTCTTGGTAACTAGTTGTTTATATTGTTTACAGGTTAAGTTTAGGTTTGGAAAAAGTTACTCCGGGAGCAGGCAGGAAGGGGAAAGTAGCATAGGAAATGTTTAGTTAGATAGTTATCTTAGGAAGTAGGATGAGGTTACAGGGTTAATGTGGCAGCATGGAATGACCGAGTTGGGGGTTATAAATTATTGCAAAGGAAGGGGAAAGGGAAAACTTTAGGGGTGGGGGTGGGAGGCAAAGTAGGAAGAAAAATATTTAGTGAGGTTTAGTTTTGTACGGCAAAGGCCAATGGAAATGTTTGTTGTAAGGTGCACCTGTCTTCAATAAAACGGCCTTTTCCACACATATAGAGCTTTTTGTGGTCTGTGCTGTGCCCCCCTTTGGCCCAATAGGGCTTTGGGGGGGCGGACGACCACCGGGAGGCTTGCCCCCCCGGGGTTGTTTGGGCCTTGGTGCAGCCCAGAGCCCAATTGGGCTTGTTGGGCTACACTTGGGCTAGGGGAGTTAAAACCGGCCATTTTAGGGTGCCGTATCACCATTTTAGTAAGGTGACACGGCGGCCGGTTTGGGGCAGCTGGGTGCGTGGGGTTAAAAGTTTTTTCTCCCGCCCTCCCTCCCTGTTGTAAGGGGGGGCCCCCCCCCCTTTTTCTGGAGGCCGTTTCTTCATTGGACACAGGTGCGCTAGGGGGGAATTTTGTACATTGGGTGTCGCTTGAAGCAGGTGCTGACGTTTTTTCTTGGTAACTAGTTGTTTATATTGTTTACAGGTTAAGTTTAGGTTTGGAAAAAGTTACTCCGGGAGCAGGCAGGAAGGGGAAAGTAGCATAGGAAATGTTTAGTTAGATAGTTATCTTAGGAAGTAGGATGAGATTACAGGGTTAATGTGGCAGCATGGAATGACCGAGTTGGGGGTTATAAATTGTTGCAAAGGAAGGGGAAAGGGAAAACTTTAGGGGTGGGGGTGGGAGGCAAGGTAGGAAGAAAAATATTTAGTGAGGTTTAGTTTTGTACGGCAAGGTCCAAGGGAAATGTTTGTTGTAAGGTGCACCTGTCTTCAATAAAGCGGCCTTTTCCATACATATAGAGCTTTTTGTGGTCTGTGCTGCGCCCCCCTTTGGCCCAGTCCAGTTTACAGCTTCCCGCGTTACTAATCAAGCTGACTCAATAGATCGCGCTGCAGAGTTTAGCTGTCACTCCGGTGTTGTGTGACTCTTCCCAGACACTGGGCATAAAGTGCAGGCAAGTGTCTCTGAAATACATTAAGAGGCAAGGGTGAGGGTTGGCAATAGCTCTAAAAGCCGTGCACAACCTGAACGCTGAAACTATTTGGCAAGCAAAGTACGCAACAAACATCATGATAGCCTGCATTCCCCCATGGGAAAGATCCTTGGGACAGCATGACCCACGACCTAGGGATTACCATTTAAATGTTTCTTCAAAACAAATTATTGTCTGCGAGTTTCATTTTGAATATGAGCAGCTGCCGCCTAAGGGTCCGTTTTAATGGTTATGTTGTTGTACATCCACCTGTTCATAAACTACGGGTCAATATGACAGCAAAGCAGCAAAGGAATTTCCAAGGGTTGTTAGAGGCAGACCCACATATCAATTTATGTGCAAACATCATCCTTGTTCCTTTTTACTGATGCAATAAAATATGAAGAAAACACAGCAAGCCTCTTTTCTTATAATGCACATCTTGTTGCTGCTTACTATCGTCACGAAGCGCCCATCATTAAATTAAATGCTATTTTTACACACAGTATCACTTGCTGTGTTAAATAAATTGCTTGCAGATACGAGGCACTAACCAATCCTGCACTGAAGCATATAAAATCAGTTTGCCTTCTCCTTTTTACCTTGTGTAAAAATAATCCTTGTGGGAAACTACCATCCCCAAATCACTTTTAGAATAATCATAACTGCACAGTCAAATTCATGCTTTAATTTTACGCCCTACCACTTCCAAACTTCACTAGCTGCCACTCACAGTGACTCAACCAAGATCACTTGTAAATCAGCTGAAACAGCCCAAAAATGTTCCAACGAAAGCAAACAATTCATGAACTGGGGGATCATAGTGGAAACCCATTCTGAACCTGGGTACTCGAAACCCATGTTGATGGTAGAGGGCACTCCGACAACAAAACAGACATCCTCATCCGTGCCCTTCTCGGTCTTCAGGAACATGATAGGTGCCTCACCAAGAGGGCCACCTTAGACAAAGGCCAGACCCACACACCTGCCCAGTGATCCAACCAGGAGAGGAGCCAACAAGGAACGAATGGTGGTGGGTTGCAGGATCAATCAATTGATGGTCAACAACAGATTAAACCGAAGCTACAGAGACCAGATCGAACCAGGCAACATCCAACTTAAGACTCTGCTCATGGAATATCCATGGCCTGAAGGATAAGCTCAGCGATCCTGTAACATTAATATATCTCCACACATTTTCAGTCAGAGCGCTTCAGGAAACTTGGGCATTGGAGCCAATATCAATCCCGGGCTTCACTCACGACCTGATCCCGGCCACTAAAGACACAAAATTTGGCTAATGGAAAGTCGGTTTAAGAATATATCTATCAACAGCTCTTAAAGTGAGGAGCAAGATCACAACAACAGAACACGACAAACCTCATATATTTCACGTAGCACTTACAACCAAGGGAAAGGAACAGGGCCTCATGCTGATAAACATCTGCGTGCCACAAGCACGGAAAGATCGTGGGGCGCTATCAAAAAAGCTAATAGAAAACATCATCTAACTGGAAGGACACCACCCAAGCACCCCAGTAATAGTGGCAGGGTACTTCAACATGAAGCTGCTAGGATATCCCACCAGCAGCGAGGTCATTAGGGCTCAGGAACGGGAGTGGAGTATCCCCAAACAAACCCAAATTAGCACAGGGATAAAGGATCTAATAGGCCTAACCCTGCTCGGGAAACTAGAGCACCTGGGGCTGCCGGTTCTAAATGGCCGCACCAATGGAGATATTCCCCCAGCCCATTTGTTTCACTCACAATCTGGAAGCTCACTAATAGACTACACTCTGGCATCTCTTCCCCTATTACACTCAGTTCTCTCCTTTAAAATGGGACCAAGACCCGAAAGGAGCTGGAATTCGCCATAACTCCCACGGAGAACAAGTGCACAGAAGAACTTGTAGGGTCTATCCATTCAATCAATTTAAAAAGAATTAAATGGTCCTCTGAAGCAATAGGGAGCCTGGCACAGAAGGCAGAATGCCATCTGTAAAATTCTCAACAGCTCCGCGGCATAGCCAAAGAAAAATGGGAGGCCTTTACAGACACCTACACAAAACGGTTCTCCACAAAAGTAAATCCAGCAAAGGAGCGGTACGGTCAAATCATCCTGAATAGTCAAAAACTACACTAGACGGATGCATTGAAACAACTAAAGTGGAAAGATAATAAAACACTACGAGCAGTCCATCACTTCCCGCTTAACAAATCAAATGTCGCTAGTATGAGGGCAGCCAAACGGGACTTTAGGCAAGCAATATGGGCCATCAAGAGGCAAAACACAGAGACTTTTTGGGCAAAGCCCATTTGGAATCTTAAACACAATAACTCAAGCAAGTTCTGGTACACAGTGAAGGTTTTGAAAAAGCCCACTCACTGGAAGCTAGGTTCAGACATCCCGGAAGACGCCTGGGCCACTTTCTTGCACGCCCACTTTAACCCACAAGCTGGTCTAGACACAACCGTGCACAACCTGGGGGCCTATCAGCTGGGCCCAGATCTCAGAGCAGGCTTGAGGTGGGAGCTGGACATGTGCAGCATCTCCATTATAAGCGCCAATGAAGTGCAGCAGCAAATAACCAACGGCGGAACACAGGGGCCCCTGACCCAAATGGTATCACCCAGGCAAACTATAAGATAGACCCGACAAAATGGGCCAAAGCAGTGGTGCCACTTTTCAATCACACCCTAGTGGGGATCAATCACAGCCTCCAGGAGAGGATCCACAATTTCGCCCATCTTTAAAGGAGGAAACAAACTGGAGCCAGGAAACTACAGGCTGATAGCACTGATTGACAATGAGGCAAAATACTACGCCGGGGTCCTACTTGAACACCTAAGCGACTGGGCCAACTTGAATTCCATCATCCCTCTTAACCAAACAGGCTTCACCAGGAAGTCAGGCACCACAACAAATATGAAGACCCTGTCTCTAATATTCGACTCTTCCAAAATCTCAGAGCTCCCCATTTATCTCTGCTACATTCACTACCAAGTCGCCTTTGACAGAGTGGACTGCAACAAGCTCAGGGAAAAACTAAAGAACTGGCAAATTCCCTCACACCTCCTGAAAGCAACAGAAAACCTATACTCTAACACTTGGGTCAGAATCAAACTGGGGAGCGGAGGCAACCTTTCAAGGGCCATCCCAACAACAAGCGGTCTCAAACAAGGGTGTATGTTGGCACAGATGCTATTCAATTTATTTCTCGTAGACTTCTCCCCAACACCCTCCTCCATCAACTCGCATGCCCCCAAATTAGGGTTGGTACAGCTGTCCAATATTCTGTACACCAACGATCTGGTGTTACTGAGTAGAACTCAAGTTGGGATGCAGCGCCTTTTGGGAGCGACCCAAACCTACCCCCAAGCGAATGGGCTGAAAATAAACAGTCGTGAATTTTTTAAAGGGGAAGGTCAGCTGGTGCCTTGGCGGGAGCAGGATTGACGAAACAACTTGCTACAAGAACCTCGGTCTCCTATTTGACAACAACGGCTATTTTAAGTCACATAAGGAGGACATCAAAGGGAAAGGGATCACTCTTGCGGCTGGCCTTGCGGCCATATTTAAGAATCTGAATGGGCACTCATTCAGCCCGATTCCTGAAATTGCCAGAGCAAAATTGGTCTCCACCCTGACCTACGGCAGCGAGGTACTTTGAGGCAGAGACACACCGGTCTTGGATATGACAGTAGTCCGTATATATATAGGGACATATTCCAGCTACCCCAAAACACCTCACCAGCCCAGATCAGGCTGGAGTTTGGGCTAACAAAGCAGCTCCATGCCAGACATGCAGCCTTTTCCATCTTTTGCCACAAACTCAAAAACCCTGAGGAAAACTCCATTAACCACTATATCTGGGAGGAGATCACAAATAAACCACGCTCGCCAGCCCGTGAATACCTCAATGAAACAATCGATTTGCTAGGGCTTGCTGAACTTTGGACGGCAGCAGTAAGCCACGATCAATTAAAAAGAATAGTCTCAAAATCCACCAAAATAACTGAGGAGGTCATTACGATGACGGGCGGACAAAGTCCGCCCGCCATCGCAACGGAAAAGGGACCGCCCGCAAGAGGTGCGGCGGTCCCGCTGTGCCGATTAGAATGCGACTGCCACCATGGCGGTCGCATCCTGTATGTTTAACATTGTGGCGGGCGGTGCTGTATTCAGCCACAATGTTAAAAGGGCATGTTGTGCATCTGCACGCACAACGTGACAGGCACCGCGCGGTGCAGCCACCCACCCCCCCCAACCACCTGGGGGCCCGCAACGGGTCCCCAAAGGCATTCTCCGCATGCCTTTCCATGGCGGAGTCTCCGCCATGGAAGGGCATGAGACCGCCAGCATCGTAATATGGATGGCGGTGCCTACAAGGCACCTCCACCATATTGCAGGCCTTTTCCGCCCGGTAGGCAATCCGCCCGATTGCCTACTGGGCGGAAAACTGGCGGACGGTCTTTCCATCCGCCTGGGTCCCCACCGCCATGGTAATATGGCGGGGGGGAAATGTTAGGCGGGCGGACGAAAATGGCAGGCGGATCGCCACCGCCATACGGGCGGCGGCGATCCGTCCGCCATCGTAATGACCCCCTGAGTTTCTAGAAGACAGGGCAGCCCTAGCAAAATGCTCTCACGTCTGGGTCATACTGAACTGCTATAAGACCTTGAGACCACAGCAGCCCCTGGCCAAAGTTTTAAACCCTAGGATGAAAAGAACATTTCTGTTTTGCTGCCTGGGCATTCTACTGTCTCAACCGCATAACAAACCCTGGTTGAGGTCAGAAGGGAACACGACCTGCCAGCTATGTGGACTCGCAACTGAGAACCTGGTCCACACTATTTGCCTTTGCGAGACCGCTCTAGATATATGGCACAAATGGCTGTGCCCGCAATGGAATCTGCAAGGGGTGCGCACTTGCTGGGAAGCCATTCTGGCCTGCCTTAAATCCTCAGATCAGAGATCAATTTCTTGAACTGTAAAGTACATCCAAGGTGTAGAGAAGGCCCTGAGAAAGGCGTGCAATCACGTCTGGACACAAACCAACTTACCTCTCCAGCAACTTGACCCTCAGCCTTCCTCCACATGAAGACAGACTCTTTCCTAACTGAGGTTAATAGCAGCAAACATCCCTCAATTACAATAACTGTGTGATTGCAAATGTATACAGCCCCTCTTGCACTAGCACTGTCGACTACCATCTTTTAATTTATGCTTTATGATGCACTACATTTTTATTCTAATCTTTTGAACACTGCTCAGGTTTTTACTAAAGTATCGTTTATTGCCATGGCTCTTGCATATTGTAATGATTTTAATTAATTTAACAATAAAGATTATTATTATTATTATTATTACTACTAGAGCTCCATTCATCATTCATGTTAACTAATAGACCACTAATAAATTGTTTATTGCTCAAGAACATTCAATTAACAAACTATATGTTGCAAAAGAGCGTTTTGAAAAAACATAGTCATCTAACGGTTGTTAGCACCTTCTGTGGATCAACTGGAATAATTGGATGGTCAAACATTCAAAGACTTGCATGAGTGGCTCTATGAATCAACAGAGTTTGGACTCTATTGGAGACAAATGAACAGTGTGCATAAGAATCTGCACAGGAATCATAATGGTAGCGCAAGGTAGTGATAGTTATTTACAAAAGGTGGTAAGCACCCAGTATTAATCATTACAACATGATATAACTTTGTCCTTAAGAATCATAGTATCCACAGAAAGAACGTTCTTCAAGTTAGGATGTCTTTTTTCTACTCTTTAATCTTTTATTCATCCAAATTCAGTTAAAATTTCGTATCAAATCACTTTATTGACAGCTGACACGTTTTGACCGCCTTTTGACTTTTTCAAGGCTGGAAATAATAGATATATACATACCATTATTATATTTAACATTATATTTAACATTAAAATAGTAAACTCTCTTTTGTTCAACACACTAATGCTGTGGTCTCCTCTGCCCACTTCCTCATCAAGAAAATCAGGAAGATTCTCCCTTATCTTCCCGGAGGACACGAAAAGAACCGTAGTCACCTCATTAATCCAGTCTAAATTGTATTATTGTAATGGGCTATTTATAAACATCCAGAAGCATTGCCTGAAAAGACTACAGAGGGTGCAAAACTCAGCCGCCCGACTTCTGTCAAACACCCCTTGGTTCAAATCGGTATCCGGAGAGATCCGTAATTTGCATTGGCTCCCTGTAGCGCAGCGAATAAAATTCAAGGCTCTTAGCCTGGCGTTCAGGGCCCTGAATTATACAGGGCCAGCCTTTTTGCAAAATCTCCTTGTTTGGTATGAACCAACCAGACACCTTCGTTCATCAGGTGCTAAACTCTTGAGAGTGCCCAGAATTCGTACCTTACTCTGGGGTGGTCGCAGCTTTCATTACTGCACCGCTAAACTCTGGAATTCCCTACCGACTGACTTGAGAAACGCGCGATCTCTCGTCTTTTTCAGAAAAGAGCTAAAAACTTGGCTCTTCCGCAACTAGAGACTCACCAGTGGCTCACCTTGTCCGTAGCGCCAAGACACCTCCGGGTATTTGCGCGCTTTACAAATCTCAATAACATAACATAACATAACAAAACCCCTAAAATAATCAGTTTAAAAACATCATATTGTACAGCAATATCAAATAGTTTTACCGGATATAGGGGTTATTATTATGGCACCACTTAAACTCACCAGAAATTCTTGTAAATATCAAAAAAATGTTTTTTTTATAGAAATCAAACATAGAAGTTAGTTTAGATCACTATCCAAAAAGACAACCCCAACACAATAATTAGACAATATTTCTTATTTGATTACTTTCCCATATTAGTTCCATATTTATTGCAACTTGCTCTTAAATCATATATTCGCATCCCTCATCATCATTTAAACAAAATTCTATTGGCTGTGGGAGACACCTATACATTTTTAAACGTGTAATCCATTCTATCCATAACTAGCTTCATAGATATTTACATTTACATTACTTACCAAATGTGTCAATATAATTTCTTATATAATCTCAATATAATTTCTTTCAGGTCATTCATGTTCATAGTTCCTAGCACGTTTCTGTAACCAGACATATCCAAGATCCGTAATCTGAGACTAGTATATGGGTTATAAGTGCCATGTTAAAAGTAACGTGATTAACTAATGTTAATATGTGCATTTATTTGCAAACCAATCTCCATCACCATTCTATATTCTGGATGCCGATAGTATAAATTAAGTATAAACTTTCATAAACATTAATATTGTCCTAATGTTAACAATAACCATATTAGGCTTTAATCTCATTTTCCATATATTTTTTCAGATACAAACCAGAATCAGGATGATGAATTTCATTGGCATTTCTTTGATAAATATATACTACAACAAATTTTCATTGTTTTTACTGTTGTCACTACATTTTATAGGTCGTTGTTTCTTGACACCGCTTTTATTAGATATGCCATTTTTACCGTAGAAAAGATAAAAAAGTTTCTAAATTTCCCAGAAAATGAAATATGTTGCAAAAGATTTTTACATTGTATTAATGTATGAACATTTAATTATATTGTATGATTTTTATATATGAATAAGTGAACCTCTTTGATGGTTCAAACCTTTTAAAATAAAAAATTGAATTTTCACGCCCTATACATACACCATGTAATGAGCTGATGCCTAGGCACCTGCTAGTTATTCTTTTTAAACACCAGAATAATTTTGTTCAGCTATCCTCTAGGCCCCGGAATCATACACAACTACCCACATTTTCCCCCATCTCTTTGCATCAGATCCCCTCCAATTCCCAGTGCACTTGCATCAACACAAATTATACAGTCCTTTCCAAACACATATGCTTCAAACAAAGCACATTCACTATGTGCCTATTCATTAGAACAAATGCCCTCTCTTGTTCCTCACTCTGTTCAAACTTTGTGTTCTTCCTCACCAACTTTCCTAGATGTTCAGTCTTAAGGGCATAGTTTCCATCAAAGTTTGAGTAGATTTCTGTCAGGGCTAAGAAGGAAGCCACTGTTCTTTAGACTCTGGTGCTGGAGCCTCTAGAATTGCCTTTTTGTGATCATTTGTTGGTCTGATACCATCAGCTAAAATACAGTGACCCAAATATTCCACCGTAATACAGGCGAAAGAACATTTGTCCATTCCTAGAGACAGAACCTTCAATTTAATTGCCATCATAATTTCTCTCAAATTCTCTTCATGGTCTTTCCTATGTTTCCTAAAATGATAATATCGTCTTGGAAAGATATGGCTCCTTTCAATCCTTCCTTTTGAGTGTCTCCTTCATTATCCTGTGGAACACTTCAGCAGCACTGGCCAGGCCGAACGTCATTGCCTGAACTGAATTTGTGGTTCTGATGTGATAAATGCTGTTAAAAACTATGAGGCATATTTACAAGTCCCTATCGCCACAGGAACGTCACTTTTAGTGACGTTACTGTGGCGATTAAGCCACTTAATGTGCCTTAACGTTGCCTTGTAATTTAAGGCACCCTTTCACGCTACACTTAGCGCGAAAGGGGCGGGCAATGGGTGTTGTGGTGGGCGTTCCACTCCGGTAATACGGAGGATAGGCTAGCCGTGCTGCACCACCTCCCATGCTGAGTCGGCAGTGACGCCAGTGAGCGTCCTGTGACTCCGGAGCTGCAGCCCTCCTCACTACTTCCGCAGTCCCTACTCTTGAGGAACCTCGTTGCAGATGGTATATTCTGTTGAGGGTATGGTTATAAGTTTCTACACATTTATACTCACCATCCCTCTTTGAGTAGAAAATAGGGTATTTAGGTCCTGACGAAATGCCACGATCGATATGACAAACCAGGCATGAAACATGTTGACCACTATCCTGACTCACAGCGCTTGATGAGGTCACTGAGAATCTTTTTTTGCAAGCAACACAGGTTTTTAATCATAACATGGAACCCGCGAAATAAAGTGAACACAGCAAGTTCCTGTAGTTATTTTTAACTTCATTCACCTCACACTCTACTCACTTCTTGTACATACCCACAGGTAGCAGATCTCCGGCAAAGAGCCCCTGTGTGGGGCCCGTTGGGAATTGCAGCGCCGGCCCAACGAGGAGCTGCCCTATGATGAAGCATGACACCTCCTGAGGTGTGTGAGGGCCCTTGCTACTTATAGGAGCTATCCCCCCCTTCTGTACTGATCCCGCTCCCTCTGCTAGGAACAGCACACCTCGTAATTGATAGCAACACCCATTGTGCCAACAAGGCTAACGCCCGCGCTCCATCACTTCTTTTGTAAATATGCCCCAATTGACCTCTAAGCTAAGCACTGTCCAGATCCAGTGTCATGAAAACTGTGCCTTCTGCCATTGTAGACAGTAACTTGTGAAAACTAAGTAAAGATGTCAAATATGTTGGTCAATTCAGATTGAGCCATTCACACTGCAGTGATATATGCAAGGTCAAAGTTCACCAGACAATATCAAGAATATGACTCCTGGAGAATGCCAGGGTGAGGATTCAACCGCCTTGATGATACCACAATCACACAGATCCTGGGCAACCCTTTCAACTTCTTCCTATAATTGGAGAGGACTATTCCAAAGCTTCTGCCATACAGGTATAACACCTTCTTTAAGAATTATAATCTATTTATCATATGTACTTTCCCTCCTGATTTTTCTCCAAATATTTCGGAAGATCCACTCAATTTTTAAGTAACACCATAATATTATTCTCCTCACCCTCATCTCCAACAGAATACACAGGAGGTATGGCACAGGGGTCAAGTCTTATCCATAGATCTTCTTGATGAGGCTACACAAAATTGATTCTCCCTTGTCAGTCACAAAAAACATTCCTCTGGAATACTTTCCTACGAACTCCAATTAACCAAAATGAAAACTAACATCTTCATCACATGACCTGTATAACCTCCTGGGCTTACCTCTGTTGGATTTATTTTCCTTCCTAGCCACAGTGACATAAATAACTCATGACCCACTATTGAGTACCAAGCACACAAGCCTACCATTATGAGTACTTCAACACTATCCACTTAATAATAGTAGAAGGTAATTTTCCTTGAATTCTACAGTCCCTTACACTCAAAATTTGCTTAGGATTTACAGACTCTTCATCATCTTCTTCTCCAGCTAAAATGACCTTTTTTAGGAAGCCACTCATGCACACACATTCAAAATACCCTCTTTTCCTGCATTTGGTGCAAGTTTTATCTAATGCCAGGCATCCTTTAAAATTATACGCATGGGTATAGCTTGCACATCTGTAGCTGTGTAGACTTGGCTTCCTCTCCTTTTTTCATCTGTGTTGTTTCCTTTCTCCCAATCGTTTTTCTTAACACTATGTTTACTTCACCTGACTTACTTCTAATTTCCTGCACACATTTCTCCGAGTTCTCTCTATTTGACTTTACTAACTGCTTTCTTCAGTATTATCTCTTATTTTTGCACTTCATAAGAATTTGGCCCCTTAGAACTTGTTCATAGTTTGTATACTCGAAATCACACAACAATGCTAGAGCCCTCAATTCAGCTAAATACTCCTCAATGGACTCTCTCTTCCGCTGTTTTCTTGAGTTAAAGTTGTAGCATTCCATAACAACATTTACACTCTTATCACACCTTAATCCCAACTGCTGTACCGTACAACTCAGTGTATTTAATCCTGCTGCTGTGTTAGGTTCTTAAGAGGGAAGGTTCTTGAACTCTTTAAGTCCCTCCCCATCGAGACAATGTTTAGGAAATGTCAACTTGTTAGTAGAATTAGAAGTACAATCATCTCCTTCAAGAACTTTACCAGAGGCTAGAAATACTTCAATTCTCCCAGGTCTAAGATGATTCCCTAGGATGTTGCAGATGTTGGTGCGATAAAGGCAGTGTAAAACTGAAATAGTAGGATAAACAATTACTGCTTAAAAATAAAAAACGGACACAACTAAAGTAGTCACCATAGTCTGGGAAGAAAAACTGGAACAGTCTCGCAATAGGTACGGTTAACCATATACAACTTTCAACATTTTTAGACTGTGCCCTGTCAAAGAAAATGTTGACACTCAAAACAAGCAAAAAAAGCTACTCATTTCTTTAAATAAAGGGAAAGTGTAGTTAATTGCGTTACTGGTTGAGGGACTGGGGGTGAAACTCTTCTTAAGCAACCACAATCTCTGTCAGGGTGCAACAGCAGCAAAGCCCAAATTATCCTGCGCTTAACCCTCTGGTAGCTTGGCACAGAAGCAGTCAGGCTTAACTTAGAGGCAATGTGTAAAGTATTTATGCTATATATTACAAAAACAATGGTTCGTGTGGACAGGGTGCGAATAAATGGCAAATTCAAACTGGGAAATAGGATGTCAAAAAGAGAAATTGTTATACACATAACAAGGAGTCCAATTATTATTTTGTACAAGAAATTAATGTCTGTATTGAAAAACAGATTGTTCTCTGTGTCCCATGTGAAAAAGAACGAAAAAAAGAAAATGTGACACAATGCAATATACAATAGGGTTTCTTAACATATAAAAACGACCATTCGCAAAATGAGCAATGTTCTATACTGGGCACTTTTGAAATTTGAAGAGGCTGGAAATGGTTAGTTATAACATTAGTCGACAACGTTTCGACCCCGTAAAGGGTGGGGTCTCATCAGGACCTTAAGATAAGGGACATCTGGTGATACAAAATAATAATTTGACTCCTAATTTTTTTGTGTATGACTATTTCTCTTTTCGACATCCTATTTCCCAGTTTTATTTTGTCATTTGCAACTAATTATCATTTATTCACAAATTGTCCACAAGAACCATTGTTTTTGTAATATACTGTATGCCCTGTTTCCGTGTAAGTAGGGTTACCCATGTTTTTCTTAAAATAAAGTATTTATGCAATGCTTCAAACAGTAATAATGTAAAAAAAAATCCTACACCGATATAGAAAAATAGAGTAAAATTTAATAAATTATTTTGAGATCAAAACAACAAAAATCTAATCAGTATAACCAGAGATATGCAATTTTAAAGTTTTAGGTAAAAATAGTGCATAGAAAGCACAAAGCCCCAACTGTGGTTATCTGGTCATGCCGGACCAAGACAAAGTCACAAGTTCAGGCTGACCGTGGTGGAGCATGGGCCGGCTACAGGGACCAGGCTAGGCATGCTGAATAAAGTTCCTTAAATCCTGGTTTGCGGAGTGTTGCAAGATCCGGTGTTGAGGATGCATCGCACAGCGGCGGTTCCAAGGAAGCTGCAGGGCAGCGAGGTGGAGTCATGCCTCTTCATCGAGGATGCTGCTGACGAGGGGCTTGCAATGTGAAGTCCTGCTTCAGAGATGTGTTGCGCAGGAGCAGTTCCAAGGAAGCTCCGAGGCGCAGTCCCGCATCATCATCGAGGATGCCGTGAACGAGGGTTTTGTGATGTGAAGGCCTGCATCGAGTATATGTCACGCAGCAGCAGTTCTGAGAAAGCTGCGTGCTGCAATGCATGGTCCTGCATCAGGGATGCGTTGCGTAGTGGTGATTTCGAAGCGGCTGCGAGGAGATGCGTTGCCCTTGTCGGTTCTGCTCACAGGACCACAGCTGAGTCAGCAGAACACCTTCAGGCCCACTTCCAAAGGTCCAGGACTGGGGGTGGCACCACTTGGGGAATCAGACTCACACTAGACAGAGTCAAGGTGCTGGGTTCAAGGTGGTTGGAGCCTTTTCTGTCCCTGAGGCTCTGATCAGGAAGCCAGACAACTAGCCCTTGGAGTCCCTCTGTTGGTCCTGGGTTCAAGATGCAGATCCAGTCCTTTCCACTCAAGCAGCAGGGCAATAGGGCAACGGAGTAGCAGTCCTTTTTGCAGAGCAGTACAGCAGTCCTTCTGAATCTTCTACAGGTCCAGAGGAGTACTGAAGAGTTGGGTCTGAGGGTCCAATATTTATACCTGGTGCCATCTTTGAAGTAGGAGAAGATTCTGGGGTCCTGGGTTGCTTGTGTTCCGGAGAGGACCTGACTTGGCTGTTCAGGCTGGGCTGTTTCCATTGGAGCATGGTCAAGACTGATTTGCATATGGCTGGGTCCAATCTGAGGTGGCATGGTATGCAAAAACACGATAGATTGGGATACGGCCCAAGTAATTACCAGTGGCTGAAATTAATCCAAGCATTCCATCCATCACTTTTTGTATACTTTAATATGTCATCCTAAATGAGACAGGTATGCCCAGATGTGGGTCCTGTGTACACTGTGTTACTGGAACTAAGATGTACTCGGCTGATGAGTCCATAACTAGGGTGAAATCGGTCCTGGGTTGCTTGTGTTTCGGTTCAGAAAGGACCTGGCTTGGTAGTTCAGGTTGAACTGTTCGCATTGGAGGCGGGTCAAGACTGATTTGCATATTGCTGTGTCCAAACTGAGGTGGCATGGTGTGCAAAAAGCAATGGATTGGGATGCGGCCCGAGTAATTACCAGTGGCTGAGATTAATTAAAGCATTCCATCCATCAATTTTTTGTATACTTTAATATGTAGTTCATGTGGGGAAAAGTAGGGCCCAGAGCAAGTCAACTTGCACTGTTCTCCCCATCCCACCTCTTGATCACCTCATCTTGTTATTCCGACACATCCTCCCAATCTAAGTACATTGTTGCAGACTATGAGTCGCCATCATTTTCACCTGTCCAGTGGTATCACACACTTCTATTCAGTTGCAAAAATGTCCTTCAACGCTTTCTCATTCCCTAACTCTTTTCTCCTTTTCACTCTACCCAAACTAACTACTTCACTACACAACATTTCGTTTTAATCAACACCTATATGCTCTGATGCACCCTAGAGGACTTCTCTGATGTAACACATGATGAGTTGCCATGCCTCACCTTCCAATGGATGCTCCTTTGGGGCGCCCAGAAGATATCTTATATGATGCATTATGGATCCGTTTATCATGGGCATTCCTATGAGTTGATCCATGCTGTTTTTTTGTGGGTGGGCTTCTCAAAGCATTTACTATGGCTGGTTGCATAATTGTCTATTTTTGGTTGGTGTGCTGACTGCTGACCTTGGCGCAGGTTGTATAATGGTTGCGCCTCTTCCTCTCCTGGGTGGAATCCTAATGATTTTACTACGGCTGGTTGTATAATGGTTGTTGATCTGCCACGCCTGTGTAGACTTCATTGAGCATACATTATAGTTAATTGAAGGGTAGCTTTCCTATGTTCCATATTCAATTTGGATTTAAACTTTAAGGTACAAACCACTCCAAAGATGGTTGATATCAGCCTGCAAGACTGTGCTATTCTCATATGTTTCTCCTATTCCATAGTACATTGCACGAGCAGCATCTATCATGACTCCAAAACATCTCCCATATGGAGCACACCAATGCACCTTCCAGTCATTCATACACTGGTGTCTGAGGCGTAAGCATCCTCTCAGCTTTTCATATCATCCCAAGATACAGCACCAAAACCGGATACGAGCACAACTTTGGTCCTGACGCATGACATCAAAACAGTGCCCATGCAAGTCACAGGATAAACACACACTCCTCCATTCAGGCACTCCCATGGAGTAGCATGCTATCCATCTGCAAGTGCAATTGAGCACCTCATCAGAGTTATGAAGTGCGTGCGTGCAACAACAATACAAAACTAGAATGTATGGTTTAATAGCTTCATATGTTTGTAATTTCCAAATTCCAGATGATATAATGGCTTTCATTGTAAAGAAATGTACTTGCTTTATGGCTCCATGAATTAGAAATTACCGCATAAAGTGAGCAAATGTGTCTTTTTCTAACACAGGGAAAAGCAGTTTGTTGTGCCCCAGGACACGGCGTATTTATGCCAAAAGTATTTAATGTAGGTTCATCAAGCCACCGCTGCTCTCACCACAAGAGAGAGCCACCAACTGTCGCACTTCGAATCCCCCCACCCACGAGTGCATTACAGCATCACATGGAGGTTCCAAAGAGAACACTAAAACAAGCATAGCTAAGCACAACATATTACCTCTTTTTTTTTTAAGAACACAAATGAACAAAAAGGAAAAGAAACAGCACCCATAACTCCCAAAAGAGGAATCCCAGAAAGGCAAAGAAGAAAAAGGCAAGAAATAAAAATAGCCTTACAAACATGAAATAAGATTGCACAAGAAGTACAATATGGCTTGTAGATACACAGGGCACAATCCTATTTCAAATAGCACTACAAACATGAAATAAGATTGCACATAAAGTACAATGTAGCTTGTAGATACATTGGGCACATCATCTTAGTTTCCAGGGAACACGTCTTGCACGACACGACCTCCTTGGTGCCACGCTAAACCCATGCTCACCGGAAGAAGGAGTAGAGGTTAAGTCAACCACATTCCCGGAACGGTTTGAGAATTCGGGCCCTTGATTGGTTGCTCCTGAAACTTTCACCACTTTGCTAGCATTCCACCAATGCCCACCACGTACCATAACAGCACCACCACACACTTTCTCGACACACACAGGATCACCAAAAGACGAACCACCTTTTTTTAACAAAATTAGTGTTTTTGACGCGAACCATGTCACCAGGGAGCAATGCAACGGCCTTCGCGGAATTCTTTTGATCAAACCTATCACACATTTTTGTTTGAGCCACTTCCACCCTGGATTCCAAAGCACCATGGTCCACCCAGCAGGACACCTTGTCACAAACAGTTCTTAAAAGCCAAGCCGGGTATAAAGCGGACATGGGCACCCGACCTCTGAGAGACACGAAGGGCGCTACTTTAGTGAGAGAATGTGGTGTAGTGCGGTAGAACCACAACATGGATCTGACTGCAGCCTCCACGTCGTAACCGTTGTGTTTTGCCCACTTAATGCATTCCACCACCACCACCCTGTTCATTCTTTCAACCAATCCATTGGTTTGAGGGTGTCCAACTGAGCTTCTCAAGTGCTTAACTCCGGATTCACACAGAAACACACCCATTTCCTGACTCACAAACTGCACACCATTATCAGAAATGAGTGCCTCCGGGAATCCCTCTCTCATAAAAATCTCCTTTAGGAAATTAATGGCACTGCTCACAGTGGGAGAAGCACAAAAGCGTACTTCTGGCCACTTGCTGTGAAAATCCATCAATACAAACGCAAAGCGAAGATGGTGAGGAAGGAAATTGAAGGGACCCACCAAATCAATTCCCACCTTAAGCCAAGGCTTTTCTGGAAAAGGAATGGGCTGTAGAGGTGGTGTGACAGCTTTGTAACCCTTCTCAGCGCCACAACAGATGATGCACTCTTTGACTTTAGACTCAATGTCCTTGTCCATTGAAGGCCACCAATAATGCAATCTGACACGTCTCTTTGTCCTAGTAGCCCCTAAATGTCCATCATGGGCACAGACCACCAGCTTGGCACGAACATTGAGAGGAGGAATGCACCTTCCACCCCTCATGATGATCCCATCTTCAATGGACAACTCATCAGCAATCTTGCAAAATGGCTGAATATCAGGAGACACAAATCTCTCTCTGGGCCAACCATTCACAATATATTCTTTAACTTTCCTCAGAACTAAGTCTTCACCTAACGCCTTTTGCCACTCACTCTCGCTGCAAGCTTTATTTTCCACAGCATCCACTGAAGCAATAAAACAGTCCTCCTTGTCCTCTTCCGCATCAAGCATATCATCATCATTGATGGGAAGTCTGGACAGCAAATCAGCCCTGACATTTTCTTTGCCCGGAATGTGTTTGACCACAAAATCATATTGAAGCAGTTTCGTGGTGAGACGTGCAATGCGAGGTGTGGCATACTTAAGACGCTCGCCCCCCAGGATGTATATGAGAGGCTTATGGTCAGTCTGAATAACAAATTTCCTACCCCACACATAAGTCCTGAACTTTTCACACGCCCAATAGCACGCTAGAAGCTCCTTTTCAATCACAGAGTAATTCAACTCAGGATCACGCAGCACTCTGGAAGCGTAACTGACAGTAACTTCACTTTCACCAGAATGTTGGGTCAAAACAGCCCCCAAACCATAGTTGCTGGCATCTACCGTTATAGTGCAAGGAACACATGGGTCATATGCGCTAAGGGTCTTTGCATTAATCATCTCTGACTTGACCAAGTCAAACGTTTCTTGACAATTTTCATTCCACTGAAAAGTAGCACTCACTCTTAACATACTGGAGAGGACCTTCATTTTGCTGGCATAATCTGGAATGAAACATGAGTAGAACTCACACAGCCCCAAAAAGGAGCGTAATTCATCCTTGTTTCTGGGACTGGGACACTCAACAACAGCCTTCACCAGACCTGGCCTAGGACTAACACCTTTAGCAGACACCAACTGCCCCAAAAATTCAATTTCTTTCTTCCAGAACTCACACTTATTTTTTTTTTACGACAATACCCTTATCCTCAAATATGCGAAGCACAGTCTTCAAAGCAATATCATGTTCATCCAAATGTTTAGAAAAAATAAGGACATCATCTTGGAAAATGACCACACCTTTTACATCAAGAAGAATCGTCTGCATTATGCGTTGGAAAACAGAGGCCGCTGAAGCGAGCCCGAAAGGCATCCTACAGAACTGAAATTAACCAAAAGGGGAATTGAAAGCCGTGTAGTGGCTAGAGTCATCATCCAACAAAACTTGGTGATACGCAGAGGCAAGATCTATCTTAGAAAACCACTCTGCGCCCCTCAACTCTTCCAACAAGTCACCAATTTTGGGAAGAGGGTGGGAATCAACCCAAATTTCTTTGTTAAGGCTTCTCAGGTCAATGCACAAGCGTATATCACCATTACGTTTACGAGCAACAACCAAAGGACTCAACCACAAACTAGATTCTATGGGTTCAATAACCCCACAACTCTGTAATCTGTCCAATTCTTTCTTGAGGTCCGACCTGAGACTAAACGGCACAGACCTAACCTTGTGCTTCACGGGGATAGCATCTTTCTTAACTTTAATTTTGTGCTTGAAACCCACTATTTTACCCAGAGTGTCAGGGAACACTTGAGGAAATTCTTGTTCCAAACAAACAGAACCAGGGTTGTCAGTGATAACAAGAACCTGTTCGCTGGTACCAGGTCTTAGTACCATGCCGAAAAGGCCTTGGTGGTACCATCCAAGAATATTAAGTCCGCAAACAGCTACATAAATTTTGCCCTGTATTCTACGCCCCCTGAACTCAAGTACATCTTCGATAAACCCCTCCAGCTCAATTCTGCATCCCTCGTAAGAAACAGGTGCTCTGTCAAGAGGAAAAAGAGGCCTGTCGGCCCAAGATTTCTTAAACAAATCATAAGTAATCATAGATATTCGTGCTCCAGAATCCACCAGCAGCTTCAGGCAAACACCACCTACCAACACATCTACATAAGGGTCCACACAATCAGCCGGATCACCAGAGACAACACCATCATCCGTAACAACTACAATCATATCTTGTAAACTTTGGACGAGTTCACTCTCACATAATGGTTCATCCTGCATAACACAATTGATTTTGTCAGGTTTACTGAAATTTGACTGGCACACTTTTGCAAGATGACCTACTTTGCCACACTTGTGACACTTAGCATTCCTTGCTGGGCAAATGTTGTTGTCTTTACCATGTGGTGCATAGCCACACCTAAAACAAATAATGGTTCTTTTAAAGAAAGATTTCTCATTAGACTTTTCTTTGCGCGAAATGTTGCTAGAAACATTTGCAGCAGCAATTGCATTTACTGACCCCTTAGAGTGCAATTTACATTTAGTTCTTTGAGAAACAGTTGTGCTAAATCAACACTTTTTGCCACTTTTATGACATCTTCAAGACTAGGGTTACCCATAGTAAGCAATTTCTGTTGAATCTGCTTGTCCCAACAATGTGCAATGAACTGGTCCCTGACCAACTGGTCATGGAATTCACCAAATTGACATTCAGCGCAGAGTTTACGCAAGGCACTTATGTAGGTGTCAACATTCTCACTTTGTACTTGTGCATGTTTAAAAAACTTGTGTCTTAATACAACTAAACTAGGTTGCACATCAAATTTGGTAACTAATTTCTTCACAGCTTCTTGGTATTCATCGATGACTTCACCCTCACCCAATACCAAATCAGGAAGATGTTTGTAGACTGCTCTACCTTCGAAACCTAAAGAGTGAAGAAGAAGACACTTCTTCCTTTCAGCCCTGAAACGTGAAGCCCCAATAGCCCCCAAGTACGTTTCGAAAGCGTCAAACCACTGTCTCCATTGAATGTTAGGACTTCCAGGACTTTCCAAAAATGGTGGTGGAGGGTTGACAGACTGCATATCAAGATGTAAACGGGTATAAAAGCAAATATACGTATGCAGTGAAAACAATAACAGGAACCATAAGCAAGATAACTAGTTGTCAAAAGAATGCCCAACACATCCAAAGCAATGATGTCACATACGAATCCAGAGTTTGTAAGCGTCACAGCTTCTCCAATGTTGCACGTTAAACGTGTTTAAAAAGTACAGTACGTAAGTTAAGATTAACCTTGGTGTGCGTATCACCGAACATCAGCTGTGACACGCATGGTACAATAAAGGTGTGCGTATCACCGTTGTTAAAAAAAAAACGAGTGTAGGCAAACTCTCCCTTACCGCACGGGCGATAGAATAATGCCAGAGTTGCTTGAAGGAACAACAACGCCCTCGTATGCTTGCACGTGCACTCGCTCAACCAGAGAGTGACCAACTGCAAGTTGGGCTGTTTTCTTTTTAAAACTGTGAAGACAGCCGTAAATTGTCTGCATATGCGCGCCCGTGAGACCACCTACTGACAGGCATGAGACAGCGAAGATCTGTGGGAAGGTTGAGCAAAGGTCAGCGTTGTAGCTTTTTACATCGTGCGTGTTGATGCGCAGGCATGCGCATTGGTCGCAGGAAGCAAAGATCAAACCTTCGAGCTGCGAACCCCAGATGCCGCCCCTTCAGCGCGCCGACTCACCTCCGATGCTTTCCCACCACACCGGCACTTCAGGACTGGAAGTCAGGAGGGGCAACACTTGGATCCACCAACTATATGCAGGTAAGACGTGTTGTAGGCTGTACGCATATTCTCTGCTGAAGACATGCGCCGGATACGTTGCGGTGGCTCACCCGGTCGTCGCCAAAAATGATGTTGTGCCCCCGGATGTGTTGAAGACAGGACACGGCGTATTTAGGCCAAAAGTATTTAATGTAGGTTCATCAAGCCACCGCTGCTCTCACCACAAGAGAGAGCCACCAACTGTCGCACTTCGAATCTCCCCACGCACGAGTGCATTACAGCATCACATGGAGGTTCCAAAGAGAACACTAAAACAAGCATAGCTAAGCACAACACAGTTGACAGACTGTTTGATTATATTTCTTTAAGGTTGTTAAAGGAGGTGATATAGACTAGTGTATAGATTTGCTGGCTTTGAAACATTCTTATCTGGGCTCCAAACACAGCTTCAACACATACACAAACCAATTGTGTGTTTCTGAGTGAATTACCCCAAAGTGTAATGTGGGTAATGTAAGGGAATCATGTAAGCATTGGTGTGCCTGCTACCTTATGGCTGCAGCAGTAGAGGCAGCAGCGGCTCCTCCGCAATGTGGGAGGAGCATCACCCCACTGCCTGGCTCAGAGCCAGCAAATGAAAAATAAAACGATGTTCTAGCATCGTTTTATTTTTCATTTCCTGGCTCTGAGCCAGCTTGTGCAGGGAGTGGCGGGGCATGGGGAGGAGGAGTGCTATGTGCACTCCCTAAGTGCGCATATGTGTTTTGCCGGCCGAATCAGGCCGACCAAAACACACATGCGCACTTAGGTTTCTCCAGCTCGGCTGCATTGAACAGCCTGGCTGGAGAAACCCCAACAGACTCCCTGGTCTGAGCGGAGTGCCTTTCCAGCTCACTCAGGCCAATCCCTGCGCTGCTCTCATATGAGAGCAGCACGGGTATTGCACAGGGAGTCCGTGACGCTGCCCCAGTGCTTGCTGGGACCAGGAAGGATGAGGCGCAACGTGGGAGGCGGGCGACAGCTTCAGGTAAGTGTATATTTTTTTTAATGTTTTATTATTAAACCACCCCCACACACTCCCCCTCCTGCGCTACTCCTCGCCCCTCCACCCGCCCACCACCTCTTCATTGTGGGGGCCGCTACTGAGTAGAGGCTCCGTCATCCCAGCAACAGCTGGCCCACCAAATGTGGAACTTGCCACCACGTCCATTCATAGGCCTTTTCTTCCATCTAGGGACTGTTGCCTCTTTTTCTGGAACCACATTAGGGTAAAAGAAACAGGGATGGTAGATCGCATTGCAATGAAGTCATAACGGGCCTGTCAGCACTTATTTTTCTCAAAGACAGACCCCCAATGTGGTGTCAATCTTAGGAAAAAACTAATATTCTTCGTACAACTGTGGACATTTTCTTTCAGAGAACACAATGGTTGACATGGTACTTCCAGATAGGGATGACACCTGTGGCAGCTGGACCTTAAAAAGTGGTGAGGCGTAATCTTTGGCTTGAAGTCCAGTGAGCGAGCCTGACTTCTGAGTGGGTTCGGAGTGGCTCACTCAGTCCCACTCTGACTCTCCCAGTCAGACTCACTCACTTAGTCTCACTCATTCTCAGTTAGTCGAACTCAGTTTCTTTCAATTTCATTCATTCTCACTCAGCCCCACTCACTCTCACTAAATCAATCTCACTCTGATTAACTTATAATTCCATCTCACTCTGACTCCCTTAGTCTCATTTCCCACTCATTCTGACTCACTCTGTCTCACTCATTCTCTGACTCACTCACTCATTCTCTGACTCACTTAGTCTCACACATTCAATGACACTCACTCAGACCGACTCTCATTCTCACTCATTCAGTCTCACTTAGTCCCACTCATGTTCACTCATTTTCAGTCCCTCAATCTTACTCTGAATAATTCAATCTAACTAACTCACCTAGTCTCAATCATTCTCACTCATTCCTATTCAGTCCCACTCATTCAGACTCACTCTGATAAAATCAGTCTCACTGATTCTCACTCATTCTGACTCACTCAGACTGTGACTCACTCAGTCTTGCACCCAGTTACTCTCACTGTCATTCTCCCTCACAGTAACACTCGTCATTTTCCCTCACAGTAAAACACAGTCATTCTCCCTCACAGTGACAGTCACGGTCATTCTCCCTCACAGTAACCCTCAGTGTCATTCTTCCTCACAGTTACACTCACTGTCATTCTCCCTCACAGTTACATTCACTGTCATTCTCCCTCACCATCATTCATTGACACTCATACTCCCTTTTCTTATCACTCATTGGGCCTGATTCACAGAACTAACTTACGCCAAAAACGTAAAGTTAGTACCTTTGGTATTCACAGAATACACTTACTCATTTTGGTATTCACAGAATACACTTACTCATTTTGGTATTCACAGAATACACTTACTCATACTAACTTTATGTCCGCACTCGGGCCGGAGATTCCGGCCCGGTGGTGGAGATTCCGGCCGTTTGTGGAGATTCCGGCCCGGAGGTGGAGATTCCGGCCCGGAGGTGGAGATTCCGGCCGCTTGTGGAGATCTCGGCCGGAGATTCCGGCCGCTTGTGGAGATTCCGCCATTTGTGGAGATTCCGCCGGTTAGGAGATTCCGGCCGGTGGCGGAATCTCCACAAACGGCCGGAATCTCCACAAACGGCCGGAATCTCCACCTCCGGGCCGGAATCTTCCACAAACGGCCGGAATCTCCGGCCCGAAAGTGCGGACATAAAGTTAGTATGAGTAAGTGTATTCTGTGAATACCAAAATGAGTAAGTGTATTCTGTGAATACCAAATGAGTAAGTGTATTCTGTGAATACTAAAAGGTACTAACTTTACGTTTTTGACGTAAGTTAGTTCTGTGAATCGGGCCCAATGACTTCCTCCACTGATTCTCTCACTTTCTCTTTCACACACACACCCCACATGCACATGCTCTCTCACACAGACACACTCTTACCCACATACACACATACACTCACACACACACATGCACACGCACACACACACACGCACACGCACACACACACACACACTTACCCATATGCACAGCAGACAACATCATTTTTACTTACCTTGCTGCAGGTCGTGTTTGGACTCCTGCTTGCATGAATCTGAAACCTCGAAACTGCTCAGTTGCAGATTTGAGGTTTTAGTCTCTGCTCTTTCACCCCACCCGTTCCCAACTCAGTGACGAGTTGGGAAAGGGTGGAGTGACAGGCTGGTGGTATGTAGCCACGGCCACTGGAGGGCTTAAGCCTGCAGCACCCCTGTCTATCTTTAGCTGTGATGATTAGCATGTCGCAAATGGGGGAGGCACAGAGGCGTGCTAGGGTCCCAAGACCAGAAATGGGATTTCTCTAGGCCTGGTGATCTCTCTCTGAAGTCTTGTACAGTTGCCTTTGTGCGCCTGCGCAAGCCATCAGACAGAGACTGCTGACGGACCAAAGGAGGTCAGCATTTTTATTATACTAAGAGTGAATAACAGGCCAATATTCACTCTAGGCATAATAAAAACAAACAGACCAGAAAACAAAAGGGGGGGGGAGGGGGCCCATTAAGAGGATCTACCACTTGAAGAAACCGGTGGAAATGGCTTTGAAGAGGAAACCCTAATTACGGTGGTGCCTTTGGGTGGCCCTTTCAGACGGGCATTGGCTATGGATGGGGATTTTTCCAAATGCAGACCTTGTGAGGGTTCGCTTCAAGGAAAACCACATTATCTGATTACTATCAGTCAGAATCCACACACTACACTGCGGCTTATGAAGCACCTCACCTATAGGATGCTGCTGCGACAATAAGAATGTTTTCTATAAAGTGTGGTGCTGCCGTTAATGCCTCACTCCCTCCTCCCCATGCAATAGTTTTTGGCTTTTTTACATTTTTCATTCAACATTTTTGGTGCTTTCTTTGTTCTTCTTGGAGGTCAGAATATTTTAGAACTTATAGCTTCCTTTTGAACGAAGTCATTTTTTTTTAATTTATCGTTTTTAAGGTTTGTAACAGAGGGGTTACTACAGTCAAGAACTATACTTCCTGAAACTCATTTAGTCAGGGTTAACAATATCAGCGGCGGCTCCTCCGCTAAGGCATAGGAGCATTGCCCCACCACTGCTTTTCGGCAGTGCAGAAAAAGAAAATTATAATAACACGTTGGTATTATCATTTTATTCTTCAGTGTGGAAGCCTGTTTTGGGGCAGGGCAGGGCTTGGCTGTCGCCACAGCCAGCAGGGGGGGGAGGGTATGTGCACTTCTTGATTGCGCATGGCAGTTTGGCTGGCCGTCTTGGGCCGGCCAAACTGTCATGCACACTTAGCATGTTCTCAATCCGGCTGTATTGCAAAGCCTGGGTGGAGAACATGCACAGGCTCCTAGTCCCCGTCAGTGCTAAACCACTCAGACCAATCACGACGCTGCAGTCATGCTGGTGACAGCAGCGCCGTGATTGGCTTAGGGGAGCCTGTGTGCTTCCTGCTTCCGGGTGGAGAGATGATAGATGAGAGACAGCGGTGTGCAGAGGTAAGTGTTTTTTTTCTTTTTCACCCCACCACCACCCCGCCACTCCCGTATCAGCTGCCAGTGGTTAACATATTAGTTACTTTAGCGCAACACAAGTTTGTGCTACATGGATGTACACGACATGAATTACAGACCAAGTCAATCAACTCAATTGCTTACAACAGTCATGATGAGGAACTGACTGTAACTTTACAGAGTAAGGACACACTAAAACAGACCAGTGTGTTATTCTGAGCCCTCCATCAAGTACTGTAAAGTAGTAAAACCTTAGGGCCACTGGAATCATGAAACTCTGCAGCCGCACACCTCATGCATTTCACATACTTGCCACATAATCCATCATCTGCTGCATAATTTGCATATATGAGCAAAACAGTTTGTTTCTAGCTCAAGTGGATCAAATGTTATTAAAAATGCTGCCACATATGTTTTCTCATAGCCGCAAGCCTTTTGCAAAGTTTAAATGATCACCTTTCAGTTGCTGATTACTGGGTTGATGTGCTAAACTGATAGTAATGAAGAGAAATCTGGGCCCAGACAGTGTTAACGTGAAAAAATGACAACATAATCAAGTAATACTACCACAAATTGTATTGCGTTTTGCTGCATAATTTAGTCACCCCTGCTGCATAGTTCTGGTGGCCCTGGTAATTTTTAAAGATTTCCATAGCCAAGGAAGCATGTGCTGCCAATGCGCTACTTAAACTTAAGAGTTCAGGTGCGGCTTCTGGATGCATGCTGGGATAACAAAGCAGGTGCTAGGGAGATCTAATGGTGGCATGCTGCAGGTGTGTGGCCTGCTTCAAGGTGCAGTAGGCACAGTGTGTCCTCAAGTGCTCACACTCTTTGGGAGCCACAGGGAAAGAGATCACACTAGACCTAGTACAGGTGAAGAATGGACGTCATTTAGTGGTCCCCTGGTTTTCCAACTTTCCCCTTGCAGTACCTTGCAACCCCTGGACTCAGTGGTTGCATAGACAATGCTAAGAACAGAACAGAAGTTAAATGTTGCTGAAATGTGCACTGTTAGAGCAGCTCCAGGATTGGTTGGAGCAGGCTAACCCAATGCTCATTTTGAGGCTGGGGCCTGTGCCTGCAATCCCTCTGCTGTTTTACAGCGCTAGGATTGCTGGCTTTGAAGTGCACATGTCAGTTTGGCCGGCTGTAGGCAGCCGGACAATCTGACGTGTGTACTTGAGCACCTACAACATCATCCTGCAATCTGCAGGAATCTGCCCCGCCCCCACCATCCACTCGCTACGGCCGGTGGCACACTGAATAATAAAATGGTAATGATAATTTTATTATTCTGTGTTTGCCGCTGCTCTCGCAGCAAGTGGGGCGATGTTCTTCTGCCCATGAAGAGAAACTGCCCCTGTATACAGTTCCTGGGCGCAATCAGGTGGAGTACGTTGTGCCCTTATAAGGGCTTGGCAAGGGTCTAGCTGATGCACGGCCCTCCACTCAATCTCTTTGTGGATGGCTTAAGTTTATGTAATGTAAACAAACCACAGGAGTGTAAGTTTATGTACGGCTTAAGTTTATGTGCAGTAGGTTATAGCCACACTGGGGCTGAATTCAGGCCCTGGCCAATAGCAGAAGACCGGGGCACTGTGCTAACCACCCCTTTCCCCTCCGCCTTGGGCATGGCCAAAGACAATGTGCAGTGGCTTATATAGACACGGGGACAGATTTACTAACATTTTTTGGTAAGTTAGTGTCATAAAAGTGACGCTAACCAGTACAAGATGTTTTTTTCCTAATTTACTTTCCAGTGCAAAACTTTTTTTGCGCAGGAAAGTACCCAGAAAGTAAGGATTTTGCGTTACTTAGCGCCAAGGGTGCGTTACATGGGTGGTACATGGGCGTTCCCATGCTACCACCCATGCCTTTTGATGCAAAACCCTATCTACAAACAATAGTAGTCAGGGTTTAGCTCCCAAAGTTAACGCCAATCAAAAAAGGGAGGCATTAAGAGGAGAATTGTTTTTATTTCTCCTTTCCTTTCTGACTTTACATGCATGCTGCACTGTGCAGCACACATGCTAAGTAGGAAAAGTTTCTACATATAGTATGTTGTACCCCTCCAGTGCAAAACCTATGGTAGACTCAGGCATGCACACTAGCACTATGGCGCTTAGGTGTGTGCCTGCCGCATGGCAGCTGAAATGAGCCCAGGCTCTAGGGAGAGTGGACGAGAGAGCCATATCTCTGTAGCTATGGCGCTCTCCTTCTCCCTCCCTGTCACGCAATGCAGCGAAGCATTTTTGGATGCTGCGCTGCGTCAGTGACTTTTTTGTACATCTGGGCCACGGTGTTTGGCAAAAATAACAGCACAGGATAACACATCAGTAAATAATACACACTCAAGCAAAAAACAGATTATCCGCAGTGATGTCATTGACAATAGTGAGGTGATATGTGATGTCATTATTGATGTCCTTTGTGATATCAAGTGTGAGGTCATAAGTTTGGGGTGAGGTATGTTTTGCACAACTTTACCATAACGGGACAATTTTTTTTTTTTAGTTTTTGTTTTATAGCAGTAGGATCACTTTAGCCTTTTTTTTTTTAAAGATTTGGTTATTGGCATTTCCAATGTTATCATATACATTGTGCAGAATATATGCATTACAATTCCAACCTTTCAGTTATACTTTTTACATTCCAAGGGTCAACTTTTTATTTACATCAGTGATGTATTCCTCTATTGCATTTTTACTCAGTTCCCAAAAGGCTACACTTTGGCTTTTCTTTAAAATCAAAACACACAAGATGATGGACGGAATGCTGCACATTGGCAAACATTCACCCCCAGTCACAGATCTGGGTTTAATCCATCGTTATTTTGCTTCACCACGCCACCCCAGTTCAGACATAGCCATATGCAAATCAGTCTTGACCCTGTGCCTCATGGGAACAGTCCAGACCGAACGGCCAAGCCATGTCTTCCCTGGACCGGAATCAAGCATCCTAGGACCGGTTTCAGGCTATCAGCCGTCTTCAGCCAGGATAGCTTGACTCCAGTGGCGTAGTGAGCATGGGACCCACGTCTGGGCATATACCCTTCCCACATAGGGCAAAATGCAAAACACACAAGATGATGGACGGAATGCTGCACATTGGCAAACATTCACCCCCAGTCACAGATCTGGGTTTAATCCATCGTTATTTTGCTTCACCACGCCACCCCAGTTCAGACATAGCCATATGCAAATCAGTCTTGACCCTGTGCCTCATGGGAACAGTCCAGACCGAACGGCCAAGCCATGTCTTCCCTGGACCGGAATCAAGCATCCTAGGACCGGTTTCAGGCTATCAGCCCTCTTCAGCCAGGATAGCTTGACTCCAGTGGCGTAGTGAGCATGGGACCCACGTCTGGGCATACCCTTCCCACATAGGGCAAAATGCAAAGCACACAAGATGATGGACGGAATGCTGCACATTGGCAAACATTCACCCCCAGTCACAGATCTGGGTTTAATCCATCGTTATTTGCTTCACCACGCCACCCCAGTTCAGACATAGCCATATGCAAATCAGTCTTGACCCTGTGCCTCATGGGAACAGTCCAGACCGAACGGCCAAGCCATGTCTTCCCTGGACCGGAATCAAGCATCCTAGGACCGGTTTCAGGCTATCAGCCTTCTTCAGCCAGGATAGCTTGACTCCAGTGGCGTAGTGAGCACGGGACCCACCTGGGACCCAGGGAGGACCTGGCCTGGCAGTTCGGGCTGGACTGTTCCCATTGGGCGCAGGGTCAAGACTGATTTGCATATGGCTGGGTCCAAACTGGAATGGCATGGTGAGCAAAAAAACGATGGATTTAGGCCCAGATCTCTGTACTGGGGTGAATGTATGACATTGTTCTGCATTCTGTCCATCAATTGTTCTTTTTGCATTTGTCACCCCGAGTGGGACGGGTATGCCCAGACGTGGGTCCCGTGCTCTCCATGCCACTGGAGTCAAGCTATCCTGGCTGATGAGGGCTGAAAGCCCGAAACCGGTCCTAGGATGCTTGTTTCCAGTCCAGGGAGGACCTGGCCTGGCAGTTCGGGCTGGACTGTTCCCATTGGGCGCAGGGTCAAGACTGATTTGCATATGGCTGGGTCCAAACTGGAATGGCATGGTGAGCAAAAAAACGATGGATTTAGGCCCAGATCTCTGTACTGGGGTGAATGTATGACATTGTTCTGCATTCTGTCCATCAATTGTACTTTTTGCATTTCTTTAAAATCAGTCGCGGCTCCTGGAGGGAGTGCTGCGGGGCGGTGGGGCGGGGTGGGCGAGGGGCAGGGTGGGGGGTAGTAAACTCCGGCATATGGCCGAATGGAGGTAAGTACAGAAATAAATAAATAAAACGAATTACATTGCGTGCGCCGCATCGCCATTTGGCGTTGCAGCGCGCGCAATGTAATTCGTTTTATTTATTTATTTCTGTACTTACCTCCATTCGGCCGTATGCCGGAGTTTACTACCCCCCACCCTTCCCCTCCACCGCCCCACCGCCCCGCAGCACTCCCTCCAGGAGCCGCGCCTGTTTGAAATATACAGAAGTTCTGTGCATTTTCCCCCTGGGAGGTTGCATGTCCATTTTTAGTTAACATCCTATTTCCTCATTTCGTTGTTATTCTACGCTCGTGCTCATGCGTTCGCATTTTTGGTCTATGCCTGTTTCTAACTTAACTGAAAAACTTTGTGCCTTACAACTTGTGCCTTACCTGTCGCCCGTGCAGTCTCATCTTTGCTAGTCAGTGCTACGAGGGGTCTGGCTATGTACCCAGAGTCTGACCTGGGTGCGCTGTGTTAGTCTCTGCAGCAGTCTCTCGGGATCCTAGGTATGTCTTGTCTACCGTTGTGGCATTCCCCATGCGAATGTTACGTATCTGTCTGGGCTCCCCTTCTGTATGTTGGGTCAGGTGATCTAGTCGGGGACTCCATAAGTCCCGAATTTTCTGTCTCATCGTTTTCAATGTCTAGGGTTTCCCAGGATCTCACCAGCTCCTTCCATTGGTCTGCTATTGGCTTCTTGCGCACCCCCCTTGCTATCTCTCTGAGGAGTGCCCTCATCTCTGCCTCCGCCCAGCTCGTGAGATCCCTCTTCCAGTTATCTATTCGGGGTCCCGTGCTGACTTTCCAGGTCATCGCTACTCGCCTCTTGGCAAGTCCCATAGCCAGGTCGACAAATCTGTTTCCCACCTTCCGCTTCGGTGGACGGGGGAAAAGGCCCAGGAGGCACACCTCACCTGTGTTTATTTTTCTCCCCAGTGTT
This sequence comes from Calotriton arnoldi, assembly GCA_963921515.1. Taxonomy (NCBI): domain Eukaryota; kingdom Metazoa; phylum Chordata; class Amphibia; order Caudata; family Salamandridae; genus Calotriton; species Calotriton arnoldi. The sequence goes on along the minus strand of CAWUFW010000044.1, from coordinate 11,148 downwards.
GCCCCTGTTCGCCTTACTACTTCAGTCCGGAAGGGGATTAGTATTGGGCATTTCCAGACCTACGGTTAAGTCTGCATCTTGTTGGGCACATCTTGGGCACGCTCTTGCCTCTCCTCCATGTATCATTCTAATTCTGTGTGGGGTCAGGTATGTCATGTGTACGTAGTTGAATTGGATATATTTTAGTCTCGTATTACGAGAAATCACATTGGGGAGGCTAGGACCTTTTCCCATTCTTGGTCTGTAAATTGCTTGTTTAACGCCTGTCCCCAGCACTCTCTAATCTTGGGCAATGTTGTCAGCAATGCCCCCACTAACGACATGTAAAACCACTTTATTTGGTGGTCAGCACTTCCCAGTGTAAGTAATGCATGAAGTAAGAGATGTGTCTCTGGTTCCTCTCCCCCCGACAGCTCCCTGAAGTTGCAGACTAGGGCCTCATATTGCAAGAACCGGCCCGCCGGCAAACCATACTGCTCCACAAAAGGAGTCAGTGTCTTTTCCTGGTATAGATCACCCACGGTCCCGAGGCCCACTTCCTCCAATTCTGCCAGTTGCTCTGGTGTGAATATTTGACGTGGGGCTTCATGCGGTAGGCCCACCATGGGTAGTTGGGGTGAGTATCTGGGGGTCGCAGGCAATTTGGCCAGGCTCTTCTTCCAGCACTGTAATGCCGCGGTCTGCAGAGTCGTTTTGTAGGGTGTGACAGTTCCACAGTCCAGTACCTTAGCTAGCACTAGGGTGGGGCGGGTGCCCGAATCTCCCATGAATACCCCTCCTACATTGGTTCCTCCCAGCCACTGGGCCAGCCACTGCATCTAGGAGGCCAGGTAGTACAATTCAAAATTGGGCACTCCCAGCCCCCCACTACAGTTCGGATGCTGCAATGTCGCCAGAGAAACTCTCCTGCGTCCCTCCCCCAGATCAAGTCATGCACCAGTGAGTCTAGGGGGGTAAACCAGCTTTTGGGCAGCACCAGGGGGGAGGTTCGCGAAGTAATAGAGGAGTCTTGGCAGCATGACCATTTTGGTCAGCGATACGCGTACCATCACTGGCAGTTTCAAGGAACTCCAGAACGCTACGCAGGATCTAATTGAGCGAAGCGCTCTATCTAGGTTGCCTTCGCGCATATCACTCATGGAGTGATAGACATGTATGCCCAGGTGTTTAAATGAGGTTTGAGCCCAGTTAAGGTCCCCTGGGAGCACAGGCGGTCTCTGTAGTGGTCCCACCACTGGGAAAAGGTAGGTCTTTGTTTTATTCACCCGCAGCCCCGTCAAGCCGGCAAATCTATCTAGTAGCCTCAGGGCCGAGTCTGATCCAGCCACTGCCTCCTGTAAATAAATCAAGAAGTCATCTGCATTTAGGGAGACAACATGCTGTCTCCCGGCTAACGTCAGTCCCAGTCCCGTCCCACCTTGCCAGGAAAAGAGCCGCTAGAGGTTCCATCGCCAGTGCAAACAGCACCCACGATAAGGGCAACACTGCCTCGTGCCACGGGAGAGCCCGTATTGGTCAGAAATATTTCCGCCCATCCGAACCCTAGCTGTGGAGCAATCATATAGTAACTGAACCCAGTGAACCCACTTTTCCCCCAGTCCCATCCTCTCCATGCACGCTATAAGGTACTCCCAACTGATGGTGTCGAAAGCCTTTTCGAGGTCCACCGATAGGATTGCGGCTTGTTCAAGTGTACTGGCCTCCGGATGGTATAAAATGGAGTATAGCCTCCTGAGATTAGCCGAGGTGTTTTGTGAGGTGATGAATCCATTTTGATCAGCATGGATCAGTTTGGGCATGTGCGGGAGCAGTCTCATCACCAACACCTTGCTCAAGATTTTGGAATCCAGATTGAGCATGGATAGTGGTCGTTAGTCCCCTACTCGGGTCCCCGGAGTGGTAGTCTTGGGTAGTGGGATCACCATGGCATTTTGTGTGGAAGTTGGGAGTCGCCCCGTGTCCAGCGCTGTGGCATATAGTGCTTCCAGGCGGGTCGCCAATTTAGAAGCAAATGCCAAGTAGAACTCGGCTGGCAGGCCATCTGGGCCTGGTGTCTTCCCTGCTGCCATTAATTTTATAGCTTGTCTTATTTCTACCAGCGTCACCGGGCCTCCCAGTGATTTCCTGTGCTGTTCATCTAGGCTGGGCAACTGCAGGGGCGCCAAAAACCCCCGGACTTCATCCGGCAGGGTTTGTGATGGGGCAGTGTAAAGTGCTGCGTAATATTCCCTAAAGAGGGAGTTGACCTCCTCTGGGACATGTAGAATTGTGCCTGACTCATTGCTGATTTGTGTTATATGGGATCCTCGCAACTCTGGTTTAATCAGCTTCGTCATGCACCTTGGCTAAGTTGCCTTTATAGTCGAATTTCCGGACTCGTTCTAGTATGTTGGGATCTAGTATCTGAGAGTCCGCTAGGGCTGCCGCGTCTACCCCCTGTCTATTGTCTAGTGCATGAAGCAGCTTCTCCAGCTCCTCTAGTTCCCGACATAAAACTCTCTGCACTCCGACCGACTGGCTCAAGCAGTGGTCCCAGACCACCACCTTAACCACTCCGCCTCCCACTCCACTAGCTCAGAGGAGGCAGAGTGTGCATTTGTGGCAAAATAAATGTTAATACAAGTATCTAGGGATTCTCTAAAGGGGCCGTCCTCCAGCATCTTCGGTCTGAGCCGCCACATCGGAATCAGGGTCTATTTCTCAGGAGGCGGTGAAAGAGGAGTAATGGGCTATGGTCCGAACAGGTGCGTCCCAAGTATTTGGTATGTGTAACTGTCTCGTTCATAGCTGTGGAGCAAAGTAATGCATCAAGTCTAGTCTGAAGTTAATGTAGGGGGGAGAAATAGGAGTATTCCCTGCTTGTTGCATGTTGTACCCTCCAAGTGTTCACAAGTCCCCAGTGGTTACTCCATTTATGGAACCCTGCAGCAGTACGGTGCGGTTGTGTCCCCGGGAGGGGGGGTGTGAGCGGTCCAGGGTTACATCATTCACACAATTGAAGTCACCACCTATTATTGTGGCTTCCGGTGGAAAATCCGTCAACTGGGCCGAGAGCTTCCGCAAGAACGCCAGCTGGTCATAATTTGGAGCATAGACGATTCCAATGATGACATCCCTACCATTTAGCTTCTCATGCAATATCACATATCTCCCCTCTTTATCTATCTTAAGTGCTAATAGGTTCGAAGGGAACCCCGGCCCGTATCCACACCAGGGCACCTCTAGCATAGGCTGAGTAGTTTGTGGCGTAGACCTGCCCCCTCCATCGTATGTGCAATCTTTTAACCTCGTTCTGTGTCAGATGTGTTTCCTGAAGTAGGGCAATCTGTACCCCCCTCCTCCTCAGATAACTATGCACTACACACCTTTTATTCATTGAGCCCAGCCCTCTCACGTTCCAGGTGAGGAATTTAACAATGCTTAAGTTTACTGCCATGGCTGGTGATGTTCGGGCAATATCCAGTTCCCCACCCCCTCCCTGATTGTTGTCTACTGCACGTTGTCTGCTCGTGCTTAGCATGAAAGGCATCTGCACGTAAAAAAGAAAAACACAACATTCCCCCATAACTTACAACTCCCTCTTCCCAGAGCAGGTCAACAACGGTCAGCTGCCCAAATATTGTCTCAATCACTAACCACCGTTGTAGGGTAGGAGCCACAGCCGTGCCCACCCATCGGGGGGGGGGGCGAGTTCGGCCAGTAGGGTACGTTCGGCATTCCGCTGTGCTGCACCAGCCCTTATGTGATCCGTCCGGGCCAAGTCAGTTTCCACTGAGTCCTTCTGCATATTGCTCTCCTTCACAGCCGGCACTGGCCGGCGACTCTCCGATCCATCGTTAAATGATATAGTCTGCAGTCTCGGGGTGACTATCGGCAGTATCACACTGCTGGTTCCAGAGGCCTAAGACTCCGATCCCTCTGTCCCTTTAGTTGAGCCCGATCCTCCCTCAGAGGGAGCCTCCGTATTGTTCATGATGTCTGCCACCGCCCGCAGCGCTGCTGCTCTTTCTTTCTCCGTTTGTGAGGGGCTCGGTCTCTTCGATCCCTCCCTCCGGAGCCCTTTCCTAGGTCTTTTCCGTCAATTTCCAACTAGTTGTCTCCACATGGGCTTGCCTTCTCATGATGGATTCCCAGTTTTGTATGTTTTGAACCAGTCCCAGGTGATTTTGGGATCTTCACAGAAATGTGATCATCCATCGAGCATTATACGCAGGCGGGCAGGAAACAACAATAAATTTTGGAGCCCTTCTTCTCATAAGGCTTTCTTTACCTCCAGGTAGGACGCTCTTTTTCTTTGCACTTCAAGAGTGTAGTCTGGGAAGATGGAGACCGTACAATTTTGCACTGTAAACGGGCCATCTGATCTCGCTTTCTGCAGAAGAAGGTCTCTATCTTTATAGTGCAACAGTCTGTCCACCCCCGAGCGTGGGGGCTGGAGGTCTTCCAGGGACTCGATGTGCTCTCTCCAGGGTGTAAAATGTGGATAACCCTTCCGGCGCAACTACCGTCTGGAGCCAGGTCTCCAGGTAGCCGATCATGTCCCATTTTCTACCTTTTCTGGCAGGCCCACCACGCGGATATTGTTTCACCTGTTGCGGCCTTCTGCGTCTTCTGCTCTGCGTTCAAGGTTGTCCACTCTGGTCGTGAGATCCTGAATTTGATGTGACGTTGCCGTTTGCGCTGGGGCTAGGGCTGCTATTGTTGTTTCCGCCATCTTTACCCTTTCGGATACCTTTTGGTGTTCAGTGTGGAGGAGCCCCAGCCGCACCGAGACAGTGCTGATGTCCCGGTGGATGGTGGCCTTAGTATCCGCTCCAGGATCTTGGCCAGCTGCTGGTGCACTTGGTCTGTTGACAGTTGGGCTTGGATGTTCGATTGTTGTGGGGCTAAGGGCTCTTCCTCCTGTGTCAGAGGGGCTCCCACTGACTTGGTCCGAGGCTTGCCCATGATGTTGTGCGTTTTTCCACCAAACAGTGGGGCACTAACAATCTGCCCTGACCGGCGGTCGCATGTGATTTACTGTTATGTAGCCTCCGCTTCAATCGTGAGTAATGGTATTTTCTGGTTCTTGCACTGTCGCCAGCTGTATCGTGTGATCTAGCCCAGTGTTCGTGCTTGGCTACGCTTTCTCTTTCAATTTGGGCAATGCCTCACTTTCACGCCGATCTGCTCCCCTTGCCCCCCAGACTGTGCACCCGGCTCCACCCTCGTTGGGCCTGCTAGGCCGCACGTATGTCCAACAGCTTTAACAGTCACTTGGAATAGAGCTCCCACCGTGCCCTCGCGCCCAGCTCAGTTTGTCCAGCGCCTCTCCTGCCATACTTCCTCCACACGTCAGGTCTATTCTGTTTATCTGTTGAGGCACCTCATTGCTCCCCACTCCTCTTTGCTAGCCAGGCGTTCCGCATTTTCTCAGGCCGGCTCCTCTGCCCCCGCCGCCTTCCCAGCTGTGCCACAGCTTGCCGAATACAGCGTTTCCCTTCCTTTTTCCTCCTTTGTTTGCCCGGGTTCATCGATATCGGGACCCGCCTCACGTGCACTTCTCATACGCTTACCAGCTCTGCTGGGCCTGGCTTCCACCGTCTATCCCCTCTATCCCCTGGGGCCGTGCTAGGGTGTTGCTCTCACCGGGTATTCTGAGCCAGGTGCCGCGTTGCCTACATCGCTATCAGCGGGCAGGGCAAGTGGTCACCGCCGATGCTGGGCCCTCTCCTTCAGGTGCAGCCGGACATCGGCCTCCGGACTGCGCGCTGGGCCATCTCTGGCACTCGCGACTCTGGTCTCTTCGTCGCGTCTCCTGCTGCACAATATCCTGGGAGACAGACTGTCGCGGCCCCCAGGCTCACCCAGTCGGCCGCCGCCAAGCGTCGCGCCTCCCGGCCTTTATCGCTCAGGCCCTGGAAGCGGCTAGAGCCTCAGCTCTTCCCTGCTGTCCGCCGTCCGAGACTGCTGCGACTTCGCCTCCAGGTCGCTCAAGCACTGTTCTAGCTTCGGAGGGACCTTTGCCTCAACTCGGATCAGCCCAGCTCACGGATTCCCCAGGATAATTCACAGGCTGGTGCGGAGTTCCGAGCTCACGCGTCCGCCATGTTTCGCAGCCAGGCCACGCCCCCCTCTAGGATCACTTTAACTGTTGTTATTCAGGGAAATACATTATAGTACAGATTCGGTCATAGTGACCCAATAGACATGGTTGAGTTGGTTAGTCCATAGCAAATGTGCATTTTGTATAGCTAATAACTTTGGAGTTATTTGACGTATCTGCACAAAATCTGAAAGATGCCTGGTGCCTAAACTAAGGTTCCTAATTTTAAATTTTGTGAAGACTGGTCAAGAATGGTACAGTTATTTAAGCAATGCCAAAGTAGAATTTTACATTTTAAGTCCCAGAAAAATTGTTACTTTCTTTTACAGAAAACACTACTGAAAGCAATTGCAACACATTTGGTGTTAAAACAGAACTTTACTTAGCATAGACCTTTTTGTTTAGTATAAATCAGTACAATAATTTTCGAAATATTTGTGTCACAAAATAGTGTACTATGTGCAGCCACAGAAAGCATTTTTGAATTGATGATAACTTTGAATCTGTATGCAAAAAATGACATTTGTCTATTTAAGTTTTATTTTGGAAAGTGGTCTTCAAATTGATCAAGGAGGAAGAAAGTTATAGGGGTGTCTCATAAGTTTCATTTTTGATTACACTTCCAGGGGGAGATATACCATGCCAAGTCGGTACTGGGGGTGAGGGAGGGGGGCACCCTGTCTTGTTGCTTGGTCAACGTTTATGCTCAACATGTACTGGATTGGGCGGGTGGGTTACTGTAGTGTAGTTCCTATTTCCCTAATAGGCTCTGCGCATTGGAATAATATAACCTATAGGCTTGACATAGGACTAAGGTCGGTATGTCCCTATCGATTATATTAAACTTAATTACCTGTGCCAGCTAGCTCAGAGGCCACTAGAAACTCCTTGAGAACAAGAAGGGAGTAGTTTCTGGCAACCGAAAAACATGACAACTTTTTTTCCCTTTAGAAGCGGAACATGTCTCAGAATCGTGGAAACAATAGATAACGGTTTCACTCATTCAATCGTGCATGCTTAGTTTCTACAGAGTTACACACAGAAAGGAAAGACGGGCGTTTCAATAAAAAGGGTTTTATTGAACAGTCTTGTTTCTCGTGTAAGAGATATGTGCTGTTATGATCACAAGACAGTATGCAAGATAAATAATGTACAGCGTAAGCAGTAGAAATAAATAATACTGCGCTAGCATTATCTTTTAGCATATATTGACGTACATAAATAACATGAGCTAAAAATGCGAGTACTCATACGATGTGTCTCTAAGCTAGTTCTACCCCAATGTACCTAACCTAGTCTAGGTGTAGGGAAAGGTAGAAGTAGGTGGAGTATTCTCTAGTATGGTAGACTAAGAGTATGTTAAGTCTAGTATGCCAACAGTCCCTCTAGGTTCTAGTCAGCTCCATACCTTGAGAATGAGAGAGGTGGGAATCTCTTGCCGGATCTGGAACTCTAACACCCCGCGAAGGGAGTCAGAACACTGGAAGCTGGATTCGTCTGTGTGCAGGAATGACAGCGTCTTCTCAGTGCGTCAGGCCGGGATACGGGCTCCTCTGAAGTCGAGGTCTCCTCTAACTTGCTTGGGCAAGGGAAGGTATATTTATACCTGGTAGGTGTCTTGGAATGTTAGCATTGACGTGAAGTCGGACAGAGGAAGACGTCAGGAATGAACCCTTAAGGTATAACGGTTCATACATAATAGATGAGTTCTTGGAGAAATCAATAGTCCTGTGCTAGGGAACTCCCGAAGCTTAAGGGTCTGGTTTCTAAGAACTCGTTGTGACGTTAGGGTGGACGGATGTCGGTGACCATGCCTGTATTTGGAGTGCACGGTTAATGCCTAAATAAGGACAGGGATTCTATGCCTATATAAGGGCAATGCGAATTGTGCCTATATAAGGACATGATTCAGGAAAACCTATATACGAACCCCTAAAGCGGAATACAACACCCACTCCATCTTCGAGTGAACGATAATACTAAATGCTAAACATTTAAAAATGCTAAACATAAAATTGAGTACCACATATTGCTAAAAACATTTCTAAAAACATTTTAAAAGAAGCTCAAAACTGTTGAAATGCAATAGGTACTGTACATTTAAAGCATTGATTGCATTCTAAGCATGTAACGGAAGTAAAATGCAACGAGAATGAAACAGTAATATATACATATGACGAAATGGTCGATAAGTTCTTTAAATCAAGCCATCGCATATCATGGAAGTAAATGAAATGTTAGACAAATAAGGTGACAATGTGTCCCTGGAAGTATTCAAAGAAGTCCGTTTTATAAGACTAGTTCTACTGTAAGCAGATTGTTCATTTTGCCATGTCATTTCAAAAATTTTAAAAAGAAAAAGGTCAATACTGGGAAAAGTTCCAAGTTTGAAAAATATGAAGGCCAAATTTCATTGTTGCCCTGGTACACTGTGAGCCGAATCAAAGTCAGTGTATGGGTCTGGCGTAAACATTAGATCATCTATGTCCGTAGCCAAAATATCATCCACCGAAGTCGGTGACATTTGGAACACCTCGTTCAGAAGGTTAAGTGCACAGAGATGAGAAACATCGCCCTCAGCAGAAGATGCAATGTTCACGTCCATTGTTACCTGTGTGCCCGTTGATCCATCTCGTACCTCAGCAGCAGCCGGAAGCGTCTGTGAGATCTCAATGAATGCCGCCATCAGGATTGGAAGCCTCTGGGGACAACACACAACATGGGCCGTTATCGGGTCCAGCAGAGTATCGATATCCGTTGGCATGACTGATGGGAGTGTTAGACAGATGTCTAGCACGCATTCTTCACCGCAAAACAGGCAGCGTAGAACAGGTAAGATGCAATCTTGCCAGATTGGTCTGAATGACAGGAACCACGTTGTATTAAGTTCCCGTAGACGAGGCATGCCCAAAAGCTGTACTATTCGCTCACGGCATTTCCGTTCAAGGAGGGCTCTCTCCACATCGCTCGGAGTGATGTTGGCGAAGAGGCTTGCCATAGCGTAGTAGGAGGAATAGAAACAGAATTCCTGCAACAAGTGCTAGAATTAACGGCACACCACCAAACACCGAATGTGCGAAGTTTGGGATGATTCCGAGGACAGCCTGGAAAGGTGCTAATAGTCCGGAACAGATGGTCTTAAATACATGTACAATTCCGCTTGTATCTGACATGTTAAAGATACGTCCTATCATTTCTACGAAATGTATAGGGCAGTTTGTACGAATTAAATTCTGTATCTCAGCCGAAGTCCTTGCAACTTGTAGATCATAGGTTTCTTTGGCCGAGGTCAAAGGCACTGATTGTTGTATAAGCATGGCTTTCATTCTGCTTAAAGTATCAAATCGAATAAAAGAGACATTCAACGAAGGCCACAAAGGCGACTCCCTGACTGTGTCTATTGGGGCAAACAATACTTGCATACAGCAAGTGACCCTGGAGTTGACCGTTACTAGATATGGGATGCCTGGCAACATGCCACAGCAACTCTGATCATTCAACATGAGGTAACTCCCATTAGAAAGTTGTCCAAACGTTGGATTAATCACAGCAGCTGGTGTACCCTGCTGGTGGCAGGACAAGTTTGCCACAGAACCATTACAAGCCCCGTGTAAAGAAATGTCCTGACAAATCAGTGAACCGCTTAGTGCACTTTCACAGTGTGTACCGCTTAGAAACACTTCACGATCCCCACTCCAACATCTATATGTGTATGGTAAATTCCAGGATGTCTTAATGTATTCGTTACCCAACCTTTCATATTTGCCAGCTTGCATCTGTTTAAGGCAATACTGAAGCTGGAAAGTAGTCACAGGTAGACTAATTTTGCCATGAATAAGCCATTCTGTAGCTGGTTTTTCTGCCACTGTGAATGGTAATTTTTCAAGTTTTTCAATGCTCAGTACTGTATACTTTGCTCCCCTTTGTGCCAGTTCGATCTGTTTATCAGTTAGATTGTATTCTGCAAACAGAGCCGTCGTGTTTAAAAAACGCCAAGGCACATAGCCCGCATGCAAAGATTGCAGCATCCAGCTTAATAACATAATAGAACGTAACTGAGACTGGCCTTGCTGTAACATGGCTAAATCTTGTTCCACTATGTCGATAGCAGAGGATACAATACTGTCCAATGAATAAATTCTGGAGGACAAAGTTGTTAACCCATTGTTGACCACAGAGAGAGTTTTCTCTAAGTTAATACGATCAAGTTCACGTATTCGTTCTGCGGCCTCCATCTGTGACACCTTCCATGCTTCATTATAAGCAGCATAAATGCCGGCATATATGAAACGTTTTTGACGCGGTTTTCTTGGTCCAAGCAAGAATTCCCTAAGGTCTGCGTCTTCTTTAAGTAAAGATAAGTGTTGTTTCACATCCTTAAGTGTAGATTTGTGCAGCCAATCGAGGCATAATTTTCCTACACTGTATGTTGTTACTACCCCCGGATGCTGGGCCTGATTCACAGAACTAACTTACGTCAAAAACGTAAAGTTAGTACCTTTTAGTATTCACAGAATACACTTACTCATTTTGTATTCACAGAATACACTTACTCATTTTGGTATTCACAGAATACACTTACTCATACTAACTTTATGTCCGCACTCGGGCCAGAGATTCCGGCCCGGTGGTGGAGATTCCGGCCGTTTGTGGAGATTCCGGCCCGGAGGTGGAGATTCCGGCCCGGAGGTGGAGATTCCGGCCGTTTGTGGAGATTCCGGCCGGAGATTCCGGACGCTTGTGGAGATTCCGGCCATTTGTGGAGATTCCGGCCGGTTGTGGAGATTCCGGCCGGTGGCGGAATCTCCACAAACGGCCGGAATCTCCACAAACGGCCGGAATCTCCACCTCCGGGCCGGAATCTCCACAAACGGCCGGAATCTCCGGCCCGAAATGCGGACATAAAGTTAGTATGAGTAAGTGTATTCTGTGAATACCAAAATGAGTAAGTGTATTCTGTGAATACCAAATGAGTAAGTGTATTCTGTGAATACTAAAAGGTACTAACTTTACGTTTTTGACGTAAGTTAGTTCTGTGAATCGGGCCCGCTGTCTTTGGACGT